>CM061919.1:116815483-116878884 GCA_031002005.1 Vandiemenella viatica | reverse complement strand
TGGCCTAAAACATCAAGGCAGGATATTTGAACTTAAATATTCATCCGTATGTACCGGACCCATGCGCTGCTTTAAGTGCCAGCGGTTCGGTCATATGACGGCGACCTGCAAGAGCAACCCCACCTGTGGGAAATGTGGAAAGGCTGCACATGACCAGGCATTAGTTGCACCCTCCACAGGTGTGTGTCAACTGCTCTGGGGCACATCCAGCCTGGAGCAGAGAGTATCAATTGTATCTGGAAGAAAATAAGATACAGGAGTTGAAAATGAAGAGTGCATATCGTATGGCGAAGCTAGAAGCGATATAAGGCTCTGGCTCCACCAGTCTTCGCTACCAGCTTCGCGAAGACGTTAACAACTCCCTCAGGAAAGAAAGTATTGCTACCCAACGTTCGTTGCGGACATGGGCACAAGTCCAATGTGCTCATGTCAGTGCAGATGTGGTGCGACACCCATCAAGGTCATTACACCTAGGACCTCGGACGTCGGTAGCAATACTCTGACAAACTCGACCACATCGACAGCAGGTTCAGCAAGTCCACCAGCAAAGACACTGCCATCCGCTACAGCAGTGGGTCCTTCTGGAACAGCAGAAGTGGCCCCTGAAGCAGAAACAGCATATGCAAGAGAAGTGGTAACGGCAATGCCATCTGCCGGTAGCGGATGGCAAACAGTGCAAAGGTTAGGGGTCCGAAATTTAAGCTCACGGACCCCACTATGTTTGTGAAATCCCTCCGACTTCTCCTCCCAGATCCCCCTCTGGAAAGAAGAAGGGGAACAGGCCTCGGCAGAAGAAAATTCCCACAAGACTTCGAGGCCTCACAACGAAAATCGTGTTCGGACGCCAAAGACGATGTCATGCTGGTGGACGAAACCTGGTTCCGTTCCTCAGCAAAGGAGACCACCCGAACCGGGGGGGGGGGGTTTAAATAGTAGAATGACTCCCATACTCAGTGGAACGTAAATGGGCTTTCAGGCTCACAAAGAGGAAGTCCAACTCTTAGCACGGTCTAATCCATTGTGTCTCTGTCTCAGGAGACACATTTTAGACCTCACCAGTGCTAAGAGGTATGACATATTCCGAAAGGACGATACCGAGGGTGATCGAGCGAAGGGGGAGTGGCGTGTTTGTTCGGAAACACTGTCCACTCCGAACCCATTGCTCTCACCTCTGATCTACAAGCAGTAGCGGTGAAAATACACGGTCCAATCCAACTGACCGTATGCTCTGTCTATCTGCCACCCAGTGTGTCAGTCGGCTACGACGACCTGGTTGGCATTATACGACAACTCACTCGGCCCTTTCTCCTTTTGGGAGATTTCAACGCCCACAGTGCGTTGTGGGGTTCCACCACCGATTGCCCCAGGGGCCGAGTGGTTGGTAGATTGATAGAGCAGGAGGAAATTTGTATCCTGAATACAGGGCAAATGACTCATTTCACCACTGCTACCGGTACGTCTTCTGCCATTGACCTTTCCTTGTGTTCCCCCTCAATTGCGGACTCCGTGCAGTGGGAGTGGATCGCGACCTACATGGTAGCGACCACTTCCCTATTTGGATGCACGTCGAGTGTGAACGTGGAGGAGGAAATAACCGACGTAAATGGAACGTCAGTTGTGCAGATTGGCAGCTCTACTGCCGTGCTGTACAACTGCAACCCTGTGGCAGTATACAGGAGAAGGTGAATCACTTCACAGAAGTGATTCACCGTGCAGCTGACGTTTCCATGCCGAATCCGGAACGCTGCGAAGGACGCCCGTCCCCTGGTGGAACGATGAATGTCGTTCCGCCATCCAGGGTCGCCGACGGGCGTTGCGTCGTTTTAGGTTGTGCCCAACATCTGACAACCTAGCAGCGTTCCGTATTGCCAGAGCTAAGGCGCGTCGAGTTATTAAGGAGAGCAAGAAGAGGTCATGGCAGAACTTTGTGAGCAATATAAATCGTTCCACACCTTCGTCGAAAGTATGGGAGTCCATTCGCCGTATATCTGGAAGGTACTCCCGCCCACCAGTATCTGGGTTACTGGATCACGGACGTATAATTACTGACGAACGAAGCATAGCGCAGCTGATGGCGGAGAACTTCGCCGCCATCACTTCGTCCGCTAACTTTGACCCTCGGTTTCAGCGACGAAGAGTCGCTGCCGAGAGGCGCCCGCTGTGCTTCGATTCGTCGAATACAGAGGCCTACAACTGCCCATTTACATCTTGGGAGCTGGAGTCAGCGTTGAACAGCGCAAACGACACTGCTCCAGGGCCTGATCTGATCCAGTACCAGATGCTGAGGCATCTCAGTAAGGATGCTAAAAGTACCTTCTAGATATTTTTAACGATATTGGACCGGAGGACACTTCCCCGACTCGTGGAAAGAAGCAACATTAATTCCCATTTTAAAACCTGGCAAGACAAATTGTTGCCAGGTAGTTATCGTAGTATTGCCTTGACTAGCTGCGTGGGGAAGACACTGGAGAGGATGGTTAACGCCGCCTCGTCTGGTGTCTTGAATCCCGTAATCTGCTGAGCCGCTTTCAGTGTGGATTCAGGAAGTTCCGTTCCACCTTGGACAACCTGATCCTCCTGGAGGCGGCAATACAGGATGCGTTCATCCGCAGCCAACACCTTGTGGGTGTTTTTTCGATCTTGAAAAGGCCTACGATACTACCTGGCGGCATGTTATTTTAAAACAGTTACACGAATGGGGTTTTAGGGTAACCTACCCCGTTTTTTAAAATCATTTTTATCTGGTCGTTGCTTCCGGTACCGAGTCGGTAGGAAGTGTCTGATCTTTTTATTCAGGAAAACGGTGTTCCTCAGGGTCAGTTTTAAGCGTGACTCTTTTCGCTATTGCGATAAATAGCATTTTAAGTGTTATAAGGAGTCCTATAGGTACTCCTTATATGTGGACGATTTTTTAATTTTTATTGCATCATCCAGCCTGAGAAGCGCTGAGCGGCAGTTGCAACTCACGCTGAACAGGCTGGATGAATGGTCAGTGCACACCGGTTTCGTTTCTCTGCCGAGAAAACCCGGTGTGTACTTTTTACTCGTAGCAGAAGCCTTTTATCACAGAGCCCACTTACCTTGAGGAATACCGTTTTACGTTTTACTGAAACAGTTCGGTTTCTGGGCCTATTTTAGACAACAGATTAACCTGGCTACCACATCTCAAAGATGTGAAAGCCAGAGCCTCAAAAGCTCTAAATGTTTTAAAATGTCTGTGTGGCAGGTCATGGGGCGCTGACCGCTCCTGCCTGCTACAATTTTACAGAGCTGTACGGTTGTATCGTGTATGGTTCGGCACGGGACAGTATCTCCGTATACTGATAGTGTCCACCATGCTGGAATTCGGCTCGCCACGGGTGCATATCGCACCAGCCCTATTGTCAGCATTTGTGCTGACTCGGGCGAGCCGCCACTTACCATCTGCCGGCGACTCCTCATGGTGCGACACTTACCTGCACGTTGCCATAACACCTGGCAGTCCCGTGTATGACGTAGTTCTACACCCCAACTACGAGCGGCTCTATACCAACCGGCATAGAGCCACTAAACCGTTCAGCTACCGTACAAAGGCTATTTTAGAACAATACGGATTCGTGCTTCCTTCTTTTTATCACCAGGGTTGGAGTAAATCTCCTCCCTGGCTTTTAGAGAGGCCCAGAACGATTTTAGAACTATCGCGACACAACAAGCTGTGTACCGCGGATAATGTTTTTATCAGAATTTTTAGAGATGTCTTAAACCAGCATCATAATTTTACCCCGGTATTTATGGATGGGTCTAAGCAGGCTAAAGGAGTTGGCTGCTCCGTCGTGTTCCCTCGAGCGACTTGCACATTCAAACTAGACGGCAGGTGCAGCATTTACACCGCCGAGTGTTACGCAGTGTTAAAGTCGCTCCAGCATATGAAAGTAATGCGCGATAAGAGATTCATTATTTGCTGTGATTCCCTCAGCTGTATTAGGGCATTGGAAAACATGTACCCAGCAGACGGTCTAGTCCAGGACATCCATGACGCCCTACTTTCTCTGCAATCTCACGGAAAGGTGGTGTTATTCTGCTGGTTACCCGACCATGTGGGAATCAGGGGGAACGAGGCAGCTGATGTAGCTGCCAAGTTAGCCTGCGACAGGGTCAGAATTGACTTTGCTCCGGTCCCAAAGTCAGACCTTGCCTTGGCGGCGAAGAGAATTGTTTTTGAGGTGTGGGAGAGGCAGTGGCTGGAAGTAGAGCATAATAAGCTCCGGCTGGTCAAAACCGACCATTCAGCCGTGGAGCAGCTCCTTCCAGCGGGCGAGGAGGGATGAGGTTCTCCTTACTCGCCTCCGTATAGGGCACTGTCCTCTGACACACAGCTTTCTTCTCCGCCGGGAGGACCCACCGGAATGTGATGCCTGTGGCATACCTTTGACAGTACGCCACATTTTAACTGATTGTATTTTATTCTATGACTTAAGGGCAGACATTGGCCTAGCCAACGATCTGTCCCTTATTTTAGGTAATGAAGCTAGCAATGTGGCTAAAGTTTTAAAATTCTGTGTTCTGGGCGGTCTTATCCCAAAAATTTTGGGAAGACCGGCTTAATCTTTTATGGTGGATGAGTGGCCATTTTACAAACCACTCATCCATGTTCATAGTTTTTGTTGTTGATTTTGTTTTGTCTCGTTTTTATTCACTTTGCTATTAGTTTTAAGATTTTATGTCTGGTTGGCCTCTTTACAGCCAACCAGACATGGGCTTTTAAGTTCATATTTTAATGGCCCCGTTACAGCCAACATTTTAGCATTTTACTTGATTTGCCGTCTGTGTGGCTGACCCCTCTACAGTCGTTCATACAGATGGTAAAAAATTAGATTTTAAGTCACATTGCTAAGCTGGTCGTTGTTAGGGTGCTAATAATCCCGCCGTCGACGCGCCCTTAAATAACAACAACACAACAACCACCAAATCACTCCAGGCAAATACCGGGATGCTTCCTTCAAAAGGCCATGGCCGAATTCCTTCCCATTCCTTGTCCCCCATCCTTTCTTGTCTCTAAAGACCTTGGTGTTAAGAGACGTTAAGCAGTTTTAAAACAAAAAAAGGAATGATATTAAGTAAGATCAGAGAGGTCGAAATCCCTTATTGAGGGAGGACAGCTTCATGAAAATGATAGAAGAAAGCATAGGGGTACAAAATTACTACAAGCAAACAAGTGCACAATTTTTCAATGGTACAATTGAAGCTGCCCGCCAATACTTCTGGCCACAGCTATAAGGGATTCACTGTGTCTGGCCTTAGCTATGTGGGAACTCAGATACACAGGGAATAAGTGAGAGGTATAGAAGGACCCATTAAACCAGTAGTAAAGACAGGACGTGTATATAGCTACAATCATGAGAAAACCTTGGTTCTGGAATTGAAGAGAGATATTATGGAAATGTTTAACTGTTTTGCACTCACCAAACATGTTTCACCCTTGTTGGTTGAGCGATTTTTTGTTTCCCTTTCCATCGGCCACGAGTATCTGGGTTCGCGGTGGATTATGGCTCAGTTGACGTAATTCGAATTTCCACCAGCCTGAGCGAAATTTGCGTGCTTCGTTTGCCCAGGAAATTATATGTGTAACTTCCTATTTTTTATGATTGCTATTGTTATATGGTCTTGGTTCGCGGCAGTTATGATCACTTGCCTGAACATTAAGCGACTTCAGCCTTATATTTTAATCTCGGCGAGCTATGCTAGATTTAAGAAGATTGTAATAAGGAAATAAGCTTACTAGTGTAACATTTTTATAGCTCAAATTTCGCACATCTCGTGAGAATATCTTGCGGAGAATAGCACTTGTGTCATGCTTGTATCTGCGCTACAGTTACAGGTGAGTAGAACAGTTTTATGCTATTACTTTCTGACTCGCTGCTGTCAAATTTGGGTGTTGCGGTCGGCGTAAGCGAAGAAGAAAAATCGCTCACCAATTAATCACGATTAAGTTCCCTGCGGGAAGCCACTATTTATAGGTGACTTTTTCAAATAGATTAACCACTTGTTGTTTGGGGCTTAGTCAGTGATAATGTAGTAGCGACTGTCACATGTCGGTTTGGATTAGTACCTTTCCTCAACTGTGGCCTTTATTTAATTCTGAAGCTAAAATTTTGAAACTTCACTTTATTATTATTTTTCTGACTAATGTAATTTCATTTAGCTGGCTTGTGTGTGTGAGTGTGTGTGTAAAAGACGGAAGAGGGGGGGGGGGTTAAATTCCCAGGAAATGTTCTAAAGCTGTCGGGTTCTGATATTGGGATTGTTCTTTATAAAGGGGATAGTAATGAGTTTGGAGGTAGAGGAAAGGCGATTATAGACTGCTGTTCTACAAAATGTATAGTTTATGTAATGTACGAGGGAAGGATCAGTATAAGTGGTTGAAGATGTTGATCCATCAAGGTCAAAAACTGCTCTGTGTAGACTACAAGTGGCTGCACATTCCTGCATCCGCAACAAACCTACAATTGCCTGTTATATCAGTGCCAGTCTTTTAGAAACTGCCATCAATTATTTAACTTCATATATAAGTAATTAAGGAAAGCGAAATTAACGCACCATATACCAGAGTTGATGACAATGATGAGAGAAAACATGAAAGGTGGACAAACAAATATACAATGACCTTCAATGGTAGAGAAATGGGCCATTAGGTTCTGGAAGTCAACGCAAACAGTACGTCACCCAATGACTAGCTAGGTAGTGGGAGAAATGGTGGGGGAATGGCTAAGGAGTAGACTATCGATACATCAGCAATGTCTGAGATAGTATATTACAGGCGATGGTAAAATGAATATATGTAGGAAGGGTATCTATTACTGACATGAAAAGTTATTACTAATTAAAAAAGGATGGGGAAAACAAACTTAAAAAAATGGAAAGTGATGGAATAAGTGGTTGGATTTTATCAGTGGTTAAGGCCAGGTGGGAATCTGGTATCCAGGATATTATGGTATGCTAGTTCCCATCTCCGGAGTTCCGCTGCAGTGGTGCTATTGGGCAAAACTATGATTGCTCTATCAGTAAAGCAGTCATTGAGATTGTTGGAATCATGGCTATTGACATGTTCTGGTATTGGAAGGTACAAGTTGTGGGTTTAGACTGTTTGTCTGTGGCCATTCATTCTAACTGAGAGTTGCTGTGTGGAGAAGCCTATGTAGGAACTAGTACAGTGGTGGCAAGTTAGTTGGAATATGACGTGAGTTGTCATCCAGTTCTCTCCTGGCCTCGAGTCCATCAACCATATCTCGTGACAAGGGTATGACTTCCTTTGCTCCTTTCCAGAAATGGATACTCTTTTACCCAAAATTCTACCCAGTGTTCCCCATCCATGCTTTAGCAGACCACCCAATCTTAGTGCACAAATACCCTCCAAAAACACCATATGGATCTTTTCAAAGCAATATTCATTGCTATAAAACCTGCAGCATGCTTCCACCCAAAACTACTTATTCCAATCCTACCACAAGGGAAACTTTCCCTGTCACTGGACATGCCACGTGTTCAACAACTCACATCATATACCAACTAACTTGCTATCACTCCACTAGTTCCTACATAGGCCTCGCCACACAGTAACTCTCAGTTAGAATGAATGATCACAGACAAACAGTCCACACCCGCAACTTGTACCTGCCAGTACCAGAACGTGCTAATACCCATGATTCCAACAATCTCAACGACTACTTTACTGTGAGAGCAATCAGTTTTCCCTGATAGCACCACTGCAGCATAACTCTGGAGATGGGAACTAGTTTACCAGAATATCCTGGATACCAGATACCCACCTGACCTCGACCAGCGATAAAATCCAACCACTTACCCCCACTTTTTTATTTATTTATTTTTGTCAATTTTCCCCATTTTTTTAAAAACTAGTAATAACATTTCGCATCAGTACTAGTTACCCTTGCTACATATATTCATTTTACCATCACCTGTAATATATTTTCTCAGACATTGTCAATATATCGATAGTCTACTCCTTAGGCATTTCTCCACCACCTAGCTAATCATTGGGTGATGTTTTGTGCGCACACACGTCCAGAACCTAATGGCCTATTTCTCTACTACTTGAAGAAGGTCATAACCGAAATATTGTATATTTGTTTGTCCACCTTTCATGTTTTGTCTCATCTCTGCCGTCAACTTTGGTATGTGGTGGGTTAATTTCCCTTTCCTTTATTATTTATATCCCCTAGAAGTTGCTTCCATTTTCCTTGGTTTCATCATTAACTTCATATATAAGAGGTAATTCACTAACATTTCCTTGACAGATATCTACCTGCCCTCAGTTTCCTGCAATATCCTATCTTTAATTTTGCTACTGTTGGTAAATGTATAATACTTTTTGTTTTGTTTTTTAAATCCATTTATATGTAGGTTTAAATTTTCCCACTTTTTTTATTATTATTATTATCACCTTGGTATAGAGGTTGACGCCGCTTGCCAAAATCTTGGCGGCGGCACGCCGAACATTTTCAGATGGCGGCGCCATGACTATTTTATATATAGGTTTAATGATATATGTATAAAAAAGATAACATGAAAAAGATAACATAAGTAACATTTCACTTATATATTCAAAATTTTGCAGATTGCACTCTTTGTAGTTATCATATATAAAGATAATTTTATTTAGGCAAACTGAACTTAGCCTAGACCTTTTCACACAAATGACAAACCTAGTCACAGAAAATACTCTTTCGCTCTGTGTTCTTTGGCAGGCAAACGAAGAAAAGTTTTGGCAAGGGCAGAAAACTGAGTAAAGTATTTTTTTAAGGTGTTCAAGTAACTTAAAAGATATCCATCTTTAGGATCGGATGAAGCTAAATGTCTCCAACATTCTTGATCGATCAGATAATCATTATCGCCATATACACTATGTTCCATCGATAGTTTTTGCAGCAACGATGTATCATTGGTGGATTTTGTTTCTAGTACATTAGGAACAGTGATTACTTCCTTGATATATGGGGCAAGAAAGGAAGTACTGCTCTTTTGTATTGACTCCAAATAGGTATCCACTTCTTTGAGACCCATAAACCAAAAATCCAAAAGTGATACTGCTATGACCGTTCTTGTGGCAGCGAATCGTTGTTAATTTCTGCCACCATGTTGCGATTAAGCCGAACCATAATCAATAATTCATTGTCTAAGACAGAATTCAGGATACCAATTATTTTGGAATGGAACAGAAGTCACATTCATTGTACATATCTCTCAGACGAAGTGACCTAAACTGCTTCGTGAAACCTTTTCAAACATTTTACTAGATCCTTTATGCCTAAAAGATTCGACTCACTTTGATTAAACTTTATCTCATCTTGTACAGTCTTTCTAAACATCTTGTTTATTAGGTCACAGTTGCAAATGTGGATTAAATTGTCCAGCATCTCAGGAAATTCGTGCCAGCGAGTTGATTTCCAACAAGTTCGTGTCCAACTAATTTGGCTTGCAGTTTTGATAGAAGGAGTATATATATTATTTCCTGATCCTGATACGAATAGCAGGCTCTCTTCACTACTTCATCCAATATTTCTATGTGTACTGGTTCCGTCTAATCATTTTCTAAAATAGCATCGGTCTCATAATTTTCTAGGTATTGAACGATGTTATCAAGGGAATCCATAAACTCTTTTTCCATCTTTTTGGCATCGACTTCTAGATGTGGCATGGGATATCTCTCTCTCTCTTGGCAATCATCTTGCATTCTTTTTACAAGCGTTTCAATTTCTGAAACTCTGTTTATGCCTCCAATGTCACGAAATTGTGGAGCCCATGACCAAGACACAGATGATGCTCCATATTATCCAACGAAACTGCTCTTCGCACATTTTCTTCTGCATCAATGACAGCTTCGTTTTATTCAGTCCAAACTGTTTCTTTATATCTCTTATCATTCCTTCTATTTTGTCTCCTGTCTCCATTTCCTCCATACATCGAGTACACAGGGTTAAATACTTCACTGTTTCTACTGCATTTAGACTAGCTAAGCAATTCACGATTTCCTTCTTTTTTGGCTTCTTCTATCACAAAACTTCCGAAATATTTCCAACAAACACCAGTTTGTCTTAGAGAGTCATATAACACTGTTATAGAGAGTTTTGTAACATTAGTTTTAGCTATTTTACTCATTACTTACTTATTCATTCAGTTTAACGAAAAAAATTTTTAAAAAAGCGCAATGGTGTTAGGAAGTGTTGCTCAAAGACATGCTGCGAAGCAAAGGGCGGCGGTGGCATGCCACTGAGACACGGCGGCATCACGTCGTCACAGCGCCCACCTCTACCTTGTAATCTCCTTCCACAACACATTTATATGTGTTGAACTGTCACAAATAATGTGGATGATTACAACAGGTCCCTTTGCCAATGTGATATTCCAGCTATCTCATTCTAGGCTATGGGATTATTATACCAAAAATTCCTATGCAATCAATCAGCCTAGGGCTGATGTAGCTTCATTTACTTCTTATAGGGGGTGAGGAACTATCTATCTGAATTGTGTAGACTATAAACTTATTGTTTACTGTCAATTTTGTTTGTGTATTTTATGATCTGAAATTCGGCAATCCTCCCATGTTTAGATAATTAAAGAAAGCAGCTAAGCCAGAATTTGGATGACCAGACTAATATTTAAACTGCACCTCTCTACATATATGATGGTAGAGGTACATGAAAACACTGGTGGGCCTCCTATTACTGACCTGAAATAATTAGAACAAACAAATTTCCTCACAATGTTTTCAAATGCTTAATCTACTTATTTTGAGTTTCTGTAATTACATTAAAAAAACAGGTCTGAGACAAACTAATTGCAATAGGTATGAAAAGTAGTGCATGGAAGGGAAAAGATGACCATGACCACAAGCTGGCACTCGATTTCAGGCACAAGGGTGTGGGAAGATTCTCTTTTTTAGGTAAGGGTGTCAGGGATTGGAATGAGTTACCAAGAGAAATGATGAATAATTTACCCAAAACATTGAAAGAATTTAAAGATAAAATTTGTAGAGGGCAAATCTAGGTAGGTGCAGGATAGGGGGAAGATGGGTGTGTAGGGAAATTGCCACCGGAGCCTGTGCTCCATTGAAATTAAATTAAATTAAAAACTATGAAAAATTTTGAGATACTGGTAGCATCTGCTTTCTCGTAAAAATTTTTGTTTGTTGTCTTGTACCATTTCTGTACAATCTTTTAATGTTTACAGCCATTAACCTTTGAATACTTTGCATGTTCTAATATGTCTATTTCAATTTTTGTACTTTTATCTATGAAAATTTCTAAGCTTGATTTGTGTGTCTCCGTTTTAGTTAACATGTTTGTCATTATCGTCAATAATAAACTTTTATGTGATATGAGGTTTCCGAGGTGCCAGCAGTATTTAGTTCTAAATGTCATTTATTTTATTGAATAAATATACTAATTCTGATCTTTATTTGTATGTTTCCAGATCTGAAGATTACCAATACAATCAGCATGGACAAGCATGGTCTTATGGTTAGTTACCACAGAATCCACTCAGCAATTTACTCTTCTGACTGGTAGCTAATCCCACATTTTAAGATTTAAATTATAGTATAAAATATTGGTGATGAATGATTAAAATTGATACCAGATATATCACTCTCACTTTACAAATTTACATCAGTGCTATATACATCTCACCAGGCTATTCTTTATTTTATCAACACTGTTATTAGGAAACTAAATTTGAAATTTTATATTTGACAAAGAACCCCTCTCAAATTATTTTCTTTTAACTTTGAGCTATTACTAGATCATGTTAATGTTGCATTATTTATCATATCATATAGCTTATATATAGGAGTTTTTTATTTCAGATGCTGCTGAAAAGGCTATAAGAGAACTGAAGCTTCGCGCATCTGAGTCAATTTTGCAAGCAGTTCGTGCCCGCAGACGGGCACAGTTACTTCTGGGACCGGCTGGTATTCATAAAATGCGGCAGCGTGCACTAGCACACAGACACCCACGATTCACTCCATACTTTGGATTATACAGACCATGAGGTCTAAAATGTAACTGTTATACTCAAGCAATGCCAATATCACCCCTCCTCACCACTATTTGGGGTTGTAATCATTCATGTAGCCAAGAATCATCCTTTCTTTGCTTTGATTAAATACATATTTGTATAAGGTAATAAATGATCAGGAACTATGGGGACCTTGTATTGGAAACAGTGGCTGAGATATTCCATGAATGCCACAAGTTGTTAACTCTTCTCGCATATTGTGTATTTATGGTTTTTACCACCATTTAGTTACTGAAGGAAAATATGTTAAAAGTATACTTTTTCAGGAATCAATATGCCCATCATGTGGTATTTTTTTCTTTGAACTGTCTTTTTTACTGTGGTTGGGACTGGTAGAGGTATAGAAAATAAATTGCCATCAGATTTTAATACAGACACTGTAATGAGCAGAACTGCTTGATAGGATATTCCATTTGTTAATATGATTAATTAATTAGTCTTTCACTAAACAGTTCACAAGGTAATTGATTTTTCACACTCAGATACACCGATTAGCCCCAATCAAAAAATATGTACATCGAGGCTTCGAATCCAAAAAGATTTCAGATTATTCAGTGGAAAACAGCATTAAGTGCTAAAACAAGGAAATGTATTGCTACTGACAGTTTATTCACGCTTAGTTCACATGATTCCTCACAGACGAATATACTCTCAGCCTTCAGCTTACATGTGATGTCTGATTTGTAGCAACCTATTACACCTGTACGTGCAGCACAGCTAGGACATTGCCCACCACCTGGCCAGCAATTCCTGCATGCCTGTACACTTTCTCCACTCTGAACTGAACTTCAACACTTTTTTGTATTCCTCTGCATAAGGTTATTGTACTTTCATCAGTGGAAGAACAGTCGTAGCTTACTAACCTCTCATCTTAACAAATTATCAGCATTTAGTATAATTCCAATTGTCACTGTTTTGTTGCAACATTTAGGTACAAGTGGCTTTTAAGAGCAGTACAAACATGTCAAGCTGTCAGATCTGTTATTTGAATGTACAAAAAAACTGCATCATTCACGGAATGTGGCAGAAGAAAGAGTAGTAGTAAATAATTAGAGTTCTTTGGCAGTTTACACTTCTTTTTAGCTTTGCTTTTTTTTCTGAGTTATAAAATAGTGTATTTGTAAAGGAAGCTACTAAAAGAGAATGTTTATAACCTAAATTGGCTCTCTGAACCTACCTTAAGAAATCATTCTGTGTTCAGTTTCTTGTCTGGCAGTCTTAAAACATAATAAAAATGAATTTTAAACAATTATGTTCTCACATACATTACTGAAATTTCTTCATTTTATCATGAAACCTTCAAAAATTGTTGAAAGTTCAAACGAAATGGTATTCATTCAATGGAAAAATATATTGTCTTCAGATTCCAACACAAATGCTTGAAAATAAAAATCTAATCACAGGGAAAATAGTTTGTGTTAATTCTTTACTAAGAAATCTTGTACCGTATGCCCAGTTATTTGTAGTGTTTCTCAATGTTCTTAAGCTCAAAAATGATAAGCAGTGAAGTTATGGGTATTGTCCTGACTTGCATTTGTTATACCTCATCCATGAATGTACTAAGTGCATCTTTTTCCATAATCTTCAAAGAATTATTAACACATACACTTCTTACTGAAAGTTGCATCAGTAAATTGTGACCCATCTCTCTAAGCACTTCTGAAAAATGCCACTAAACAAACATTCAGGCACACAGTTACAATATCTGCTGATTTCCTGTGCATAAATAATGAAAATTCTGTACTATCCTGTTAAATGTTGCCAGAAGTGTTTATTTTAAATGTGATGTTTAAGTCCTACCCATATTGAAAAACTGAGCACAAAGCTTAGTGTTTTTCACCAGTGAGCATACTTCAGGGCTGATTGGTACCACAACATTATAGTAAGTTTTTACAAAGACACTGGAAGCAAAAAAGAAAAAGGACCCATACATAGAAGAGCTGTTTGAAATCGTAATAAAGAAAGATGGGAGTAAGACGAAATTTAAAAAAAAAATCATTGGCATAAATTTGAAATCCAGAACACATTTTATCCTCCTTAGCTCATTAAGTTTTTACTGTACTGGCTAAAATCCATTAAAATTATTGATAATTATTTCAATGTAGCATACCATGGTGACGGCTTTTCAAGATGCATAGTTCAAATAAAAACAATGAAATAAATCATGTACAGAAGAGATCAATATTCTGTTTCCAAAGAATTATTATTATGGGGTGCCTTTGCCCATACTGAGCCTGGTGGGGTGAGCAGTAGTGCTCTGGCATCCTATTCAGGAGGACACAGATTCAATTCCCAATCCAAGTATCAAGATTTGAGTTTTCCATGGTTTTTCCAAATCGCTCCAGGCAAAAGCCAGGATGCTTCCTCCAAAAGGCCACAGATGAATTCCTTCCTGTTCCTTGCCGCTGGTCCTTTCCCGCCTATAATAATAATAATTTTTTTTTTACACAGTCCTAACAGCTACACAATCTCTTATTATTTCCTGTTTTTCACTTAAAACCTCTATTCTGCTGTTGATTATCTATTCTTTTCTCTTGTTAAATTCCTAAGGAATGTTTGTTCTCAATTTTTAGGCACTGCTTCTACGGTCTGAAAGTTAGCTTTTTAAGTGGAGCATCAAACCTAATGACTCACAATTAAAAATACTTTTAAAAAAATCATTTTCAACAGTATTATTAACATAAAAATTGAAAATAAGATAAGGGAACAAAACCTGTCACTTACCACACATGAAGACAGGAGGGCAAGGGAACATGAAAAAATACAAACACAGTTCTTAATATTTTGGTTAATAAGCCCAGTATGTAGGAGGTGACATTAGGGGGAAAGGTGTATGAACATCCATACCTGCCACATGAATTGGCCAGGATGTGCAAATATCTTTCTTGATGTCATACATCTTGCCTCCTATATGACTAAGGTTACTAACCAAAATATTGCGTTTGTGTTTTTCATGTTCGTCTGGTCCTTTGGCCTTCATATGTAGTCAGTGACAGGTTATTTTCCCTATCCTGTTTTATTCTCATCATCATCCAATAGAAAAGTTTAATAATACTGAAGTGTGCAGTACTGCTAGTACTACTTTACAGCACATAAAGTAATGACATCACAAAAATTGTGTCATATGTATATATGAAAAGACACTTTAAATATGTGCCAAACGGTTACGGTGTGAATATTATTTGTCCAGCAATAATACCAACTTGTTGCAAATACATAAACATTCAAACAAAATCATTTCTTCTTATATTGTATTATGGTTTTACACCTTGAACAAGGAATGGGAAGGAATTCAGCCATGGGCTTTTGTAGGAAGCATCCCGGCATTCACCTCGAGTGATTTAGGGAACCCTGGAAAACCCAAATCGGGTGCCCGGACCTGGATTCGAACCCACATCATCCCAAATGCGAGGCCAGAGCGTTAACCACTTATTCACCACACTTGGTACCACATTGTGATCATAACCTCCCCTTGCACACAACAAAACATTATCCCACTGATACACTTCAGCAGAACTAAAAATTCTAAATATGGTAGAAATACTGCAGTAATCTTCAAATTTTCTTTCAAAAATATATTGATTCACAAAATAATACATATGCATGTTATATACAATGTGCAAACTGTTTAGGGACATAAGTGTTACAAATAAGAAAATTAATTCTATCATGATACAACAGACATGTTGTATATTATAAAATTATTTCATAAAAATAGGACAATGTACGCAACAAATTAAATTCTTTCACAAATCTTGATAGAAGTAAACAAAAGTTCATATATATATATATATATATAACATTTGTTTACATTTAAAGATAAGTAAATTTTATCAACAGAATCGTTAGCTACTTGTAACACTTTTTTGTGCAAAACAACTACACTATCGTCACCACAATAAATGGATACATAAGTTGTTTATACTGTTTCACAGCGAACATAATTGGCCTATTATTCAAGTGAAAAAAAAATATCTCTGTACACCATTATAACTTCTTTAGAGTTCATTTGGTAGCTTCTGAATATCATGTACCAAAGATTAAAAATGTATTTTTCATAGTATAAATCACATCATACATAGCCTCCTGGTCCCCAGTCAGGACCTGCAGCAGCGGGGTAGGACGAAGCACTTGCACCTCTGTAGGCCGAGGATGGAGGTGGAAATGCTGCAGCTGGTGGTGCACCTGGTGTGCTGTAAGTGGGTGGAAATGATGCAGCTGGTGGACCAGCACCACCTGCAAATGGTGGTGGCGCATACTGCCGAAATGGCTCTTCTGGTGGTAATGGGCCTCCCAAGCCTGGAATCGTGACTTCACCGCTCCCATTAGGTGTTAATCTTGCATCTAATGTACTGCCCTTTGTCACTTTTGCAGTAGTTACTGTGAGTAAGAAGGAATATTAAATGAAAAACAATTAATGGTAATGATCAATAAAAGCTAAGGCTGAAATACATTTGCAATTAATTAACCACACCTAAGTAAAGTTTAATTATTAATTTATATGGACAAATATGATACATTTTGCCAGATAGCTTATGTGCTATGGAAACTTCTAATGTTAAACTATGTGTATGCATTAACATCTAGAGAAGAAACTATGGTCGGCCATGAAGTTCCATGGTTCTTATAAATACAACAATAATTCAAAGAGCAAGAAAAACTGCATGTAATAAATCAACACTATCCTTTCTGAATAGGATGGAAGTTTTATATTTTGGATTAATTATTTGGTTTACCAATAACATAGTGACTACAGTTTTGTCATTGCTCACAGTGTCTTTTTTTAACACAAATCTAAGATAATTTATTTATTTTATTTTTTATTTTTTTGTATCATCTAGATAAAATAATAATAATAATACTTGGTTTTGAGAATATTGCTGACCAACTTCATATAAAATACAACCATGTTTAATTACATGCCAGGGGGAAAATGTAACCAGGATCATTTTAATTTAATGAAGATTGAAGCGAGTGGTAACAGAGAAAATCAAGCAGTTTTACAGAACAGGATGCAGGGCCACATTTCAGATCTATATCCCTATGCAAGCTCATATATAAGGAAGGATAGGGAAATACAACCCGACGCTTACCACAGATGAAGGCCACTGCGAAAGAACAACATAAAGAAGAACAAACACAAGAAACGGGCAATATTTCGGCACTTAGCCTTATTCTTGAAAAAGTGAGACACCAGGTGGAGCCAGACATGAACACGACAACAACCATCTGGTGAAATTTCTTGTGTTTGTCCTTTTTACGTTCATCTTTCGCAGCCGTGTTCATCTATGGTAAGTGTTGGGTCGTATTTCCCTATCCTTCCTTAGTTTTATTGTCTTAAAGCATATTCCTGCTCATTATTGTTTTTATATATATTTAAAAAACTAAGAATATAAGAAAGGATAGGGAAAAATAAACAGATACCCATCACCACAGATGAAGGCAGGAGAGCGAGACGAACACATAAAAGCACAAAAAAACATAATCAAATTGCACAATATTTCGACATGAGTCTTAATCATGTGAGAGGTGAGACATTTGGCAGGTGGAAAAATGTAGTCACATCCCAACCCGCCACATGAATGAAGCACAGGCGGAAAACGCGCGGTGGTGGTAGAATTGCCGTGAGGGGGGGGATAAGCTTGACCATCGATAAAAGTGAAACAAAATAATCTTTGTGTAGCATAATTCAAAAGTTATAATTTTATTTAGATTGGTTATAGATGAAAATAAAGGGAGATAGAAATATATGTACATATATAAGTAACTGACTGTAAAATGAAATGAGAGATAGCAAGTGACAGGTTTAATGTAGGTTTAGGAAAGGGGTGTGTCTGGTGTCAAGGATATGTTGGTAGGCTAATTCCCATCTGCAGAGTTCTGAAGGGGTGGTGGTATTTGGAAAAACTCTAATAGCTCTAACTGTGAAACAGGTGTTGAGGTTGTTCGAATTATGTGAGTTTGCATGAATAGCCACTGGATGGTCTGGGTTGGAAGTATAAACTGTTTGCCTGCGGCTATTCATCCTGTAGAATAGTTGTTGAGTGGTGAGTCCAATGTAAGAGGCTGTGCAATGGAGGCAGGTGAGTTGGTAAATAAGGTGAGTGGTAGCACACGTAGCATGTCCAATTATAGGGAAAGATTCGCCTGTGACAGGATTAGCGTAAGTAGTGGTGGCAGGGTGCATGCTGCTAGTTTTGCAGTGGGGTCTGTTACAAGGGAAAGATCCACAAGTATTTATCTGACGACTCTCCGAGACCTCCACAGGGATCTTTCCCTTGTAACAGACCCCACTGCAAAACTTGCAGCATGTACCCTGCCACCACTACTTACGCTAATCCTGTCACAGGCGAATCTTTCCCTATAATTGGACATGCTACGTGTGCTACCACTCACCTTATTTAACAACTCACCTGCCTCCATTGCACTGCCTCTTACATTGGTCTCACCACTCAACAACTATCCTACAGGATGAATAGCCACAGGCAAACAGTTTATACTTTCAACCCAGACCATCCAGTGGCTATTCATGCAAACTCACATAATTCGAACAACCTCAACACCTGTTTCACAGTTAGAGCTATTAGAATTTTTCCAAATACCACCACCCCTTCAGAACTCCGCAGGTGGGAATTAGCCTACCAACATATCCTTGACACCAGACACACCCCTGGCCTAAACCTACGTTAGACCTGTCACTTGCTATCTCTCATTTCATTTTACAGTCAGTTACTTATATATGTACATATATTTCTATCTCCCTTTATTTTCATCTATAACCAATCTAAATAAAATTATAACTTTTGAATTATGCTACACAAAGATTATTTTGTTCACTTTTATCGCTGATCAAGCTTATCCCCCCCTCATGGCAATTCTACCACCACCACGCGTTTTCCGCCTGTGCTTCATTCATGTGGCGGGTTGGGATGTGACTTCATTTTTCCCCCTGCCATATGTCTCGCCTCTCACATGATTAAGACTCATGTCGAAATATTGTGCAATTTGTTTATGTTTTTGTGTTCGTCTTACCTGATAGGGAAATATGACCCAAAACTTACCACAGATGAAGGCGGCTGGGAACGACGAACACAAAAAAAGAACAAATACAAGAAACGCGCAATATTTCAGCGTATAGCCTTATTCTTGCAAAAGTGAGACACCAGGCAGAGGCAGACGTGTACACGACGATGGCCATCTGGGGACAGCACAGATGGTAGTACAGGAGAGGGGGGAGGGGGAGACACAAATACTAGATCGATAATCAATAATGCTGAAGGTATATTATCATTGAAAAAGTGGTAGATGACCATTGATGAAACATTCCCCATCATTGGTCATGCTACTTGCATTACAGCACACCTCATATATCAACTTACATGCCTCCATTGCTCCAGCTCATGTATAGGCCTCACTACTAACCCACTTGCTATCAGAATGAATGGCCAAGGCAGACAGTGTATACTAACAATGAGGCCCATGCAGTGGGAAAAAATGCCAGTTGCACAAACTGAATAATTTTAACAACTGTTTCTCAGTTAGGGCGATCTGAGTTTTCACCGATAACACAACCTCTTCTGAACTACATAGATGGGAATTTGGCTATCAGAATATCCTGGACACCAGACATCCTCCAGACCTCACTCAATCTCCAATAAATCCCTCCTACCAGACCCAGCACTTATTATCACTACTATTTATATAGATTATATTTTATTTTTCGTATTTAAAGTTTTTCAAAATATGAATTACTAGACGACCCGTGCGAAAATTTCGCGAATAAAATACGATGAATAGTGAGGTTGAATATAATGTCACCAAGTTCAGTCATTACTCTTCATACTCCTACTTCATTCATCGATTTTGGTTAGAAATCCAGGGAGATAAAATGGCTCGAAACACAAAAAACGTATTTTAGAAATAATGACATTTTTGCGCTTTATGGGTCGAATTACGAAAAATTCCTTTCTTAGAATATAATGTTACCACGGCGGAAACCTTAGTCTTTAATACGATATGTCATTTATCTATATCGATTAGATATGAAGGGAAATATAAGGCTCGTGACACAAAAATACGTTGTAGAACAGTTTATACTTTTTCCCTTTAATAGTTGAATTCCAAACACTTCTTTCTTTAAAATATGATGTCAGCAAAGCTGAGACATTATTCCTCAATCCTCACAATCGTACTTGATTTATCGATTTTGGATAGATATCAAGGGAGATAAGTGGCTCGAGACACAAAAAACGCATTTTAGAAAAATTGACTTTTTTGCCTTTTATGGGTCGAATTACGAAATATTCCTTTCTTAAAATATAATTTTACCACGGCGGAGACCTTATTCTTTAATATGATACCTCATTTATCTATATCGGTTAGATATCAAGGGAGATAAATCGCTCGTGACACAAAAATCGGTTATAGAAAAATTTATACTTTTTTCCTTTAACGGTTGAATTCCAAAAACATTCTTTCTTAAAATATGATGTCACAAAGCTGAGACATTAGTCCTCATAATCCTACCTCACTTATCGATTTTGGTTAGATATCCAGGGAGATAAATGGCTCGAGAAACAAAAAACGCATTTTAGAAAAAGTGACATTTTTGGCCTATAAGGGTCGAATTACGAAAAATTCCTTTCTTAAAATATAATGTTACCATGGCGGAGACCTTATTATTTAATATGATACCTCATTTATCTATATCGGTTAGATATTAAGGGAGATAAATCGCTCGTGACACAAAAACGCATTGCAAAAATATTGATACTTTTGCCCTTTAAGGGTCGAATTCCGAAAACTTTCTGGCTTAATATATGACGTCACTAAAGCGGAGATCTTAATCTTTAAAACGATACTTCATAAAACAGTTTCAGAAAGGTATCCAGGGAGATAACTGACTCGTAACACAGAAAACAGCATTTTAGAAAAATTTACATTTTTGCCCTTTAAGGGTCGAATTCCGAAAACTTTCTTGCTTAAAATATGATGATACCAAAGTGGAGACCATAAGCTTTAAAATGACACCTCATTCATTGATTTCGGTTAAGTATGAAGGAAGATATAGGCTTGTGACAAAAAAATACCTTATAGAAATAATATATATGATGTGTTGATCTATCACTTTCAATGTTAATATACCTTAAGCATTATCGATAATCGATCTAGTATTTGCACTTTGCCCCCCCCCCCTCCTATATACTACAATCTGTGCCGGCCATACCATTCACCAGACTGCCATCGTCATGAACTCGTCTGACTCTGCCTGGTGTCTCACTGCAAGAATAAGGCTATACAGTAGTACCTTGAGATACGAATGTCCTAACATACGAATATTTTGAGATACGACATAAAATATTAAAAAATGTATACCTCGACATACAACGAAAAATTTGAAATACGAATTTGCGATGCGCGATATTATTTTGTGAAATACCATAAATATTTCAATAGAAAAAAGGTTAAAAGTTTATAGCTATATCTATGGTAATTTTACACTGGGAGGTAAACGCTAGATGGCAGAGTGTTCGCATAGCTTCCTGTCCGCTCTGTTTGGTTGTTGACGCCGCGTAGTTCACAAGTCGCTGAGTTATTTATGGTGTTTGTGCCTGTTTTTCGTGTTATTTTGGATATACGGTATATACTCAATTTTTTATTTTAAACTTGGATCCCAAAGTTAAAGACAAAGCTGGTGAAAAGAAAAAACCTAAGAAAATGATCTTGATGGAAGTGAAACATGAAATTATAGCAAAGCATGAGCGTGGCATTCGTATCATCGACTTGGCAAATGAGTACAGCCGCAGTCCTTCTACAATATTCACGATCATCAAACAGAAGGAAGCGATAAAGAAGCTGCAGCCTTCCAAAGGCGTCACCATTATTTCAAAGCTATGAACTGATACACATGATGAGATGGAAAAGCTACTTTTCTTATGGATTAAGGAGAATCAACTGGCTGGTGACTCTGTTTCTGAAGCGATTATTTGTGAAAAGGCTAGCACCACCTTCGAAGACCTCAAGCGTGATGCAGCCGAGACGGAAGGAGAATCATCACAAGGTGGTGAGGGGTTCAAAGCTAGTCGTGGCTGGTTTGAGAATTTTAAGAAACGAAGTGGCATTCATTCAGTAATTCGTCATGGAGAGGCATTTAGCGCAGATATTAAGGCGGCTGAAAATTTCATTAAGGGTTTTGAGAAACTCATTAGTGAAGAAGGATACCTACCGGAACAAGTATTCAATTGTGACGAAACGGGGTTATTTTGGAAAAAAATGCCTAGGCGTATGTTTATCACGGCAGAAGTAAAGAGTCTACCCGGCCACAAGGCTATAAAAGACAGACTAACACTTGCCCTTTGCGCTAACGCTAATGGGAACTTCAAATGAAACCGTTGCTAGTCTACCACTCGGAAAACCCAAGGGCCTTCAAAGCTTATAAAGTTATGAAAGAAAAATTACAAGTTCTGTGGCGTGCAAATAGTAAAGCATGGGTGACCCATCAGTTATTTATTGAGTGGATGAACATTGTTTTTGGGCCTCCAGTGAAAAAATACTTCACCGATAATAGTCTGCCGCTTAAGTGTGTCCTTCTGTTGGATAATGCTCCAGGTCACCCTCCTGGCCTTGAGGATGATCTTTTAGATGAATTTAAATTTATTAAAGTTGTCTATCTGCTAGCCAATACAACGTTTATCCTTCAGCCCATGGATCAGCAGGTTATCTCCAATTTTAAGAAACTTTTCATGAAGAATCTTTTCAAACGTTGCTTCGAAGTTGTCGAAAATACGAACCTAACATTGAGGGAGTTTTGGAAGGATCATTACAACCTTGTCATTTGTCTTAAGCTTATAGCTATTGCCTTGCAAGGTGTCACCAAAAGAACATTGAACTCTGCTTGGAGGAAACTATGGCCAGATGTTGTTTTAGAGCAAGACTTTGAGAGATTCGAGCCTGTTGAGAAAGAGATAGTATCCATTGGTCGCTCCATGGTCCTGGAGGTAGACGAGGCAGATGATGCTGATCTCATTGAGGAGCATGCTGAAGAACTCACGACGGATGAGCTGAAGGAGCTACAAAAGATGGAACACAGCAAAGAGGAGGAGGTCGAGCATGAAGAGGAACTTACTTCACATGAAATTCATGATATCCTTGGAAAGTGGCAGGAAGTGTCGGATTTTGTGGAAAAAAGACACCCAGAGAAATTGTTTACAGGGAGAGCGTGTGCCTTATTTAATGATACGTGTCTCACATTCTTTCATAACATTTTAAAGGGGAGGAGGAAACAGACCTCTCTTGATCGTTACTTTGTGAACGTCTCGTGCAGTGAAAGTCCGGAAAGTGAGGCCAAAAAGGCCCGGCGTGGAAGTGATGATTGTGATGAATGATGATTAAACTGTACTGTATGTGTTACGTATTATGTGTAAACATTAAAATTAAATATTGTGTGTGAACATTATGTGTTATTCCTCGTTCATTTATATACACATTGTGTATATTATATGTAATTTAACCGTGTTTTGGGGCATTTTCGTATCACTAGAATGCATTAATATATATTACATTATTTTAAATGGGAAATTTTGCTGCAAGATACGATTTTTTTTGACATACGACAACTATCACGGAACAAATTGAATTCGTATCTCAAGGTACCACTGCATGCCGAAATATTATGTGTTTCTTGTGTTTGTTCTTTTTTTTGTGTTTGTTGTTCCCAGCCGTCTTCATCTGTGGTAAGTGTTGGGTCATATTCCCTATCCATCCTTAGTTGTATTGCTTTATAGCATTTTCCATATATACGAACACAAAAAAGTGCAATATTTCGGCAACAGCCTTATTTGTGTGGAAGTAAGAAGTGAGACACCAGGCGGAGTCAGATGTGTACACAACGACCGCCGGTTCGTCATCCCAGCCGTCTTCATCTTTGGTAAGTGTTGGGTCATATTTCCCTATCCATCCTTAGTTTTATATTTATACACACACACACACACACACACACACAAAAACATAAATATTGATTTATAAATAAGTTTAGCAAGTGATGCTCGCACGTTCAATGTTTCGACTGATGATCGATTGATAAGATGTTGCCTGTTGCAGTTTTGTTGTTGCAACCAAACACCATCAGCAAAAGCCCGCGGAATTACAAACTCAAAAGTTTTAATAACAAGATGAAGCAGCAGGCCTGCATATTAAGATAATACAAACAATAAAAGATGATTAAGATCACCAAAGCACACAATAGAGAAAGAGTAAAACACAATATTGATTATTCACACACACGTCACTCAACCTCTCCTTCCCGCTGTTCAGCAGTGCTACTTTCGGCATCCTCTCCTCCTCCATCCTCATGACATGTTCCAACCACTGCAGTCTTTTCCTCCTTAACATCTCTTCTAATGCTTCCACTTATAATCTCTCCCCGGTGTTTTCATTTCTAATTTTCACTTTCCTCCTGACATTCTCTATCCCTCTCAGAAACCTCATCTCTGCCACCTGCAATCTGCTAATATCTCTGGCCTTTATAAAAAATTGCTAATATCTCTTTTTTTTCCAAGACCATGTTTCAGAACCATAAGAAAGTATGGGCTGGTAATACACTTTACAGAGCAGAATTTTGGCAACCTTCCCTATATTCCATCTCCAGATTACATCCTTTATCTGCTGATACAAATGTTCGCTCTTCATTACTCTCTGATATATTTTTTCCTCCATCTTTCCATTGGTAGTTGCCTTGCTTCCTGGATACACAAATGATTCTACCTATTCCAATTTCTTGCCGTCGAGTAACACAGCCTTCGAAGGGCCAGTGTTTCTTGTTATCTTCATTATTTTGGTCTTTTCCGCACTAATCTCCAGGCCATGTTTACCTGTTGCAATCCACCATTTCCACAATTCTCTTTCAAGATCCTGTCCTGTCAACACCCATATTATGATGTCATCAGCATATGCTATCACCTTCAGCTCTGTTAGATCTCTGTGTCCCTGGACTTCAGCTATTATTAGATCTAATGCTACATTAAATAGAACAGATGATAACACACTTCCTTGTCTTACTGCTCTTTCTGTGTGAAACCATTCTGAATGTTTACTGTCTATGCACATGCAATTCTCATACTTCTCATAGATGTTCTTTATTAATTTCGGAATCCCTTCATCCATTCCTCTCTTTTTTAAACTTAACGATATGCTTTCCCTCAGTACTTTGTCATAGGCCTTTCTTATGTCAATGAAAGCTACTACTGTCTCTTGACCAAATTCCCGCCTTTTCTCTATGATTTGCCTAAGTATGAAAATTGCATCCACTGCAGGTCTTCCTTGCCTGAAACCAAACTGCTCCTCTCTAGCTGTATTCTCTAACCTTTACTTGATTTTATTTTCAGGCCATGGCTCAGCAATGTAATACCCCCGTAGTTCTCGCATTTTGTTTTACTCCCTTTTTTATGAATAGGCACTATGACTCCCTTTCTCCAATCCTCTGGTATTTTCCTTTCTTTCCAGACTCTTCGTATGACTCTATACAACCACTGCATTCCCATTGCTCCTGCTGCATTTACCATTTCTGCTGTCAGTTCATCTAGTCCAGGCAATTTGTCATTTCTTTCACTGCCAATTCTAATTCTAGAATGCTAAATTCTTCTGTTTCCCTGTCTAAAGTGGTTGTTCCACTATCAATTTCTTTGGTTGCTTCCTGGTTTTCATCTGTTGCTTCCAAAAGGTTTTTGAAGTACTCTTTCCATGTACTCAGCGCCTCTTCCTTTTCCCATTGCACTTCACCTGATTTGTCCAGAACTTTGGTCGGCATATCTCTGGGTTTTGTTTTGTTTCTTACTAAACCATACAGTATTTTTTATTTCCTTCGTAGCTTGTCTTCAATTTATCTGTGAATTCCTCTCAAGATTTTACCTTTGCTATTTTTATCATTTTTTTCTGTGGCTTTTGCTAACATTTTCAATCTTGCTCTTTTCTCTTCAGTTCTGTCTTGAAACCACTCTCTCCATGTCCTGTTCTTTCTTTTAACAGCTTCTGCAATATGCTCGTTCCACCATGGTGTTTCCTTCTCCTTCCTCTTATTTGATGTTCTTCCACATGTCCTTTCTGCTGCATTTATTAATGTTACTCTAAATCTTCTCTATTCCTCTTCTGCTGTTCTTGTTTCATCCTTGGGCCAGTTGGCCTTCACTTCTTCCTGAAATGTCAGTGATTGTGACACTTTTAATCATTAATACTGCAACCATTTAATATGCACACATTATATCAATGTATCAATGAATGCAAACCTTAAGAAGTTGCATATAGAAATTCTGTTATCACAAATCCTTGCCTATATGTAGCCAATGCTCTCTGACTTGTTGAAATCATTCTACTTTACAGAATTTGAAACTATAATTTAGTTACTTCATTCTTAATATTTCAGTAATTTATGAGAAATTTATCACAATGATACAAAGTACAATTAATTCATCATTGGATAATACATGCATGATTAGAAGATGCTAATGCTTTACCAACCTGGTGGAGGTGGTGCAGTTGGTGAAGCAGGTGAGATGGGACGCTGGCGTTCACGTGGTCGGATCTGTGATACTTGACGGGTCTTAGCAATCACTAATGGCTCATGAACAGTTGGAGGTCCTGCTGAAGGTGGTGGTGGAGGAGCAGGGGGTGGAGAATCAGCCCCTGACATCTGGGGCTGTGATGAATACAAATCCAGAACCTGGTGGCAGATATCTACCAAACCACAAAAGAAAAATGAGTAAGTGACAAGTGACATGATACGGGGGGGGGACTGACACATTCTATTCTAGCATGTCTGTTTTTCAATGTAAGAATAATCAATCAGAAGCCATCATAGCTAAACAAAACTTAAAAAGAATACTAATGACAGTTTGGTCTAAAAGCAGTAGGCAATCATAAGTAACTGCACATTTTTAAATGGCAGTTTATCACAAGCCTCTCAATAAGATAAAAGCATTATCTGTTCCTCTCCCATTTACTTTCTAGTATCTGGAGACTGTAGTAGCTACATGCAAGTATGTACAAATATTACATCACAAATAGTAGCCATTGTTTGTAATGGAAAATTGATTAACTCCTTTTGCTATCAATTTTTTGATTACAAGTGTACATGAAATAACTCTCTTCATGTCAAAAATGGTGAATTTTGTGCAGGAAATGAAGAGTGGAATAACAAGAAAAGTTACCGAGATAAGTAGCTACTGTGATGGTGAAAACAAAATTTAAATATTTTCAAACATTCCCTCAATTATGTTTTCCACACACACATTAAAAATGTAAGTCATGTATGTCAGATTAGACTGCGTATGATGAAGATTCAAATTATCTTTTCATAATTTGAAGAAGTGAGACAGTAACATCTACTGCTACTAGAGTTTTCTAACTGCTATACATGATCAAATATTCAAGCATATAATTAAACACTCAACAGAAACCTGTCTACCAACATATATAATATTGTCACTTATCATACACAATGTAATCTGATTCAATTTGATGCTGAATTGCTACTTATTATTCATAAAATGTTCTGACTGCATTATAAATGTAATTTTAATGGAATTCTAAACTCCTATTTTATTGGAAAAATAACAGTGAATTGAACATTGCTGACCTTCAAGCAAATCCATAGTGACATCCTCTACGAACATATCCCACCAGCGAAGATGCTTTGAAGTACGTCCGACCCAGTCAACAACCTCAAACTTACTCAGCTTTCCGGCCAAGTACATGAGGGCCACTGCAATTATCTCAGGCTCCCACTGCAGGCACAGTGTGGTGCACAAGCTGAAACAAAACACTTAATTGCACTTTAAGCTAAAGATATGTCTAACTATATTTAGTATAGAGGAAAAATCATGTTTGATATAATTTTTGTCAGTTCATATGGTATTTAATACAAGCAGATGTAAGAAGCTGCAAAATTCCAGTTACATATTCTTACATTATAACTGAAATTGTGCATCAAATAACAGCAGATCAGCCAGTGTGATACGTGAAATGATGTTAATACATAATCATCAACAGTTTCGAGCTACTGGCTGCATCTGCTTTGTGCATAAGCATTTTCTTCTTTCTTCCCATCACAACTCTGTCACAACCTTGGTTCAGTCCTCTCTGCTCATCTATCCCTTTGCCTTCCTTAAATCTTCATTTCATTAAATTTTCTTTAGTTTTCTCTGCTTATCCGTTCTCTTAAGATGCTGATACTATCATAGTTTGGACTTGTCTATCATTTCCTAAAGGGATTCCCTAAAGGGTTTACTGTGTCTGATTGTTTTGTTACTTATCCTGTCCATTCTGGTCTGCCTCTTAAAAATTTCATTTCACCTGCTTGCATTCTGTGAACTTCCTCAGTGACATCGTTTCAGCATTGTACAGAAACATAATATGTGTGATACATTACACCCTTAGTTCTCTGTGGCACATCCTTGTTACATGTCAGGTTTCTGACATTTCTTACAAATGTCTGTTCCTGCTTCTCCTTTAATTTATCTCACCATTGTTCCTTCCTCTTTCGTCTACAACACTTTGCAGTTATAATCACCTTCAGCTGATCTCCTGCCATCACAATTACCCTGGCCATCCTGTTATTCTTTCTGGATGTGACCATGCACTCACTTTTCTTCGCATTAAATTTCACACCATTTTCACCCACACTTTCTGCCACTGTATTTCCTCTTCACAACTCCCTCAGATCACCAGGTCATCCACAAAAACCATCACCTTTGTGTTTTGCTAACTCATCATCACTGCCACCTTCTCCATCACATCATCCATGACTATGATGAAAGATAGCTGTAAGAGGGGACTTCTTTGTTTTGGCCCTTTCTTTGCTTCAGCCAATATGCTCTTTCTACCCCTATTTCAACAAGGCTCATGCTTTCCTGGTATAATTCTATCACTCTACTGATAGTTTCTTTTTTGATTCCTCCATTTTCCATAGTACAAAATCATAAGCTTTCTCAATACCAATACCAACAGCAGACACTTTCCATACTATTAGTGTTAATATTCTCGTGTGACTAGCCGAGTTAACAAACTTTTTTCACACGATATATCTGTGATCAAATTCCCCGTTGCCATCTTCTGGTGAAGTGAATTTGGCAAAAGTGAATGTTGTCCTTTCCTTCCATATCTTTCTCATCACACAATATAACCACCACTTTCCTACAATTCCTGTTGCTCTTACCATTTCTACATTTGCTTCATCATATTTCCACCCTTCATCTTACCCAGAATTGCTTCAATTCCTCCCAAGTTAGATCTTTTTATAACTATCTTGTTGTCCTGCTGCTTTTCCAGTAGTAATGTCTCATCCTGTGTCCAATCTGGATTCAGTAAAGTTTCTATCTATTCCTTCCAAGTATTTTTTTATTTTTTCTATAGTGTTTATTTCTTCCCATACTCATCCAGTATATTGGGGTTTTCATTCAGTTTCTTCCACAATCCTTATGTATTTTCTGTATTTATCATCAGATTAACACTGGTGTCTAAAATGTAGTTGTTCAAAATCTCTCTCACACTGTAATTTGTATTACATCAATGTTAGATACTTTCACTCGTAATTTCCTAAACGTACTCTTCCAAATCTGTAATTGGACTGTGTCCATCTGTATCCTTGATTTCGACAACATACAAAAACTATCAAATAGATTTTGATGGTGTTTTCACAATTTAAAATTTTGAGACATGAATCGAATTGTATTGAAATTTCACAGTCTGAAACCTTAGATTCCAACTTAAAATCAATGGTATGCCTCAACACACTACAACAGCTGGTGCCAAAAAGGGAAATTAAAATCTTTGCTAATCATCATCTTTTTTTATTTATGGTAATAAACAAAAACTACTGGAAAGACAGACTTTTAACAGATTATTACTTTAGAACCTGACCCAGAATTTGGGCATATCGTATCCTTAACCAAAGATGAAATAAAAATTAATATCTGATCAAAATAGTAACAAAATGTGACGTTTTCCTAACACCAATTATTAGATCTTTGCATTCAGTCACAGGTGGTCAGCCTCTAAAATTGGTAGTGTAGCGAATCTAACCAAGTTAGTTATATTGGTAATGAATTGATTGCTTCTCGGTGAAGATTTAACATGATATGAATTGTATAGGGCAAATTTTAGTTGGATATAGCAATTTTCGTAGGGACAATAGTGAGCGTTCTAATAGTTAAACTATATGAAATTAAGAAATAAACAGTGGAGATCAAATTCTCACTGATAACATGTCACAACACCGAGGAACAAAAAGTGTAATGCATCAACATAAAATAACTTATGTCATTGCTCCCGGCATTCGTTGGTTATAATAATGTAAGTTGGGCGACAAAAATTATACTTAGTTTTACTCATTCACCAACTGTTTACACTATGTGTAATTCTGCGACTGGGAAAGTAAACCACAGACGTGCCAGAAAAATTTAATTAGTAACAACAGCAATAGGTGATGCTGTAGGGAGTGGCTGAAGTCATTCCACCAACAACAGAAGATGTCACGATAATCGCTGAAGGTTGGTGGAACCCCTCCCTTGCACACCTAAGTCATTCGGCCTCCTTGATATTAACACAGTTTCCCAACTTGTCCACTTTAGCTTTTCTTCTATTACATGAGATGTGCCCACAAAATTTCAATAGAATTAACCATACTCCCCTTACTACAAGAAATCTCTTCAAAGCAGCACAAGTCTTTGTTATCTACTTCAATATCATAGTTAGCTTTAATAGTTGGAAATGTCCCTATACCTCTCCATATTCAATATTAAACAATGCATCTTCCACTTCAGTATCTTCACATTTTGCTATATTTTTCAAAGAAGTATTCTAAACTTTCTTAGGAAGAAAAGCTGTCACTCTCAAAGCACTCTCCATACATTGCTACATAATTCCCAGTCTCCATGTACTTAACCACTTTGAACCATACTCTACACATCTCATCTTGAATGCTACCAAGTCCATAGAAAACCCTTACTCTCCATTAAACTCTCCTCCCCATTCTTAACAAATTCATTAATTAATTAGACAACTTAAGAAGTTATATTCGCTGAGAAATTTCAAAGTCACCAGACTTCTCAAATCAACGTAAACATAATTTACAATATGTATGGTAAAATAAAATGTAATTCTTAATTTTAGTTACTGTCACTGTTACTTTCTCTCTTTTCTAGTGGCAAATGACATCTTAATGTATTTTAAACTTTAAATAATCTTATGTTTTCTATTAAACATTTGACATCAAGTTAGAAATTCCATTTCTAGAAAGAAATACGTACATGAAGCAAAGAATTCAAACAGATTTTTTTAAAAAGTCCCCCAGTCTTTTCCTACGAATGTTCCTCCAAACCATTTTAATCTACTGAAAGCTGACTGTACTGACTTTAAAAGGAGGACAAAAAAAAACACTAACTTTTAACATAAAAAATGTGCTTCTTGTAAAAAATACTTAGTTTTCCGGAATTTTCCTGTCTGGCCCTGTCAGCTATAATTTTGATCCAGTGTTGGTAGGGCCTGCTGCTTCTAAGTTCATTACATCCGTGGTTAGAATACTCCATCCATCTTCATCATTCTGCTACTGGTGATCAGGACCTTTCCTCTAAGCATCAGCATTTGCTGTACACTGGGTACCAGCTGCAAGTCCACTTTCTCAGTTGCCATGTCAACTTACTATTAATGGCTTGCTTTTATTTATATTTATCCAATTTTGATTTTGACCCAAGTAATGATGTTAAATAACAGGTGTTGATTTACTGTAATTTACTGGTTTCCAGGGTAACTATGAATAATTTCGATGATTTATGTTACAGCTTTTTATTTCCTTAGTTGCCAAGCTCCTGTTATTTTACCCTAGGTCTGCCTTGAAGAAAAGTGAGCTCTCACCATAAGCAGATCCACTGCTTGCTCCAGGCAACAGTTAATAATTGATATCTCAAAAAACAAAATTTTCAGCACACATCTGTGTCAGCTCTCTACATATACTGGCCTCGCATTCTCATTATCCAGTGTCTTTAATTAAACTTGATTCATACTGTCATGGCCTTTGTCACACTGTCCTTCTGCCAAGCATTTTTTTCTAACTTCCCTGGTTACCACCAAGGTCGCACAAACAGCTGGTCTGACTTCTATCCCAAGTGTCACTTCTGCCCATCTGAGATGTGCATCACATACTCTGAGCATTGAGTACTTCATAGTAAAAGGGAACCAAACATTTATGTGTTCCCTTACAAATAGTCATGACATTATGGCTAAAATGTTTGGTTTCAAGAAACTAATATACCACAGTAGAAATTAAGACAGTGCAGTTGTTCTAGAAACTACTAGCTGTTCCCACTGATTGCTGTGCCACATTTACACTTTAGCATCTCCTTTTGTTAGCCACATTCACTTGCATTATATCCTACTCACTAATTCATCATATTTCAGTTAATGATAGGTTCATAATTCATTCAGTAGAAGTAAATAGTAAATTATCTTACCTGTCATTAACAAAGGTCCAAGCCATCTGTAACATCTTCTGTAACTTTGTCTTGTCTCCTGCCAAGAAATTATTTTTGTTAGTGGATCTTTTACACTAATTTTATGATATGTTGGATTCTATCTCATAAAACCATTAATTCCAGTTTAGTTTAACTCACCTTTAAGGCACTTGGCATACTTCAACAGATAGCTGTACGGATGTTCCACTTGTAAGTCAAATTTTATTGTCTGCAACAGTATCCTCTCCAGAGTCATCACCTCCTCCTGGATGTCAATAAATACAAAAAATGAATTTGTTATACTGTTAGCAACTAATTACTTAAACAGCCAAAATACAGTTTCTTTAAAAATGTGAGATCAGTAGTAAACTAAACAGAATAGTATATCAGCCAAGCAGACTGTGTATCAAGTAATTCTTAGCAGATATATTTACTCCACACTATGCACTCTCGATGAGATATATATTTTGCAGGCTATAATTCAATGCCACAAACCATTATCTATTTCCTTCATTAAAAACAAAAGAAAAAATCTTCATTATCCTATACAACAATTTACTGCAACTCCAGCACACATCCACATTTTGAGGTACCGATATACAGAAGCCGCTTCAGCACGATGCCTCAGATGACGGACTCTTGAGAATACATAATAACATGAAGTTTGTTATATCATTAGGTCCCAATACAGTTAAATTTTTACTTGTATATTTTAGTCCTAGGTTATTTATTTAGGATTTTTGTTCCTGCATTCCATTTGTGGCCTTAATTATTTTTACAATTCTAAATATGTTATTAAGTTTCCATTAACATAGATAAATGCTAATTCCATGGTATCAGGAAATCTTGTGATCACTAAAATATGGTATGAATATTGAACACGTCAAAGAGCATTAATTAAAACGACAGAGACATGTAACAAATGAATTTTTTTGCTATGCCATTGTTAACTCTGAAATGTAATTCCCATCTTATTGACAAAAAAGATTTGCCTAGAAATTTTATTTGTTGTCATATTGTGCATCGATAGATTATACCTTCTGCTAAATTAAATGATGGTTGTTTTCAATATTGTTAACATAACTATGATAATAAGTATATTTTCCTTTCTACATAACCACTAAGCATTTTAAGAGTCATTTAGATTTTTCAACATCAATTCAATGCTGAACACATACTTGTCTCAGATGATACTGATGTAATAAAAATTAATCTGTCTTAAAATATATATATTTAAAAAGGGCAGTTAGTGATGGATATACTGGCAGCAGTCAGACAAGAACTAACAACTGAATGCAATGTGATGGATGAGTGGGTGAACAGAGGAAACAAGGCAGAGAAGAGAGGATCAAATTAGTAACATCAGTATAAAAATGCTACAAAAACATCTTTGGTATGTTGTGGTTCTTGCTAGAACAGAGGAAGTCTGTTAAAATGGAAAGAGTGAGTTATTCACAAGTGATATTCTAATTATTTGAAATCAGTGACCAGTTTGTTAGACCAGACTAGTTCCATCTGCTGAGTGCTAGAAATTATTCCTAAAATTGAGTACACTCTGGAATTGTCACAAATCATTGTTGCAGTTCTGCATGTCAGCAGAATCTTTGACAGTGATTCTGTCAAGCGAGTGTGAAGCTTAGGGTTGGCCTCAACACTGCCTGAATCTATAGAATGTAAATGTGCTTACTTGAATGAGAAAATCGAGTTCAATGGTCAACCATGCAGACTCTAAAAAAAAAGGGGGGGTGGTAAGCAAAACCAAAGTTCCAACTATTAATAATGTTATTTGACCGTTTGCCTCTGGTACCTACAAAATTTCGATAACACGGTCACCAGTCGTTTGAAATACCCCTCAAACGTGAAAGGGAATAGTAAAAATGAGCACACAGTACACAGTTCTCAATTTTCACGAGAGTTATAATTTTCTAAAAGTTCTCTTAAAAAACTTCGGTACCAGATTATGTGAATAAGGCAACAAGACTAAATTTCCTTAGATGATCACAGGTCAGGCACACTCACGAGAGAAAACAAACTCTCATCGGACCACCTTACTCTGATGAAAGTTGAACTATGGCACTATTAGACTACACTACAATTACCAAGCATGAGGAGCCGCTGGCACTACCAACAATGTGCGGACCATACCACTCAAAACCTGCCGGAAGAGTAAGCGCCAAACCACTATGGCTGCTCTCTCCTAACTGTGTCCGTTGATTTTGTCAGCAAAAACTTTTGAAAATTAATATCTCCAAAGGTACTTAATCTCTTAACTTGTAATTGACATATGGTCTTTCTAGTATCTTATTCTATCTGATTCAACCTAGTTTCATCTTCAAAAAGGCTTTTGTTAAATTAATCCTAAACTCTTCAATGTCATCACCTGGCGCCTTTTCTGAACAATTACGACAATACATTTCAAAGAACATTATTTATCTTACAGATGCTTTAAACTTTCTACTGAAACCAATACATCAATTTAACCCCCTTAATTAGGTCTATCCCTAAAATTAATTTCTTGCTTCTAACTTTATTAGTTTAAATTTCGATTTTTTTTCTCTTAATTAAAAATCATAATTATACTTAATTTTATGTTCAAAATATTCTAGAAGGTGCTGACTATAAATGGTGATAAAGGATTTTCTGTAACATATTGCATTCATTAGTTATTTCAAATTTTCGGTTTGCTCCCTCCTAACCACATGGTATTGCAATATCTTCTAAACTAAATTTTTCTGGCTATAATAAATATAGTTTAAAATGCTCTCGATAATAAGCTTTAGCATTGAAAATGAATGCAAGAAAAACTGTTGGACTTGAAACACTACTTCAACTCAAATTTCTATCTTCCACATAGGCAGCCTTGAAATCTAACTATAAAGTATGTTACTACTGGGAATAACTAGTAGAAATTCTTTTCCATACTTGTTCTCTGGATAAAACCTATCCATAAATGGTTTTGACAAGCTTATAGATATAATTCCTGCTAAAGAATCCCACCTCAACTGCGTCTGCAACACTGAATGCTGAATCTTGCGTATCGTGGAGTAGAATATTTGTGTCCCACTCAAAATGGAATTCTTGAACACACTATCGTCCAATGCAAGCAGCATGGATGTGTTCCTAACTCACTTCGTCCGATTCAGTTACCTGAAAACTTTCAAACTGCAAAGAGGTGTGGGTTGTGCATAATTAGTACATGTGTTATTTGCTCTCTTCTTTAATGCATTAAAATTTTATGCATCATTTGTGGACCTGAGAGGTCATTCTTCAACTAAAAAAAAAACTGTAGGCCACTCATTGTTTTTGGTACGTTCATTGACTGGGTATAAAAAAAGAATAGGAAAGCATATAGTATTAAGGAGCTAGCAGAAAAGTTTAAAGTTTCAGTGGCCAAATTGAGGGGGGGGGGGAGAGAAATTAAGCACTGAAGGAATAATTCGAAGGGAAGAAAATAGGCTAGTTTTAGAGAAGAAGAGTGGAACTTTGCTGAAAAAATACTATGGTTTGGGTACAAAGCTTTGCTGTTCCTGTTGCCCATAAAAGAATTAAGAGGACAATTCAAATATTTTTGGTATTTTAATTGCAGATTCATTGAGAACAAGTACAGGACTGACAAAGAAATTGCAATGGCCTGCTGAGCATGCTGGATGAGCATTAACACTCACACCTGTCATTCAACAAGATGCAAGTTCGAATCCCGGTTCAGTCATCCAGATTTCCGTTTTCCATGGTTTCATGAAATTAATTCAAGTGAACAACGAAATAATTCCATCACAAGGCCATGGCCAAATTCCTTCCTTTCCCCACATGATTTCTCACCTCTAATGACCTTGTAAATTAAAAACACTTAGGCTTGTATTCAATGCCTCAGACTCCTTCAATTCAGCAACCACAATACATTCAAAATCTGTTGGAGTCATACTCACAAAATTTCTGAAATTGATCCCATGTTCAGGTAGATTAAGAGCATGAATTTTTCCTTCTTTTCTTTTTTCTTCTGTATTATTTTTTAAATGAGCAAAAGAAGTGCTACTGACAATGCTGTAAGATCAAAATTTCTCAGACAACACCCTCTATAAAACGCATCAAACACACGAAATTCTAATTCAGCAACTACATTCTGATAGTAATTGCACTTTAGAATATAAATTTCTTTGCCAAACTCTGATAGTCAGGATCCTACCAAATAATGTTTTTATCTCATGCAATTGTATTTAACAAACTTCTGGCGAAATTAAATGTTGTGGATGTTGCATGTTTTTTTAAGTTTGTATTTTGTTTCTACAACACATTTTTTTTTTTTTTTTTTTGCTAAATTAACTATCTTTTACTTACCTTACTGTATCTTTTTATCACACATATGATGGCTTCACACATTGTGCAAAATATGACAATACCAGCTTCAAAATTCTGAATGTATACATTAGACTATTGTAGAAATATATACTTGCAAGAAGACAATGTGTGGCAACCAGCTTGATACCAGGTGAAACGGGTTGTCTGCAGTTAGTCTCTCAACTGGAAATCTGATATCTGACCTTACCCAAAAGACTATCAGAATCTGTTGGAGTCATTCTCACAAATTTTCTGAAACCGATCCCATGTTCAGGTAGATTATAGGCATGAATTTTTCCAACCTTTCTTTTTTCTTCTACTTTATTGTTTTAATGAGCAAAAGCAGTACTACCGACACTGCCATAAGTGTGAAATTCTCAGACATCTAGACACCAATAAAATTATCTTGAAACTGAAACCAGATAATCTAGCAGTGTGGACATGACGCTTTGTTGTGGGGCAGCAACATGACATTGAATCGCAGCAGTGCAGACGCAGCCCTGCGACAATGAATTACAACAAAAAATCTCAATGTGTACTAGACCTAACAGTAAAGCAGGAATTGATTTTACAGCTAATTGTTATTCTTGTGATGTGAATAGCAATGGTATGATCAGCATTTTGGGTATATATAATTTGCCAGACTAATCATTCATCCAAATTGATAATCTATGTATGAAACAGAACAGTAATTGTAAGTTTAATGCAGGGGAATTATTTCTTATTGCTATTCAAACAGTTTTGTGAATAGTTATGTAAAACTAGGCTGTGATCAAGAGCAAATTCAACTACCAAGACGAGATTAATGAAACAATGGTAAAGTATACTAGCTTCCAAGTATGAAACTATGAATTAACTGATAACAGTTCAAAACAATAATTTCATCTGTGTCACTACAAAATTGTGAACTAAAATTTTTATTTTGGCCAAGATTATTGCACAAAAGTACAACAAACACAAACAGTATATCTTAGCAAAGAATTTGTGAGAAATAAACAAAACAATGCAAAACACAAAAAATTATTATTAATTGAATTATAGAGTAGAGAAATATTACATATTGAAACTAAGCACCAACAAGAAAAGTTAAATTCAAAATGGCCAACTATCATAAAATTTTGAATAATCCTCCTCTGAAAAACTTTTCAAACAGCTGCTAAAGTAAGGAGGTTCCACAAGGCGGAAGGATCTTGTAAAAAAGTTCTACCCCAATCTAGCCAGGAGGAAGTTTAAATAAATAATTTTAATACAAGTAATTGTTTAAGGGGTGCACCATGCTTGCAAAACATGGGGATTATTCTACAAAAAACACTCTGTTATGATTTTTTTTTAACAAATATCCTCAATTTGCCCTAGGAGCTGGTACATGTCTTGTTATTTCCTATTTACAGTAAAAAATAGTTGGAAAGCATCAAAATCGAACAAAAGTATTTCAAAAGTTTAGCACGTATATTAATGAACATTTTTTGAGTCATACATTAGGTTTGGGCTATATTTCGGTGAGCCTGAGAATTTGAAAGAATTAATAGCTTTTTAGAGTGACTGTTGTAGAGTACTGTTGAGTGGATTTGGGAATGTGTGGCAGTCTTTTTAAAGAAGTCCTTTGCTTCAGGTACCAATTCAATTATTTAATTTCTTCTAAAAATCAGAATTTAAAGATGATTACATAGGCAAATTAATTAATAATTATTATTCTGGCAATGAAAATTAAGTAACCTGGCCATCAAAATTAAGTTTTTCGTCAGTTTATGATAAACGTTATCCATATTTTTCCATACAAAATGACAAAATTTTCAGTTAACACCCTCCATTTTGGAGGATTATTTTACCCTCTTGTAAGGTCTACCACAATTATTTAATTCAGATTTAACTTTTTTATTATTATTAGCAATTCATTCCTAAACTGTTTTGCCATAAATACAAATAGATTTGAGCTAAGCTGTGTTTGTGTTAAAAATACATTCAAGCTCTCAGATTATTCCATTATAAGATGCATCATGCATATTAATATTTCAAGGCCATAATGAGAATAATAATGTATTAATCAAGAAATATAGATAATATAGATAAGATTCTTTCAGCTACTGAGCTGAGCAAGTCCATTAATAACACACAACATTTCAGCGGTAATAGTCTCTGCTGCCATTGTCAAATGACTGCTGCTGATGGATGGTGGAGCTACTTATATACCATGTAGAGCCTGCACTATGTCATACTTTTTCCTGATAGGCCAATTACTACTAGTGAGAACCATTGGATACTGGAGGAACCTTTGACTACTAACAGAAGCCATTTACTGCTTGCAGCAACTATTTATTGCTGGCAGGACTGATACAGAGGTGCATACTTTCTGCAAATCCTGCTGCAGTCACACTGTGTGGATCAAGCTCCAATGGGGAGGATATCTTTCGAAGTCCAATTCTATTCCGATGGACCTACAGTTTAACATGGCAATCAGAATCACGGAACGTCTCGGTGTAGCTCATATAATCAAATACAGCTCCTAAATATTCTTGCTCACCACGGATTGAGAGCAGAAACTTTTGGAAGTAGGCTGCCTTAACTGCTGGGCTACCAAACTGCCTAGTTTTTAAGTATATGTCTGCTTAGTACTATCGAAATCTTATCAAAATTGCATAAAAACTGTGGGTTTGTATGAACAATGTTAACAGAAATTAAGGTGAGATTTTTGTAAATAACATATACACAGTTTTTTTCTATTTGTTTTAAAGTACAAGTACGCAAAGTCCATCAAAAACGGTTAAAAACATTAGCAAAAAAATTATATACAGGGTCCGGCAATAAAACCTCCCTCATTTTAATAGAGTGTCACAGAAAAACTAAATATCATAGAGAATAATTAATTTTATTTATGAAAAATACTTACTTTGCCATTTTTAATTATTTGGTTTTAAAAATAATATCTGCTAAATGACGTCCTCCATTGTTGACACACTGACGAAATCTATCCCGAAAGTTCTCCATACATCTTCATGTCATTTCTCTTGGAATGACTTCCACTTCTTGGATAATGGCCTCTTTAAGTGCGTGCAGTGTTGTGGAAACTGATGTTTGTACACTAGAACCTTTAAGTGTCCCCAGAGAAACAAATCACAAGGCGATAAATCAGGCAACCTTGTGAGCCACGCAATGTCTCCTCGCAAAGAGACAAGATGATCAGGAACCACCATGCGCAACATTTCCATAGAACGCTGAGGTTGTGGGATGTTGCTCCATCTTGCTGGAACCATACTTCTTTATCTACATGATCTTCAATAAATTGGTTTAGCCTAGGTTGTATGAAGGTATCTAGCATGTGAAAATAACAGTTTGAATTAACCATTACCGTGTAGCCACCTTCTTCGAAAAAATACGGTCCCCACACAAAACATTCAGCACCAGCTCACCAAACTGTCGCATGAGGGCTGTGTAGTGGTCGCTGATGAATTTCACGAGGGTTTTCTGCATCCCAGTAGCACAAATTCTGTTTGTTTACAGTTCCTGATAAGTGGAAATGGGCCTCATCCGAAGAAATAAACAAAGCGCCAGGTGGAATGTTTTGAAGAATTTCCTCACATACAGCTCTGCGAGTTTCAAAGTCTCTTTCCTGGGTAACCATCATTTTGAAGGGGTGCATATGAAGTTCTTTATGAAGAATTCTTCTTACACTCCTATCAGATAATCCCAAGGCAGCTGCATGTTTAAGTGCTGAATGCATTGATGATTGTTGCACAGACACTCTCACACGCGCCACATTTTCCGGCATTGTTGCAGTCCGAGGACGGCCTGTAGGTTTTCTTTTCAGTGTTTAACCTGTCTTTCTAAAGTTTGACACCCACAGTTGAATAGTTTTTCTATCCCGGTCACGATCATGCCGGCCAAGTTCGAATCTTTTCAGGAACTTTCACAGCTGTCCAAGCACAACACATCATATTTATAGCTACATATATATTGCTATTACAGCATAATGGTGATGCAAACTTGAACCGTCCAAAAAGCATCCAATTGTCAGCTAACCTAAAATTTTGTTACTTCATAACCAAATTTGTTTATAGAACATCAAGCTTGACTCAATATCATTGCAGATCAAGTTTAAAGTCATTTGCTTAAATAATTCAAGTCGTATATCAAAGTAAACAGTAATTTAAAGTGCGAACGTAGTGTTAAATTAACTGGTATATAGGGTTCAGAAGATTTTGGAAAGGAAAACATCACATTCATTTTCAGAGCTACTTTAAATCATGTATAGTAAAATGAAATGGGTAACTTCGCAGCTAGGAATTGTTCCTGAAGAAATATCAGTATTTTAAAGTCAAGTTTGTCTGAAAGCAGAATTACACAATAAACACATTTAAAATTCTAGAAGCCATAATTTTGAAGGTAGGAAACAATTTATAGCTTAGGCTTACATATCATATTAAAATTTGAGAAAGGTAGCTAAAATTTAAAGGATGTTTTGGGAAGATTTTGAAAATTGGGTATGCCAAGAGGTCTTAGGCGACAAAACTTTCATCGAGGGTATTATGTTTAAATGAAAGAGGAATTTTTCCTGGGCATGACACTTTAATTTGTTTTTGAACTTATGCATTAGTTTGGCTGATATCTGAAAAAGAAATAATTAAAATTCATCTGGTGATGGCGATTGCCGGGAGGAGTTTAGTCAGAATTCAAACTATAAGGGGAGGGGGTGAATTTTTTAAAAGATGAAAATGCTATCAAAGAACTGTTATTACAGTTAGATGATGATAATATCTCATTGAAGAATTAACATAGAATCGTTTAAAGCTATTTTCAGAGCCACAACTTAAATAGGAAATAGCTATTATTTGAATTCCACATTTTTTGTTCACCCAGTTGAAAAATAGTAACAAAGTGGATTTTGGTATCAAATGAAGGAGGAGCATAAATAAATCACTTTAAAGATCATTTCAACTTCATAGATCTAAAACTTTGGGAGTTACAAACATTTTTGAAAATTTTGGAAAATATTTTTTATGGCAAAGCAATGACAATTACAGAAATTTTCATTAGGATTAGTTTCAACATTTAGGAAATAAGCTATCTACTGTAAAAATTTCAAGTTGTTTGGAATAATTTCGATACCCGGAAGTTTTGGTTCACATGACTCTGCTATAGGGAGGGGGGTTGAGACTCCTCATTGAAAGTCAGTAAAATTCAGTTCAGCAGGCACGTTGTAGGACAGGCCAGTGTTTGGCGTGAAGTGGGAGGCAAGAGCGTTTCCAGCAGACATCTTGGAATTTTTGGAGTGTGTTTGAAATACTTACAACTCCTCATGTGATTACAAACAGTTAAGGTTTTTTTTAGGTTGGCCTGACTCGAATCATTTATCAGTACAGCAATCATTAAGTTTGGTGAAGAATTCTGATGCCTAAAGAATTGTACCCCCGTCCAAACATCACCTAACGCACTTAAAGTTTTCACTTCAAAAAGGCAAAACTGCTCTCCAGACTGCCCTTCTTTCAGCACTGCCAGGTCAACGATGTCATCCCACACTTTGCAGAGATATGCTACCAACCACATCAGCCACAGCCATGAGAATTCTTTGGCAGGAAGGTTACACCATCGTTAGTGAAAGAATTTACGAGGTTGGACAAGGTCCTTCTTCTGAGCGATCTACACATTTCTGGAATGCTGTCAAGTGATGCTTGGGAATGGACTGATGGTCTTATAACTGCCAGCAGCCAGATGCACCTACGACAAGCGAATGCGTGCCAGTGAGTGAAATATGAAAGAATCCAGCAAGCCAATAGTTCCATGATCTTAGAACTCTAGTTAATCTCTCTAGGAAATAACTTAAGGACATAGCAGTATCTGTACTATCCAAAGGACTCAACTTTGCAATGGCTCAGAAAAGAATTCCCGCAAAGGGAAGTCATCAGCGGCGTTGTGCTGGCCCTCAGGGATCTTCCATCTCACATCATATAGGAAATTAGGAGGAATTCATGTAGGATACTATGCGGGGCTAAAACTCTGAAGGCAAATATTTCTACATCTGAACGCAATGTTCTCAGAATGCTTCGAAAGGATATGAACATCACTCCCAGCAGATAAAAGAAACTTGATCATCAACCTAGGAGGAATACAAGCAAAAGCTGTACCAGACATCACATAATGAGACCTATAGGAGACTTACTAAGGATCTGACCCTCCCATTGATGAGGATAACTATAAGCTGCCAGTGGAATAAGGAATAGATGCCAAAATATGCAAGCGCCACCAGCCACAAGCTCTGGTTCCATCTATGTTGTATGGTATACATAACGATGGCACTCCTTTATGCCCAATCATGAGTGCTATAGATTCAGTAACGTACTAGTTAGCAAAATATCTGACACGTATTGCCACTCTTGGGAAACATTCCCACCTAGTGAGGAGCTCTGCAGAGTTCATGTTGATAGGATTTTGACTGGGGACGAATGACGCCTTGGTCAGCGTTGAAATTGTGACACTTTTTGCATGGGTGCCACTAGCAGATGCATTATCATAGCTAGTGCAACACTTTGATTCCAAGAAGTGGTACTATTCTGTCACGTGCTCCAGTTTACCTATTTCCAGTTCGATGGGGTGGTATTATGAACAGGCTGTAAGGGTAGCTATGGGATCACCCCTTTTTCCATCAAAAGCCAATTTTTATATGGAACAGCAGGCACAAGCAAGTGCTGTTTCTATTGGTACGTTGCTGATATATTCACTGTGCAGTTAATGGGATCAATGAGAAGATTAAATTCACGATGGAGGTAAAGAACGATGGTTGCCTTCCATTTTTAGACATTCTGAGGCCTCGTATCCACTTGAGCATGCTCAGGCAAATGAGCCGCTCAGTGAAGCGAGAGGATCAAGTGTAGAGGCCTGAGCACACTCGCAACGAATGACAGCTAGAGCACTCGGGACGAGCCGATCGGGTGTTGGTATTTTAGAATGCTCAAAGGCGAGCCAGTGTATGTTCTGCGCTCAGTGTGGACGGTATTTGGTGGTTTCTACAATGAGCGCGAGCTTGTGTGACAGTGCTTAACTCTAATTGATGCGTAAGAATCAAAGAGGGTGTTATGGGATAGCTCCAGTATTATAATCGAACTAAAAAAGAAGGTGCATGGTGTGAAATCAGCGAAATATTAAACTTATTGATGATGTAAAGAAAAAAATAACAAGCCAGCTAGGGTCGTTCAGGCGAGAATGATCAAAACAGAAGAGAACTTCTATAACGGGAAGTGGTAAGTCTTTTTTAATAGTGTTTCTCACAGCTGAACGGATTTTGATGAAATTTGGTGTTTTGTAATTCAGATCCTAAATGCCTAAAAACGTTTTGATTTTGTCCCAGGCTAATTCATCTATGACAATATAATTGTTTTACCTAATTTTGATTAAAAACTTGGAATCAATGCCATAGTAAAAAACATAAAAATAACCTTTAAATATATATCTGTAAACACAAATAAAAAATAGGTACGAGCCTTTATATAATTTTGGAGTGACTGAACAGTGCCATCACAGACTAGCCGTACTAAACAGCTGATGCTTTGTTTAGATACTTTGAACATTTACTGCAGCCTTGTGTAGGGACTTCCTACGGCTAGGATACTTAAAGTTATTATTAATTTTATCTTCTGGTGGGATCGCCTCACGCATAGGCATATCGTGCATTTTAATATGAGGTTCAACTAATGACAGCAAATGTTCGAAATTGATCTGGTAAAGTTTTGAAATTGCTCATTGTCTGATTCTAAAGTCAATTCACGAGTTAAATTATTAAGATAATTTCTTCACCGACGATGACTTTCTCTAATCCACCAACTTGGTCATTTTATTTTTTTCTTTGACATCGTATGGATAATAATAAAGGCCGCAGATACACGTGATGACACGTCAATAGCCGAGCGGTTTCTGAGCACTGACACCAGGCTCGTTCGACCAAAATTTCCTTTTCCTTGAGCACGCTCGTTTGAGCGTGCTCAAATGAATGAACGGCTCATTCGCCTGAGCGTGCTCAAGTGGATACGAGGCTTGATAGGAATGAAGGATGATGGCACCATAGGTCATTCTGTATACAGAAAACATATGCATACAGACCTCCATCTCAATGCACGCAGCCACCACCACCCAGTCCAACGCAGAACAGTAATGCGAACTTTGTTTCCTCGAGCGCAAGCTGTATGTGATAATCTACTTTACCAGTGGAAATCTGTCATCTGCGAGAAACATTCCACAAGAATGATTACAATGAGACGCTAACATATTCAGTTTTCAGAAGAACAGAAAGGAGGAAATTACAACAACAAGACCCATGCCACTTCACCTGTTTTCTGTACGTAGGAGCGGATATGGTAAAGATTGGCAGGATTCTATGAAAATGTGACATTAAAACTATTTTCTGACCAGTGGCCAAGATTAAAAACTTACTGCACTGAGGGAATATTGCATTCCTTGGCAATGTGTAAAGGGCATACATCGGGCAAAGAACAGGATGCATAACCAAAAGTTGTACCGAACATGCACACAATGTCCACCTGGGGCAATCTGACTAGTCAGCACTTGCTGAGCAAAGCATCAATACAGTACATGGATTAGATTTTAATGCTACAAAAATTCTTACATGCATAAGAGGTTATTAGTACAGCATTTTTTTTAACAAAAATGAAGCTGTTGAAATACAGATCTCAGGTGATCTAATCAACTAAGATGCTGGATTTCAACTAAGCAAAGCCTGGAGCCCATTGCTCCAGACAGTGAGACTGCAGTGGGATTTGTAGAAAGTATGTGACACTCTGTCACTCTTGCCAGTAGTGAAAGGTACCCTCATTAGCCCATCAGGAAAAATGACGTAGCACAGACTCCAAGTGGTATATCAGCATTAGGGATGCGGGATTCCGCATTATTAGACAGTCTGGCGGATCCCACACAAAATTAAGCGGATCCGCAATCCGCAAAATCTGGCGGAAACGTGTGTCAGTCTGCGTGATTCGCTGCCCCACTCGGTCTCTATCGGATGTTTTGCACTGTTTGCCTGTACCCTTGCAGTTGGCATTTGACGCGTGTGAACAAACGTTTGTTTTTGTCAACCTTCGTCATTTGTAAGTAAATTGATATACTTTTATGTATTCATTTTCAAGTACACAATTCTGTAATTTGAGTTATTTTGCATATTTACTAAGGTTTTATAACTATATAATTATTTTTTATGTGTCGCAAACGATATCTGAACTACACAGTCACAGCTTTTTAATCACGGTTTCATTATTTCCATTTTCTGTATTTGCAGATAAAGTTATTGTGACAATTTCCTTATTTGCAGCTGAAAATTTGATTATTCGTTGATAGGAAACTAATGTTATCGTAATTTTAAAGATCGCATACCTATTTATTTAGCAGCTATCAAAAGGCAATTGTATATACTTTGACTTATTGTTGTTTTGGCCGCTTACTCAATGCGTTTCTTTGACGAAAGCCGCCTGTTTACATGCGCCACTCAGGCTATCGATTAATACCTCTTCCCCTTGTTATTATTTCGACTAAAGGCAAAAAAGTTATAATGAAGTATTCACGGGTGTATCGACGTGTGTTGTAGGAACACCATACTTCGACAGCTGCCTCCGCCGTCTCCCTAACGTGTGAAATTTGGTGTTTTTACAATGAAATCCGGAGATACAACCTATGAAAACTTCACTGCAATCATTCGCCGAGAAAGTCTCCTTTCTTACTAAAAAGTAATCATTTCCACTCTAAAAACGTCGTTACGCCACATAAGTAAAACTGAAATACTTGACAGTTTAAGTGTTGGTGAGCAGTTTCTTTTAATAACATTGAATCAACTGTAAGATCAATCAGGATACAATAAGGAATCCCACAATAACAATTTTTGTAAAAAAAAAAAAAAAAAAAAAAAAAAAAAAAAAGGCCAAGTCTTGTGCTTGTGCAGTGACAAAAAGTTATAAGATCTTGTTCTGAGCCAAGTCTACACTTTACAGAGTATATTCACTTCACTTTGTGAAATGGAATACTTTCTCTCGGTGTTATGGAACGTTTATTTAGAATTTAAAAAAAAAAAACTCTGGTAACTTGGCCATTAAGCAAACCATGTTTTTAAACTTATGTGATGTATTTTAAGGCACATAATGACCTAACACTGAATATTTTTCATTTTTTATTATTTATTTAAAAATTAGCTTGGATTAAAAAACAAAAATGTAAAGCCTCGAAATGTACTTAAGACATGCTAAAAAGTTTTAATGTCATTTTGCCAATTAAAATATTGTTAACTGTTAATTTTTATCATTTTACATTAAATTTTATTTATTAATTTAATTATTATTTAATTTATTAACGTTTTAAGTAACTATGTTTTAAATGTATGCGTTAAAAAACTGTTAGCGCCAATTCCGCACGGATCCCGCGGGATTGGCGTAAATCCCGCGGGATTGAAAACACTGCGGGATTGCAATCCTTAATCAGCATCCACCAACTGCAGTCACTTGGCAATGGTGACAGATACATTGATTGCCAAAAAGTTATATTTTATCAACGGACTCAATTGGCTAGTTATCTGAGAAAACTTTATCTATATACAATGTCGAGAACCAGTCTTACATAATCAAGAAATACATTCATTACAATGGCAAATACAATATAAAAAATTACTCCCTTGTCAGAAGGAATGCAAGCAATAATTCTGATTGCTCCCATGAGATTTTTTTTTTTTTTTTTTTTACTGCTTTACGTCTCTCAACAGCGAGGTCTTTAGAGACGGGAAAGGATGGGGGCAAGTAATGGGAAGGAATTTGGCCATGGCCTTTTGAAGGAAGCATCCCGGCATTTGCCTGGAGTGATTTGGGAAACCATGGAAAACCCAAATCTGGATGCCCGGACGGGGATTCGAACCGCCGTCCTCCCGAATGCGTGGCCAGAACGCTATCCGTTATACCACCACGCTCGGTCTCCCATGAGAGAATTTTAATATAAGATCTCCACATATCACAAAGTCTAAAAGGGTAAAGATGTTACAGAAGATTCAGAAGTAATGAAAAACTAAAAAAGAACAAAACTTCTCATCTTCAAATTATAACTTCTCAATTCTTAACAAGAGATTAATAATAGATCATATAAGGAAATGTAAGTTTTCCACAATTTATTTATTTTATATGCAATTTATAACTGCTGTTCCTCACCTTTGGATCCTCACCAAATGTGAGAAATTTCTGATCCGTAAGAAGGGTACGTGCTGTTTTTATTATATCTTTGCATTTCTTTGGTGTCTCTTCCACTTTTCCAGCAAGAAACAGGCAGCAACAAGCAGTGACCTATGTAAGTCAGAATAACTATCGATGATATATTAAGAAAACAATATAAAAATAAGTTTTTTTTTAAACATTTGTGAACTGTAAAAGGTAGTATTAAAAGTTAAGAGCTTTTTTTATTGGCATAGAATGTTCCATAAACATCCTAATAATCATTAAGGACAGTTTCCTGTTGTTAAATATTCTGTGTTATAATAATTAATAAATTCACAAAATGTTATAAGAAATATATTTAATTATAGAATGATGGATGATTTTCAAAAGTACTGTCATCAGTGGCCAAGATGGAGAAGGTTTCAATCCAACCTTGAATCTATAAATAAAATTGAAATAAAGCTGAGGAAATTGTTACTAGTGTTTACTCATTCACACTAAGCAGTACATGTAGGCAAGGAAACCAATACCTTAAATAAACTTGGAAAAAATAAAGCTCTAAATGCAACAAAGATAAGAAAGATAAGACCAGGATATAGGGATGATTGGGGAGTTAAATGTAGCCCAATCAGTTTATATGGCATAAAGATAACAATTAAACAAACTAAATTATGTTTAGAAATGTATAACACACACATAATTCATTTAAAATTAGGAAAAAAAAGGTAATGGAACTATAATCTGACATTCAGAACTCGCAACCATTAATTTGTCTCTGAAGTTGCTTCCTGGAGTTTCTGGATGGTGGTTATGTACCTTCTGAGAGGGTTTTCCATAATGATCTGGTAGTTTTCTGATGATTCTAAATAATAAGAAGGGGTCTCAATTATTTTCCAACAGTGCATGCAGAATTCATCTTATATATACAAAAATCTCGTGTCACGATGTTTGTTCAAGATAAACTCTGAAACTACTTAACTGATTTTGATGAGATTTGGCTTACTGTATGTAATTTGGTCGAACTTAAAGATAGGATAGTTTTTATCTCAATTATTGACCTCAATATTTATTATTGCAAATTAAATGTTTGCTATAGGACAATGGTTTGTAATTATTTGTAAGTTCCGTAAGTTTGAGTGGTGTGGTGGCTCAGTGGTTAATGCGTCTGACAGGAGATCGAAAGGTCCCCGATTCGAATCCCTGTCTCGGCTGGGATTTTCATAGGCACTTTACCCAGCCTTCGCCTATGGCGTAACTTGCTGTGTAATGTGAAGTACGCCAGGACGGTACCATGGTTCGGATTCCACGTTAAACTGTAGGTCCCCTGTACCCGGCAGGATTGGCGAGCTAGGTTAAGGCGGCTACAACAAGAGCAGAATGCGCAGCCAATAGAAACCCTGTCACCAGGTCATTACGACCACATGAAATTATTATTATAGTTCCTTAAGTTTCTAACAGATGCAGATGTATTAATTTATCAACACAACATTTGGCTCTCTAGGTTGGGTAACCATCCAGTAGATCGTGTTGTGTTTCGATTTCTTTAGCTACAGTCTATTCCACACCATATGTGTTTATGTTTACGGCATAACCGAGTTTCTTGAATTTTTGTGTATTATCATTTTTATAAGTGTGCTGTGTATCTATACTAATATTATAAATGCAAAAGTAACTCTGCCTTTTTGTCTTTGTCTGTTTTTTACATTTCTTGGACTAAACGGCTAATGACAAGCAGATGCTACTTGGCACAAGGATGGACATAGCATACATCTTTCTGTATAAATAATACAAGCTGTCATGTAATTTTGAAAAATTACTGAACAGCAATAGACAGACACACAGAATGTCTAAGTCTCTGTACTACCTGTGCAATTAGCGGTCTGGTATCTCAGTGGTTAAAGCACTTACTTATTGATGTTTGGAGAGTGATCTCCGGTTCAAACCCCAGTGGAAGCAAAGGTTTTTAAAAATTGTTTTTGATTGTATGAGTCACATCTGGACCGTCGGTTGTTTGGATTGCATGTTAAACTATAGATACCACAAATTTAGGTGTGCAATGCAAGGAAAATCATAGGTAGTCTAGCAATGCTGTAGGTATACACTTTTTTATGTTATATTGATTCCTCAAGGGTTGTTACTCTCGCAGTCAGTGTGTGTGTGTGTGTGTGTGTGTGTGAGATCTGCACTAATAATACTATAAATGCAGAAGCAAGTCTCTGTATTTTTGTTATGTTTTGATGACTAAATGGCTATACCGATAATGATGGAATTTGATAAGGAAATACTTTGTAGCTGTAAGAAAAGCAGACTTTTTTTTCGGTATGAATAACAGTTGTAGTCACAAAATTTTGAAAACTTATCGAATGGTGACGGAGAGACGGACGTGTGTGTTAGTCTGTAATGTTATGCTGCTTGCTCAAGCTGTGCTTCTTGTGCAGTCTGTTAGTGTATGATTTGTTAATAAATTTCATTTAGAGACAAAACGTATTATTTAGTACAGATGTCGATTTTCTCTGTTATATTACTTTGTGTCTGCTTAAATGTTTCTGGCTCCAGTTTATTTTGCCTTCTTTTTTGACATGCGTTTTTAAATATGTTGGAAATTGATTCTCTTCATGAGACAGGTTCAATATAGATATGGCTTTCCTGTCATATTATGCTGACTCGGTGTTGTTTGGGATCACTGCTATGTTACCAACAGCTTTCTATATTCAATTCTGGCAACAAAATTCTTAATCTACATGTACGAAGTTGCGGGTATCAGCTAGTATCAACCATAGTCTATTCTCAAGTGGTACAATGACATCCAGATATTCCTCAACAGGCTGAATCCAGAAGCCTCTATTATGGATTAGAGCAAGTTTGTCACGATGTCAGATCCCGATTTGATCCATTCTGGACATCACACTTCATTGATCTTCAACATTTCACCAAATGTGTATTTAGGTTCCTTAAACAGTTCTGACATTTGTTCTTTTCTTCGTGGTCTAGTCTTTAAGGATGTGGGCGAGGGAAGTTAGAAAGTGCAGGTAGCCATTCTGTTGGAATAGATCTTACAGTTCCTGATATTGGCTTCATCGTCTCACTTAATTGGATGTCAATCTTTTTCTTGTGACTGTTGCAGTATTTAGCAACTAGGTATATTAGAACAGAATGTGATGTTCTGAGAGCTCTTACAAACACTCTTCAATTTGTGAAGGATGTTATTTTAGGTTTTAACTTTTACAGCTGTTCTATGGGCATGTCCTTTGTAATCCAGTGCAGATCTACATTTACATCTATACTGCACAATTAACAAATATTGTGCGTGGCAGTGGGTGCTAAGTAACAATCCTAATTCTGTGCATTCCAATACGAAACAGAACAAGGAAAGAAAGAATGCTTAAAACCATCAGTATGGCATCTTATTTCCATAATCTTATCCCTCCTGTTATTACGACCTAAATAGGTTGGTGGGAGAAATATTTCACTGCACTCGTAAATTAAAGAATTCCGCATATTCTCCAATAAATTCTAACGAAAGCAATGTCGTCTGTCTGCCAAACAATCCTAACCCAATTTATGTATCATTTTTGTGACACTTTCATAAGGCATGTAACTAGCAGTCACAAATCAAGTGGCTCACCTCTGTACCTTCTCTAATGTTTCAATCAATCCCTTGCGGTACGAATCCCAAATTCCACGACAGTAATCTAAATGTGGACGCACTAATGTTTTGAACACTATTTCCTTTGTATGAGCATTACAATTTTTAAAAATATGACCTATGAATCGTATTCTAGAATTAGCTATGTCTACTGACAGAAGTTATGTGCAAGTCGCACTTCATGTTGCTTTGTATTATTACACCCAGATACTTCAGGGAACCAACTGTGTCAACAACTGAATTGTTAACTTTGAACTCGTGAACAAATGGATTATTTTTGTTACTTATTTGCATTGCCTTGCACTTTTTGCAGTTAAGTGTAAGCTGCCATTTATAGCACCATTCCAAAATAACATCCAGATCACACAGAATTTCAAAGCAATTATCAGAGAACCTTACTTACCTGTAGATAAGTGCATCATCAGCAATCACAACCTGCAATTAATGTTGTCATAGAGATCATTTACAAAAATTATTAAAAGAGGTGGTCTTATTTCCCCATTGACAACAACATACTGCAACCAACCAGTTAGAAAATTGTGTATCCATTCACAAATCTGATAATATGATAATATGCTCGAATCTTCACAAACAGTTGGTTGTGTGGTACAGAGTCAAAAGCTTTCTGAAAATTCAACAAAATTGCATCAATTTGTGAACCTGCGTCGATAACTTTAACTATGTCACGCAAAAATAGGGCCCATTGTGTTTCACATGATCTATTCTTCCGAAATCCATGTTGATGGTCTAAGTAACCCATTTTCATCTAGAAACTTCATAATGTTAGAGCATATGACATGCTCCAGAATTCTACTGCAAACAGATGTTAGAGGTAGGGGTCGATAATTCCTAGGATCTCTCCGATCTCCTCTCTTGAAAACAGTAATCACCTGGGCTATTTTCTCTCTTCTAAATATTTACGGAATGTATCTGACAGAAATGCTTCAATTTCTTCTGTATATTCTGAAAATACTCTTACTGTTGTTGTTGTTGTTGTTTAAGGGCGCGTCAACGGCAGGGTCATTAGTGCCCTAACATCAACCGGCTAGCAATGTGGCTTAAAAACTAAATATTACCATCTGTATGGCCGGCTGTAGAGGAGTCGGCCACACAGACGGCGAGTTTAAGTAAAATACTAAAATGTTGGCTGTAAGGGGCCATTAAAATACGAACATCACAGACCATGTCTGGCTGGCTGTAAAGAGACCAGCCAGACATAAAAGCTTAAATCTAATGCTAAAATGAATAAAAATTTAACAAAACAAAACAAAAGCTATATACATGGATGAGTGGCTGTAAAATGGCCACTCATCCACCTTAAAAGATTAGGCCGGTCTTCTCAAAATTTTTGGGATAAGACCGCCCAGAACACAGAATTTTAAAACTTTAGCCACATTGCTAGCTTCATTACCTAAAATAAGGGACAGATCGTTGGCTAGACCAACGTCTGCCCTTAAGTCATAGAATAAAATACAATCAGTTAAAATGTGGAGTACCGTCAAAGGTACGCCACAAGCAGCACATTCCGGAGGGTCCTCTCGGCAGAGAAGGAAGCCATGAGTCAGAGGACAGTGCCCTATACGGAGGCGAGTGAGGAGAACCTCATCCCTCCTCGCCCGCTGGAAGGAGCTGCTCCACAGCTGAACGGTCGGTTTGACCAGCCGGAGCTTATTATGCTCTACTTCCAGCCACTGCCTCTCCCACACCTCAAAAACAATTCTCTTCGCCACTGAGGCAAGGTCTGACTTCGGGACCGGTTCAAAGTCGGTTCGCAGGCTAAGTTGGCAGCTACATCAGCTGCCTCGTTCCCCAATTCCCACATGGCCCGGTACCCAGCAGAATAAAACCTCCTTTCCACAAGATTGGAGGGAAAGGAGGGCGTCCTGGACTATACGGTCTGCTGGGTACATGGTTCCTAAAGCCTGAATACAGCTGCGGGAATCACAGCATATGATGTAACTCATACCGCAGCTTACCTTCATATGCTGAAGCGCCTTTAACAGGGTGTAACATTCCGCAGTGTAAACGCTGCACATGCTATTAAGCTTGTATTTGTAAGTCGCTCGAGCGAACACAACAGAGCAGCCAACTCCGTTAGCCTGCTTAGACCCATCCATATATACCGGGGTAAAAGTGTCATATTGATTTAAAATATCTATCAAAATATTGATAAAAACACTGTCAGCGGTTAACAGTTTGTTATACCGGGACAGTTCTAAAATTGTTCTGGGCCTCTTTAAAAGCCAGGGAGGAGATTTACTCCATCCCTGGTGAAATACTCTTACGGGTATACCATCAGGACCCAGCACTTTCCCCCACTTCAGGAGCTTTAATTGCTTTATAATACCTACACTATCAATTTGTACCGGATCCATCTCATAATCTACACACCGTGGAAAAGTGGGGATGTTTTCGCCAGTAAAAGAATTCAAATTCAGTGTTACATATGGCAGCCTTGTCATGGCTGTCATCAACTTCCCTGCATTAGAACTGGCATATTGTTGTCACTACCACTAACTTTTTTTTACTTACAACCAAAATTTGTTTGGATTTTTATTGAGGCTATTGGAAAATGAATTGCACCAAAAGTCATTAAAGGCCTTGTGCATCGTATTCTTAACACGATCTCTTATCTTGTCTAACTTTTCTAAATCACTCCTCCCTTCTTAAACGTGCGTATCTTCCTTTGGTTTTTAAGTAACCTTTTAACTTCACGTGTTTACCAGGGAGGTTCATTCCCTTCCCTGATTGTCCATTCCCGTATATGTATGTCCATACCTTCCCAGACTATACGCATGAATCGAAGTCACATCGCTTAAACCAAGCTTCTTGCTTCTATGATGGTAGAGTATTAGCACTCAAATAGGCCTACATTCTAAAACTCTCCTTTGAGGCCTTTTCGTATCTGTAAACAATCCTTTCTTTTTGCATCCAGATGTTAATTTTACAGTAGCAATTACACCTTTATGATCACTTATGCCCATGGGGATAGAAATGTCCATGAATAATTCAGGCTTATTTGTAATGAGAATATCTAAAATGTTTTCGTTACTGTGGTGGCACCATGTTGATTCAGTGACGAGCTGCTCAAGATGAAGATCTGAGATAAGGTCAAGAATAATTTCACAGGCTGAATATCTACACCTAAGTACTTCACAAACTGATTTCTGAATTTTAGGCGAGACTAGCCGTTACCCACGACTTCATACGTGTTGACTTAGAATTTCATTGGTAGAACTGGATATAGAAAGCCGTAAGGTACGTAAGATTTGTCCCAATCAACACCGAGTCGGCATAATATGAGGGGAAAGCCATCATTATGCCATTCTACCAACAAACCTGTCTCATGAAGACAATCAGTTTCAAACATGTTTTAAAAAAATGAAGGTTTGGGGAGGTGCTGCTTGGAGAGGGGGGGGGGAGGGTTTAACCAATGGCAGCTTCAATTTCAGCTTGGTCTTCTCTTCTTTCTTCAGCATGAGCATCAGATTCTTGGGTTCTAATAACTTTAGCTTCTTGTGCTCTGCTAGAGCTACACCTTAGGTCAGGTTTACTCTTGTGAGGCATATAAAAAAAGAAGACAAAATAACTGATCCCAGAAACTTTTAGGCAGACACAAAGTAATAGTACAATAGTACAGTGCAGAGCAAATTGACATCTATACTAAATAATAAATGTTTCTGTAAATGAAATTTATTAACAGATCATACACTAATTGACTGTGAGAGAAGCACAACCTGATCACCTAATGTAACATTAAAACTTACACATCCATCCATCTGTCTGTCAACATTCGATAAGTTATCAAAACTTCATGACTAAAACTGTTATTCATACCAAAAAAAGTGAGCCATTTCCTTCCTAAAGATACAAAGTATTTCCTCACCAAATTCCATCAATATCGGTATAGCCATTTAATTGTCAAAAATACAGAGACTTACTTTCATGTTTATAATATTATTAGTGTAATCACACATAAACCGACTGTGAGAGAAACAAAGCATGAGGGACCAATATAGTGTAAATTGCCTACAATTTGACATGCATTCCACCCCGACTTAAACATGAAATCCAAACAATGGAACGTTCAGGTGTGGCTCATACGATAAAAAACAATTCTTAAAATTTTTTGCTCCCATTGGGATTTGAGCCGGAGACCACATACGAAACTTCAGAAAGCAGGTGCCTTACCCACTATGCTACCAGACTGCTCTGTTGGTTAATGTTACAGAGACTTATACATGCTATGCGTCTATCACTGTGGCACCATGACCATGTTATCGACATATAACCAGTTTTCTAGCAGTGATTGAAGGGAAATCAGCAATCTAGATGGTGAATGGTAGTTGAACAAAGACCGTCATATTTCTTTCTGTATTTATTAAGGCAAATTTGGTAGTTCTGTTACACACCACGTCATTCTACTGGGAGGCAATCTTTTTGAAAGGGATAATGTTCGGGTTTTTTAGGATTGTTCCCTTCCTCCAGGTACTGCCAATGCCAATGTCAAAATTACAACAACAAAAAAATGGTCGAGTTCTCAGTATGGTAGGTTATAGCCATTACTTGATCACAATAACTATGGCTCTGTCAAAATCCTGACTGATCCACTGGTATGTGCCCAAGAATTTTTGCTGAGATCCTGTTGTAAATTACTCACCAGCAGCCTGTAGCAATAACTCAAAAGGGATATTTGTCTGTAATCTTATAGACTGTAGCCAGTTTTGCCAAGTTCTATATGTCTCTTCATCAATCAGGATGAATGGTCACTTACAATATGTTTTTATCCAAAGATGAGTAACAAAATGAGGATGTTACATTCTTAAAGTTATTAGAATCCTCTTCAAAGACAGAAACAAGTTTACCAACAAACACTTGAAATGTTCCCTGTGCCATCAAAATGTGTGTTCGCATTTGTGTGTTCATCAAAACCCCCTTGCTTTTATCCCTATTGAGTGATAGGTTTATTTTCCCTATCATTCCTTATTTTGACCCTCTCCAACTGTTAAATATTTATTTTATTAGAAATAAGAAAATAATTTTATGATATGAAGAAAAAATACTAGTCTGATATATTCATTAGAACATAAAAGGCAGTTATAAATCTGAAACACAGAACAAAATAAGTTTTGCACCATGATCGCTATACAACTTATTCCAACGGATGTAGTTAGTTTCTAATAACTCCATTACTTACATATCGTGGAAAGTTTCGAAATGAATGGAACATGTAGAAACGATGAAAGTAAACAACACCAGTTGCCATTGTGTTGTATCCAAGATCCATCTTCATGCCAGTGTCAATTATGAAACGTGCTCCTTCCTTCCTGTATCTGCATTCTGTTTCAAAGTCAATGCCATCTTGAATTGATGGAGTATTTCGTAATTCTTTCTTTTCATAGTACCAACAAGGTGTAATAACATTTGTGCTTCTTCTTTTCTGTCAGGAAAAAGAAGATTATAGATATTTCAAAGTTCTGCAGTAAAAACTTTCCAATTCAAATTGTTATCAACATGAATATCCCCACCATACTTCAACCAACCACATATTTTATTTTATTATGATATTGCAGATACAGAAAAAGTGTTTTTGTTGAAATTTTCCCTTTTTATTGCTTTTCCAATGGGATGATTTCTATTTCTATTACTGATTAGTACAGAAATGAGTAATTACTTAAGATATGACCTTGATTACAATTTTATAATCGTGTCTCCTGTCTTGCACTATGGTTGTTAGGTGTCGGTAGCTATGGGGGTGTGGGAGATATGGGGGTTGAAAGTGGTCGACCTGCGGCAATTTCATATTTCTGCCAAAGACGCATGTGTCATAGTGTATCACTTTTCAGCGAAAACTATCTATCGCAGATCACTGGCGTTTGTGTGTGGTAGTAACACAGAGTCACCCATCGATCACAACGTTGGCCGAATTTCGGTAACTGTGGGAGTGTGGGAGATATGGTGGTTGAAAGTGGTAGATTGAGGATATTTTCGTATTTCATCCAAAGACATGTGTGTCCGTAAATTTTACTTTGCCTGAACTACATAGCACAGATGACTGGCATTTATGTGTGGTAATAGCATCGCGTCTCCCATCATGCACTATGGTTGTTAGATGTCGGTAGCTGTCAATACAAATTCTTTACAAACACGAACGAAGTCGTGGGTACCAGCTAGTTATATCATAAAAAATACTTCTTAAAACCCTTGCAACATGGTTCAAGTATCCCCATGCTGGGGATACTTGAGACAGAGGTTGAAATTTTATAAAATATGTTAAAAAAACTTGCCTAATACTAAGTGCTTACATAAATAAAATAGTAACTTACTGTTAAGTTCAGCTTTAAATATCAAAGCACTAGATATATACCTACACAATTATATTTAGGTAGAAAATTAACCCTAGTTTAATTTTTAATATTATCACCAAATACTAAGGAGTTACAAATGTTTTTTAAAAATAGCTTAATCTGTCATGTAAATTGGTGTTTCAACAATTAAAATAATCATAAGGTCAAAGATTATTCAGTAACCACTCACCATATCCAATTTTAAAAAATAAAAATTGTAAAATGATAATTTTTTTTGACGGTACAAAACGTCTATTTAGCAACATTTCTATTCGCCCTTTATCAACTAGTAACCAGTCATTATTGTTGGGCTGCCTAATTTGTAAATCTTTCTCACAAAATATAACCACAAACAGAACAGAAGAGTTAATATCCCACATAGTTGGAACATTTTTATTGGTTGTAGCAACAAATTCGTAAGCTAATTTACATACATCTTTGTGGACAACCCATACAGAAGTTTGGGAGATTTCAAAACAGTCTTTTAAAAAATTTCTCTCCTGACTTATTAAAATTTTTCTTTTCAATCAGCTCATAATAAATTTTCTTCTTCTGGGCCTGATTTATATTTTACTATGTACTTTGAAAGCATTGTTCAGTCTATGTTATTCTTCTTTACTACCGCTCTCAGTATTATAGTTCCCTCAACTTCTTCGCTGCAGGATCCCTGCATTATGTTTGTGGCAACTGCGACCATCCTTCCTTTTGTTAAACTGTATCATCATTTTTTAAAACAAAAATCATTATTTTTAATGTTTTGTACAGTTAAAATTTATAAATATGATATTATTTTTACCTATCTTTCATAACTATACAAGTAATTGGATATATAGTTTAATGAAATTATTTAGAAAATAAATCAAAAGTAAACACTAAAAATGTTGCTATCCCTAGGTTGTCTGTCTCAAGTATCCCCATACACTCCACTAATATTGTTTAGTCAATCTTCACGTTATGTGAGACTTTCTTTAAAGTCTGTTAGTACCAAATAAGAACTAATATAGTAAGCTTTCTACCTATCTTCATACATTAGGTTAGTGACAAATAGTTGAAGAAAAATAATTGTTAGTTCATATCCATAAATATTTACTGCGAGACCACAAAAAATTACAACCTTCCATAAAATCTGTAACTGACCATTTAACCAACTTGTTTCTTCTGACCAGCTGGTACATAGAACAAGTATTAACAGGATGCCAATCTTGCCATTTCAAATTGCTTTACTAATAAAAAGAATGGAAGTGTGTCAAGTATCCCGTATGCTCAAGTATCCTTACTCTCCCCTACACATCATCAAAATGGAAGAAAACTTATTTTCAGGTGTCTAATGAACACTAGAGTGAAGAGAAAAACAGCAGCAACTAAATTTCCAAGATTTTTTGAATAATCATTCCTTCTTATTAACAGGAACTTTAATAAAGATGAAAAGTTTCTATCAAAATATAAATGACAATCATAATGCCATTTTCACTGCCCATATCTTTCCAGTAATTTCTTACATTATGTAATTCTATACTGAAAATATTTCAAAGGATCTTTACTTATTCTACTCTAAATTTCATCAGAACTTTTTTTTTTTTTTTTTTTTTTTTTTGACATTGTAAGTAGTGTTTTAAAGAAATATATTGTGTCGACGTTCTAATGACATCTAAAGGTTCATTAAAGATTTATGTTTGTGATTCTGTGCTTATGATTTACTCTGTCTAACATGTATTTCTGAGGCAGCAGACAGAATTCAACAAAATGATAGCAAAAAAAACCACCTAAAAGTCACAACCAGCAATACAGGTTAAGATTTTTTATTGTAATTTTTTTCTGGTAGCAGATAATGGTTTCATTAGAGCCATAATAGAATATCTGGGAAGAAACAATTGGAAGAAATTGACCCTGATCATTATAACAGAACCAACTTAGTATTTGGCTCTAGAAAACCAAAATCTGAAATACCAGATCAAAATGAATTTACTGAAACTTTACAAAACTTGTGCAATAAAGCTAATAAAAACAGTTTTAGTACATTAGATATAAATAAAAGCAATATATATATCAACCCAAAGAGGTTCAACAGCATGAGACGCAATGAGAGAAATCTATGATTTCATCTCCAGTCCCATGTATTGCAAGTACTATTAATGCTAGGAAAGGCATCAAAGGTATTCTTCTTATCAGGCACTCTCATTCCAGACATTAAAGTTGAATGAATGATGACAGCTCCTATTTCATACCATGAAGCAAGATCCACAGTTGGTACATTCCCGATGTTCTGTCCATGCAAGATGATATTTTCTGGAGAGAGACCATACCTAGTTCATAGAGCATGCCAAGATGCGTTGATATCAGCACATAAACTTTTTTCACAAGTATTGACTGTACTGATACCATAGCCTGAGTAATTGTAACTAAATATGTTACAGTTAATACAAGACACAAGTCCCAAATGAAAACTGCTCAAGTGTCCTAAATTACACGTGAGAACAGTATCGTAAATCAAGCAGTCATACACCTCACAAACAAACAGGCAATGCCATTTCCTCTTGACGTACGTGTGAAGACACGTTCAATATTTTTCTTTCCTCATTCCGAGTACTGTCATTCTGCTCTTTCAGTCAGATTCAAAGTGAATTTTGAGCCTGAAACATCCGCTTGAAAGTTGTATGTATGTTTGGTGGTAAGAATGCCAGTTTGGCAGCTTTCCACGTTGGACAAAAAGGACAACAATACAAACAAACTTAAGCCGTTTATTTTCAAACGCGAAGCCACTAACAATATCAACGATATACTTAGTACTAAATAATTAACATTATAAAATGCTTTCAATAAAAGTTTCCATCGCAAAATGCGTAATGAAATTTATAAATTTAATCACAGAGCTCAGCGGGCTCCATTAAATAGCATTGCATATCAGTTTTAAAGTCATTTGCTTAGATAATTCAAACCATAAATCAGGTTAAACAGTTATAGAAAGTCAGAATATAAGATTAGCATAACTGGTATTTGAATTCAGGATATTTCGTAAAAGTAAACATTGCATTCATTTCTAAAGACATTTAAATTGTAACTAGTAAAAAAGACAATAGAAATCCTATAGCCAGAGAATCCTACTAAAGAGTTTGAAAACATTAAAAGCTGGAAGCTGGTATGTAAACTAAGACTCAATTACACTTTTTAAAATTCCGGGAGTCGTATTTTAAAAGATAGAAGGGCAGTTTATAACAAGAAAGAAGCGTAATTTTGACTTACACAACGTATTAAAGTTTGGAAAGGATCACTAAAGTTTAAAGGCTGATTTTTGAGCAATTTGAAAAAACTGAATGCCCGGGTGGGGAGAAAGTGATGTGGTTAATTTCAAGGGGTGCGGCCTTGGAGTGGTTGTGCAGAGGGAGGGCTGTAGCACGAGAGATTTGTTTGGGTACTAGATCAGGGGGGGAAGCTGCGGGAGATGAGAGCTCCAGACAAGTTTTGGGTGTATCGGGAAAGAGATTCTTCATCAGAGCAGATGCGTCTGCCACAGATGGCCAGGCTGCACAGAAGGGAATGTTTGCTGTGGGAGGGATCGCAACTGTTAAAATGAAGATACTGTTGTAGATTTGTAGGTCTGATGTGAACAGAGGTATGTAGGTGCCAATTATGTAAGGATACACCAACACCAAGAAAGATAACATGGCTGTGAGAGTATGTCAAGGTAAAGTTGATGGAGTGGTTGTTTAGGGAGTTGAAGAAGTCTAGTAGATGATTTTCTTTGTGAGTCCAGATCTTAAAAATATTGTTTATATATCTGAACAATGCAAGATGGAAAGAATGTTTAGGAATTGTTGTTCCAGACAGCCCAGGAACAGGTTAGCATAGGGTGAGGCCAAGCTGGTGCCATTAGCAGTGCCGCATATCTGATGGTAAATTTGAGAGTTGAAGGAGAATTAGCTGTCTAACAGAATCAGGTTTCCAATGTAAATGAGGAAGGATGTCTTCCCAAGACATCCTTCCTCACTTACATGGCAATGATGTTTTGTGAAGACACACCACGAGTTACATCTAAAAACCCAAAATTAATACAATTTGTAGATGACACAAGCAAAAGAATTAAAAACATTCCATATTTCTCTACCAAACATATTTCAAATTATATCCTTGGCCTTATTAATAAATGGTTTACAGCTAATGGCTTATCCTTAAATTTTGATAAAGCTCAATATATGCAATTTAGTACATCACACAAATTACCACCAAACATGGATACAAAATTTGGAGGGCAGTCCATTCAGAACCTAGAGAGCGTGAAAGTTCTAGGTTTGTATATCAATCATAATTTAAAGGTGTTCCTGAGTTACTCAAGTGCACCCACATTTAAAATATGTATAATTTCAGCAATGGGTGATCTGCTTATTAGGAAACTAGTTTCCTTCGCTTATAAGATTAAATAAAGGAAAATACTGAAAGAATTTTTGACAGCTCCTACTACTTCATCGAAAAATTTATTTCCCAGATATCTACAAAATAATTGCCAACAGTTTGCCTAAATGCAGAAGATATAATTAATGTATATAGTCTGCTGTGACTGTACATCTTTTGATGCATTTATCTATTTTGCTACACAACAGTTTATCTGTAAATTAACAACTTTACACATCCCACTGAGCCAGTCTCTTGTATTGCGATCCATGACAAATGAATGTATTGGGTCCAATGTAAGCTTCACAGCTGTTCAGCCAGATAGTATCGTATAAATGTTGTGTTTGTATGTCACTATCCAGCTGAATACCTATGAAGCTTATATTGAATCAGTACGCTGGGAAAGTCTCCACTCGCACAATGTATTGTAAATTTTTCTACATCAGGAGTAGTATTCCACATAGCATAAATTATCACAATTAATATCATCATATGAAATATGTGGGGCAAGCATATTCCAATTATGGCCAAACTGTCACTGTATAATGCTTCCTTCTTACCCATTACAACGTACAGCCTGGAAGTACTACCACTACCAGCACAGATGAAAGCAGATTTCAGGTAGCAGAGGTCCTGAGATCAGTGGTACAAAATACCAGAAGAGAGAAAATCGGGAATGAAGTGATTCATAAAAATATCACAGTCAATGAAACCCTTCGCAAAAAAAATTGATGTAGCTAGATTGCAATGGCTGGGACATGTCAAGTTGATGGAACCAATGAGAACAGTAAGGATATGCCTAGAAAAAAATTGAAGGGGAAAAGACCAAGAGGCTGGCATGTGGCTTGATCGTGTGAAACTGGATCCACAGGAGAAATGTGTATCATGCCTCCAAAAAGAGGAAACATAGTTGGACAGACAAGGGTGGTGAGAG
>CM061919.1:116675923-116814483 GCA_031002005.1 Vandiemenella viatica | reverse complement strand
AATCAATGGAGTGTCCACTTCTATCGAATTACATTGTTGTATAAGAATTTTGCATATTACCAAGTCCTCCGACTTACTTTTCTAGGAATATAATATTCTTGTTTTGTTTATGTTATTGGATTTTATGTTTATTCATATGTTTGATTTCTTTTGCTTAAATTGCACACTTTTTTTAATTTTTATGAGTTCATATTTAAGACAAGAGGTATTTGGTAAAACGCAGAAGACAAGTATTGATTTCCATTTACCACAAGTCTTTTTAGATTTTTCAAAAAAATTTTACTACGCACTGTGGTGCCAAATTCTTGATGGTTAGTGTTGTGTTATTCCCGCGTACCGGGATTAGAGCCATTTTTCAACTGGGGAGGGGGGCAGGGCGTCAATTAGTACAATATTTTAGCACCAGTATAATGTAACTTCGTTAGGTTTCACAGCGGCACGCTGATGTGGAACCAGCGTGACTTGTTTTTTCGACATAGAATTTGACCCAGCGCTTTAAAACTGGGAAATTCTGGCTAAGGGAAGGAACACCCTGAAATAAAACCCGGGCCCTCAAGGATGGGGGTTGTGCGAAGGGCTGGTAACCCTTCCACATAAAAAGATATATTACTCATAAACCTCAAAGTAAGAAAAGCCGGATGGATCTTATTAGGACAACAAAGGCAAGGTCAAAGGACAAACGATTTGGAATCAAAGACAATTTGAAAATAGGAACGTGGAATGTGAGAGGTATAAATAATAAAGAATATGATCTGGATAGGGAGTTAACTAGAAAGGGGATCAATATTGCTGTAATTGCAGAAACAAAAAGAAATTGAAGGGAACAGAAGAAATAGATAAATATACAATGATCTACAGTGGAGTGGCACGAGAGAAAAGAGCTGCAGTAGGAGTGGCAATATTAGTGGATAGGAAATGGAAAAATAAAATTGTTAGTTACACTATGATAAGTGAAAGGATTCTGACTCTAAGATTGAAAGTAGAGAGAGGCAACCTAACCTTGATCGCCATATATGCCCCAGAAGAAAACAAACGAGACGAATCTGAACAATTTTATGAACAGCTTCAAGTGATGATAGACAGAATTAATAACAGTGATTTCCTAATACTGGCTGGCGATTTTAATGCTCGCGTAGGAAATAGTCCAATTCCAGAGGTAATGGGGAACAGAGGTGAATACACATTAAATGAAAATGGGAAACTACTCAGAGAATTTGCGTCCTTCAACCAGTTAAAGATTACAAATACATTCTTTACAAAAAAATATATCCATAAATTTACATGGACGGCAAGAGGACAAAGGTCTATCATTGACTATGTAATGGTTAATAAAAAATTAGGTCCAGATGTAGTAGACACCAGTGTACATAGAGGTAGTGATATGTATACAGATCACTATCTCGTTATATCAAAAATAAGAATACTTGCTAAATGGAGGAAAAAGAATGAATAAAAACTTACAACAAGATCAAGAAGTTTTTAAGACCTACCTTTTAAAAGATGAAGGAATAAAACATCTATATCAAAGCCGATTACAACAGCGCTTACTGGAAAACCCAACAAATAATGACATCAATAAAGAATGGGAAACTATAGCTTCATCAATACTAAAGCAGCATACGAAGCCATTGGCAAGAAAAAGAAATTTAGAAGAAAAACTGGACTTAAAATGTGGAACGAAGAAATTGCAGAAGCCGTCAAACAGAAGCAAAAGGCTTATCTAAAAATGATACAGGATCGAACCCTAGAAAATGAAAATGAGTATAAAAGAAGAAGAAATATTGTTAAGACAATAACAAAGAAGTTGAAACAAGAGGGATGGGATAGATTAATCAGTTCAATAGAAGATGATGTCCATGGTAGACAAGAGATGGCTTATAAACTTATGAAACATCTCAACAAGGATGAAAAGGAAAGTGCTAATATAAATGTAATTGAAGAAGAGGCATGGGTAAAACACTACAGAACATTATGGTACAATAGTAATTATAAAGAAGAAGAAGAGAAAATAGGAATGGACCATGTGGATGCTAAAGATATAGATCCTATAGACATAGAGGAGGTTGATGTAGCACTAAAATCATTTAAAAATAGAAAAGCTCCTGGACTAGATACAATTAATTTAGAATTGATTAAGTATGGGGGAATGATTCTGAAATTTAGATATTTACACTTAATTAATATGTGTTGGAAAAAGAGAACCATCCCAGAAGAATGGAGGAAGGCCAAAGTTATTTCAATTTTTAAGAAGGGAGATAGGAATTCATGTGATAACTATCGAGGAATTAGTTTATTAAATACGGGATACAAAATATATGCAAAAATAATAAATATCAGGCTAAAAGTAATAGCAGATGCTCTCCTATCAGAAGAACAATGTGGGTTTAGGAAAGGAAGGTCCTGCATAGATAATATATTCTGCCTTAGACAACTACTGGAAAAGAGAAGAGAATTTAATTTAAAGACTTTCATTGCTTTTATAGACTGTGAAAAAGCGTTCGATAAAGTAAATAGACAAAAACTATGGGAAATAATGCAAAGAAATTGATATTCACAGCATTTAATACAAGTTATTCAAGATATGTATAGAAGGACACAAATCGTCTTAGACCTGGGAAATAAACTTACAGAAGAAATAGCAATTAACCAAGGAGTGCGGCAAGGTTGTAGCCTGTCTCCAACACTTTTTAATATATATATAGATGACTTAGTAAGGAAATGGAAAGAAAAATGTCCATCCTGGTATAAAAATAAGCAACAACACTTACATAAATACTATGTTGTTTGCAGACGACCAATTTATCCTCCAGGAAAATGAAGATGGACTTCGAAAAAGCAATACATATACTAAACATTATCAGCAAAGATTACAATCTGCAGTTGTCTCGTGCAAAAACGAAAGTTATGGCATGGCAGGGGAAATACCCTATCAGAGTTAAAATAGTGGTAGACAATCAGCCAATAGAACAAGTCTCCAGCTTTACTTATCTCGGATGTGAATTATCTTTCAATGAGGATAACGAGGTGAAGAAGAAACTACACCGATTTCAGTATATGTGTGGAACAATTCGACGAACACTGAAAGGTAAAAGCACGAGAGGAGACTCAACTCAAGTTTTATGAAACAATGGCCGTACCGACTCTGCTATATGGCAGCGAAACATGGGTAAATAAAACGCAATACAAAAGCAAAATTCAATCATCGGAAATGAAATTTTTAAGGTTAGTAAAAGGGTATTCCCTAAATGATAGGAGGAGGAACGAGGAAATAAGGGAACAACTGAATATCTCCCCGCTAAATGATAGAATTACCCAAAAAAAGGGATAACTGGAAGAACCACGTCCTACGGATGAGAAAGGACAGATTTCCTAAGCTTGCCCTGGAGTACCATCCCACAGGCAGAAGGGACATTGGAAGACCTAGGAAGAGATGGTCGGAAGAATGAGGTCGGAACAGGCTTTTGGCCTATCCATGAAGAGGAAGTAAGTAAGTAAGTAAGTAATTTGCCGTTCAGCAGCTCAAGGCCCAAGTAACAAGTGCACCGCTGAGTATGCATCTCAGTAGTCTATCAGCAAGCCAGAATACATGGATTCGTCTCATTTCTTCGCCCAAGGGATTCGAGTAAACGTCGCTATACCAACCTTGTCATTCTCTGTTAGTTGTGTTAAGAAGGGACGATAATCTTCCCTCTGCTTTACTTAGCACAGGTTACTAGATACCTCCACTTTTCTGTACATCATCAACGGTTTTCCGGCGCAGGTTAAATGAGATCTGTAGTTATTTCTGTAATTGCAAGTAGCCAGTAGCTGTCCGCTCCCTCTCCTACAAGTGTCCACGATGCTGACACGAACCATGGAGGAAGGAAATATATGGAGACGACGCAAGAGACCTTCACCACGCATTGAAGTGAAGCAGGGCGGAGGAGGAGTGGGGGGGCATGGCCGGAGTGGAGGGGGCATGGCCGCTTCCATACAGACACGGGGAATATGTACAAAAACCTCAAGGGGACTCTAGGATAAACGTGTCGCCGCAACATGGTGATGGATTATTATGTAACTCGATATGACAAATAAAAAATGGAATAAATTTTTTTGATATCCTGCTTAGTTCTCGAGATATTCTGTCCCAAATGTGAAATGGTTTTGGTTGAAATTCAGAAGAAAAAATTGGTCAAAGTCAAATTTGATGATGGATTCTTATTTAAAAAGACGAGACAAATGAAAAATAAAGAATAAAAATTTTCGATATCTCACCTAGTTCTAGAGATATACTGTATCAAAAGTGAGGTGTCTTGAGTTGAAATGGAGAAGAAAAATTTCGCAAAAGTCAAATTTAATGATCGATTCTTATGTAACACGACGATACAAATCGAAAATAAAGAATAAATTTTTTCGATATCTTGCTTAGTTTTCGGGATATACTGGGAACATCGCAATTGTTTGGAAGCGCAATATCGCCGCAGCCGCCAATGCGCATGCGCGAGCCTGCTTCACCGATTTAACGTCACTTCTCCTCCATATATTTCCTTCCTCCATGACACGAACCTACTGTGCTAATACGAACCTACGATGCACACAAACTTACAATGCTCACATAAACCTACAATGCTCACATTACTTAAATAATCATGTGTTAGATTCAAGCACAGAAGAGGTCAAGAAAAGATGAATTCTAGAACAGAAGATAGTCTGAGCAAGTCATAAGGCATTATACAGAATAATCATTTGAACACACATAGTTGGTAAATAGGCCACTCACGCCACCCGAAATACCATTGCTATTCACTATTCTAATTAATTACTGAATTATAGTAATAGTTTACAGCCAGAAGTAGTTTACAGATGACATAATGATACATAGTAGGATTAAAACGGGTGAGGACAGTGAACAGCTGCTATAGGACCTGGACATTATGTCTAGCTGGGTAGGTCAACATGAAATGAAGATAAATCACACGAAGAGCCATCTTATTTGGTAGGCAGATAAAAAACACTAAAGCTTTTTTATGATTATTGCATGGGGAATAATTTTCTTGTTGAATACCTTATTAAAATACACTACCTGACAGAAAAAGTGAAGCACCCAGGGGAGAAGGATATGAAGTGAAACTTCACGGTTGAAAAGATATGTTCTATTATTTCAGTGATCACAAAATCAAGTCAAATTTACAAAGAAGTTACTAGTGTAAGTACACTTTTAAGTCTAATATTGCACCTCCAGCGAAAGCCTGTATACACGCACTGATTCGGTTGTGAAAGATACCATAAAGCCATTGTATCATCTCCTGATGTAAGCTGGTCCACAACTTTTGGAACTAATCCTTGATACTGACAGTGGGACGGAGTTGACGTCCGATCTGGATCCACATATTTTCTATTGGGAACAGACCTGGGAATCTTACTGGCAATGAGAATCAAGAAAACACATGATGTTGCTGGACAAGCATTGTGCTGTTGATAAATTGCACTAAGATACTGTCGCATAAGGGGTAATACATGTGGACACAGGCTGTGTACCGTTTTGCCGTTAAGAGTCCCGTCACCAGTCGTGAAATGAAGCCATTACTTGATGACTCCCTAAAGAATTACCGCTGTACCTCTCAAAGAATAGTTCCCCTCCCCAGTTCGCCACCATATTCGCCGACAATAGTCATCCGAGGTTTTTTAGAATCGCTGATTCACTGAACGGTGTCGCATTGAATCGCGATTCTGGTCTACCGCAAATGACCCTTCAGGCAGTGAACTGTCGAGTGGTCCTATTTTTTCTATGTTTTGGAGAGGCACAGCGGTGTACTCCTGGCGTCATGTTGTGGGGAGCTATAAAGTATGACTTCAGATAGCGGCTGGTAGTAATGGAGGGAATTCTGACGGTACAAACAAAACGTCACGGACATCCTGCGTCCTCATGTGTCACCTTTAATGCGACAGTATCGTGGTGCCATTTTTCAACAGGACAATGCTTGTCCTCACACGGCGCGTGTCTCTGTGAAGTCTCGTGATATTGAGGTATCCCCGTGGCCAGAAACATCCTTAGATCTGTCCCTGATAAAACATGTGTGGGAACAGCTCGGACTCAACTCCACTCTAGTGTCAGTATCCATCACATCAAGGGCTTGTTACGAAGTTGTGGAATAGCTTGCCTCAGGAAATGTACAATGGCTTTATGACAAATTTAATAACTGAATCAGTGAAATGTGACTACTTCCAAGCTAGATGTTGTCATACTGACAAGTGGAGTCATACTGCCAAGTTCTTTGAAAAATTGACTCGGTTTTATAAACACTGAAATAACACCACTTACTCTCTCTACTCCTTCCGGGTGCTTCACGTGAATCATAGCATTACATTTGATAGTAAACTGGACTTGAACGAATACAGTGGACAGGTGGTCCTAAAAAGACTGAAAATTGTTCATTTATCGGAGAGGGTGATAAGCCGATTTATAAGAGAAGTGAAGGAATTGAGTTACAAAACTTGGGTCAGACCATTAGTTCAATATGTCCGTGTAGTATGGAATTTACATTTTGTTTATCATATCAAATACATGAATTGGAGGGACTGCAAAGGAGGGCAGCTATATTTTTTTTTGTGCAAATTATTTCATAACACAGTCAGTAATTAATATTATAAAGGTGTTAAATTGAGAATCGTTAGACGCATGAATGATGAAACAGAGTTCTGGGATTGTATGGGGCGTATATTGTTGATGATGCTAGGAAATATATTGTTAAAAAAATTACAAGTAGATCATGAAGGGGAAAGGTGATCATTACGACAAGCTGGCATTGTTTCAGGCATAAGGGATTGCAAACATTTTCTTTTTTAGGTCACTCTGTCAGGGATTGGAATAAATTACCAAGGGAAATGTTGAACAATTTACCAAAAGCACTGAAAGGATTTAAATTCAAGTTCACCAAAAGAAAAGAAAAGATTAGTGGAAAAATCATGCTCCACGAATTTAAGATTAAAACCAAGAAAAGGGAAAATAGATGTTTAGGGAAATTTCCACCATAGCATATGCTCCACAGCAATTAAATATTAATTACTTTGTTATCCTATTTGGCTATTTTTGGAAAATTGTTTTAAATTGTTTATTGAAACGCGTTATTTAAGAGGCAGGATTTATTTTTTCGGAGGAAGCACTTATTCTCCATCAAATTTAACGATAGTTTAAAGAATTTAGCCCTCCATAATGCTCCTCTGCTACCTGTTGCGGGCCAACGAAGAGAGTGATGCCAAGTGCCAGCAAGCACTCTCTCTATGTAGGCAAAATCTTGTTTGTTTTTCTGAATATGTGTTTAAATTGTTGGTAATATGGATTATAAATAGTGTTTGCCACACCAGTATACAATCAAAACAATGAAAACTCACCCAAAATTGGAAGTGTTTCCACAATAGCTGAAATTCGAATAAAAGTAACTACAACCTGCTCATAAAAATCCAGATGATATTGCGACCAATCACATATCATTTTCTGTAAATATCATTTACACTATAATGTCGGTGAGTTAATTGTAGTACTAAAAGAAAGTAGAGACGTGAATACTCTAAAAAAAATAAAAAGAATAAAAGCTAAAGTTGCTTCTAGCGAGAAGAGTGATCTTTAGTGCGCAAATCTGGATCCTAATACCAAAGAATATATGACACATCTTATAATTCAACCTAATACCAATAGTCACATTATTTAAGGTGAGTAATAGTAAGATTAGGGTCTTTAGGCACAACCTTCGCTTCTGAATATGTTTTATTTGTTTTCTGTTTGAATTTTGTTTTGTTATTAGTTGTGTTAGTAGCATCGCATACTCATTTTTTTTTTAAAAAAAACACCAAAATATTAATTTGTTTTTCTTCGAAGGTTTCACGAATTTTTGGATCATAAGCATATTACAAACATTTGAAGCATGACTGAATAAAACTACAAAAAATTCTGTACATTATTAGCACACAAAAAATAAATAATTTGTAAATTATTTCCACATTTAAAGTGATACTGTTTAAGTAGACGCCCTTATATCAGATCGGTAACTTGCAATTGTCTTATTATGTAAAAGGGATTTTAAGCGTCTCGGAACTTTTTTAAAATTAGCGCGAAACTTCTACAAGTGTTGTTGCTCTTAACATAAATTCTATTATTCACCACGGTGCGCCTGTATTTTTTGTCATGATAAAGTATCTCTGGTATGTTACAGTGCAAAATATAATTTAGAAATTTAAATGAAATAAGCTTCTCCACTCCAAAAATAAATGTATTATTGTTATGGAAGGATATTTTTTTAAAAAATTTTCCTCGTATAGCAGCAACTTATGTTTCAAACGTTTGCATGATGCTTAGCAACCAAATATTTGTGAATTCTTTTAATAAAAACCATTTAATATTTTGATGAATTTATGAAAATGATTTTGTAATACAACAAACAGAAACGAAATAAAATGCACACAGAAAAAAAATTTATCTTCCCCCAAGTTTCGAATCTAGGACCTTCTAAATTTCGAAAGCACTCTTTGTCAACGCAGCTAACCAGATACTTTGACTTACTAAAGTCCAAGACACTGAATTAGTCCTTCCAAGGTCACGCAGTCTTGCATCCACTCCCAATCCGCACTATCCCCTTTGGCATCAGTTGAGCCGGCGGTGTTGTCAAATGTTCTTAGACAGCCAGTCGGTTCGTAGTTTTCGCTGCGGTCGGTTTGTTTTGCTACTTTAAGGGTTATTATTTTGTCTTTATGATGAGTGAGGTTGTAGAACAGAATCCTACCTGCACTACGTTACCGAAAAGAAGTAAAATCGGTGTTCGTGCAGGCCGTCCAGATATTAGAATGCAAAGTTGTCATGACAAATGTTTTCAAGTATTTTAGCAACCTTCCCCACAACGAAGAAGCCAGGAGAAACATTAACTTTGCTCAAGTACAATTATTGACAGCGGAGGCTTGTGGTATTTTCGAGAAGTTAATACAACGTATCGTCTTTAAGTTCGGCAGAAACCGAAGATCTGAGCCCTGTTTTTGAATCACCAAGAAAGAAATATAGGCGGGAACACAAATGTACTGAACTGGATGATTTTAATAAAGAAGTAGTGCGCAGGACTGTTTTAGAGGAGAATACCCAACGGCTGTGAAAATACGGTCCGATCTCTCCCGTAAAATCTGCTACTCAGGCTCAGAAAGATTCGTTCTTCGTCTTCTGAAAAGACTGGGTTTTAAATTTAGGAAATTCAACGACGGACGAAAATTTTTAATGGAACGCAGTGATATTTTGGCTTCAAGAGCAAAGTGTTTGCGAACAATGAACTCATTGCGTTCAAAGGACGCTAGGCCAATTGTTTACTTAGACGATAATACATTAACAAAATCATATGAACAAACACAGTTGGCATGATTCGAGAGGTAACGGAGGTCTTAAAGTTCGAGGAAGTCGACTTGTTATAGTACATGCTGGTTCTGCACATAAAGTTTTCATACCAGGAGCCAAACTTGTGTTTCGTGGCGGAAAAAGTTCGTCTGTATCGGATTACCATACAGAAGTGAACGGTGAGGTTTTTAAGAGGTGGCTTTATGATGTGCGTCGCTCGCTGGAAGATGGGTGCATTATCGTCATGGATAATGACAGTTATCATTCCATTCAAACAGAAAAACCACCATCTTCAAACTGGCGCAAGGGAGATATTATTGAATGTCTACGTAAGAATGGTGTTCAATTTTTTTTAGCATGAAACTAGGGATGAGCATTTATGTAAAGAAAAAATACGAAATGCCAAGAAGGTATTCGAATTGGATCAATTGGCAAATGAAATTGGACATCAAATAGTTCCCCCAACCCCCTATCATTGCCAGCATAATCCAATCGAACTCATTTGGGCACAAGTAAAATGGGATGTCGGTAAGAAGAACACGACCTTCAAACTTGCTGATGTCTAGCGACTTACACACGAAGCTTTAGACAGAGTTACTCAAGAAGATTGGGCAAATTGTGTAAGACATTCGGAAATATTATAAGAAACTGATTATGTTAAACAGTGCGCGAGAGACACAGAAATGGATCACTTCATGATACAGTTGGGTGAAAGCAGCGACAGTGATCTTCAGTCCAACGAATCCGAAGATGAATAAGTTACAGAGAGGATAATGGCACACAGCTTTGAAAATAAGACAGTTTGTAAGTTTTTCAATCATTTCTTTAGTAATTTTATTGAAAGGGGACATTGCGTTGAATTTATTTTTATTAAGGTGAAAAGATTTTAGAGGAAACCATTTTTATGTGTATTTTGTCATGTAATTCTCTGTTACGATAATAATTCTTACATTAGCCTCAATTTAAATATTTTGAGAAGGTACGGTAACTACGGGTATCTCGCTCGTCGTAATTGACGGAAGTCGTCGGCTAGTATTGGACGCGAGTGCAGTGCGGCAACATTTGCGCAGATAAATTATTAAACAAACCAGAAGGATTCGTTTAAAGATGCTGTTGTGTTTTCTAAAGTTAATTTCAATTTTTTCTCACAAACTTTCTTGCTGGAATTTATTACATGAAAAAACAGAACGGAAGATATTCAGCGACAACTTTTTATATTACACAATAGGGACAAACCAGCGATTCGTATAACTTTTTAATTTTTTATAACATTCTTCGTTACATAATGAATATAATATATTCTGTACTAATCTGTTAACTTTCGGGAAGTCGGATAATTTTTTAAAGTTATTTTTTATCATTGGTTTAGCTCTTTCCGATGGTTGAAGTGAAGAAAGTAATTTCATTCGTAAAGTTCATGGGAACTAGTTTTTTTTTCTTTTTAATAGTGATGTAAACATTTCAAGTTAAAAAAACACATCACCTTGTTCCACAGATTCAGTATTACTTTTTAGAATTTTTCAGCACATTTATTTATATATTTATTTATCAATCTTGTTTCATGGATCCCTGCTTAGGAAGGACCTCTGGGATGTGAAACATGTCATGCTTAATACACATACATACAATATGAGTCATAATCATAGTAAAAACAATTATATGTTCCAAAGAAAAATAAGGAGAATAACAATAAACATTAATTATTGCAACTGAATTTTGCAAAAGTCATTTTGAATACAATTAATTATTTTTTTCAAATTCTTGAATGGAGTAGACGCAGTTTACAATACGATAATCTCTCAGATTTTCTTTAAATATATTTTTGTTATCTCCAAACTGTTTTATACTCTTGGGAAGTTTATTAAACAGATGTATACCAGAATAATAAAGCCCTCTTTGTACTAATCGCAGGGATGTTTGTGTTTTGTGCAAGTTATTTCTGTTTCTTGTATTGAAATTGTGTACCTGTGAATTAGAAGGAAAAAGGTTAAAATGATCTATCACAAAGCACATGAGAGAATATACATTGAGTTTTTTGAAAAAAAGTTGTCTTCAAGAAGTTCTTGGTTTTACCCTACACAACATCCTAATAGCTCTTTTCTGTGGCATGAAAACTTTTTTACTTTGTGAACAGTTCCCGCGAAAAATTATGCCATATGACATCACTGAATGAAAATATGAGGAGTACACCTGTTTCGTTTATTCTAGATCTTCTGTTAGAGAAAGTGCTCATATTGCAAAGGTGGCACTACTGAAATTCTTCAGTAGTGAAGTGATATATTCATGCCAACAGAGTTTCTCATCTATTTTAATACCAAGGAATTTTATATTTTTTTTTTCTAATATTGTGTTATTTTTATAGCTTACTTGTAAATCTGGCTGTGCATAATTTTTTTAAAAAAACCTAATATAATGTGTTTTTTCAAAACTTAATTTTAATGAATTTGCCTTAAACCAATTTGCTACTTCACTTACATTAAATTGTAGATTATTGTTTGGTGTTTTTTTCACTGTCAGCTTAGTGTCATCTGCAAACAAAACACTCTTAACTTTGTCAGATAAGTTTCCATTAAGGTCATTGATGTATAACAAAAAGAGGAGAAGTCCTAGGACAGAGCTTTGTGGCATTCTATTTTTTAAATTCTCCCAGTCTGATGAGGCATCTTTACTTATTTTAGAATAAAAAATGGAAACTTTTTTCATTTGACTTCCCATGTATGATTTAAACCATTTACCTGCAGTTCCATAAATACCATAGTACTCCATTTTTCCAAAAGTAATTCATGATTTACACAGTCAAATGCTTTTGCAACATCACAAAATATTCCTACAGGGCTCATTTTATTATTCAGTTCCTCAAATGTATTATTTAAAAATGAATGTATAGCCATTTCTATGGATGATCCTTTTTGGAACTCAAATTGTGAATTAGTGAGGATATTATATTGTGTAACATTTTTTATTACTCTACGATATACAACTTTTTCAAAAATCTTTGAGAATCCAGAAAGTAATTAAATGGAACGATAGTTATCTACACAGGTTACTTCTCCTTTTTTTAAACAAAGGTTTTACAACTGTATATTTTAGTCTATTTGGAAACACACCTTGCATTAAGGATTCATTAAAAATGTGGGCAAGTATATGATTGATACAATCTAAACATCTATTCAGTAATTTACTTGAAATATTGTCATAACTGGTAGAATTTTTAGGTTTTAATTGTTTCATGAGTTTATTTATTCATGAGACTGTTACTGGTGGCAATTGCATCTCCAATCTATTTGGGAAAGCAGTCTGAAGAAGCCTTAGGGCACTATGTGGGTATTGCTTTTCTATGCCTAATTTCTCATAACTGAAGTAAAGTGTTTGTTAAATATTTCACAAACTTCCCCTACTTCACTATGCACAGATCCATTTTGTTCTATTTTTATGTCTTTAGATTGATTTACAGATTTTCCTGTTTCACTTTTATTATATTGCTTATAGTTTTCATCTTATTGCCTGAATTCTCTATTTTCTCTGATATATACCTGTTCTTGGCCTTTCTTATTACATTTCTTAGTATTTTAGAATAAAGTTTATAATGAACTTTCAGTGTATAGTTATCTGATTCTATTACTTTTAAGTAAAGGTCCTTTTTTTTTTTACTAGATACTCTAATACCCTTTGTTATCCATCCCTTGCTCAATTCACTGTTTGGAGTGTTGAAAACTTTCCCTTTTTTTTTTTTTTTTTTTTTTTTTTTTTTTTTAAATCCTTTGAAAAGTGTTAGAATAAAATTAAGAAAGTAATCAAACTTTGCATTAACGCCCTGTGCAGTGTACACTTCTGACCAGTGTTCATTATTTAAGGAATCTATGAAATGGTTTATATTGTTTTCGTTAATATTTCTTCTATATACCCAGCTTTTCTTGGCTTCAGTGTTTCTGGTCTTGATACATAACAGCTGGGCATCATGAACTGAGATACCATTTATTAGTGGAAGTATTTTGTAATTACTGTACTGAGAAATATCAATAAAAAAATTATCAAATGCAGTTCTGCTATTATTTTGCATTCGTGTAGGGAAATTTAGAAGTGTCGTTAAGTTAAAAGTCAACATCAAGGCCTCCATATCTAGCTGTGATTAAGAAAGTCAACATTAAAATCCCCACACAAAACTATGTGTTTGTTATTTGTGAAACATAATAGCAAAGTCTCTAACTGAGATAAAAACAGTCTGAAATTTCCTGAGGGTGCCCTGTAAATTGCTATTACTATGAGCTCTTCCTTACCATATTCCAGTTTTGTAACACAGCATTCAAAGTGTTGTTCTATACAATACTTACTTACACCTACACTATTGCATTGAATATTATTTTTAACATAAACGGCAACTCCCCCTTTCTCGAATTTACATCTACAGAAATGAGAGCTTAGTTTATAATTTGGGATGGACAGCTGAGGTATACCTGTGTCAGACAAATGATGTTCAGATATGCACAAGAAATCTTCATTAAAATTTCTGGAATTTTGAACCTCATCTAGGCATAAGGTAATTTCGTCAATTTTACTAAATATTCCTCTTATATTTTGATGGAGAATAGTGGTATGAATACTTTGATTCAAAGACTTTGAATTGATTACTTTATTAGTACATACTGATATGTCAGTTGGATTTTCTAATTTCAATAAGTTTTGATCAGCAGAGTCGTTAATTTCTTTTAGACATATTATTGAAAGTTGATTTTTCTAAGGATTTGCAACATTGTAGGGAGACGCAATGACCTTCGCAGGTCTATTTTTGTGGCGGCTCCTATAGTTTGTTGCCTCTCAACACGCTAGTAGTAAACTCTTAAAATATCACAGTTTTTTCGCGTGTGATAAAATTAAACGCGTTCGATAAACAAATAAACAAACAACAAATTCAGTTACTCTAACAAAAACTTTTATCATTTATTTATAATTTTTTACCTGCAATTAAGACAAATTACCCACTATATACAGTTATTTTATTGTTGTACCTACATTGTAAGTTGCAGTTTTGTCGTCAATATACCCTATATATTTATAGTTTTGGTCATTCCTATGAACCATTTATGTTAATTACTATCAGTTTAAATATAAATGATTCTTAAATTGAATTTGTTACATTTTTAAGCTTCTCGGAATAATACTCAGCGGTTTTTTTTCTACAGTAAGCCCTGCAAATAAGGCGTCTATTTTTGGTATTTTTCCGCTGCAGGCTTCAGAAAAATTGTTCTCCATTGTGTATTCAAAACGAAAACTCGTTAGTAATGAGGAATGGCCAGCAACAAACAATAAAAATAGCTGAATACTTTGATAATAAGGAACGCTCCTTTCACAGTCGCAACGTTTACAGGCACCTGACGTCACTAAAACGACCACCAACTGTAGACCGTTTTCTGTCACGTGAACAAAGGTAAGAAATAAACGGATTTAATTTCGTGTTTAATTTTCCATAAAAATTAACTTCCTTAAGCAGCAATCTATGTGTATAATACCATTTGATAATATTTTACATACGGTCAAATAGCCTTTGACACGACGGGAAACACCTCAGATTTAAGCCAGACCTTAAGCGTTCAAGCCACAAAATTGTTCCAAAACTGCCGGAGAAAAGGCCAAAAGACTAGAGCTTAGATAAAAATAAACCAATTGTTCAGATTTCAGGGACCTGCAATTTGCTGATACAAATCTTTTATTCAATAGTATCTACCACGTTTATACACAGATAAATCATTTGAAGATAAAAAGGTAGTAAATGAATAAACATTAACAAAATGCGACGGAAATGATTGTAATAACAAGCAAGTAATTGTCAATACTGTGACAGCACCAATGGAAGTGAGAAGAAACCTATTAAAAAGTAAATTGCTAGAGCAATAAGTAGTTTTATGTTGAACACTGATTTACAGCTCTTGACTTTAAGTAGTCTGTGCAATGTGATGCAATCAAGAAGGAAAACTAAAGAATTTTAAATAAGTTACAGGTGAGCAGGAATATTCGTAACAGTAAGTTAAAATGGAGATGATTGACGAAGAAAACTATTTGTGATATTACGTTAGGACAGGAAGAGGTAGGACGCCAGGTCAATTTCAGTTAATCACTATTTCAAATAATCATACAAATGTTAAGTAACGGGAGATAAATGAAAAATAAATCTGGGTATGATCACAACAGAACCAACTAGTATATAATAGAATTTACACTGGCCTGATCCTTGTTAAAATTAATAATGTTATTACTTAAAAATATTGTTTAGTTAGAGGTTTATTAGGTTTATTTCTACGATGATACCACTCAAAAAATTAACAATAAGACTTGAAAGTTTTGAGTTTAAAAATTGGTACCAAGAGAAAAAGTCTTAAATATAAAACCTATTATTTCGATTTTCCAAATGAAATTTCATTCATATATTGTTATTTTTACTCGTTTTTGTAGAGATTTATCAGACACACAGATATGCTGACTGAAATCAAAACAGGAGAAAATTTTGAAATTTGGAAACTGAAAAGTCGTGGTAGTACTTTCTTTACTAAATGTTTGAGAAATAACTTACAATAGGTATACATACTTAAATATCACTAAATGTGTGATGTTTTTGTTAAATACGTAAAATTATCAACGAAAGTGAGCTATTACTAAAAAGAACATGATCCTTCCTCTTTTATTTAATTCCGTCTGCATTTAATAACAAAGCTTTCTTCTTTAACAAAACTATTTTTTCCCCTCTTACAATGACTTTACCTGTTGAAGGCAGCAATTAGATGCAGTTGTCGTTGGCTGAACATGGCGATGATATGGAGTACAATGAGCCTGTGCTTAAGCATGCTATGCCACGCCCCCCGTGGTGAGTGTAGCGAATGACAGCTTTAATGTGGAGCTGATGTGACATTTTCTGCTCTTATCACTAAGATATGAAGATTTTGTTGCATTTTCTGAACTGTCATAACAAGAATCTGCATGCCACTTTTGCTGAGCCGCCCGTCGTTGTCTTGCCTCGTCTTGCCTATTACATTTTGTAACTGTGATTATTGGTCATAATTTTTGAGTCAAGAAAAGCTTAATTCACCGGGTTGATCTGCCCTCGCATAAAAACCTTACTAACAGCCTTATGTTGGTAAAAGCTAAGTCCTTTTCCTGACGCATAGTTGTGTTTCCTGATCTTTGAAATCGTAAACGATAGCCAATATTTGCTGGAACAATTTTGAGCAATTGGGAATCCAAAGACAAGAATCTCTGAGAAAAAGGGACGCTTCAACACCATAAACAGACACGTGGCTATAGCTGTCATTTGCCGAGTTAAGAACTATTCAAACCTACTGTGGGAATATGACGAGTTAAATAAAAATATTATTCGGCAGAAAACCCGAGAAATTTTCATTTTATTCAAACCTACGTTCAAAAGTCAGAAGCAGAATTGTTTTGTTTAAGTAGATAAATAAGAAACGTTCATGTAGATTGAAAAAGTCCTCTGATGTCTCCTTAAAACTTTGGCCCCATGTCGTTAAAAGCTACGATTCTTAAATATCTAAGCCTTTTGTCCTATCTAAGGATACATGATTTAATGTGTACGAGCCAGAGAATGATCTTTTACTAAAAAGGTACATTATATTTGCGAAAAACTGACATTAACTGTAATGAACAGCCTCAGTCAAAACTGCCAGAAAAATAGAAAAAAATATCTGGTATATGTAAATACCAAGGCAACTGCTATCCAACATTTAATGGCCAATCAGTTGTTATGACAGAATGATTAATGTTCATTGCCTTTCAGTGGATCATCTACAGACATTTTACTCTAATTTTCCCATCATTTTTGCCTGCCTTTGCATTGGACAAGTTGTGAGAAAACTGTGTCATAGTAGAAAAAATTAAGTATAAGCTCGCATATCAAATATTTTACTTCTCTTCAATGCATTTTGACTGCAACCCTCCCATACCTGAAATATTCTCAGAGAGAACTTGTCAGCTGATCTTAAGCATTCTGGTTACCACCTAACAGGCATCAAAAATTCTCAGAGAACTTATCAGTATAGTCATCCCAGGTACTAATGCGAAATAAACTGTAATTGTCTTTATTCTTCTCCATTCCTCTGCAGTAGTCTATTAACTGTGTTCATTTCCCTTTAAAAGAGTTGAAATATTGCTATTACTGCAACAGATTTAACAGAAAGATGACACTGGCATTGATGATTATTATTTTGATTATGAAACTTTCGCCCTATTGGAAATTTGATCTCCCAGCCTATTGAATGAGTGGTAATGATTGGTCTGACATCTGGGAGGATGCAGGTTTGAATCTGCGATCCAGATTTTGGTTTTCCAAAGTTACTCCACGCAAATGCTAGGATAGTTCCTTCAAAAACCCATGGCCTAATTTCATCCTATTCCATGTTCCCAATCCTTTCCCACCTATGCTAAACGCGATGATGGTGACGCATGAGGACATAAGGAAAAAAAGAAAATGGAAATTTGACCATGTAGTTTCATTGTCTTTTGTGTAGTGGTATCAGTCCAATTTTATCATTTAAGATCTCCTCATTTACTTATCCCCATCTCTCACTGCTGTATCTACAAATTTCTCCATATTCTTATTTCCCTGACAAAGTGCTAGTTCATGAGTATAACCTCTCTCCCCTTCTACATGCTATTACTAATTAATATTCATGCAAACCTCACACATCTCTTCACGTACCTCTTATCTTCAAAGGAATTCCAACTAACTTCCTTCATTGTATGAATTCTAAAGTAATTTCAGCATTTCAGTATTTTCTTCCATGAAGCTTTTCTTCTCCAGATCCTTGCTGTTTTTGTTGTATAACACTCAATTCGTAAACTGTTGCAATGCCTAACTTTATCTAAGTTATTTTGTGCCAGTCCTGTCTTATAGTTGATTAAATCCTATTTCATATATAAATGTTCACCAATGTCTTATCCCACACAATTAACTAACTTCTCTGTGCCTATCTGCTGGCCTTGTGTCTTTTACCCCTCAGGACTTAAACAAACAATTCTGTCCCCACCATGTAATCATTAACAACCTTTAGATTTTTATCTGTGTACATAATAAGCTGACTCTTCTAGACATTTATCTTCATTCCATGATGACCTACTCAGTTAGATGTTCTATCCAAATCACCCTGCAGCAGTTCAGTCTTTATTCATTTTGAGCCTCTTATATGGCATACCATTATATCAACAAACAATCTAAATCCTGACTTTAAACCATTAACACAATCATTCTTTAGAATGATGAATAGCAATGGTCCTATGGCACTCCAATATTAATTTCCATCTCTTCTGATACTGCATTTCGTATTGTAACATTTTGCTTTCTGCCTTTTAAGAATTCCTTTGCCCAGAAAGTCATGTTTCCATCCATTCCAATAGTTTCCAACTTCTTTAATATCATTTTATGGCTCACTCGGTCAAACCTTGGATCTAGTGATTCACTGTCAACTTGGCCTCTCTTGTCCAAATCATCTGAAATATCTTGCCTATAGCCCACCACCTGAGATTTCTATGAATATCCCTGCCTAAAGACAAGTTGTCAATTTGCAAACCAGATTCTTTCCTCACAGACATTTCTCATGTAGTTGCATATCAAGCTTTCTATCAATGATATCAAACTAATTGACCTGTAGCTTTTAACCCTGTTCGTCACCCCTCTTTTATGAATCGGTACTACTGTCACTTTTTTCCAATCCGCTGGTTAGCAGCAAGACTTCAGACTTATTTTAAATATAATTTAAAGGTAAGGTACAATATCGTGTTCCACTAATTTTAATATGTCTGTAGTAATATTATCTACAGGGTGCATAAATATATATATATTTTAGCTTTCTGGGGTTCTTCATAATTTCCTGAGGATGTATTTTGAACTTTGTAGTTTCCTCATTTTTACTTATGTGGTGGTGATCTGATTTATTTCCTCCCATCCCTAATGGTCTCATTAAATCATTCACTCAATATCTCTGCCATTTGCAAATCCCCAATAACTTCTTCTCCTTTCTTATCTACAATTTTCTGAATACCTTTCCTTCCCCCAGTTTTCTAACATAGCCACAGAAATTTCTAGATGCATTGTTCAGTGGTCGTCCAGCACTAGTGATATTCTTCATAAACCCATCATTAGCTGCCCTGTTTGCTGTTATTAATTGCTTGTTTAGATGTTTTAAGTATTCTCTACTGCATTGCTTTCTTTTAACTCTGTTATACTTCTTTATATGACTTTTAATGGTACTCCAGATATTCATATTGAACTTAGTGGTGCTTATTTTCTTTTCCTGACAATGAGTTTTTTTAGCGTGGTATGTGGTTACATTTTCCTATCCATTCTCCTTCTATGGATGGGCACTCCTCTTGTTAATTGGTTTTTTAATAACTCAGTATTATCGTTTTCCTTGAAATGTAATCTTTACTAGTCTCCGGTGGGATGGAGTCATGGAAACATGATGTTTCAACAACTGGATTAGTTGTTTTCATCATGGAAAATATTATTTGATGATAATGGCAGTGAAAATGCTGTTAGGGATTGAAAAAAGAGAACGATAGAGAAATAAATCCATCATGACAGATAAAGACAGGAGGGCCATGACAAATACATAAATATGAACACTCCTTCAAATATTTTGGTAAAAACCTTAATTGTGATTATAGAATGGCATACCAGAAACAGTATCAGATATATATGCAATAAGACTCACCATACAACTAAGCCAAAGATGAACTAGATGGGAAAGGTGAGGACGGCAATGGTGGAGAGAGTTGATCAATGATAATCTCTGTAATGGGCCATTACAGTAAAATAAAATCAATAATAAATAAAAACTAATAAAATAAAGACTTAATTTTTTGGATCAGATAAAAAAATAAGTAGATAAATAATATGCATAACAATAATGAGTGATAGGTTTGAGTCTTAATGGAAGTAGAGTCCCAGGGGATGCCTGGTGTCAAAGATATGTTGGTAAGTGAGCTCTCATCTACCGAGTTCTGAAGTGGTAGTAATACCAGGAAAAGCTTCTACTGGTCTAACTATGAAAAGATCCTTAGATAGTTAGAATTGTAGGAAGTGGCCATTGTATAGTCTGTTTCCCTGTGGTTGTTTCTCCTAATGGACTGTTAGTGGTGAGGCCAATATAAGAAACTGTGGTTGGTAAATTGATTTATGAGATTAGTAGTTAGTGGTAACTGTTTTGCAGCAAGGTCTACTGAATGGGATAGATCTCTATGATTGTGTAGAAGAGTCAAAAGGTGAGTATTTGTTGACCAAGTTGTTCTTGAGGGTCTGCTGAAGCTTAAGGATGGGGGAGTGGGTAGAATTTTGGGAAGAAGGATACTCTCTTTAGATAAGCCACGTAGAAATTCATGCCAACTGTGAAGCATCTGGTTAGTTGACTCAAGGCTAGGAAAGAACTGAGTGGTGAATCTGGGGCTACAGTCAGTTCAAAAGGAGTTTTGTGTAAATGGAGAGAGTAAATACAAGAGATTTATTTTTATACAAAATAAGAGGGTCAGTGGTTGAAGGTCAAGTATTGTGTAAATTTGTTGGCTTGAAAAGTGTGGAGCACACATTGTCATATGAAAATGTGCACATAAGGAAAGGTGACACGTAAGAACGAAGTTTTTCTTGGTGTTGAGAATTAATATAATGTTCTGCATAGTGTAACTTTGATATTTAATTTATGATAAATATTAAAGTGTTTCATTCTATATCAGGGCAACTTTATGATAACTGTGGTGCTGCAATTTGATGACTTGATGAGACAAATCAAAAGTGGAGAGTAATGTTTTTTGAATGTCAAAAATTAGTATAGTTCCTTGCTACCTTTGGCAATGTTGTTGTTCTAGTCTAGGCCACATTTCAACTTTACCATAGCTGTTTGCAAGGAAATAAAACAGCCACTGTGCATATCCAATGTGTATTTCCTTGTGGCTTTAGCCATTTTATTTCAGTCCAGGCCACATTTAAACCTAACCAACACATTTTTGAGATGATATATCTTGAGAACTAGGAGAGAAATTTTATTCCTCATATTTAATTTGTCTCATCTAGTTACATAAGAAACCATCATCAAATTGTGGAGCCATGGTTATCATAGAATCCCCCATTAATCAAACTAATTTGTCATAGATGCAATTCAGAAAATGTAACTAAATTCTGGATTTATTTTAAAGTAAATATAAATAACTTTGTGCACTTTCGTTTAGTAATATTAGAAAACAGACAGTCATATTTTTATTATTATTATTTCATATGAACCATCCATAAACAATATGAACAGTAGTAATTTTTGTTGGCACTATTTAGCGTGGTGCAGTCCTATTCATGGGTAATTGCTGCTTGCTGTTGGTACCAATAAGCATTGAATTTGTTTGGTGGTAAGTTGAAATGCAGCCTGGATACTGTAAAACCTAACCGTAGCCTGTAGTATTTTGGATGTCGTACTTTCATGCCCTTTTTGTTACTGTTAATGTGGTCTTGACAGCAATACAACCTACCAGCAAATAAATTATGTTTAGGTTACCAACCATTGAGGAGTGGTGTCAGCATGGGATCATTAGTGAAAAATTAACCAAACCATTATGTGGGGAGCAGTAAGCCCTGGACTAAATGCACAAAAAATAATACAAGGTCCTATCCACAGAGTCCTTTAATATGAAAGTATATTTTTACATAATTATCCAGGACGCATTACACCCTAAATACAGACTCCTTTAGTATGAAAATATGTTTCATTTCACATGTTTGATGATTGTAGTAATTATTGCAACACGAATAAATACAGGAAAAAGATGTCAAATATAATTCAATGCAAACAAACTATTAGGAGAATAATTTCTGTGATTTTTATCATTAAATTATCTGCAGTTTCCATTCAATTTCATCAATCAGTCAATGATTAATAAACAAAAAAGCATATTAGAAGATAAAAAATATAATAATAATAATAACAAAGATGCTCGGCTTGTAAGTGACTAGCACTGATATGTCACAATGCAACTAATATCAAACAGCCGTTACTAACAAATAGGACTATACCCAGTTAAGTACTGGCTACAGAAACTATTGCTGCTAATTTTGTTTATGGAGATTTCATATAAAATAAAAATAAAATCTGCTTGTTCTACCAAAATAATGTCTACATTCTTAGGTGTTTATTGTTGTGTCTGCCTGTACACATTTCACCAAGAAGGTTATATACTCGGAATAGAACGGTTTCATAGAATTTCTCTCTCTTCAGTGTTTGTTATAGCCAGGAAACGATTCTACTACCATCTTTAAATCAGTCTTCTCTGTAGTCTTCAACTACATGAAATTATAATATTATTTGCTTCTCCATAGTAATGTCAGGTACATACTAGGAAAAAAATAGTAAAATATTTTTGCACACACCAAGGGACACTTGCACAAAGCAGTGGCAAATTATAGTCTTGGAGAAAAATGTCTATAGAAACAAATGGTCTTTACTTTTTGAATGACCTTTATATTATTTATTTAATAATTATGAGTAATCTTTTGTTAGATCATTTTTCTCTGCATAAACTGTTATCTTCTCATTTGTTTACCAGTTTTTTATAATAAATAGCCAAATTTAGTGTTATCTGAAGTACCACTGGAAGACATCAGTATAACATCTACCAAACTTTCTGCCTTCTGCAGGTTTGCTATCTCTCTTGACATCATGGTGGAACAATCCATTGACAGGAATGGAATATGATTTGTACCATACCATTATTTTGGTGCTTATGATGCTTATATCAGTGAGGCTGGTTCTGACATGGTGTACAGACTTTGAGATAAAATTTTTCATCATAACAAAAGAGGCAGATATGATTTAGTTTATGGTTTTATGCCTCGTCAAGGTCATTAGAGGTGGGAAAGGAATGGGAAGGAATCCAGTGATGGTCTTTGGAAGGAAGCATCCCGGCATTCACATTAAGTGATTTGGGGAAACCATGGAAAACCCAAATCTTGATGCCTGGATGAGGATTCGAACCCACATTCTCCCAAAAGCAAGGCCAGAGCATTATTGCTAACCCACCGCTCTCGGTGGCTTCCAGCTGCGTGATGATTAACACATTCTGATGTGGAACACATGACCATTAAAAATAACCAAATCCTCTAATTGGACAATGGAAGGCTCAGTCATGACACTACATGAGTGGCTGACACTGCATTATTCTAAAGATGGGTGGAGTAAATCCACAGGGTGCTTCACAAAAGTTAAAAGTGATGCTTTATTGGATATATAACCAGGATAAAAAGCAGTTTTCAAATGTATATAACGAAGCTTGCTGGCTATTATTATGTAAACAGTGATTCTCACAACTGTGTTTAGTCTGCCTGGGTAGAGTGTGTAACAATGTCCATACAAATGGCGTGAATATTGCCTTACAGTTTTGGTTCCTTTCTGAATCCATATTTACATTTATTTATTAAACGTTTATTGGTTGATCTACTTTATTTTATATATATGTATTTCTTTTGTATTTTATGTTTGTTATTATTACTGTCTATTTTATTGCTAGCAGTGGTACTTTCCCATATATATCAACTGTCTGCTTCACATTTTTCAATCATACCAGTATCCTGTCCACAACATCTGGTTCTGATTGTTGTCATGTGTGTGCTTGTCTGATACCATCACACATCATCATATTGCATGAATCAGGTTTTATATTGAAATACTTTAAAACATGTGTATTCCTGTATTTATCATTGCCCCCTTGTTTGTTAAATGATGGGTTTTCTTCCCTTATCCCTTATTTTTATTCTTATTTATAGTTTCTAATATTAATATGGTAACCTGATATGTCCATACTTTTTTCTGTTTCGTGTGTATTGTTTTTTTTTTTGATTTTTTTTTTTTTTTTGAGGTAACAATTGTGGGTTTTTCTTTTGTTATTACAGGAAAACCTCCAGTTATTACAATACTGAACAATTATTTTAAAAAATAATAAATAAATAAAACTAGTGATCAATCAGCTAAATTTGCAATGTAGTAATAGCTCATCTTATTCTGGGGTTAGTGTGACATTAAGATACTTACAGGTGAATAAAGAGAGCTAGATCATTTGCTAATTATTCCTTTGTGCTTCACTTCACATTTGCTCATTTAATTATTGTAAATTGTACTTTAGGGCTTTAATTTCATTTCTGAGTGGACACAGTCAGAATTGGGCCAATGATTCTAAGACAGATCAAAAGTACATATGTATGAATGGCTAAGATAATAACACCAACTAAAGCACTTTCATATGTGATGAATAAATATATGATGTTTATCTTCTTTACAGTTCTGTTGACATAACACATCAGTTGAGCTTACTTGAGAGGTTGCCAGAATTGCTTAGGACTCTTGATGCTACCGAGGTGGCTGCATCAATTGTGCCACGAATTGCAGATCTGTTACAGACAGATGGCATACCTCAGTGCAATCAGGGTGGCAAGACTACAGCTGGCATCACTCCTAGACTTCTACATTTTAAGGCTAGCAAAGCATTCTTACAGGTATTAACATATATGTTGTTGCTTGCCTTAGAAGTAAAGTATTTATATTATTGTGACATAAAAGTTAATTAATCCTCCTAATTGACAAGTACATACTGAGTCACTAAGGCTGGCCATCCAGTGGACACTTATTCATGTGAAAAATGCTAACGCGACTATGCCTGTACATTCTGTGAGTGGCTATGTCGAACGCAAGTCTTGCGCAAGCCCAACCCTTACATCTGTTTACTTGAAGAACGATTTTAGCCCAAAATATTGACTTGTCTTTGTTTGTGTGTTTTTTTGTGTTGCTGCTGCCCTCCTCCCTTAAACTTTGGTGAGTGTCGGGTGTATTTCATCTGTCCTTTCCATATAAAATATATTTTTTATTACTTATAAATTTGGCCTAATGTCTTAAATGGCTACACCGTGCGATTGTGGTACAGAAGATCCCCAGTTATAATCCCTGTCTTGGTTGCAACTAATATGTTCCTTAAAATTGAATTTTACCTCTGGCAAAGCATTAATTTGTTAATGTGAAATGCTAGGACACTCCGTGGATGTAATTTCATGTTAAACTGTAGGTCTCCTTTTCCTGGAAGGATTATCGGAGTAAGTTAGATGGCTACAAGATAGCTGCACTATGCAACTGATAAGAAACTCTGTAACTAGGTCTTTGAAACTACATGAAATTTTATGCAGCATCTTTACAGTCTGTGTTTAAATTATATCTCATTCTTAATTAATAAAAAATATTGAATGGTTTGAAAGTAACCACAAACAGAAGAATCTCGTAAAGTGCAAATTGATTGATGTTAACATTTGTGATTGCATTCAGAAACGCAAGAATCTTTCAATTTAGCATAGTGTGCGAAAGACTTTCAATAATGGTATGTAAAGACTGCATTTGAATACTAGTGAGGTGATAATGTGAGTCAGGTAAAGAATGTATGCTTTCATAGATTAGAAAGTATGCTTATGTAACTCACGTTTATGAAAATTTTTGAATATTGATTCCGTGAAACAACCACGTGAAAACGTTAAGGAAGACTGAGTACAAACATGTCCATTACATGGACGAGCTAGGGACAAGTGTGAACACGAGAGGGGCAAGCTGTCACTCAGCTAACTGTTGGTGCAGTGAGGGTAAGGACCAGTATGGTCAAGTGTGGCTCGAATTAACAGCTGCTTGCAAAATAAGCGTTAGGTGACTAACGAAATGAACACGGGAATTCCCCAAGCGTAAATGTAAAACATTATGAAAGCAACAAAGCCGAGCATTCAAGCAAGTTCAAATAGTAATGAATTTTTCAATCAAGTTTTACAGTAAAATTACAAATAAATATTATTTACTGATAAAATAATTAATTTTTATGTCATTAATCTTACTTTTATATGGATGTGACATTAAATAAATCTAAATGGGAAATTTTAATAAGGCACTTATTACTATTAATGTATACTTTACTATGAATTAACCAATTCTTTTATTGACGTAACTAATAGCTAAGGATAAAATAAAAAGTTTTAAACATAAACTTTTTTCTAGTCGGATTGTTGCGTGAGGCCCTGGGCGATTGCCCTGTTCACCACACCCTAAGGCCGCCTCTGTGTGTTTGTTATATCAAATGTTGTGCCAAGTAATTTAAACTTCATGCCTTCAACAAGCAATTCTGTCCCCACCCTGTGATCATAAGGAACCTTTAGTTTCTTATCTGTATGCCTAGCAAGCTGACTCCTCTTGGCATTTTTCTTCATTCCATGTTGACCTACCCAGTTAGATATCCAGGTCACCCTTCAAATGTTCACAGTCTTCTCACTTATTGATCCATCCACATACCATTATATCTTCTGCAAACTACCTAAATTCTGACAGTAAACCTCAACACAATTATTCATTAGAATTATGTATAGTGATGATCTCAATACACTGCCCTGTGCCACTCCCATAATCACTTACTCCTCTTTTGATAGTGCATTTTCTTCTCTAACAGTTTGCTTTCTGCATTTAAAAATTCCTCTATCCAACAAGTCACATTTTCAAAGATTCCAATAATCTTCAACATATTTAGAACCATTTTATGGCTCACCCTGTCAAATGCCTTAGAAAGATCGAGTGCCACACTATCAACTTGGCCTCCCTTGTCCAGTTCATCTGAAATAGCTTGTATATAGCCCACCACCTGAGATTCGTATGAATATCACTGCCAAAAGACATTTTGTCGATTTGCAAACCAGTTTCTTTCCTCACAGACATATCTGATGTAGTTGCATATCAATTTCTCTATCATTTTGCCTATCACTGATGTCAAACATATTCGCATGTAGTCCTCAATTCAATTTGTCACCCCTCCTCTATGAACGGGTACTACTATTTACTGGTAAGCAGCAAGACTTCAGACTCATTTTAAATAAAATTTAAAGGTAAGATACAAAATTGTATACCACTGTACAACAACAGTAATAATGTCATATCCATCGGCCTCTTTGTTCTTCTTTGCATTTTGAGTGCATTCAAAATTTCCTGATGATTTGTTTTCAAACTTTGTAGTTCATTCATTTCTGCTCATATTTGTTCCTTCTATCCTAGGATGATAGTCCCTAATGGTCTCATTAAAGGAGTCACTCAATATCTCAACCATTTTCACATCCTCAGTAACTTCTTCTCCATTCTTATCTACAATTTTCTGAATTTCCCTCAGTTTTTTACTTTAGCCATTGAAATATCTAGATGCATTGTTCAGTGGTCTCCCCACACCAACCATATTCTTCACAAACCCATCTTTAGATTCATTCTTTGCTGTAATTAATTACTTGTTTTGTTGTTTTAAGTAATCTTTACTTCGCTTTATTTTCTGTTTTTAATCTCCTTGAACTTGCCACTTCGCCTCCATTGTACTGGTGCCATCCTTCCATTGCAAAATCTCTGCAGTTCTATAACTTGTGTGTTTTTATAATTGTATCTGTCTACCCCTTCAATTTAGACCACTGGTTTACTGAATTCCCCAATATCCATCAGAACTACCTTATTGCTTCAGTTACTGGACACCCAACAAGATTGTCATCAGGCTTTATTAGTAAGATATCCAACATGTTTGGTCCATTTGTTTTCTGCTCTACCACCTGTGCAACTTGAAATAACCATTGCTGGCTGCTATTGAAAAATGATTGGATAAGAAACTTTTGGCACCTATGGTAACTGATACTTTGTAACTCTGTATCAAGGAAAAGACATCGAAATTAACTTCCCAGTAATCAGAGTTGAAGGTTCATAACATATTTATATCAGAAAAAATGTAACATATTGCTCATTTCTAAAAAAAAAAAAAAAAAAAAAAAAAAAAAAAAAAAAAAAAAAAAAACTTTTACATTCATGCCTGTGACAGCCACAGCTTACATTAATTTTTTCCTCGTAGATTTTTGTGTGTCGCTATAGATAATATAAACTGTCTCTACAATGGATTTACAAAAGTTAATTAGGGAAACTTTAAACATTTTGCTTTAGAAGCAAATATAATGTGTTAAAATTTCAGTAATTTGAAAATTTGTTTTCTCATAGTTTTAACTTACAAATTAATTTGAATTTAAAAAAATAATTTGCAGAAAATGTGATGAAATTCACAGATATCTGTTATAATTAGACTGGCATCTGGTACCAAAATTTTATTTAAGAACTGCTGCTTACTATCTCAAAGATTGTGATCTTTCAAGGTGCTGCAGCAGCAGCAGTCATCTTCTACCACAGGCTTAGTTGTCGCTCTGATTCGGGAAGCTGCTGCTAATCTTAGCAATTCTGACCCAGGTAAGCAATACTTTCCCCATATGTTTCATGTCTGGTGCTAATTGAATAATGCTTTCTTGGCATTAAGGAATTGTGTCAAATTAGAAATATTTGCATGCTACTCGCTATGATGATGTTGCAGTTGCACTTCCTTCTACTGTCAAATTTTAGTGATTTTTGCCGAATTTCTTATAAGCAGTAGTACCTACTCACCAGTATTCTCTCCGCTGAAATTGTCAGTTTTTTAAAATCATTTTCAATGTTATAATATGAAAACAACCAGTAACATAAAACCATAAGTGAAATATAGCATGCACATTTAGTGTTTATGGTAGTGCAGGTATCCAGTTGATAAATCACCAGTTTATTAAAATCACATAACATTTTGTTTGTCATGTTGTTAATTATTGTGATAACATTTTTGATGAAATTTAGCTGGTAAACAATTTATAACTTATACACATTTTTAATTTAAAATATATTTTTCTTTGATGTACATTGAATAGAAAATATTTCTCAGAGAATATGAATAGTACTGTGTATAGGTACTTGTAAGTATCCCAAGAACATAATAGGGATGATAAACCTGTTCTAGTATTTTATGGATAAATACTTTCTAGGAATGGTAAAAGTAGTTGTAATAATCTGCTGCAAATTTATAGTCTTCACTGGTGTGTGTACACTACCCATCAAACATACCTGCAATATACCTAACTAGCCACAAAGCCCGTCAAAAATGACGGGTTTGGAGTATTCTGGCAATTTATTTCTGTTTAGTTGCTTACCTAATCAGAATTGTTTTGAAATAAAGCTCAATGTGCTGTAATTTCTCATCCCTCATGATGTAGTAAAACGTTTCAGTTGTCTACTTGATGCAGGTCGAATTTGAGTCTAACCACAATCTTCGCTAATAATGCGATGAAGATCGATGTGTTAACGGATGATATAGGTTACATACAGTTGAAATAATGACCACAGTGAAAACGAAGGATGCTAAATTAAATCATAACAACTTCAGTGTTCTGGCAAATCATTTCTTAGCAATCGCTTAAATAAACACAAAAATAAATCATAATGTAATTCCTATTGCCTTGCGCAGTAACAAAATGTTTCTGTTGCTATCCTAGTCCAGGTTGCATTTCAATCTAACAGAAGGCAGTTCAATCATTACCGTGGCGCCACAATCTGATGATGATTTCTTGTAGAACTCGACGAAACAAATCGAAAATAAAGAATAAAATTTTTTGATATCTTTCTTGGTTTTCGAAATATAGCATGTTGAAAATCAATTATAACTGTGATTTTGGTTAAGTTTCCTCTGGTCCAGGACGTATTTCAACCTAACAACAACCACCAGGAAGAAAATAAAACTCATATAGTGCATTTCCACCGTGTACATATAGAGGTTTTGGTAATTTATTTTTTTCTGGTCCAGGCCAGATTTCACCCAAACCACCTAAATTTTGAGATACAATATCACGAGAACTAAGTGAGATATGGAAAGAAAATGTATTCTTTGTTTTTGATTTGTCTCTTACACACGATATCATCATCAAATTTGGCAATGTCGAAATTTTTCTTTTGTTCCAGGCCGCATTTCAACCTAACCACGTCAATTTTGAGATACAATATCTCGAGAATTAAGTGAGATATCAAAATATTTTATTCTCTACTTTCATTTTTTTTCGTCAAGTTACATAAGAATCCATCAACAAATTGCGTCTTCACGGTTATCGTAGAATCCCCTAACCACATACAGTACTACGCTAAACCATGGAGGTAATATTTCCTTCCTCCATGCGCTAAACATGCCGCCAGAGAAACAATACTTCCGTTACACGCATATTAATACATATACTTATCACAATTTAATGGTCACATTGCATCGCGAAATAAACCAAATAAAAAATCTATAAGGGTTCTTCAATCTTAATTTTTTATATTCGTTATTCAGAATTATACTAACACATTTGAATAGCTGACACAGTTACATGTGGCTGAAATAAGGCATCAGTAAAACCAAAGAAAATTAAAAATAAATCTTAACAACTTACGTCATTCCAACGTAATATTAGTTTTAATGGGTGGAAGATGATATTTTCCACCGGCCAGAAACTGGTACTGTCCTGCTGAAATTTGTATCAATTGCTTTGTTATAATGGCATCTTCTTCACATTTGCACCCTCCTTTTTTTTTCGGAAAAGTCGCCATGAATTAAATTAAAAATTCAGAAATGTAAGACGCTCCGCAACCGAATAATGTTAGCAACACTTTCGTTGGAACTTAGTAATGATTTAAGTAACAGAAAAAAATTAAATAACTAAAAAAAAAAAAAAAATAAATAAAATAAACGCATGCCCTCTGCTGTAACTTCAAGTGCCAATTTTATTAACAATCTATCAAAACTGCCGCTAACATTGCGAAAATTAACTTACGTATATGTGATTTCAACGAATACTTCTGCATAAACTAATATTAAATAAATCTAAGCAACTAATAAGTATGTACTGTCAGTTAATTTATTCGTGGATGCCTAGAAATGTTATTAAATAACGTGGGTATTTCTCTGCAGTTGCTTAACTAATCAGAATTGTTACAAAATAAAGCTCATTGTAATTAATCGTTCATTGTGCTGTAGCAAAAAGCTTCAGTTGTCAACTTGGTCCAGGTTGCTTTTCAGCTTAACCATAATATCCGCTAAAATTTCTGATAGAAAAGCAAAGCTTCAATCACGCGCAAATTAATACATTCCATGCATCGTGATATAAACTTGATCCCAAATCTTCACAGGTTCTGATACATTTCTTTCTTAATACCTATGATGAAGATCGATATTTTAACGGCTAAGAAAGCTTACAGCGGCTGAAATAATGATTCCAGCATGAACGAAGGATGCTATAAATAAACCTTAACAACTTAAGCTATGCCATGTAATATTTCATTGTGGTTTAGGCCGTATATATCACGAACATTTGCAACTTCTTTCATTTGAACCATGTAATGTTTCAGTAAAAAAAACCACCAAAAAAAAAAACGGATAATTAATATGCCAATTTAAATGCAAATAATTTCAGTAATAGGACACAGTTTAAATTAAAAAAAAAAAAAAAAACTAAATTTTTCATGCCCTCTGCGTTAACGTCAAATGCCACTTGTAATTCTGATCCATGCTAGTTATACTCTAACCATACTTTTCGCAGCACTGATGCTCGAAATACAAAACTTTTATCTTACATATCTATGGACAAAGAATGTAAGGAATACTTCATTATATCAAAAGAATATTATGTAAATATAAGCATCTAATGATTGATATATCGATTTTAACGCAATACATACTTTTATTTCAGTGTTCTGTGAGTTAATTTATTCACTGATGCTTGGAAATGATATTAAATAACGTGCACTCCCACAAATAATATCGTAAAGCGTGATGTCATAGCTCAACGTCATAGGTTGACGTAATGCCGTGACATGGCGTCAGCGTGACATGCTACATTAAGCCTACTATACTAATAGATTTGTAGCTAGTCATCCTACTGAATTGTATGGGGTAACTGCTGCAACTTTATTGCTCTGTATTTTAGATTGTACAAATACTAAAATGTTTAAATAAAGCAGCTTATACTATTCATGACTCTTTGAGTGTTCATCAGTTTTTGTTACCATCAACTGATTCATTAAATGTAACAGGTTCTTGAATAATTTTGGTAAAGTAGTCAGTATTTGAGAAAACCAAACAGCAGCAGCTCCTCTGAACTGAGAAGGTGAGAACTTGCCTACCAGTACAAACTGGATATATGGCAACCACCTGATCTCAACTTAAGACAATAATACCCAATCATTATTGTTATTTTTATTTAAATTTTTCTCATTCTCTCCTTGCCTCCATCCCCACTAACTAAATTGAACCACTAGTAACCAGAGGTGAAGTTTAACTTTAATTTAATATGTTTTTATTAAAATAAAAAATATACTTTCTTATATTTATATCTGATAATATTATTTTGTTCTTTCTGCCCACCAGAGATCAGTTTTGATATTTAGCAATGCTGGGGTATTAGCTTTAAATTACCGCCCCTCTATCTGTACTCTGTTTGAATTTACCCCCGTCATCTTCCTGGCCAACCGTCATTCTGTGAGACAGTCTCTCACAACACCCACCCTCCATAATGTTCTCCTGTTGATAATGGGCTACACCCGAAAATTCCTATATTACATGTTTTTTTGTCTCTCTTATGTGCTCATGCCGCACATCCATCATCTAGATGTAAGTGGTTGTTCATTTCCCTATCCTAATAAGTAATTCCTTTTCCTACTGTTTTCTGTATATAAAATTATTTAGTAATTGGTTATTCAATTTATAATTCTTCTTCTGTCCCCAAATTCTTAGACATACATGGAAAGTCAAGTTATGGTTTATGTTCGCATTCAGATTGTTTCTTTTAAATTAGATTACTTATTTGAAATTTAACACATACTATGCTGTGTAGTGATATTACGCATCTCTCTTAAAGCTTTCATAAATGGATGCTTCTCAAATGTTACATTGTTTTAAAATTACAGTTCTTCTTGTTTTGCAAGCATGTGCTGGCCTTTTTTCTTGTTTTTACTTGACTCGCAATGATAGTGACTTACTGCCATTTCGTGCCCTGCTTTCCATGAGTTGCTGATGCCAGAGTTGTGTGAAAGTTGTGATTTGCTGATCTGCAAAGGTAGCATTCTGCAGCTGCTGAAGACCTCTGAGCGGACACTGCTAAGCTATGCTGCGATATTGTTTTGCAACTGCTTTCTTCCTTGTGAAGAGACAGTGACCCATGTTGTCTAGTTGATCTCTGCTATCCTGCAGCTGGACCCTCTCATCCCGCAACATATCATCTTGTGGGCTCTAACGGGTGGTTGGAATATGCTAATTCTGCTCGCTTATTTTTTCCTTATTTTTACACAATATACTAACCCATCATTTCTGTAATTAACGTGGGGCTGGTCATGATAGAAGTATATAACGCTACAATGATCTATAGTGGATGAAATACTCATTCATTGCTGTGAATCCTCAACAACAGCGATGCATTTTGTGTTCCCCCCCCCATTCACCCCAGACAACAGTTTAGCAAGCCAATTGGTTTTAAACCGCATCATCTGAACACCAGTGTAGCGACCTCAGCTGGATCAGTCAGGGCCAAGCAGAAAGAACTAACTAATTTGATCAAGAGAAGCTATGAGTAAGGGCCGGGTGTAGAACCTGACCTGTATTCAGGATGTAAATTTCATTGCAGGATCATTGTAGGGGAATAACTTTAGCCTGTCATATAATTTTTACAATGCTTAATTTAGAATATTTACACAATTACATACAGTGACTCAGATCAATGAGTAAGATGCAAAATAAATGATATATGAACAGATGCATTGTAATCAAATAGCTAACTGACCCTATCAGTCAAGTGATGAGTGAACATACAAGTTGTGGCTGAACAACATAGCTTTCCCCCATCTAGGAACATATGTTGTAAGCTACCTTACTCTCTATTTTCAATATTCAGTTAAACTCTGACGAAGTTTGAGGTTAACATTCAATACATGATACCATAGTTTGAAATCGAGATAACAACACTTTAGGTTCAGAAAAGTAAATAAACAACACATAACAACCTTAAATAAGAAGTTTCTAACAAAATATAAACCATAAACTTACCTAAATGAGCGTAATCCATAATAATTCTGAAGTAAAATAAACAGGTTTGGTTAAACAACCACATCACTGATGTTCCACATAATGGACCACTGTAAAGCACTTTAATAATAATACTTTCACCATTTGATATTAAATTCACCAATAACTCGCAGTTCTAGACTGATTCAAAGCAGTAAATATGATTTTTAAAGCATCACCACATGTGGTAATTTCAATAATAAATTCCAGCACATCTAAGTAGTTTCCGAGTTTCAAAAGTAGATTTAAACAAGCTAAATAACCGTCCAGTCAATATTCTTTAAGTTTCCAATAGCCATCAACTAATAAACAGAAGATATAAATAAATGAAAATCCGTTATCCAGTGACGTCGTAGAAACCAATTTGCAATTTGGATTTCTCTCTGGCAAACATATTTCATGAAATAAAAACTTTTGTAAAGTACTTAAATAAAATAAAGGTGCGTTTTAAAAATAGTTTCAGGCCACAACCGACTTTAAATAAAAAGTGAAGAAAATCTTGCACCACCAGGAAATCAGCAAATTTTAGAAATTCAATAACTATTGACATCCTTAACCGATTTAAAAGATTTTTACACCACTGAAGTCAGGAGAAGCTGGGGAACACTTTAAACACAGTATAAACTTGATATTGTAAACTTTAGCAAATTCATATTCCGGACGTGACGTTCGGCAATACTATAAACATGCGAGCTTTCCGATTAACCAACTTTCAAAAATCATTTACACCGGTCTGGAAGCTCTGAGAACAAAACCAACCACATCACTACACTTGTCTCGTTACACTCTACATCTTGTGATTTTCTGGAAGCTCTCAGTTAACAAATTTTTTTCTAGATAGACTGTTGTCTAGGTCAGTAGGCCATTTCTGATAAAGCTAGGCCGGCCGCTTGCTTCCTGGCAGTTTGTTGAAGCACTTGGTCGCGGTAACATGTAGCACTTTGTTTAGCGGATTTGAGTGAGACCGGCTCGCGGGTGATCATGGGAGACCGGAACAAACATGGCTGACTGATGCCATTGCCAACCTTCGAACTCTGAACTTTGACGACAAGTGTTCATCAGTGCGGGAACTTTAACTTTTACTTTCATTCGGGGTGTAGCGGTCTGTTCTGTTTCATGACTTGTGATCTTCGGCTACTGATTAACTCCGATTGCCATTGCTAACTGTGACTTTATGTAAATTCAGTGAAAATTTTAAGAATATATCCCTTAGTGATTCTGACTTCGACTTTCATTTCTACTTTAGTACCTTTCTTACAGGAGGTTAATTCTGTGAGTGGCGGCCGTTTTCATCATTACAGTTAGCATTCTCCAAGGTTTTTCACGGTTATAGAACTTTTCCCGAACTTTTGGTAACATTTTGGAAGACTTCAAGTTTAGGTGAACAAGCCAATACCCAAACCCAGCATCGGCCTTTCCCCTAACAATGTGTCTTCCCATAGTCAACCGTCATCCACAATAGAGCTCACCTGGATAATGGCTGCTACTGCATGGTGACTGCCACTGATGAATACCAACCCCACGTTGACAGCTGCTGGGGTTGGCTTTGATGCCCCATGTTTCCTCATCTGCATTGATGACAAGAGCTTGCTGCAAGCATGATGGAGAGAGAGAGACAGACCTGGCAGCGAGTTTTACCTGGAATTTAGAAATCCTGATCTCCCACCATCATTCCAGTTATGGCAGGGCAGTAGTGGCCAGTCTCGAACGTTGGAGATGCAGTCATCTGACCTACTTTAGATAGACCAAGGTGAAGTTTGTATGGCCTGTGAGCATTCTAAATCCCAGGGCTATGCCCCCCCCCCCCAACTGCTTCCTAATAATACAAGTCCGTTGTCCTCGTTTAATACATTGCTTATGTCTTGGTGAAATACGACAAGGTCCTGTACTATTACACCATACCTAAGCAAAGTCATGGCAAAATATTCCTATTCCAATTTCCGTGCTTCTGTGTTACATTACTTCATTATTCTTTGATCTTCAGTACTTTTCCCTAATAACCTTCTAGAGTGTCCTACAAACCTAAACAAATTTAAATCAAGACATTTACTGTTTTTGTTCACAACCAGCAAAACAGACAAATTTTTTAATCTTTGCACCTAATGAGACTACTGTTTTTTTTTTTGTAATTATCTCCATTATCACTACAGAAGCTGGAAAAAATTTTCTCTCTCTCTTTGCAGTGAGTTCTATTCTAGTGCACGTTTTTTTTAATTCAGAATGTAAGGAATTGTATGTCAGCATTGATATGTAGTTGATTCATCTCCTACAAGACACAACGAAGAGTAAGTGTATATGTTTTGTACTGGCATTGTAAGCCTGCCAAAATGTTTAAACCAATTTCTATGATGTGTCTTTGTATTTTGTCCTCACATAATGCATAGAGCATGTTTTTGTGTCTTAAATCACATCTGTTCCTGTGATTTTTTGTAAAGTGTGTAAGGAGCAAAGCCTCACATTCCTCAACTAACAAACCCACTTCTTACAAAATTCTTCACCTCGAAAATAATCTTCTGAGAGTTCACAAATTGTAGACCGTGAAAATGCTCCTGGAATTTAATCAACTGTTAATTAAGTTGGCCACCATTCCCATAGTAACATTTTGGGAGAAAAGGAAATGAGTTCATCTAAGAAATAAAATTCACTGTTAAGTTCCACTATTGGTATATTCTGAAATTAAAACATAAAGTTCGATACAGTTGATTGTAAGCTATCAGAAATACTTTTTCTGAAGAAAGCAAGTTATGCAACATATGAAGCTGACAGAAAACCCCTAAAATAATTTAAAGTTATGTAACCATTGCTAAGGTCTCACTAGACACTTCAAAAATCCACCATGGCGTATGCTGAACCATGCTTTCAGACACTGGCGCAAGGTAAAATTTCAAGTTCGCTAAACAAAGTTGCACAGGTCCTACCCGATCAACCTCCTGCTGGCCACTGGCACAAGAGTTCGCTCTAGCTTGTTATATAGGTCGTAGTATTCTCACGCATCACATGACTTGCCAAAGAATAGTGCTCTAAAATTACCTCTCCCCTAGGCTTCAATTTTTAATATGATTTAGTACTAAGGATTTTAAACATTTTTTCCCCTTTTTGTGTTTCCTCAAAAAGTTGACAGATAAGCCGTAATTAATTTTCTTCTGAAACCATGTGTCACCTCGACTTCCCCCGCAATGTCTGGAATTGTGGTGAATACTCAAAGTTACAAAACAGCCACCATGTTAGAAATTTCACGAAACCCATATGTTTCCTTGAATTGTGTAAAAAGTAAAACTCATATCCCGAAATAAAAATTTGTATAGTGTCCTTTTTTCTTAGATACATGTTTTAAAAGTATCCCTGATCCTGTAAAGTGCCTGGTTTATCTGTAAAAAATTTATTTGTGTGTTTGATGTATGTTTTGTTATGCAGTGTTATCTTAAATTTGCTGTCCCACTTAACCCCCTGCTCAGAACTGCTTTAATAGTTTACCATGTTGTTCAGAAAGGATGGAAGTTAAGGAAAATGTATTGTTTATATTAAAAGTGTGTTTAAAGGTGTCGGTTATAATTTTTAGAAGTTGCTGGATGCTTAAAATTTTGTGTTTTCACTTTATAAACAGCTTTAAACAGAGTGTTTTGCTTGAAATATTACTGAATTCTGTTTCTATGAATTTATTATTATTATAGAGATAAAGTATTCAGAGCCCAAAAGCGTGTAATAAGAATAATGTGTGGGGTTAGCAATAGAACTTCATGTAGAGAGCTGTTCAAGAAGTTAGGGATTTTAACATTAGCATCTGAATATATATACACATTAATGTCCTTTGTAGTCACAAATTATACTTTGTTTGAAACAAATAGTAAAATACACAATTACGGCACTAGAAGTAAAAATGATCTTCACAAAACTTACAAGTCATTGTCATTTGTTCAAAAAGGGGTCCGATATTCAGGGATACATATCTTCAATATGCTCCCAACACATATTAAATGTCTAGTAGATGATAAGAATAAATTCAGAAAAAAATTGAAAGAATTTTTAATTGACAACTCCTTCTACTCTGTCGAAGAATTTATTTCTAAGGTCTCTTAAAAATAACTGCCAGTATCTTGTGTAAATATAGTTCAAATAATTAATTTACCATGTATGCTATGACTGTACATCTCCTGGTGTATGTATTTAGTTTGTTATGTAATTGTTTATAGTACCATATATGTTACGACTGTACATCTTGTGGTGTATGTATTATTTTGTTAAATTTTTTTTTTTTTTTTTTAATGTACCATATATCCTATGACTGTACATCTTCTGGTGTATGTATTATTTTGTAATGGAAGTGTTTAATGTACCATGTATACTATGACTGTACATCTAGTGGTGTACTTATTATTTTGTTATGCAACTGTTTATCTGTAAATTGACAACTTTCCACATCCCACAGAGCCAGTCTCTTATATTGGGATCAATGGAAAATGAATGTATTGTATTGTATTGTATTGTATTCTTTCCCGTGTTGAAAGTGTGTGGAAATACCGATTTTATCTCGAAATGCAAATTGATTATTAAAAAGCTGGATTATGGCTGATTTCATTAATTTCGGTAAGATTAAAGGTTATTTACTGTTCTTAAATGTTTATTTAGGACTTTTAATATATGTTTAGGTACTTTACTGTCTTTGAAATGCTCTCTGTTCTGAGTTAGTCTGCAGTATCGGCTTCTGCATAGATTCAAACCCCCATACCTATGACAATCTTTAGAGAGTTTACTCCCTCCCCCTTGAGGCTATCTGTCTAAAAGTGTAGAATTTGCTGAAATTCTAGGATGCTTACAAGTGTATTTCCCTTCTAAACCTGATTGGTTGGAATTAGCTTACCAACATATAAGTTAGACATCCTGGCCTTAATTGCCATCAGTATCTTACTATTTGTAAACCAACCACTTTGTATATATATTTTTAAACTCTTATATCAGTTCCATAGTATCCGCCACTGTGGCTCCATGCATTAAGGTGCCACTACACTTAGTTGAAGAAGTACAATGGGCGTAGGTTCATGTTTTGGGCCTGAGGTACCAGCTGTCCCACTTGTGAATATGTGATGATTTCTGCAGCCACCTAGTTGAATGCTATGACAGTTCCCAATCTCTAGGTCATAAACTTAACATTTCGCAAACAAAAATACACATATCACACACAGGTTACACATTTCACGGACAGATAGCAACACATCAACTCTCCTATCAGAACTATGACAGGCTTGACAAACAAATGGAGCCTTGCTTTCAAATAAACATTGCCTTGGAAAGAGTTGTGGTGAACGGCCTGCAAAAAAGTTGAAACATTCAATGATGATAAGAGCAATATCAGTCCTATATTTTACTTTTTTGTTACTACCTGTATTTATTTATTTATTTATTCACATTTCAAACATTATTATGGTTTTATGCTAATTGTTTCTTCTTTTCATAGTTCACACTTTCGCTTTGTCTCCAGTGGGAACACACATTTCAAATCATTCACAACGAAATGTTTTGCTTATGCTAATCTGATGGCCTTACCAATAAAACCACACGTGTCTCCCATAATTAATGGGTTACCTGACATACAGTGGCGTAGCTAGCGTGGGTGACACCCGGGGCGGATATCGAAGGTGTCACCCCTTGAAAACTTAAATTCAATGTTTGTAAGTGTAAAATATGATATTAATAAAACATAATTAAATAAACATTTATTATTAAAAATTAATAATTTGTTTAAAAAATTGTAGTATTAACAACATTTAAAAGATACACAAATAAACTAAAAATAGTTGTTTTCAAAATCTCCTGTTTCTGGCTTTAACAGCTGCAAACTCGTAAATCACATCTTCAAAATTAACAATTTGAGTTATTTCATGTTCAATAGTCAATATGGCAACATTTTAGCCATGTGTTGCTCATCGGTGATCGAAAGTGGTTTTAAATTAATTTTAACTTCTCTGAAGATCGGACTTCACTTGCCCAATACTGTTCCGCACTGTCACCCGCACCGACATGTTTCCTACTGTTGGCGCTCACTCGATCGAAGTTTGTGCGTTTCGGCCAACACCCAGCCGTATTGGATTGGTTTATGTTTTGACGGTGCGGACCCGTGTCGACCAGCTGGATGTGGAGAAGCGGATAAAGAGAGTTCGGAAAATTCCCTTCCCTTACAATCAAATGTTGATTTCATGTTATTGTTTGCCTTAAAAAAGTGTCTTTTTTCCATGTTCATCAGATGTTCATAAAATGTAGGAAGAGTCCTAGCATCTTCAAAATAAAAAAAAAATAAAAGCTTTGCCATAGTTGAAGATCAATTTTAAAACCCACAAAAATTGCAGCCGAGATCCGCATTTGTAATGGGGACCTCCCAGACCCGAATCACACTCCGTAGCCATCTCAGTCACCAGACTAATCTAGAAGTACTGAAAAATAAATATTTAAACACATAAAAGTACAGTACATTCGTGTTTTTGGATAGAAAAAATAGATGGCATAGAAAAAGAGTATGTTCATTTTATCATGTTTGAAAAATAATTTCTCAATACACCTTCATTCGGTCTGGTGACTCAAATGGTTACTGCATGCGATTTGAAGGCCCCGTTTCAAATCCCGGCATCAACTGTAATTTTTGCAAGCCTTATTGACTATTACCTCGGGCAAAGCTTTTATCTGTTAATGCGAAGATTCTAGGACGCTACGGGGTTCGAATTTCACGTTAATCTGTAGGTCTCCTTTTCAAGTTAGATGACCACGATATAGGTGAACAGCGTGTTTCCCAATAAGAAACTCTGTGAATAGAACTTTGAAACATAAAATTATTATTTTTACTATACAAAATTTTTATGATCTATATTTAAATTAAAATATGTTGAATCTCATTCTTTACTAACAAAAAATACTGAGTGAATCAAAAAGAACCTCAAACAAAACAAACATATAGTGCGAAGTGGTTGACATTTCATTGTGATTGCATTGGAACATGCTAGAATCTTTCATTCCGGTTCCATGTGGTGATGATATGTTAATACTGCATTGGGAATACTATTCTTGTTCGTAAAAGATCAACCAGTTAGATGGTAACGTGAATCAGTTAAAAAGTATTATAATGTACTTTCACCCGAAAACTGTGCAAAATAAAGTACAGTATTTTATAATAAATTAGGGTGACAAACCTGCCTGTCCTCCTCAACACTGATTCCCTGAAACTATCACTTGAAAACGTTAAATGAGACTAAAGACTAGATAGGGACACAGGCGAGCTATGGAAAAGTGTGGACGCGAGGGGGCGATCCGTCAGTCAACTGACTGTCGTTGCGGTGATTGTACAGACCAGTATTGGCAAAGTGCAGCTCGACCTTAACATGTAGCAACTGATACACACTTTTTTTTTTTTTTTTTTTTTTTTTTTTACGCCTCGCCGACGGCTGAGTTCATTAGAGGCGGGATGGTACTGAGTACAAGGAAATGGAAGGAATTCGGCCATAGCCTTTTTGAAGGAAGCATCCCGGCATTCGCTTGGAGTGATTTGGGAAACCATGGAAAACGCAAATGTGGATGCCTGGACGGAGATTCGAACCTGCATCCTTCTGAATGCGAGACCAAAACGTTAACCGTTCACCCATCACGCTCGGTAACTGATACACAAACTGGCGCAAATTAAAATTAAAACCCCCATACCGTGTTGTAATAAATGAATGTAATTTGGACCCAAGTATCCCCACATGAGAAGTATTAAATGATTAAAAATGGAAAGTTTTGTATGTAATAGTATGAGAATTACTGGGCTATTTATTATGTAAATTGGCATTTAAATATATATATATTTTTTAAATAGTGTATAAGTGGCGAACAGTGTGGTGTAACATGACACTTTGTTGTTCACGATTCTTGTTGGCCAAGGCTAAGAGTGACAACCGTCTACACCCAAATGTCTAACTGCGAGAGAAGTCGAAGAACCGGAGTGTTTTAAAGGGTGATTCATATCGAGAAATCTCCAGAAGGATTGGCTGTAGTGCAACGTCTGTATACATACTTGTTACACGGTGATAATCGACTACATGTTCACAGGCATAACAGAGAAACGGCTTACCTGCCATGATTTCAGAACATCACACAAGTGCAGCCACTGGTGTCATGTTTTGGCAACAATCAGTTTCAACAGCATGACTGAGTTGGCTGTTGTTGAAGGCGCAATGACAGCCCACCACTATGTGGACGTGGTGTTGCATCTTATTTTGATACTCAACATGTTCACCATCCAAATCGCATCTTCCAACAAGATAATTCCCGTCCTCATACTGTGGCTATCCCAACACAAGCCTTGCTAGGGTTTACGATCACAATTTTAACAGCACGGTCTGCAGATTTGTCCCCAATAGAGCATGTCTGGGCTGCCAGGAGTAGCCACATTAGTTCACATGGTCACCCAGCATAAAATGTGCAACAACTGACTGCAAAAGACATGCAGGCATAGAGACATACCCCAAGAAGACATCCATACTCTTATTGATTCAATGCCAGCAGGGATCCACGAATGTATTGGTGTTCAAGGTGGGTGAATTTCTCACTGAGAACTGTATCTAAAGGTAATAAACCCCTGATCCATTTCCATTTGTTATCATTTCTTCTGGGTATGACCCTGGATATATCTTCAAAGTTTCCTAAAATTCTACCATTCCTCTGTGCGTGTTGAGTTTTTAATTTCCTCCGGTATAACTATAGGGCGACCATAAGATTCAACTATAAATTTAAAAAAGTCAAAAGCTAACCAATCATTTGTTACTGAAACGTTAACACAAGCTGTTTTTAAATGCCTTCGCAGCCTTGGTATTTGCAGGACCAAGGGATATCAAGAGGAAAGTTAACAGAAGTGGCTTGGCCAAGTAGATGCAATTCCAGACCTACATGGGGTCACATCGGTGAAATCCCAGTAACCGGGTCCCACAAGTCGTGAGACCCTGGGGGATACTCTATAGTCAGAGAAGCAACTCTACACTAAATTCCTTCATAAAAATAGAAGAATGAAAAATAAAAATGTATAAAAAAAAAAAAAAAGGAACCCGCAAGAATTTAGGTACCTGTATTCGGCAGAGAGATTACCCATCATAGAAATTTTCTTCTTCTCTAAATTTATTATGAAATTTTCTTAGAGAATCATACGCTTATTTATTTCATTGCGATAATATTTGCATGTTCTCCGTTAATAGAAAGCCAAACAAACTTACATGAACCTAGAATTTAAGTGCTTACTAATGTTACAATTTTGCTAGAAAGATAGGTGGTTCAGACTGTTTTAAATACATGATCTACAAAAACTAATTACCAATGACAGACGATACCCTCAACCCTCATGCCACACTTAAAATGTCTGAGTTTAATTGATGACCGTACAATGGAAGTGGAAGCCTAGACTACACGTATTCCGACATTAGGATTCGTGTAATGCACCCTCTGCCACCCACTTTTAGTGAATTGGGAGTAGTGTTGTAAAAAAACGGTTTTTTTTTCTGGCTTGAAAAAAAAAAAAACGTGAAAGAAAACTTTGAAAAAAAAACATGTTTTTTTTCTGGAGCACGTTTTTTTTCACAACTACTAAATCTAAAATTTGTAAGGCAGTTATCATTTAAAATGACTGTTTTAGAGTTTATTCTAAGTGCTTATCTTAGTTTAAAATCTACTATATTTTTCTGGTTCAGTAGGAAAAAAAAAATTATGAAAATATTGGAAAAATTGACTGAAATTTTCTTTATGAACGGGGATTTCCTGAAGAGACTAGGTTGCGCGAGAAGGAATCCCCATTCCCCATTGTTTGGATTGATACTTGCTATTTGAAATAGTGCTGCCAACCCTACAAAATTACCTAAAGATCTTTTTAAAAAATTAGGAATATAAAATTTATCCACGTTTTTTTGCCTCTTTTTATAACTTATTGGGCTTTCCTTATATTCATATACTTGTTAACTCTCAGAGTATAGTGGTACTGACTCATTAAATTGTCAGTAAGGGAGCGTGCATAAACCACATAGCTCCATTTTGGCCTTCTGTGAACACCTCCCCCCCCCCCCCACTCTCCCTACGTAGCCCAGCGTAGCCTTCCAGCTAACCTCTCCTCCCTCTGGACCGAGCCACGTAGCTTGTTCACGGTCCCTAATTATGAATTGTTTCTTTGCAACCATTCGTGTAAACAAACGATTGAAAAGAAGTAAAGCTCCTATTTTGTATGATAATAGATTTTAATTCAAACTTAAAAGACCGTAATACAGAACTATCGGCGCAGTCTTTATGCACAGTGTGTACTTTGCTCACAATTTAAAATTGCAATCTCAAAATCTTTTGCGTACAATACAAGAACAACCAGTAAAAGAAAATTTAACTATTTCTGAAGTTATGGATCTAGAGGGGACAGAAAATTCCGACACCGACCGAACTAGTGTTGGTAGTACTGATACTAGTGAATGGGGTACTGACATATAGGATGAATAAAATTATGTTACCTATATATATATATATATATATATACACTTATGAGTCATTATGTGAGACATTATATGATTCAGTAAGACTTAAAACACACTTGTAAAATGGAAGTTCCTTAAATAAAACTATAATTTATCAAATACATTGTTTTCTGAAAAAAAAAAAAATTAGAAAAAAAACACGGGTGCTAGGGTTTTTTTCATGTTTTTTTTTCACAAAGCTGAAAAAAAAATTTTTTTTTTCAGTTTGCAACACTAATTGGGAGTAATAATAATAATACGCTACGTGGCTTTCTTCATTTTCAAAGGAAAATATAACATTTGCTTTAAAATATTTTGAGGATTTACAGTTTAACTGTCTAATTACCATGATTTTAGCAAATTTAGATATATACCCTTTAATTTTAAAACTTCCTCGCTTCATTCAAGAAAACTTACATTATATGCCCCGCCGCTACTAACAAACCAAACAGTTACGGACGGCAAGCACAACGATTACCTGCGATTGTTGGAGCTACAGAGCTATGATGCTTTCTTTGTTTAAGTGCGCAGTGTTGCCAGTAATTATACTCTACTGTGATGAAAGAGACCCCTGGATCACTTTTTAAAAAGCGCTATATCGAAACTCTAAACAATAAAAGTAGAAATGTTTACGACACCAAAGGATCTATAATTTTTTTTTTGTCATACTAATTTCGATTACTATTTTCAAAATGCGGGTATCACCCCCAAACGGGTGACACCCGGAGCAGACTGCCCCCCTCCCCCTCCCGCTACGCCACTGTTGACATACTGTGTAATTTTGTCTTGTATCTCTCTCTCTCTCTCTCTGTCCTCCACCTTGTTGGATTAATATTGCTTTTAAGGTTTTTTTTTTTTACTTTTCATTTTTTTGTTTCTCTGCAATCTACCATGAATTTTGGTATTTAGTCTACATTTCTTGATTAATGTTCCTCCAAAAAAATTGTTTTGATTGTTTCATATTTCATTGTAAAGGCCTTCTGGGTTTGTAGGAAAGAGTCCAGTAAGGACTGAGATTCACAAAGTTCCATCAAATCTTGTGTTTAACATTCTTAAAGGGTCTGCCATCCCCAAACTTTGAAATCGCTAGTAGGAAACTTAAGAGAAATTTAGGAAATGCCATATCCCGCTGGACTACAGCCTACAAGCCTGGAAAAAAAATTTATATGAAATTATACTGGTCATGAAAGCTTAAGTCATTGTGTTGTTTTGATTGTGTTATTATTGCTCAACATTTCTTATTATTAAAGATTTCAATTTCTACATTTCAGTTGTATACTTAAGTGATTGTGCTTTGCATACCTAACATTTCAGATAGTGTTGCAGAAGAAATTAATGAAGTGCTTCTACTATTTCTACTATTTGTTACAGCTGTGTCTCATATGTGGCTTGACATGCTCCTGGAGGCAGTAAAAGTAATTCCAGTTGGTGTGATACATTCTGAAGTCCTGGTAATTGCTGCACGCCAGTCGCAGATTTGGCATGATAAGTGGTCTCGTGTGTTTGCTTGCCACCTCTTTGGAAAGGTGAGACAATTTTGTAGATAACCTAGATTTTTTATTGCAATGGTACAAATTACAACTCTCCAGTTGCAAATTAACAATAAGCAAAATGTCAATTATTAGGAAATAATAATTATGAACTGAAGAGGAGGAAACATTATTTGCAGCCAAGTTGACAAATAAATTACACACCCACCTGTAAAATTATTTGGAGATGGTGGAAGTGGAAAGTTTTGGGCTCTTCACCTAGACATCTCCAACATCCTTATTAGGGTGATGATTTAAGCATATAAAAACAGAAATGCCAGCTCAGAAAATAGTTCCCATGCATCTTGAGGATGGCTCAGCCAGTAGCAATCATCTAAGGTACTGCTATTCCAAATAAATCAGCTATATTGATTCTGTTGAAGATTTGTGGGACGAAATTGTGTGGAAGAGAAGTTACTGCCATTTTAGCAACATTCTAATCCTGGACATGGGAGAGCAGAGATTCTCATATCTGACATGGAACAGGTTAGATCTTTACTTCTAGAAGTCCAGCAACAGAGTAAAACAGTTTTGCTGAAGCCTGGAAAAGTACATACACAGCTGTTTTGTGTTGATGCTGTACAGTAAGTGGCAAACTGGACTACTCCATCATCTCTGTTGCTACATTTGCACACCATGTTTTCTTGTTTCCAGAATGTATTGTTGGTAGTCCAATTCTAACCATATAGGTTCTGGAAATACTCTGGTGGTTTTGAAAGTGAAACAGTGACTGAGACACAAGAGTTGTAGTATTGTAAGGAGCAGAGCCATACTAGTGATGGTAGTATTCCTTCCCCTTAACTAACTACTTGCATCTTGGACAAAGTTCTAACAAAAATTCAAACAAAGTTCAAACTGTTCAAAATTACTAAACCGTGATTACGCCTTGGATAAAATCAACTGTAAAATACTATGGTCGCCACTTTCCACTGTTTACCTTGGGAAAGAAAAGGTTAAGTTCTAAACTATGGAAATAAAATCACTGACAAAAGTTTCACCACCACTATTTTGGTATCAAAGAAAACAAAAAAGTTCACTATTACAGTTGATCAGCAATCGGACATTCATCTCGAGAAGCTTGCAAGTTATGAAACAAAGAAGACAGACCGAACAAACCCCTAAGAAAATTTTAAGTTACATGTTCACAAATTGGACCGGGTTACACCATTTCAAATTTTCCATGATGGCCGCCCCAAGAGCATGTGCCTGGAACTATTTTCACAAGCTGAGATGGACCCCTTCGCTCCGCTGAGCAACAGACTTCACCACTTCACTGACCACCGGCAACTGAAGACCTCGTGATCTCACGGTTTCTATATAGCCCTGGGCCAATGACAACTGTCTTCTAGTGCCTCTAAAAATAGCTCTTAGAAATGAAGAAACCTAGAGCTCTAAGAATTTTATACTGTGTAGGGAAAAGAAAAAGAAACAACTTTCCCTCTTATGCTTTTTATCATAATCTCAACGGTTTATCTGTGATAAATTAAAATGTGTTGTTACGGAGTGACACTGTTTTCATCATTAAGACGTAGGCATCCTTTGTACATCCATTCTCCTTCTACTTTGCGGGAATACTCCATTTTGAGTTTTAAAACTATTTGCCTTTTAATTCTCCTTTTTTCTCCACTTTACAGCGGTGTGCCAATCTCATTTTTAGCTGGTGTATTTGTATAGTAATCAAATTTCTGAAATACCGTCTCCTTCTTGTCTAAATGCCATCTTCAAATTTCTAATTTTCAAAAGTTTACTGTAAATTTCTCTGAAAGTAAAGCCTATCTTGAAAAACGGTTTTCGACACCGTATACTGTGATTGCTATTATATGTTTTACAAGTGTTTTTATCCCCCGACTTCATGTACTTTGACTGTTATAATTAATGTAAGCCGGCAGCGTGCCAAATTAGATGCAATTAATTTATAAAGTCCTCTCAGACTTTCAGACTTGATTAACTGTACAGAACTGCCTGAAATATCAGCATGATGTACAGGAAAAAATTAAGTTTTGACTACAATATCTGCTGATATCAGAAACTGCGTTAAATGTGTTGTTATCACTGTTTGAAACAGCCGGTTTGTTTGACTGGATGTAAAACTTGTGTTTTCTTATTTTAAATTGCCTGAGGCTATTAATCATGTGTTGTTTATTGCAAAATTTAGTTTCTCACGCTTGATTATTATTATAAATGTTCTTTTACAGCATCTAAAAGTGTTGTAAAATGATGATATTGTCTCGTAACAATGTAAAATGCTTAACAAGCTGGATTATTGATGATTGCAGTGATTTATGTGAGATTAAAGGTTACTATTTATCGTTGAAGGTATATTTAAGGCTGTTATTATGTGTTTAGTTAGTTTTTATATTTTAAATTGCCATGTAAGTGGCTTTCGGCTTCTGTAATATTCCCGTTCCGCATGTCTCGTAGCAAAATAATAGAATTTAATAAATTCTGGGGTGGCTTGCAATATGTGACGTGTACAGCAACTGGTTTGTCAAAATTTTGTGTAATGTTTTTGTATGTGACTATTCTTCCAAATAGATAAATGGTTTATGTGAGACCTATGTAAAAACTGGGAGCAGTGGAGCCAGGTGAGCTGGTATATTATGTGTGACATGGGAGAGGTGACATGCCTTATGATGCAGTATGTTTCACCAGTGGTGGGGTTGCCATAGGTCACCGAGCATGGTGGGTGAGTTGTTAACGCTCTTGCCTCGCATTCAGGACGCCGGTTTGAATCCCCGTCCGGGCATCCAGATCGGGGTTTTCCATGGTTTCTCTAAATCACTCCATGTGAATGCTGGGATGCTTCCTTCAAAAGGCCATGGCTGAATTCCTTCCAATTCATTGTCTCCAGTCACCAGTCCCATCCTCTAATGACCTCAACAAGGTGGAAAGCCATAAGTAAAAAAAAAAAAAATAAAGAAATATTCTATAGGTCATGATGATTTGAAACGTATTACATGTTTTTCAATAGCTGTCGGGAAAATCCTCATTGTCTAGTACTTCTTCTTTTAACCAAGACTTGACCCCTATAATTAATTACTTGTGGTTCATGTATCAGAATTAAGTTTGAAAATTCTATTACTTTGTTCATTATACTAATACAATTCATCAGAAATATGCTTTTTTCAAAATTCAGTTGTAAAAATTAATGTTTATTTTTTCTTTCCTTTTTTGTCTTTGTTTGTAACATATGATATCTTTTTTATTATGATTATTATTAATCTTGTATGTACATATTTACCATGATATATTCCACATCCTAGAGTTTTTACCTTAGAAGGATTCTATGGAACAAGAATAGTAAATAAATAAAATGATAATAAATTGATGGAAATTGGCCTACCAACATATTCTGGGGACCAGATATTCCCTTCCCTCCCCCCTCCCCCCTTTCCCAGCCCTCAGATATAACTTACCTTGTATACCTATCCATTTTGATTATAGTTTATTAATTTGTTTTCATTTTTATTCATTTATATAGTAGATATTTTTATCATAATTTTTCACTACTTACATATTTTTGGTTATTAAATACAGTTTCCTTTCTGCATTTATGTTTAGAACTATATTATTTTTGTCAAACCCCATTACCATCTCCTTCACTCAGAACTAACAATCATTAGCAGCCATTCGTGTGGCTAGGTTTGACTGCAGGTGCTTATGCAAACCTTGCCATGTACTTTATCTTCTACAATCAAAACTAAGGTCTGTGGCCAAAATACTGTGTTTTCTTGTGTGTTTGTGTAGTGTTTTTATTTTTTGTCTACATACGTCCTTCCTTCAACTTTTATAAGTGATGGGTCTGCTATATCTATCCCTTTTTGAATAATAGTCTAGCGCCTCACAGGACTTTACCCTGATCCATTGATTTTATATTATTTCTTTTTCTGGCTTGTAAGGGCTTGTTACTTTACCAGTTACAATGTAACCATACCCTCAACATTATAATTTATAGTGGTTTTCAAGAGAGTGATAAGATAATTTCTTTTTTAAGAAGGTGAACAAATCGATTGGTGTTGACTGAGGTGCTAAAGTACTGAATACAATTTGATTTTACCTTCTGACAAATGGATACCAATCTGTAGTTTTAATAATTTACATTCATTAAACACTGAACATGGTTAGGTGCCATTATACTGGAATAGGGAGGTCAGGTTCAAACCCCAGACTGAACCTGAAGGATGAAAAGTAACTTTCTGGCCTGCCTTTCATTAGATGACACAATGTGTTGTACAGTATTGTCAAATCTCTGTCTGGCCTTCCAGATTTCATATTTCCACTCCACACAAATACCAGAATGGTTTCTTTGAAAGGTCGGGGCCAAATTACTTCACATTCATTGCTCCCCCATCCTTTCTTAGCTCCCTGTCGGGGCATACAGATTTGGGTTTTCCATGGTTTGCCAGATCATTCCAGGTGAATTTCAGGATGCTTCCTTCGAAAGGCCTTAGCCGAATTCCTTCCCATTCATTGTCCCCAGTCCCATCCCACCTCTAATGACCTTGATGTCAACATAAGTAAAAAAAAAAACTTTCCTAGCTCTAATGAAGTCTGATCTCAGTGACTACATTGAAAGGAAGGGGAAAAAAAAAATCCTTAAATTTCCATTCTGACCCTACAGCCATCCTGACTGTGGGTTTAGGCAGTTTCCTGTACTCACTTAGGCAAATGCTGGGTCGGTTCTCCATCTCTGCCTTTGAGTTTATACATTTCACAATTGTCATACAAAAGCTATTAGTATGAAATGCATGCAATAAAAACTCTGTCACAACGTGGCCAATCTCCATAGGCATCTCCCAGACATACAAACCAGGTGAAAAAAAAATTACATTTATTTATCAGGCAAATTTTTTTATCATACATGATTATAATATTTAAATTAATTGATGTATTGTATTTCATATTGCAGTGTTGCTCCCGGTTGTCCTTACAAGAATTACAGTCAGAAGTGGTTCCAGGGCTGGTAGCTCTCTGTCAAGATGTGGCCTGGGAAGTGCGGTCAGCTGCTTGTGATCAATTGGCCCATGCTGCCTGTTGCTTTGCTGATTCACCATTGCTTGTCAGTGCACTGTGTGAGCTTGGAGCAGATGACTCAGAGGATGTAAGTACTTCCCATCAATATTAATACTTCTCAAAAATACAAACAAGCAAAATGTTGGAAAAATGTCAACTTTTTAAAAAGACACTTCTTTTAATTTGCTTAGAAGCTACTCAGTCTGTGTTCTTAAAATCTTTGGAGTTCTTGTTACAATTTCAACAATTTTATTTCATGAAACAATGCTGGAATAGTTATTTATGTGAAATACCACTTGTGGATTTGGAAAAAATTACATTTTTGTGTTTAGGCAACAAAAAGTAATCTACTGGAGTTAACAATTGGATAACACTGACAACGAAACTTCCATTAAACACTGAAAATAAGATAGAATTAAAAAAAAAAATAGCCCATCACTTTCCATTGATGAAGGTAGCAGGGTCAGATGAACACCAGAAAAAACACAACATAAACACACTTCACAATATTTTGATTCGTAACATTAATCATCCAAGAGACAAGATATATGGCAGAGAGAAGATGTGAATGCACCAGGACCTACTGTATGAATCAAAGTTCCTGAATTTTATACTTCTTCCGACCAGTACCAGATCTAGGGGAGAGGGGGGGGGGGGGCAAACCGGGATGCTTGTCCCAGGTAGTAACTTCAGGGTGTGGCAAAATCATGTTCGAAGGGCACCAAATTTATGCCACTGCAACTTTTTCATTATTTTTTTTTTAATTTCAGCAAAGGGTGATAATCAGGGCAGCGGCAAACTCAGTTTGGTACTAATGGGGCCAGCGAAGTAATGTTCGAAGCGTACGTTCAGAAAATTCCTAGATCTGCCACTGCTTCCCCCATATGACTTAAAGCCCCCAATTGCCCCCTGCCATATGTCTCACCTCTTGCATGATTAAGGTTATGAACTGAAATATTGTGAAGTTTATTTGTTTATTGTGTTTTCTTGTGTTCATCTTGCCCTCCTGTAATCATCTGTGGTAATTAATCAGCTATTTTTCCCTACCCTGTCTTATTTCCTACTGGAGTTAATGCAGATTTGGGATTGAAGAACAAGCAGCAATTTGTCACTGAAATGTCCTTTATCTGTGTAGTAGATGGGTTCTGATTTTTATGCCTATGTTTGTACCATTGTAGCTTCAATTTTGGTTAGCTTTCAATAATAATATAAGTGAATAACATAAAATCTTAGCAGTCTTGTCTAGCAATACACATTTTACAAACTAAATTATATTAAAAATAGAACTAAAACAGGCAGACTTAATTCTAGTTTTCATAATGGTACTAATTTCATTGTCTATAGTAGTATCAGCATTGATCACCTTTTATTAACAAGACAATAAGCCTCTAAAATATTTAGTGGACTTTTCGACTGAGGGTGCAATTTTGTGCACTCGAATGTATTCCAATGTTGAGTTTTTGGTCTTTATGCAGTGGATATAATTCTTTATTATTATGCTAAAAAATTGTTGTGTTTTATGTAGTACACTAAGGAATGCTTTATCACTTTTTCAGTAATTGTTAATATTCCTGACGTATAAAAATTAAAGTGATCACAAAACATTGAAAGATCATTTCTTAATTTTCTGCAGTAGAGGAAATGCTGCTAAAAACCACCAGATAGTAAAAGTTATGAGAATACTGAAGAATTTCTGGACATGTTAAAAAGGGAAGAAACTAATATGGCATTGGTAGTTACAGGAGACTTACACGTAAAGGTGGGAAAAGACAAACAAGGAAGAGAAGAAAATGAGCTTGCTGGATGGGCATCAATGCCTGGGTCTGGCATTTTGGAAGACAGTGCTGTAGCAGCAAAAATGAAAGACAGAAAAATGACAACAGGAAACTGAAAGTTAAATATAGCCAGAACAACCTTCAGAAGAAACTAATAACACAGATACCAAACATTGAGACAAGAAGTTTGGAAAAAGAGAGTACCAAATTTAAATCTGAATTGATTATTGGTGTAGAAAGCTTTAGCGAACATCAGTAACAGTGAATGAAAGGGAGACACAGTGGTGCATTGAGAAGGTATAGTAAGTGATAAAAGAAAAGAAAATAGTTGGCCTGAATGGAATATTGAGGAAATTAGCAGGAAGAGCTAAGGAACTGGTAGGAATTTAAGAAACTGATTTCTAAATAAAAGAAGCTGGGAGGTATCTATGTGTAGCTTAGAATATTACATCCTTTGTTATAACAGCATACTGTATAGGTTTATAAGAAGCAAGAGAAAAGGAACAGTACATCAAAGTTGGTGAAAGATGAAAGTGGTGATTTGATTATAATAGGATTTAAGAAAGAGTTGGAAAAAGTGTTAAAACAAATTCTTGAATGTGAGAAATGGTGCAAATGGAAAGAGTAATGGCAATGAAGTAACAAAAAAAAAAAATATTACATTAGCTGAGATGGAAACAGAAATCAAATAAATAAAAGTGGAAAAGCACCAGTGATTAAAATTTCTATTGAAAATGTACATGCAATAAGGAGTTTGCTAGAGTACTTTTTAAAAGGACTGATAACACCAATGTTTTTTTAAAGAGGGAAAGAAAGTATATGTTAACTGCAGATGAATCCCTATAACAAGTGTAACAAGCATCCTACAAAATATCTGGGTGTATAAAAAGTTACCAGTTGTAATGTTTATGGCAAATAATAGGTAATTTGAAATGTGGGTATGTGATTACATTGTTATGCAGTGCCAAGATTTCTTAAATCAAGGTCTGTAAAATTTCAACCCTATACAGGGTGTTACAAAAAGGTACGGCCAAACTTTCAGGAAACATTCCTCACACACAAACAAAGAAAATATGTTATGTGGACATTTGTCCGGAAATGCTTACTTTCCATGTTAGAGCTCATTTTATCACTTCTCTTCAAATCACATTAAACATGGAATGGAAACACACAGCAACAGAACGTACCAGCGTGACTTCAAACACTTTGTTACAGGAAATGTTCAAAATGTCCTCCGTTAGCAAGGATACATGCATCCACCCTCCATCGCATGGAATCCCTGATGCGCTGATGCATTCCATGTTTAATGTGATTTGAAGAGAAGTAATAAAATGAGCTTTAACATGGAAAGTAAGCGTTTCTGGACACATGTTCACCTAACATATTTTCTTTGTTTGTGTGTGAGGAATGTTTCCTGAAAGTTTGGCCGTACCTTTTTGTAACACCTTGTATATCTCACCACTTCTGTGAACTAGTACTGCTATGCCACATTTCCAGTTCTCTGGCATGCATCAATTCTCTATACTCAGTCTTAAATAATTTCTGATTATGGTATAGATCACATCTGTGGTATGATATTATCCATACCAACTCCTTTAAGCCAGTTATAACCTAACTACCTTCCTCTTCCTAAGGTACCATTATGGTTCCATCAAATCAGTTGCCTAATACTTCCACCTTCCTTAAATCATCAATAACTTCTTTCCCATTCATATTCATAACAGTTCAAATAGCTGTCTTTCCCTCTCAGTTTCCAGATCAGTCATATTGTTAATTCATTGTTCCACTACAGGCATAATATTTTCTCCACATGCATCTTTAGCATCTATGTTTGCTGTTATGAATTTCTTTTTTTGTTGTTTCATGTAATTCCTACTTTTGTACTTCATTATGTTTCTTATCAACTTCTTCAACCCCATCATCTTTCTATTGAAGTATTTTGGTTCTGTGTTATTCTTTGTTTTCATTTTGAAATAAACTTCAATTCCAGATGCCACATCTTCTTACTATACTGAAGAGCCAAAGAAACTGTTACACCCCCCCTAATGTCGTGTATGGCCCCCGCGAGCACGCAGAAGTGCCGCAACATGACGTGGCATGGACTCAAGTAATGTCAGAAGTAGTGTTGGAGGGAATTGACACCATGCATCCTTCAGGGCTGTCCATAAATCTGTAATAGTATGTCTCTTCTGAATGGCACATTGCAAGGCATCCCAGATATGATGTCTGGGGAATCTGGTGTCAGTGGAGGTGTTTAATTTCAGAAGAGTGTTCCTGGAACCACTCTGTAGGAATTCTGGATGTGTGGGGTGTCGCATTGTTCTGTGTGTTCCTGGAGCCACTCTGTAGCAATTCTGGATGAGTAGGGTGTTGCATTGTCCTGCTGGAATTGCCCAAGTCCATCGGAATGCACAATGCATAATGGACATGAATGGATGCAGGTGATCAGCCAGGATGCATACTTACATGTCACTTGTCAGTCATATCTAGATGTATCAGGGGTCCCATGTCACTCCAACTGCACATGCCCCACACCATTATAGAGCCTCCACCAGCATGAACAGTCCCCTGCTGACATGCAGGGTCCATGAATTCATGAGGTTGTCTCCATACCCGAACCCGTCCATCCACTTAGTACAATTGGAAACAAGACTCGTCAGACCAGGCAACATTTCAAATCATCAACAGTCCAATGTCAGTGATGACGGGTCCAGGCAAGGCATAAAGCTTTGTGTCATGCACTCAGCAAGGGTACACGAGTGGGCCTTCAGCTCCAAAAGCCCATATCGATGATGTTTCGTTGAATGGTTCGCACGCTGACACTTGATGATGGCCCAGCATTGAAATTCACAGCAATTTGCGGAAGGGTTGCTCTTCTGTCATGTTGAACAATTCTCTTCAGTCGTTGTTGGTCCTGTTCTTGCAGGATTTTTTTCCGGCCGCAGCAATGTCTGAGATTTAAAGTTTTACTGAATTCCCGATATTCGCAGTGCACTTGTGATATGGTCGTACGGGAAAATCCCCACCTCATCACCACCTCAGAGATGCTGTGTCCCATCTCTTGTGTGCCAACTATAACACCAAGTTCAAAGTCACTTAAATCATGATAACCTGCCATTGTGGCAGCAGTAATTGATCTAATGCCTGTGCCAGACACCTGTTGTCTTATACAAGTGTTACCGACCGCAGCGCCTTACTCTGCGTGTTTACATAACTCTGTGTTTGCATATGCATACCTTTCTTTGGCTCTTCAGTGTATTATACCTGTAGCCACATTCATGCAATATTATTTTTTCAGCACTATTTTTCATTAAACCCTCTTTGTCCATCACAGTTGTTTCATGATCCCATATTTGATGTGTAATTTAACCCTCCTTATAGTTTTCTTTTGGGAAACATTTATTTTGTCCTGATCTATGTACTTTCATCTACCATACTAAGGAGCAAATATTTTCTCCCTTAAACTGAGGCTGATTAGTGAGCATTAACATTCTGGCTTGGCATTTGGCAGGATGTGGGTTCGAGTCCCGATTTCAGTTTAAAATGAGATGCCAGCATAACATCACCAATGATTATATGTTGTAGAAATCAATATCTTGATCATTTCTTTAATGAGAATTGTGAAAGTAGTGCAATAAACCTTTAGTTGAGAATTATGGGCAGTTTGACATCAGTAGTAGGTAAGTTGATGGAAAGATTGGTATACAACCACATAATAAATATATAAGAACGAAGTCTTTCTCAGTGTTGAGAATGTATAAACTGCTCTCGGGTGACTAGCCGAGTCAAGAGTGCGTTGTCACACGATATTTCGGCGACTAGATTCATTGCCGCCATCTTCTGGTGAAGTGAAGATGGCGGCAATGAATCTAGTCGCCGAAATATCGTGTGACAACGCACTCTTGACTCGGCTAGTCACCCGAGAGCAGTTTATACACATAATAAATGTTTGTCAAGGGAAGAAATTGGTTTGCAGAATGGTGATACAGGTTAAGGAAAGTATGTTTATGTGAATCTCAGTTACAAGCAAGGTACTGTGGATAAAATGGACAAGGGAGATCAATTTGATAATGGTGAACTGAGCTTTCCAAGGAATTTTACAGAATGAGCCATTAAATGGTGTTAAATAAGGTAAAAACCATTTTAAAAAGTGGCTTGCTGAGTAGAGCATTTCTTAAAACGTAGAAAGCAAAAGAGGTGGAAGTGAAAACAGGTGTGGCATGAGGTTATGAATTGCAATTATTGTGATTGTTATTCTAATGAATGATTGTGTTGGTGGTTGTTTGCAGATAAAATGATGTTATATATCAGGGGTAACGCAGGAGATGTCAATTGGGCGTGACAGGCTGAGCGATTAGTTGGGATAGGTTTCAAAATCATTCACTTATGTGGAAATGTACCAAGGAAGCAAGAGAATGAAGATACGGTTACTTGAGTATAGTGATTAGTATGTGACCGAGAATTTTGATAGCAAATATGTGAGTTTGAAAGGGAGGAAAAATGGGCGGGTTAAGTTATTTGTGTAAATTACAGCAGAATATAGTTATGATGGAAGACAGGATGGTTGAACAGAGTTGGAGTAGCGTATGAGATATGTATTGACAATGCTGCTTGAATGGATATTGGCAGGAAAATTAAGAGTTGTCTGTGGAGGGGGAGAGATGACCATGATTCCTAATTTCATTCACAAGGTAGAGGAAAATTTTTCTTTTGTAAATAAGACAATCAGCAATTGGAATGATTGGAATAAAATACCAAAGAAAATGGTGAATAATTTGCTAGAAACTCTGAAATAATTTAAAATAAAAATTCGTAAAATCAGACAAATGGTGAAAATATGCAAAAATGTCAAAACCATAAACAGTGTGTACTCAAGAATTTTTCTCATTGATGTCCTACACTATACCATCAGTAAAACAGATAGCACACACTTATTGGCTCATGCTGAATATTTTCAGATTCTTAGTTAAAGAAATTTCTCTTTACCTTTTCATGAGTAATTGCACTCTCACAGTAACATTGTCTATCTCCTCATGATTTCTTGCCTGTAAAAAATAGATAACAAACCAAATTTCTCTGTTGATATATTCTTCTTCTGTCTTAAACATTGTAAACTCAGATGTGCACTAACTGATTCTGCTGTAATGGTGGCTGCAGCAACTTAATATATGAGCTCAGGATGTGTGTGCACAGATACAAATGCAAGTGATGATTACTTTTCAAAAATATAGTAGAGAACATTTTCTTTCTATTATTTGTTATTTGGGTTTGGAATTAAAGTTCTGAACATGTTAGAACATCTTAAATTTTTGGCAGGTGCTTGTTTCTGTAGTGGGTGCAACAGCATCTTCTCTGGACAGTTTGCTCCCAGAGACCCTGGTGTCTGCAGTTGCACCCCTCGTCCTGCGACTTTCTCGGCTAGCCACTCGTATTGGCTCCCCTGTTCTCACCGCCTTGGCTACACACTTTGGAGACATATGCCTCAGATTGAGCTGTGAGTATTTATTGTTATTTGGTTAATTAAAACACTTTGTTTATGAAAACAAAGTTAGGCCTGTAATCATAGGCTTCTGCGGCCAGAGTCAGTTGATTCTTGGCTATCCGGGTGGAGCCGCGTCATGTTTCTTAAAACCAATGTTTCGACCCTCATTCTGGGGTCTTCTTCCAGGGCAGAACTGCGTCAAAATCAAGACCGCTCACTGACCGAAGACGCAGTTCTGCCCTGGAAGAAGACCCCAGAATGAGGGTCAAAATGTTGGTTTTAAGAAACATGACGCGGCGCCACCCGGATAGCCAAGAATCAAAGTTAGGCCTGTATTCAGGAAAATAGAATGTTCTTGATAGTTTTTATATATGCTTCAAAAGCATATGTAGTCACAGCTCATCTAATAATATTATGTTACAACTTCTCAAATGCCCAACAGAGTATTGCGGTGCTTTCGAAGACAATCACAAATTCAAGTTCTCCAGATATACTTACCAAATCTCTGCAGGTTAGCTGCTGGACAGTTTTCTTCTTTCATTAAATGAAGGAAGGTGTGTATTAAAGCTTAAAAATGTACAGTTGTCATGGGCAGTATATTGTAGAATAGATTTTTAGCTGTAAAAAAGGCAGATTGATTTCAGGCCACCACAACGGTGTGAGACTACACCACTTTTACATGACACCAGTGCCCAGGCCACTGGCTTAGCACTCCTTACTGTGAGAACTTGACATCCATGTCTAGTCCACGAGAACACAGCTACTTAGCATGTGAAGTACACATCCAACCGGCATGATATTCAGCCAAAGGGAGAAACGAATTCCACACTTTCAGAGCCGGGAACACTTCTTGCCGGTAGCGTCATCCCAGTTTTCAATGAAAATTTACATAGGCCTGACCATTGGCCATTTTTAGACATTTCTATCACCCTCCCCTCTGCTGGCTTAGGAGGCAACTGCTACCACTTTGGATCCTATGATCCACTATTTCCAGTATCGGAAACTTTTGATTATGTACAAATTGATGTAATAATGCCATGCAACAGTTTTATGTAATAAATCAAGTAGTCACAACTCTTGATATTATTCCAAGTGGTACCTACATCCTGATTCTAAGTAAGCGAAGTCTCTGTGTTTTTATCCTAGCCAGGTACTTACAGATGCTGAATGTACACCTAAAACCTCATCCGACAGTAAGTAAGTGTTAAGATAGACCCACAAGTCGGAGTAAGTGTCACAGCTTGTTCGGTCAACATGCAACACAGATATTTATATTATTTCTTAGTACATAAATACTACCTATGATTTACAACAAGAATGAAGAAAATAAAAACCCCTACAGGGGCCTGGTCTGCAAGTGCCAGGTACAGATTTGGTGAACCCGCGGTGCCAAAACTGGAAAGTTGTGAGTGCCGCAAGTTTCCCCACACTGTAAACTCCTTGCATGTTTCAACGATCACCGTAGTGCTTGATGGTGGAACGTTGTGTGTCTAGGAGAATGGGGATCATGGCTTTATCGCCCGGATCATGAGGACGGTACAAGCTTCTATAAAAAAAACCTCAACCTCGAGATGAGTAACATGCCGAGGGGTTGAATGAGTGGTGAGGTGAACCACCTCTGAAATCTTGTCCATTCCAGCAACAGGTTCAAAGCTTCCACCAGCATCAGGAGCACAGCTGTCTGTTGCAACCTCTGCAACTCCAACAACTCCTGCAGCAGCAACAACACCTGCAACAGTGTCAGCAGACACATCATCAGATTGGAATGGAAGGCAAAAAGAACAGTAGGTCTGAGGTCCGAAGTTTCAACACTCGGACCCAATAGCATTCATCAAATCCCCTTTTTCTTTGCCTCACAGGCTACAAAGTAGCAGGGAGAAGAAGGGGGAAATGCCTTGGTGGAAGAAAAATCCACAAGTCTCTGAGGCCTTTACTGAATCTGAAGTGTCTTCAGAACTTGGAGACACCGAAATGCTGGTGGACAAACCTGTCCCCATTCATCAGCAGTCATTGGATGATGACCCACCTGACCCGGGGCAGGTGAGGTTGAATAAGTGAGATGGCTCCCATACTGCTGTGGAACTTGAATGGGTATCAGGCTCACAAAGAGGAAGTAGAACTCTTAGCACTGTCTAAACCCTTGTGTTTTTATCTACAGGAAACACATTTTAGCCTGAGACACCAACCAGTGCTAAGAGGATACGACCTGTACAAGAAAGATGATAACGAGGGTGATCGAGCGAAGGGGGAAATGGCTCTGCTTGTCCTAAACACCGTCCAATCTAAACCCGTTGTATCAATTTAGGTTGCACCCATCATCTGGCAACCTGGCAGTGTTCCACATTGCAAGAGCTGAGGCACGATATGTAATTAAGGAGAGCAAGAAAGGTCATGGCAGAACTTTGTGAGCACAATTAACTGTTCCACTTCATCATCAAAAGTATGGGAGTCCATTTGCTGTATATCTGGAAGGTACTCCGATCAACCAGTATCTGCATTACCACCGAGCGTGGTGGGTAAGGGCTAGCATTCAGGCTTTGCATTCGGGAGGACGGTGGTTCGAATCCCCGTCCGGGCATCCAGATTTGGGTTTTCCATGATTTCCCAAATCACTCCAGGCAAATGCCGGGATGCTTCCTTCAAAAGGCCATGGCCGAATTCCTTCCCATTCCTTACCCCCATCCTTTCCCATCTCTCAAGACCTCTCTGTTAGAGAGACATTAAGCAGATAAAAAAATCTGCATTACTGGATCACAGACGTGTAGTTACTGACGAACGAAACATAGTGCAGCTTATGGCAGAGAAATTTTCTATCATCACCTTGTTTGCCAATTTCGACCTTCAGGTCCAGAAACAAAGAATCACTGCAGAAAGGCACATGCTAGGCTTTGCTTCATCGAATACACAGGCATATACCAGCCCATTTATGTCTTGGGAGCTGGAGTCTGCTTTAAACAAGCAAAAGATACTGCTCCAGGACCTGACCTGATCCAGTACCAGATGCTGAAGCATCTTAGTAAGGATGCTAGAGAGTACCTTCTGGATATTTTTAACTGTGTATGGTCTGAGAGATGCTTCCCTGACTTGTGGAAAGAAGCATCGTTAATCCTGCTTTTAAAACCTGGAAAGAACATGATGTTGCCAGGTAGTTATCGTACTATTGCTCCGACATGCTCCATGGGCAAGATGCTAGGGTGGATTGTTAACTGTCACCTCATCTGGTGTCTTGAGTCCCAAAATCTTCTGAGCCACTGAACAACCTTATCCTGCTGGAAGCGGCAATACAGGATGCATTTATCTGTAACCAACACCTTGTATGTGTATTTTTTTTATATTTTGAAAAGGCATATGATACTACCTGGCAGCATGTTATTTTAAAACAATTGTATGAATGTGGATTCAGGGGAAATCTGCCCCATTTTTTAAAATTGTTTTTATCAGGACATTGCTTCCAGTACCGAGTCAGTGGTGAAGTGTCAGATCTTTTTATTGAGGGGTCAGTTTTAATTGTGACTATTTTTGCTATTGCGATTAACAAGATCTCAAGCGTTATAAGGAGTCCTATCTGGTATCCTATATGTTGATGACTTTTTAATTTTTTTACATCATCTAACCTGAGAAGCGTTGAGTGGCAGCTGCAACTCACACTAAACTGGCTGGGTGAAAGTAGAAGTCTTTTACCAGAGCCTCACCTTGCCTTGAGGAACACCATTTTAAGTTTTACTGGAACTGTTCAATTTCTGGATCTCATTTTAGACAGGAGGCTAACTTAGCTGCTGCAACTTGAAGATATGAAAGCCAGAGCCTCAAAAGCCTTAAAAGTTTTAAAATGTTTATGTGACAGGTCATGGGGCACCAACTGCTCCTGCCTACTATAAATTTAGAGAGCCTTTGTACAGTCACGATTGGAGCATGGTTGCATAGTATGCGGTTTGGCATGGGACAGTTATCTGCTGACTTTGGCGTCCACCATGCAGGAATTTGGCTTGCCATGGGTGCCTACCTCATCAGCTGAATACCCAGCATTTGTGCTGAGTTTGACGAGCCACCTCTTTCCATCCGCCAGTATCTCCTAATGGTGTGACACTATATACATGTTGCCACAACTCCTGCCAGTCTCATGTACAAGGTAGTAATTAACCCAAATATTGAACGGCTTTAGAGTGACCAAACCATTAATCTACCGTATAAAGGCTATTTTAGAAGAATATCGGTTCAAACAGCCTTCTTTTTATCACTTGCTTTTCAAGAGGCCCAGAACAATTTTAGAACTGTCACGGTACAACAAGCTGTTTATTGCTGAAAATGTTTTTATTAGCGTTTTTACCGATGTGTTATACCTTCATCACGATTTTACCCCAGTATATATGCATGAGTCTAAGCAGGCTAACAGAGCTGGCTGCTCCATAGTGTTCCATTGAGTGACTTACAAATAAAAGCTAGATAACAGGTGCAGCATTTACACAGCCGAATGTTACGCCCTAATAAAGTCAATCCAGCATATGAAGGTAAGCCACAATATAAAGTACATCATATGTTGTGATTATCTCAGCTGTATTCAGGCATTAGTAAACATGTACTCAGCAGACAGTTTGGTCCAGGATATACAGGAGGGCACCCTCCTTTCCCTCCAATCTTGTGGGAAGAAGGTTCTATTCTGCTGGGTACCAGGGGGAATGAGGCAGCTGATGAAGCTGCCAAGGTCAGAACCGACTTCACTTTGGTCCCAAAGTCAGACCTTACCTAGGCAGTAAAAAAAAAAAAAATCTCTGATTTATGACAGAGACAGTGGCTGGAAGTTGTGCTCCATCTGGTCTAACTGATCATTCAACCATGGAGCAGCTCCTTCCAGCAGGTGAAGAGGGATCAGGTTATCCTTACTCGCTTCTGCATTGGGCATTGTCTTCTGAGAAAAAGCTTTCTTCTTTGGCGGGAGGATCCACTGGAATTTGATACTTGTGGCATACTTTTGGTGGTGCACCACATTTTAACTGACTGCATGTTATTTTTAGATTTCAGGACAGACATTGGCTTAGCCAGCGATCTGTCTCTTATTTTGGACAATGATAGTGACAATGTGACGAATGTTTTAAAATTGTGTGTATTAGCCAGTCTTGTCCCAATAATTTTGGGCAGTCCAGCATAAGATGGATGGAAGGCCCATTTACAGCCTCCCATCCTTTTTCTTTGTGATTGTTTTAATCCTTAGTCTTGTGATTTTTAACCTTATAGCCCTATTACAGATTACCAGAAACTGCGATTTTTGTGGTTTCAGTGGCCCATTTACAGCCAACATTTTAATATTTTTGTTTGATCTTATTTCGCTGTCTATGTGGCTGACCTGTTTACATTTGGCCACACAGACAGTAATTTTGTTAATTTTTAAACCACATTGCCTAATTGTCCATTGTTGGAGTGCTAATGACCTCACTGTCAAAGCACCCTTAAAATTCAACAACAACAGCAAAAATGAAAACAAAATATGCTGCTTCATTTTCACTGTTGGTTCTTTGCTGTTGTTAATTTCATTATATTCATTTTTTGTTACATAATTTGAGAAATATTAACCAGAAGTTTCACTGAGGTCATTAAAAACACATCAGAGACAGGAAGAAGGTTTGTCAATCTTGAAATCAAATACAGCTATCCACATACTGGCTGCATTTTGAAGAGGTTGTCTGTAATCATTAAAATAATGTTGTGACATTCCTCACATTTCATCTTTTTTTATGGCTTCTAGATTGCTAGCCTACTCAACCACTGATATCCAGGCTTGGAACCAACAGCAACAAATTCCAAGTTACTCAAGCTACTCATTGGTTTGTTGCTGAAGAGTAATGAATAATAATAATTAAAATTTGATTATGAGATTGAATTGGTTCTGTGCAGTGGTTTTTTGGAAATAAAGAAGATTTTTTTTTTACTCCTTTAATCTCAATTGCTGTCCTTATTTCTACAATGAATAATATTTTTGTCAAGATTGATTAATGAAGTATCAGTTATAATGAAAATTCACTCAAACGTCTGTATTCATGAGCTCATTTTCTGAATAAGTTCTTTCATTTTATAATTTTTTTCACTACTGAAATTAGAAAAAATGATACAGGAAATATTCCTCTGTTGCAGCATATTTGTCGCCAGATGAGCACAGTTGGTTAGCAGATCTGTTTCAAAGAATGATGCACATGGGTCTTCAGAGAGTGGGTGAACCAACAGCTGCAAATTTCAGCCCCACGGTTTGTAATAATATGTTCATATTTATGAGTAAGGAATGAGAGAGTGTTTTACGCAGGTGACAGCAAAGTAAGTGGTGCAAGGATTTGAAGTTGGAGAAGCTTTGAAATTTTCTGGCTTAACCCTTTTGCCAGTTCTTGAACATGAAACATGTAGGACACTTAATGACATTTCAACTAGGATAGAGAGCACAAAATAAAAATGTAGAAAGTGCTTTTAACTTCTGTCTGACTCTCAGCTTGTGTGATGAATGTCGTACTTCTGTGTGTGGTCTTTAGACTGCTGTCTAATGTGGTAATTGGTGTGGGGTCTTGAGACTGCTGTATCCTGTGGTAATTGCTCCTCTTTCTTCACTTATTTATGTTTGCTAATTTAGAACCGCTTGCTTTTCATCAAATTTACTTTATTCATTTTAATTAGGTACAGTAGTTCCTCAAAAATAAACAGGAAATGTTAATGTTCAATTTAATGTTGTATATACAATGTTTAGATTTCCACTAAATAAACAATGAACACTATAAATGCAGAAACAGATAAGTATTGTTTGTTTTTCTTAAATAATTTTACTAATCATATTTTAATCATGAATTTTCTTGCACTACGTCAGTGGGATCACGCTCAAGTTTTCTATATTTTGATAGATATGCTACAATCTATTAAACCTATATACAACGGATACAGAAAGTGCCTTAGATTCACATTTCATGCAGTGTTTTAATTTTAGAAAAATCTTGTGGCAATTCAATACTTCATGATATTGCCCACATTGGGGAGAGTTTGGATCAATGGTAGAAACTTTCCCAATGTGTCCTTTCTAACCAAATTTATTATCAAATGACATGCTAGTTATATTTACATTTCATATTTTCAGCATGCAATTTTCTCTTCCCAGTATAATCATACAAAACTTTAATTTTTCTATTTGTTTGTTTGTGAAGTGGTCTGTAGCTCAGTGAATATGGCGCACACCCACCAAATTCAAGGTTTCAGATTCTGATCCCACTGTAATCAGGAATTTTTATGGACTGTACTTTGTTCATATAAGGCAGGTCACTCCATGGCTCTTATTCCATGCTAAGCAGATCTCAGAGAATAGGAAGTGACTGTTCTACCCCTGATACTGGCTTAGTGCACCTCCTTTGGGAGGATCCACCCAACCTTCAGGCTGTGTGTAAGAGACTTACTTATGCTTGGGGTGGAGCATAAACACGTGTCTTAACTCTGACCGTGTGTAGCCTTGGATGCTACAGTTTTGGCTTAAATAGAATAATCCGGTCGCCACATTGAATTTAACCCAAAAACTATGGAAAGATAAAAGTTCAATGGTGATAAATAGTTTATTGCCATTTAAATAACTATATTTTTCCAATTTCACAGAGCCAAAAATTGTTCAGGCAATCAGACATTTTTTTCACAGAAATGTTTTTGCAAGTTTGATTTACCGTTTGAGGCAGACCACACCCCAATAGTTCAAAGAAGTTCATCACTAGTTGAAGAAAGCCGATAAAATTTCGTCACATGCTCCCATTGTTCAATAGTTTAGTTAATTTAAACAACCCCGAGACCCACTTGGCGAAATACTAATTTCAACTCCACATTATAATTAACTTGAATAAAAGGAGTGGTATTATTCCAAAATAAAACTTGCACAGTTGTGCTTGATGTTAAACTTGCAGGCCTACTCAACTACATGTTATCGAGTTCACGGTTCCTGGCATACTGAGACCGAATAACTGCACGCACGGGTCTATATCACATAGTGCTTCCCGCTTCTCGAAGATTCCTAGTGACTGCTCTCTCATGAACCGTGGGAACAATTTTCCTTATTCACATGGATGGCTGCTGGCGGGCTGATCAGATATCAAATCGCATGTCAGAAAAAGTTTCGACATAATATTTGACCTTGAAAATAAAAATAATTCAGTCCCTCTAAAATTTTACAAATGGCTAGATCTTTAAGTAAATCTCAACTTTAGTTATCATACAAAATTTCGTAACATTAATACTTTAGCCAAAAATAAATAATTTAAATATGAACTTCCACTCCAGGCAAATGCTGAAAACTGATGAAATGCAAAATACTATCTCAACAACTGTAAAACTGCTTTCTAACTTGAATAAACATAGAATCTAACTAAAAAAATGAAATGCAATAATATTCTACCCAATCTAACTCATGGTTCTGGGAATAAAATTTTGTTACCCAGTTACAAAATTTAACTGATAGCTTACATGTGGACTAAGTTATCTTCATCTCATGTTAAGGAAGATATCCTGTTTGGATGTCTACGTAGGCATTCACAATCCTTTCTTGATTTAATCCTGTAATACAACATTATGTCATCCATAAACAACCTAACGTCTACAGTGAATCTACAAAAGAGCCATTTATAAGAACAAGGAACAACAAAAGTCCCAACATAACATTCTGTGGCACTCCTTTTCTCATTTCTTCCCTTTTTGATATTATTTTCCCTATCACAGATTTTAGCTTCCTATCTCAAGAATGTCACTACCCAATGGTTTTAATAGTATTCACTCACCATCAATCTCTAGCTCATTCTGTCATGTTCCTTGAACAGATCCAGTGTCACAGTATCACCTTTGCCTTCCTTGTACATTTAATTTGGAATTCTATTTAATTTAATTGCAATGGAGGTCACACTTTGGTGGCAATTTCCATACTCACCCATTTTTCCTTTTCCTTGAATCTGCCTACTTTTGCCCTTTACAAATTTTAACAGTGCACTATTTGAAATTATGTAAATATTCTTCTCAAAACCAATGTTACTTATTTACAAACTACTTTCTTTCCTCACAGACATTTGTAATGTGGTTGATATCAAGCTTTCCATCAACTTAAACCATGCATGTTAGGTGAGCACGAGCAGTAATGCTCTGGTCTCACATTCTGGATGCAGGTTCAAATCCCTGTCTGGCCATCCAGATGTCAGTTTTCCATGGTTTCCTTAAATGACTCCAAGCAAATACTGGGATGGTTTCTTCAAAATGCCATGGCCAAATTCCTTCCAGTTCCTTGCACTCAGTCCATTTCCTCCTGTGATCCATTTCCAGTACTTTAGTATACAGCAGAGTCTCAGTTTAAAGAATATTTAACATTATGGTATAATGTTTTATCAAACTAGACTGAACACGTTTGCGATATTATCCAAATCAGTCCCATTTTCTTCCTTCTTTGCTACCTCATATCTCCATTATAATCACATGGTGAAAAAACTATAAAGCAAACTTTGACACAGTTGGTATTTGTAACTTTGACTCATCATCTACTTCGTTTAACACCTGTCAGCAGGTTTTTTTATGATTCTTCAATAGTAATTTTGAAATGAAACAATGCATTAAATACACATAAATTGGAATTATTTTTTTTATCTAATGGCATTTAAGATCTGCCAATTTTTTTGTTTACTTTAGACAATTTTGAAGGTGCAGATTTTCGTGTAAATAATTTTATTTTATACTTGTGGATGATTATCCTGCTTTACAGCTCTCTCTGGGTATGAGAAACCCTCCATAGGCAATTGAAACAGAATTTCTGGCTAATGGGCTAGGATAAGAAGGCACCAAAGAAAAGCCACAATATTAAAATACTCTAAGGTATTTCTTGGAAGAGATCATGAAAAGCCTGCTTCTGTTAACTTCTTCTGATGCAGAACAGTCAGAAACTGAGACAAAGCTGTTGTGAAGTACAATAAAAAGATAATCTTATTGTAAATGTCAAATGTTGTACAGGAGAATGGGTTTTTAATTAGTGTATGTCAGTAGAAATTTCTTTAATATAAACAAGAAATTAATGTATAATAGCACAAATGTCTTTATTAATTTCAAGTATCTAGACACTGTTAACATGGTGGAAATAACAGTTTGATGTCACTGTCACAGGTTCCTTATGAAGATGAGGAAACTGTTCGCTGGTCACAACAGATCCGGATGCTGGCTGCATCTGGTTTTCCATCCACTGTACGCTTCCTCCTAGCTGAAGGCCGTTTTGATATCTTGCTAAATGCGCTACGAGGCTTCTCCACTGACCCTCATCCTCCTGTTCGCCAGAAGTTTGCTGCTGGTCTGCACAAAGTTAGTTGTAATATAGACTGGCTTGCCTTCTGTGAAAATGTTAACTTTTGCTTAAGTGGGACTAGCTCGATAGCTTTTTAACACTTGATTAAAACTAATTTGAAGGTTTGATACTGAATTAACACTGTGTGAAGGAAATCTCAAATAAAGATTCAGAGTTGGAGTAGCTACAATTTAAAATGACAAGAATGAAATTGTAGTTCATTATTTATCGTGGTGAATTCACTGCTAAATTTTCATCAGCCACCACCAGAATTAAAAATTTACCATGGACAATGTTACTTAAAGACTTCTTCATAGATTACATATACTAAGAAACGTAGATACACCAGATTCCCTCCAACAGTCAGTATAGCACAGTGAGTCCACAACTTTGTAAAACTTGTAAATTCAATTAAGTGTTCAAAAATTTTTCAAAAAATAAGAATGCAACCCAAAGAAATACTTTAAAAAAAATTCTACCATATAAATTAGAGGTGCTTTTACTCAACATCAACACATTGTAACAGCCCTCATACCTGAACTTTAAATAGAATTGTATTTTATAAAGTATTTGTAGTAAGCTAAAGTTTGCTTGAATATGATCTGGTATGTTTGTTTTGCAACTTCTTGTAAATCAGTGCATATAGATTTTATTTTATGAAAAGAAATTATTTAAAGGTCATTTAATATGTTTAAAAACCGTATTGTGCAAGAGAATTGCTTAATTTTTTTAAATTCCAAGTATTAATGCAAGTTATGTCTACAGGACAATTTTCTACAGTTTAAAATGATTTCTGTAAATAATTTTGTGCTTAAATATCTTTAATTTCCATTTCTGACTGTTTCGCAATTATGTTAAATGATTAAGTACTATTTCTGATTGTTTTTAATATGTTTAATTGTTTGAGTAATTGTTAATGTTCGAGAAATATCTCACGGACGGTTTTGAAGTGTTCGGGAAATTTCGATAGAGCCTATATAAAGAAATCAGCAGAAGGACAGTTAGTTAGTTTATACAGATTCACTTTGCAACTGCCAAGGACTGTGTTAGTAGTATCTCTGGATTGTATCTATGCTTGTAAGTAGTATCGTTGACATCGTTTTTGGTGAAAATAAACAGAAGTATAAACTGAAATACCTTGTGGACTACTTAATTACTGTATTAATTAAACCACGAAGAACCTGACAACATGTTAACTAGATTTTGCTCCAACCCCTGACACAAATTTGCATTCACCTGCTACAACAATAGATTCCCACTAACTAAACTAAAAAAACAAATTGGGAGGTTTATAAAGGCCATTCTGGCTTTGTATCATATTATTTTTAATCAAAAATACTTCTCTAACCTTATAAAATTATTTAAATGATGCAGAATAATAACCTTTTTATTACTCATATCTTTTCTAATGTTTTTTTAATAATTGATTCTTTACTCTTTCCTGTGGTACTATGTTATATGAACTACCCATTCAGTGCACTGCTATTCACATGTATTTAATTAATATTCCTCCTCTTACTGCAACTCTTTACAACTCCTCAAACCCAAGCTTCAAATATGAATCATACTGTAACTACAAAATTACCAAAATTTCTAAAACTAGTCAAAATTACCTCCAATTACTTCAAATTTTAAGATCTTTAATTATTATAAATCTTTTCTATTCACTTTCCTATGTATAGAAAATATATCCTTAAACAACTGTCATGTCACATAATGGATATTGATTTCTAATTTTTGGTTTAATCTAGGTAACAATGAAAGAAAAGAACTGCCGTGAGGCAATATTTATATGGAAAGGACAAATAAAATACACCCAGTGGTCACCAAAGTTGAAGGAAGCAGGGCAGTAGCAACACAAAACAACACAGAAACAAAGAAAATACAATATTTCGGGCTAAAATCCTTTTTCAAGTTAACAAAAGTAAGTTGCTGAGCTGGCGCAAGCCTTACGTTCGACATCACTCATAGAATGCAATAGACTGTTGTAGGTGGTGGGGGGAGCAACGATAATATAACCGCGAGTATAAATCATAAGAAAGATTAAAATGTGAAATAATAATAATCATTGAAAAAATAATAGTAATAGAAATATAAATAAATAAATAAAAATATAATTGAAAATTTTTGAAATAAGGTCCATAAATATATATGAATCTATTGTGCTGGCCAGTGATGGGTGTATAGGGTGAGGATGGAAGATATTAAAGGAAATTAAGGCCTGGGGGATGTCTAGTCTGCAGGATGTGTTGATATGTTAATTCCCTCCTGCGGAGTTCAGATTGGGAGGTAGTGTCTGGAAGTACTCTAATGGCTCAGACTATGAAGCAAAGTCACAGTCAAACTCACAGCCCAGATACTACTTCTCAATCTGAACTCTGCAGGTGGGATTATTATTATTTCCCATTTTTATCTTTCTTATGATTTATACTTGCAGTTATATTATCATTGCTCCCCCCACCACCTCTGATGGTCTTTTGCATTCTATCAGCGGCTACATCGAACGCAAGGCTTGCACAAGCCCAGCCACTTACTTCTGTTAACTTGAAAAAGGGTTTTAACCTGAAATATTGTATTTTCTTTGTTAGTGTGTTGTTTTGTATTGTTGCTGCCCTCCTCCCTTCAACTTTGGTGTAATCTGTATCATAATCTCTAGGTACTGAATTTAGAATATTTAATGAACTCCTAAGGATGAAAACACATGATATTCTCACATCCTAAAAATCTTATTGTTTGATTTACCCTGTACCCTTTGAAATTGAAAATGAAAAAGCTCTCAATATTTCTCCATACAACAGCTTTATTTCTCAGCAGTGTAATACACTATATTGCATAAATTTGCAGTGTTGGAGTACATCACATCTAAGCCCAATATTTATTTTATTTTTCAGACTGCTCTTGCCTTGGGGTCTGGAAAGTGTATCATTTTGAGTTCAGATTTTGTGTGGCAGCTGGGTGACAAGAACATTGATGTCCTTAGAGAGCTTGTCCCTAACATTGCTCCAGTTTTATTACTATTTTCAGAGGGAGGAATGCTGTCGTCAAGAGATATGGTATGTCAAAATATTTTATAGTATTTGCTCTGAGTAATAAAGTGTTATATTTATCTTTTGTGCCCATGTCAGTCTCTTTATTTTGATTTTCTTGGCGAGGTTAAGTGTGAAATTGATATTGGTTAGTCATAGTTCGAAAACTCTTTTATGTACAAAGACGTCATTAAATACTTTTAACATTCAATTCTGAAATTTAGAGTGTACTTCAGTCTACTTACCATCAGTGCTGACATTAAATACAGGAATGGTGGGAAAGGGGGGGATGATAACATCCCCTTTCTTGCATCTTACTTCTCAAAAGAAGGATTTCAGAATCTCTCATTTCAATTTTGCCTTAATTATATCCTTGCCTGATTCATTTTTGTATTTGTTTATGTTTTCAATTTATATGCTATTTTCCTACAACTTTGAAATTTTAGATAAGACTGTGATAAGATCTCTTGTTTGTATATGTGAAGACTTCTGATCAAATTGAAGAAGCAACTAATTTGCTACACGCCATTCTGATGTGTGAGGAAACGATATCTGCATCATTGGATTGGCGCCTATATGTAACACTAATGGACCAGCTCAAAGCACTTCCCCATTGCCTACCATCAGACTTAATCTATAAGATTGTCATGCCACGCCTTCTGCAGCGTACTGTCAGTGTGGTAAGTGCTTGACAAATAATTATGTTATTTTGGTTTTACCTTCAGTGTTTAATATTGTTTTATTGGCTGCTCGGTAATTGATTAACTAAAGTTTGATGATCCAAGTTTATATAAAATAGAATACTTTATTTATACAGTACAATTATTTTAAATTCTTTTGAAAATGATTTTTTTTAAATTGTTGTTTGATACATAAACTTAAGCAATATCAAAGTATTATTTTGGCTACAAAATGAAAAAAATTATTACTTATTACATGTTAAATCTTTTCCAGTCATATAATTGAGTCTGGGAAAACCTGGATGACAGTTGTATCTTTCACTTAATTCCTCTGGACTTTTAAGCCATATATCACACCATCTTACTAACATACACTTCATTTCCTATGTCTTTTGCAATGATTTTCACAAAAAAATTATACATCCTACTAACATACACTTCATTTCCTATGTCTTTTGCAATGATTTTCATCAAAAAATTATACATCTTACTAACACACACTTCATTTCCTACGTCTTTTGCAATGATTTTCATCAAAAAATTATAGAACAGAATGCATTGATTCAGTCTTATTTTAATTTATACCAACAGCATTCATGGTGTTGCCCAGTACGATCTAGGTTGATTTGGTCACACAGTAAATATTGAAGTTCATAACAGAAGTCTGTTTTCTGTACTTGTGAATCAAAGTCCAATCCCCCCCATTTTCTATATGTATTTGAAATACTAACCCCTGGTGTAGAAGAAAATAGATGGGGTTGTAGTTGATTTATTCCTGCAGCATTTTTAGCCACTCTATGAGGAACAAGTGTATCAAGTTTCATCAAAATAAACACAGCGATTCATGCAGCAATAGAAACAATATTTTTTTCAACAAATGTGGAATGACATAATCGTTCAACAATAAATTATATAAATATCGGAAAGTTCACTTTCATGTTCAAATTAGATATGAATTACTTACTATTAACAAAAAATAATAATTCTTTTCCAAACATCAGAGATTCTAGCATGAGGTCGTTGTTTCAAGAAGCAAAGAAGCTCTGGGCAGGCTCTACACTAAAGTTTTTATACTGTTCACTTTCGTGTTCAAGACCATCAAATATGCATTACTTACAATCAGCAGGGAATATAATTTAACTTCCAAACATTTTATTTTGGTTTTATTTTGTCAATATGTCACTTCAATTAATTCTCCTTTGAAATGGAAATTTATGTAGTAATTTATGTAGTAATTGATTGTATCTTCATTATGATCTTTGATAATATTGTTCTAGATTTCTTTTAGTTTCTCAATCTTTCAAAGGAAATGGATGTCACTGGGCAAAATACTATACTTGATTGGTTGTGGTTGATTTACTAAAACATATGCAAAACATTTACTGGTGAGGGTGACGAGAGGATGTACCAGAGAAGTTAGGGAATTGGGTTACAAAACTTTGGTCAGACCATTGGTTGAATATGGTGGTGTAGTTTGGGACCCACATTTCGGGTATCAAATACAAGAGTTGGAGGGCGTGTAAAGAATAGCAGCCAGTTTTTTTGTGGAAATTATTGCAGGACCCAGTCAGTATCATGGTAAAGGAGTTGTATTTGGAGTCATCAGAGGACAGGAGGAGGGTATAGAGAGTGCTGGGAATGTACAGAAAATGTTTCAAACAGTGGAAGCAACGGTGGGGACAAATCTATTAGTTGTAGCGGAGAGTATTTTGAAGGGGATAAGGTTGTTTTGTAACAAATTTGAAAATATATAGCTTTTAAAAAATAATTCCAGTTTTATTGGGTACCCCCTCATATAAATCAGATAACATCTTCCCTCCTCACCTGTTATACCCAACACTGGCCAGACTAATGAATTTTTATGTAGATATTTTTGTCACACCTTCTCTGGTCCTAAACTGTCTGGCCCAACAACCCTAGTCTTTTGAAATTCATAAAGTGCTTTGAAGTAAATATTTAGTCACACAGAAGTTTTTCTGAAATATGTTACAGAGACAGCTTCCAAGTCGATGTGCTGTGCTGCGCACAATTCTTTCCATTCTGAGATTTAATGAGAAATCACAACAGCAGGCTGAAATTCGCAACATGCTTGTCAAAAGTCAGTAGCAGGTATTGTGTGGAAGTACTTTCAATTACAGTTAGTAGTTTGTTTGCTCTTGAACTATCTCTGTCTATATTTACTGAGATTTTTTTGTAGATACCTCCAAATTTTTTTAGTGGTTGAAATTTTATTTAGAAAATGTTGGAACTATCTTGTTTATAAAAAATATTTAGGTATTTGTTTCTCATTACCGTAGCATATTTCATTTGCAAGTCTTATGTCATAATGGATGATCTTTGCTCTTTAGTCTAATGTATGCATATATCATAACCATTGATGATGAATTATTAAAGGATTATGACTCTTTCAAAAATTTTAAATGTGCCATTTATCCCCCATTTTTTGTTTTGAAAAGCTTGTATAATTTATCTAACACAGATATCTGAAGTTTATGGTTTCCTCAATTCTGAAGTTTCGTAACCTCTTTATTCTGTATTATGATATGCATAATCTAACTTAGTTTGATGTAGTTAAATTCCTTAAATTTGTTAGAACAGATATGCAAATGCATATACTCATGTTTATTTTAAATAAGAATGTTTAAAGATAACAGTATTAATAATAATTAAGTGAAAGTAAGCCAACTACCAATCAAAGTTGGAGCCAGGAGAAGTATGATCTCAAATGGAAATTAAATTTGCTTTCTGCTACTTTTTTGGTCCCATGATCTTCCTTAAAAACTTCCTTCCTGTCTTTTCTATTTCTGTCAGTCCATTTCTTGTTAGTTTTTCTGCTGCATATAAATGTTGTGACTTTACTATTACAATGCCTGTGTTTCGCCTGATGAGAGAGTAGTTTGGATTCGTATGTCTTTTGAAGTCCTAAAAACTATTTCAATCATTCTGTGGTCTCTTCATTAAAACTGGGCGTCAAAATCTCACTTATTTTATATTCTTTCCTGTTTGAGCTAGTGTACACAATTTTCAAACCACTCACTCAGCTTCCTTCTCAATTTTAACGTGCATTTAGGATTCCTTATGTGCACCATAACTTTGAAACCCTTATAAATTTAATAAATCCTTCTGAACTCATAGTGACATTACTACCCAATGTTAAACTTACTGAACTGAACCTTGCAATATTTTATTCAAATACAATATATTGGTATATCTTCAAGTTACTGCCTTATTGCAGGCTAGTTGTAAATGCATATGATAATTTATGTATTAGGTATTCATATTAAATACTCTAACTTCATTAATACCCAGATATTCTATTGTTATTAAGATCTCATGGCATGGATCTCACAAAAGTGTCACCGAGTTGGCAGACATAAAACATAGTTTTCAGCTTTATTTGTTGGCAAACATGTGAATATGCACTTTAATTTCAAAACTTCTCCCATATTGCCATATTGGATAACAAGAGAGAAGATCAGGTAAATAAGATGCGCTATATATATATATATATATATATATATATATATATACTAGCTGACCCGGCAATGCTTCACTATTGCTGGACTTGAGTAGGCACATAGATTAAATGAAAAATATTTACATATACATTTTAAACTGCTGTTTCATTCATTTTCAGTTGGAAAGGGTGAGAGGGGATGCGCTTTGGAAAACATGTGCAGGCAGTATTTTTCTGTTTGTTTCAAAGTATAAGTGTGCAAATTCCCATTGAAATCTGATGAAATATGTGGTTTTGTCTAAATTATGGGGAGGAGAACGTAATGGGGTGGAAAGGGGGAGAGGGGATGAATATTCAGGAACCATATGTTGGCAGTATTTTTCTGTTTGTTTTAAAGTATAAGTGTACAAATTTTTATCTAAACCGGATAAAAAATGTGGTTTGCCTTAATTATGGGGTGAAAAAATTATGGGGGTGGAAAGGGGGCGAGGGGATTAATATTCGGAAACCGTATGTTGACAGTATTTTTCTGTTTGTTTTAAGTATAAGTGTACAAATTCCTATCTAAATCGGATAAAAAATGTGGTTTGCCTAAATTATGGGGTGAAAACGTAATGGGGTTGGAAAGGGGGAGAGGGGATGAATATTCGGAACCCATACATAGGCAGTATTTTTCTGTTTGTTTTAAAGTATAAGTGTACAAATTCTTATCTAAATCGGATAAAAAATGTGGTTTGCCTAAATTATGGAGTGAAAACGTAATGGGGTTGGAAAGGGGGAGAGGGGATGAATATTCGGAAACCATACGTAGGCACTATTTTTCTGTTTGTTTTAAAGTATAAGTGTACAAATTCTTATATAAATCGAATAAAAAATGTGGTTTGCCTAAATTATGGGGTAAAAACGTAATGGGGGTGGAAAGGGGGAGAGGGGATGAATATTCGGAAACCATATGTTGGCAGCATTTTTCTGTTTGTTTTAAAGTATAAGTGTACAAATTCTTATCTAAATCGGATAAAAAATGTGGTTTGCCTAAATTATGGGGAGGAGAACGTAATGGGGTGGAAAGGGGGAGAGGGGATGAATATTCGGAAACCATATGTTGGCAGTATTTTTCTGTTTGTTTTAAAGTATGAGTGTACAAATTCCTATCTAAATCGGATAAAAAATGCGGTATTGCCTAAATTATGGGGTGAAAAAATTATGGGGGTGGAAAGGAGGCGAGGGGATGAATATTCGGAAACCATATGTTGGCAGTATTTTTCTGTTTGTTTTAAAGTATAAGTGTACAAATTCCTATCTAAATCGGATAAAAAATGTGGTTTTGCCTAAATTATGGGGTGTTATGGGGAATAGGGGGTGACTTTTTGGATTTTTTTTTTTCACAGGAACCTTCGAAGACGCACACTTGAAAACTCTCCAAAGTTTCATTGCAATCTGATAAATGGTATAGGAATGCATAGAAGACGAACAAACCCACAAACAAACATTTATTTTTATATATAAGATATATATATATATATATATATATGGAAGGATAGGGAAATATGACCCAACACTTACCACAGATGAAGGCGGCTGGGATGACAAACAAAAAACAAACACAAGAGAAGCGCAATATTTCGGCCTACAGCAGCCTTAAACGTGCAGAAGGTGAAGCCCCAGGCGGCGTCACATGTGTACACATAGACGGCCGACTGGGATCCTTCCTTAGTTTTATTGCCTTAAAGGTTTTTCCTGCTCATTGTTATTATATATATATAGAGAGTCATTGGGAGACATTCGTTGTGTACACACGTACGGATCCTAATGGCCCATTTATCTAGCACTGAAGAAGACAGATGCCGAAATATTGTGTATTTGTTTGTCAACATAAGTGTTCCCTCTCATCGGAGCCATCCACTTTGGTATGTGGTGGGTTAATTTCCCTTTCCTTTATTATTTTTATATATATCTGTGAGACTGTCTCCACACCACCCTCCCTCCATAATATTCTCTTGTTGACAAAGGGTCTAGTCCCGAAATATTCATTGTTTTCCCTGTTCTCTTGTTTTTTTGTGTGTTCACACCATGAAACCATCATCTAAGGTAAGTGGTGGTTCATTTCGCTATCCGTTTTTGTTTGTTTTTGTAAATCCATTCGCTACTTAGCTCCTATTGATTTCTGGTTACTATATATACATTCCACAGATAAAGGTGGCTGGGAACGACGAACACAAAAAATCAAATGCAGAAAAGCACAATATTTCGGCATACAGCCTTATTCGTGCAGAAGTGAGACACCATGCGCGCTCAGGTGTGTACACAGAGATGGCTGTCTGGTGCATGGTGTAACCGGCGCAGATGGTAGTGTAGGAGGGGGAAGCTCAAATATTGTATTGATAATCAAAACTGTTGACCGTATAATATCATTGAAAGTGGTAGACCAACATAATAACTGAGTAAGGATATATATATACGAGGGCTATCCAGAAAGTAACAGACGTTTTGATCTGGTGCGGCAATGGGAGGGGCTAGCGCCACCATCTTGAAGTCAGAGTGTCCCTACACTCAGTACGCAACCAGCCATGGTAGTTTGTGCATCGTGCCTGTCGTACTTTGTATACAGTGGAATTTTAAAATGAGCGCTTCAGTAGAAAATCCCGCCAGTTGTGAAGTGCGAGCTATGATAAGGTTTTTGTTGACAAAAAATCACAAACCAATTGAAATTTATCACCAGATTTGTGATGTGTATGGCCAAGGAATAATGAGTGAAAGCCGAGTGAGGCAGTGGTGCATTGATTTTAAAAATGGCCGAACCAATGTACACGACGAGGATTACAGTGGTAGGCCTAGTCTTGTGAGTGATGAATTGGTGCCGAAAATCAACGAAAAAATCCGTGAAAATCGCTGTTTCATGATTACGGAACTCTCAAACAATTCCCCCAAATTTCACGGAGTTTAGTTCATGAAATTGTGGTTGGTTACCACAATCAACTCAGAGACGCGCGATACAAAACAAGCATCGGGGAAAACTCTGCCAGAAAGTTTTGTTTCTCCACGACAACGCTCGTCCACACACAGCCATCCGTACCCAAGAGCTGTTGGATGGTTTTTGGATGGGAAGTTTTCAATCATCTGCCGTACAGCCTGGATTTGGCACCGAGCGACTACCACCAGTTCCCAGTGATGAAGACGTGGCTCGCGACGCAATGCTTTGCCACTGACGCTGAACTGCATGCCGGTGTAAACCAGTGGTTGAGCTCGCAGGCGGCAGATTTCTACAGAGCGGGTATTGAAAAGTTTGTACCACGTTATGATAAATGCCTTAAATTAAATGGGAATTATGTAGAAAAATAGCCTAAGAGTTTACCTCCAAAATGTATATAATAAAAATTGTGTTTTTTCACTTTGTTTATTTTTTATTTCAAAACGTCTGTTACTTTCTGGATAGCCCTCGTATAAATCAGATTATGAGAAAATATAAGCGAAAAATAAAATATAAGAAATACAAAAATATAAGAAATATAAAAAATAATAGATATAATAAGTGCTGGGTCTGGTGGGAGGAATTTGTTGGAGATTGAGGCCTGGTGGATGTCTGGTCTCCAGGATATTCTGATAGGCTAGTTCCCATCTACATAGTTCACCCTTACAGCCTTAGTTTGAAGTGAAAGTTGCGTAGTTCCAGGCTTGGACGACAGGTGCCTTAGGCGGAAGCTGTTGCGTGAGGCGTGCATGTGCGGTAGCGATACCTTCCCTCCCCACCACTTACGGAATGTGTGTGTGTGCGTGCGGAAGAACACGTGCTCCACGCAAATACTGTAGTCCATTTGTACACAGCTGTATTTGCTTCGTTACTGCAACTGCAGATACATTACAGGCGATATTAATACAGTTTTTTGTTCCAATGATAATTAACTGCTGTGGCACATGGGCCTAATTATAGGAATAACATGTGAATACTGAAGCCCAAATTTTGACTCCCCGTTTCGCCCCAATAATACAGTTGATTTATTTATTTCATCGGTTCACTCCAAATTATTTTAGGAACTCATACTGAGGAGAGGATGCATCTGCGACTTTCTTTGTTTATAGATTGGATTCCACCTCAAATAAATGAATAAATAAAGAATATAGATACACAATAGCTGAGGACGCAGATAAATTAAATAAATTTTTCCTTTTCCATTACTATCCCATTACCAAGATCCGCCACATAAGAAGATTATAATGCTTAGGAAAATTGTTATTGGCTAATAGTTAGTGAGACACAAGATTCACAAAAAAGAAATGAAAGGCCAAAGATCTCGCTTTTTTACGAGGAAAACCTATGGGATTCTTCCCCTATGCCTGCAAGAAACCTGTAGAAGAAAGATTTTTAAGAAATATTTCTGTTGACAGCAATGTCTCCGGGAAGGGAACGCGAATGCCTTTTTACTTGGTCGCGACCTTTTAATGATGTTTGTAATCAGGATGAACTTATGACCTTTCCATAAACAGGACACAGTTTAACTCCCAGTACAAATTTACTACCTTTCTCAGCAATCCAGAAAATTTCCGATACTACACTGCCTTCTGTGCATTCCAGTTCTCAACTGCACAAAGAAAGGGGGAAAAAATACCTGTAGGTGTCAGCACGGAACCTGTTTTTCTGACTTTATCTGTCCTGGCTCTGCGACCTAGACGCTTTGATAGATTAGATATCTTCGCTTCGATACCATGTGAGAACAGTTCTTATAATTACTAACACAGAAATAATATTGCCAAATACTGATCACGGGTTAGTAGCTTAACATCCCACAACTATAATCAATTTACTGTGTCAGCAATAAATACGTAACATAGTATTATAAATCTGTCAGAAGGCTGTCTGTTCCTTTGTTCAGGCATCACGAGAAAACTAAAGAACAAATTTGGATGAGGTTTTCACAGTTTGAAAGTTTTGGCCTAGCTTAAAATCTGTGGTATATCTCATCACTGTACGATACATGACCGAGGAACAAACCAAGAAATAATTCTTTCGTACTGAGAACAGATAGGCACCGCAGATCACATAGCATCTCAGATGAACACTCCTTTACGATTATCCACCAAAGATCAAGTTGTAATGCAGATAGACATGGTTCACCTGAATGGGTTCATTGTGATGCAGATTATAATAATTATTATTTTTTTCTGACTTTATTAATAGCACTCTCGTTTATCGTAGAACAACGCTTGATATAGTCTTCAAGTTGCAGCGCATTCCATTTTTATCGTGGTAGGACCTACAATTTAATGCCGTCTCAGGGGGGGGGGGGGGTAGGGAGGAGCGGGAACAGAGTGCTTAGAGTGCTTAGAAGATATAGGGTTAAGTAGGATTATTTGAAAAGACAGCTGAGTTGTCATGTTTAATCACATGTAAACTTGAGCTGAATACAGAATAAACGTCAACAAATTATCTTGGTAAGTAAAAAATGATTCTGGATTCATTGATCACCTGTGCTGCCTGATTTAGTACCATCATCTCGCTATTCCATCTACGGCCTAGCAAAACAACGCTTTAAATAATACGGTAACAATCGTCTGTCTATTTTACCAGTTCTGCTGCAGCGATTTTGAATGTGTGTTTGATAAGTCAATGGGAGCCATCACTGTTGGCACCAAATTTTAAATTGGACTTCAGGCACATAGATTTAACCGATAAAGAACGTCAACAAGAGAAGTTGGAAAACAAAGCGTCTTTACCCCGATGTACTGCAGCTTGATCAAGTTAGCAGCGAAGATAATTCCTCATGAAATACTGCCGGAAATGCCGATCTTTATAATTGGGGAGGGGGGCGGGGCATTCTCTTTGATGACCAATTCCTCCTCTAGGTCACGAGAAAATAATAAGTCCTGAAATTAACTAAAATAATTACGAGTTTTCAAAATCAATTTACTCATTTTTCTAATATAGAGTTAGTCCTACATTCCAGATTGAATTACATAACTTCGGATTAACTCCCGTCGTAAAACCGCCAAAAACTATAATGAAATTAGCTCTATATTTCATATTTCATTCCTTTTAAATCCCTAATTAATACAATATATCTGGTGCACAAATACATAACTATTAATTCCAAGTTATTACAATGTAAGCTGTATTTATTTAAAAACATCGTCGCGAAGATCACCTTCTTCTTTGTGTCAATGGTGATTACTGCATAACAAAATTTCATTTGTGGTTTAATAATTAAATATCCGTATTAGAACTTTTTTTTTTTTTTTTTTTGCTTCTGACATTAATTTTAATTGAGGTTGGTGTCTGGGTGACTGGTTTTGGACCTGGTATTAGGGAGAACGCGGGTTCGATTCACCGCCCGGTGATCCAGAATTCGATTTTTCCATAGTTTCCCAAAATCATTTTCACTGAATCCAAGGATAGTTGCTTTACAAAAGGCGATTTCTTGCCTAAAATCCCCCTCCCATCTTTAATAACATCATCGTTGATGAGATGTAAAGATGGATATAGAAGAGATACCTTTTAGCATCCACTTCTGCCCTATGAACTTATTATATCTCGGTTTAAAATCGATTATAGCTACGAATATACAGTGGCTGCGATCATTTGGAATTAAAAGTGAAGTTATTTTTCTCTAAATCTACAACATCGCAAAACTTTCTAGCACATCTGTTTATGTAAATAAATATGTATGGTCTTGCATTCTGGTGAGAGAGTTTCAATTTGCCTTACATTTCGCCTCTTTCGGGCTGTACCCACAGTTTAACGTGGAATACGAACAGAGGATCGGTCTGAAGTAGCTCATACGATCTAGCAGATCTCTTTTAAGTTGCTGACCCCACTGGGAGCTAAACCCGAAGAGCCCAAAATTTAAGAGAAAGCGTCCTAACCACCAGATAGCTCGGTGATAAAAAAAAAGTAATTATGTATGAGTTAAATACTAGATAAAAACAGTTGTTCTCCTCCTTATATAACCAACTCTTAAAAAAAGGCTAACCATTTGAAAAGGTTTGTTATGATTGAACCGCGAGCACTTTATTACATCGCAAAATTAACTTTGGAGACGAGTAAGAAACAGATTTTTGGTGTAAATTAACAGCTTCTGTCTCTGACTGTGAATATGTAGGTCGTTGTTTGCTACTCTGAAAATAAATCTCGTTTAAAGAAAAATAAACTGCAATAGTAAATAACTAAATGAATTTTGAGAGTTGTGTTTGATCATATTAGCAACGCCAGGACATTCCGTGGTTCCACGTTAGGGATCTGCACAAACTACGTGGCTTGGTCCAAGGGGTGGAGGAGGAGGGGTAGGCTGGAAGGCTACGCTATGCTACGTGGGGTGAAAGGGGGGGGGGGGGTTTCTGAGCCAGGCCACGTAGCTTTCCTTTCATAACATTTTTCACAGTTAAAATGAGGAAAAGTACTCACAACAGCAAGTTAATATTTATTTCCATCATTTAATTATCTCTGTATGTTATTTACAATAGTTACAAGAGAAAACAGTACAAAATGTCTTCTGGAATCTAAAGGGAAAAAAGCTAGGTGCTACATTGGGGAGGGGGGGGGGGTGTATCACAGGAGGCCAAAATGGAGCTACGTGGTTTATGCACGCTCCCTTAGTAGGTCCCCTCTAGGGCAACCCCAGTTGTAACACGAAGTGTACACTTCTACAGCAAATTCAAGCCATACAAAGGCTAAACATGGTACTAGTTGGCTCAAACCAACATACATACATACATACATACATACATACATACATAATACAGTACTTTTGGAACTATCATTTTACTATGCTGGCAGCACTGTATGCTTTTTTTTTTGCACAGAAATGGCTATGTCACAAGAGATTTGTTTATCTACTAAGTGAGGGGGTAGTGCGGGAGATAAGAGTTCCAAACAGGTTTTGCATTTATCAGGAAAGAGATTCTTCAACAGAGCAGATCAACTGTCAAACTGTCAACTGTTAAAATTAAGATACTGCTGCAGATTTGTAGGCTTGATATGAAAAGAGGTATGCAGGCACCCATTATGCAAGGAAATGTCAACATCAAGAAAGGTAACATGGCTGTTGGAGTATGGCCAGGTAAAGTTGATGGAGTGGATGTTTAGGGAGTTGAAGTCTGTTAGATGATTCTCTTTGTGGGTCCAGATCATAAAAATGTCATCTGTATATCTGAACCACACAAGAGGTTTAATGGAAAGATTGTTGTGGAATTGTTGTCCCAGGAAAAGGTTTGCATAGGAAGGTGCCATGCGGGTGCCCATAGCAGTGCCACGTATCTGGTGGTAAATTTGAGAGTTGAAGGAAAAGTAGTTGTTAGACAGGATGAGGTTTCCCAAGGAAATGAGGAAGGATTTCTTGAGGAGGCTGTCAGGAGTTTGCATTTCCAGGAAGTGATCCATGGCACTGAGGCCCTGACCGTGAGGGATGTTGGTGTAAAGCAGGTATGGGCAACCTTAGCTTAGCTGATGGAGTAATTTCTGGACTTAATCAGTTTGAGGGCCGTAGGTAAGAAAGAAGTAGATAGTAGTGAATAAAAATACTATAAAAATTCACACATTTTTTATTTTCTAGAATTACAATAGGATAATCAAACATACAAAAAGCAAATTAACAAAAACAGATAGAAAAATCAAATGAAAATCAATGGGAGACTTGAGTTTGAAGCGTTATTTGAAATTCCTGAATCTCTCATGGGCCAGACTGAAGTTGATGGAGAGCCGGATCCGGCCCGGGGGCCGGGGGTTGCCCATATATGGTGTAAAGGGAAGAGACATCTATGGAGACAAGGAAAGAGTCGGATGGTAGAGGAATGGGGACTGTGGAGAGTAATTTGAAGTGTGGGGTGTCTATGTTATAATAATGAGCAGGAAAATGCTTTAAGGCAATAAAACTAAGGAAGGATAGGAAAATATGACCCAACACTTACTACAGTCGAAGGCAGTTGGAAACAACGAACACTAAAAAACAAACATAAGCACAATATTACGGCATACAGCCTTATTCATGCAGAAGTGAGACACGAGGCAGATTCAGGCATGTACATGGAGATGGCTGGGTGAATTCACCAGACAGCTGTTTCCGTGTACTTGCCTGGCTCTGCCTGGTGTCACACTTCTGCATGAATAAGGTCGTATGCCATAATATTGTGCTTTTCTTGTGTTTGTTTTTTTTGTGTTCATTGTTCCCAGTTACTTTCATCTGTGATATATGTTGGGTCATATTCCCTATCCTTCCTTAGTTATATGTTCCTGACTAACAGTCATTCTGTGGTTTTTTTTTTGTGTTCATTGTTCCCAGTTACTTTCATCTGTGATATATGTTGGGTCATATACCCTATCCTTCCTTAGTTATATGTTCCTGACTAACAGTCATTCTGTGAGACCGTCTCCCGCACCAACTTCTCTCCAGTGTTCTCCTGTTGATGAAGGGCCTAGTCCCAAAATATTCATTACTTTTCCTGTCCTTGTGCATCTTTATGCGTTCACCCCACAAAACCATCATCTAAGGTAAGTGGTGGTTCATTTCGCTATCCTTTTTTTTTAAGGCAATAAAACTAAGGAAAGATAGGGAAATATGACTCAACACAGATGAAGGTGCCTGGGAATGATGAACACAAAAAAAAAAAAAAATGCAAGAAAATTGCAATATTTTGGCATACAGCCTTATTCAAATAAGTTTCAGCCTAAACCCCCTTAGAATTGCTGTTGGAAATTAATATAAACCACCTCCTCACTCAAACCACATTACAGTTTGGTGTCATCACTGGGATCAATTGCCACTCCACACGGAAGCTCATACAATGTTCTTAAACTCAGGTGTTTGATATTTATTTGAGACATTGATGATATTTTATTTTGTTAATTTAATTGTGTTATTGACTTATTTATCCCTTTCTTCTTATTTTTATTATTATTATGACAAATCATTCATCACTAGCTATTTATTCCAATCTCCAAGTCTCTTACTTACAAAAGAAAATTTTCACACTTCCTTACGACCAGTTTGTGATCATGGTCATCTTTTTCCTTGCTTGTACTACTCTTAGTTCTTCTACCAACATAAGATGTTTGTTCAAAAAGTAAGGCTACATTTTATTTTTATCTTTTTTTTAATTTATACATCAGTATTTATGCTGTACCCTTCAAAGTAAACCCCCTGTTGTTAAAAGATCTTACTTAGAGTCTGAATATGTTTAAAAGTGATTTGCCGGTTTAGAATTTTACCACGTAATTTTCCACTCCAAACTTGAAGTGTTTAGCTATCAGAAAACAGTTAAGAAGTCAAGTGATAGATAGAAAGTATCGTAATTTCGGTTTAAATAACATATTAAAATTTTAGAGAGATTCATACATTCTAAAGATCGTTTTTGAATATAATTTGATATAGCCAGACATGTGATTGAGGTAAAAGTTCGATATTTCAGTCTTTTTTGGGGATTCATGAAAAGAAATTATATTCAGAGTAAATTTTATTTAAATATAAAGGTTTCTGAAAAAGTTCTATTTCAAAATATTAAAGCATTTAATTGTAATTAAATAAAATAGGTTTTGGCGCGAGAAAGCGCTTGGACGAGACGATGTGATCGTTGGCGTTCGGGAGGAATAATATTTAGAAAATTCGTAATAAATCAGGGAATAGACTTAGAGATTCCAAATTTTTACAGTAATAGTTTTTCATTAGGGAAATTTGTTTAGAGTTATTTTCAAGTCGATATTTGGAATATTTCAAGACATTAAATTTTATTTTCGAGTTTTAGACCAGTTTCAAAAATGGGTAAAATTCTTTATTTGATATCAGAGTATAGATGAGCAACAGGAGAGTAGCATTAAATTTGTTTCAGCTCAATAGGAGCAATATTTCGAAAGTTATGCAATCACATCTTTACGACTCTTTTCTGGCTAAACTATTAAAGTTACAAAAATTTTTATAATAACTTAATTTGACGTTTGTAATATTTTCTTGCTACTACAAAAATTTCAGAAAGCTAGGATGATTTTTACTGTCATGATCAAATTAGATTTCGTAACATTTGTCTGAAACTGATCAGCTATCACATAAAATCCCTGGGAAAATCGAGATAAGGAAGTTCACACGGTCCAATACTATATATACCCCCTCCAGAGCCTAAGCTCGCCCCACTCAAGAAGCAGCCGTTAGTCGGTGTAGACGCATTATGTAGTAAGGTGGCCAGCTCTGGGCTCGTGGCGCGGCAAACTGCTAGTTTGTTTAGTATCGGTTGAATTTTTGTCCTCGTGGGCGGATTTTTTATCTTGAAGAACTCATGAAGTAAAGAAATAATGGTAGCGTGGGGTTCGGTCGTGCTTGAATGGTCAGTCGAATCTGTGAATTAGTTTTGGAAAGGTTGTCTGATTGCCTGTGCAGTTTTCTGACTTTGTAATGTTTTTTGAAGAATATATTCATCTTAGCAGAACTGAACATTCATCATTGAACTATCACCTTTCCCTAGTTTCTTGGTTAAAACTACGGTGGCGACTGTGTTAAAAGTTAAGTCAGAACTGGATCACCTTAGGTTTGCACGATCACAGTTAAGATTCAAGTTTATGCACCACCCCACCATAAGCTTGTTTTCTTACACAGTGTTGTTTTTGGCCAAAAAATCACTCACAAGCAATGATGAGTGAGCAGGTGCATTGTTGTGATACAAAAGCCATGAATTATTTTCCCGCAAATCTGGACTTTTTTCATATTGCTTCTCGTAAACGGCACATAACTTCCAATTAGTACTCTTTATTGACCATACGACCTTGTGGTAAAAACTCCTGATGCACTACGCCGCAGTAATTGAAGAAAACAATGAGCAAAACCTTTTTTACTTAGGGCTTTACACCTCATTGATGTCGTGGTCATTAGAGGCAGAATGGGACTGGGGACAAGGAATGGGAAGGAATTTGGCCATGGCCTTTCTGAAGGAAGCATCTCGGTATTTGCCTGGGGTGATTTGGGGAAACCACGGAAAACTCAAATCTGGATGCCTGGACGGGGATTCGAACTGCTGTCCTCCCAAATACAAGGCTAGAACGTTAACCGCTTACCCACCACGATCGGTGAGAAAAACTTTGACAGTGGATTGTACTTTGCATGTTTTTTTGTCCTTGGCTCTTCCATTGGGATGATTGGGCCTTGGTTTCAACATTATAACAATATACCCCTAATTCTTCACCAGTTATGACCCTTTTGAGCAAATCAGGATTATCTTTGACGTCATTCAATAGCTCCTGACGAATGCTCATGCAACAGTTCTTCTGGTCAAAATTTGGCAGTTTCGGAACAAACTTCACTGACACAAATTGCATGGCACGAGTCAACCAAGATGCCGACTTCTCTAATGGTGATTCGATGATTCTCCAACACCATTTTCTTCACTTATTCAATGTTTTCATCAGTTGTTGACATGCTGGGGAACCCAGAGTGAGGTTTGACATTGACATCTTCTCGACCATCTTGGAAGAGCTTGTACCCCTTATAAACATTTTTTTTACTCAAAGTAGATTCACCATATGTCACTGTTAATATTTCAAGTGTTTTGGAGCATTTGCTGATGACATTGTCTTGTTAGCAGAAAGGGCTGGGGATATTGAGAAATTACTGAATGGCATGAACAAAATACTGAAGGATGATTTTGGACTGAATATAAATCAAAGCAAGACTAAAGTGATGAAATGTAGCAGAAATGATACCAATACTAGTAGATTAAATATAAAAATAGGATTGGATGCAATTGGAGAAGTAAGTGAATTCTGTTACTTATGAAGCAAAATTACAACCAATGGTCGAAGCAAGAATGATGTTAAAAGCAGAATAGCACTAGCAAAAAGAGCCTTCATGAAAAAGAGAAATCTTTTAGTTTCAAATATTGATCTAGGAATTAGAAAAAACTTTTTAAAACTCTGTGTGTGGAGCACAGCACTTTACGGTAGAGAAACATGGACTTTAGGAATACCGGAAAGAAGGAAGATTGAAGCACTTGAAATGTGGTGTTACAGAAGAATGCTGAAAATTAAGTGGACAGACAAAGTAAGAAATGAACAAGTTTTGGAAATGATGGGTGAGGAAAGAAGTTTGTGGAAGAAGCTTACAGAAAGAAGAGACAGGCTGGTAGGTCATATTTTGAGACATGCTGGATTAGTTAATTTGCTGGTGGAGGGAACAGTTGAAGGTAAGAACTGTAGAGGAAGACAGAGATTAGAATATATGAAGCAGATAATTGAGGACATGGGTTGTAGGGGATATGTAGAGATGAATAGGTTAGCATAAGATAGGAAGGGATGGAGGATTGCATCAAACCAGTCAAAAGACTGATGACAAAAAAAAAAAAAAAAAAAAACACACACAAAATTTGATGAAAATCCTTTGGTCCATTTTTTTTCAACAACAGAAAATCACCGAACACACAAAGGCTTATAACAATTATGCCTCTCACAAACAATGCAAAGAATGAAATTGTGAAGATGTGTGGGACAAGTGTACCAAATTTAAAAAAAAATCAACTGTATGTATCTGGTGAAATTAAAAAAGTCACCTTACTTTTTGAACTTGTATTTCCAAGCCTTATTACCCACATACACGGTAGGATCTGAAAGTAGTAGGACTGAATTAATTTAATTTTTTTTACTGAACTAATCTGTACAAATCTTTAGTAGTCCTAGAAATAGCACCCTTTAATTTGACACAATGCGCATTAAGCAATTCCCACTGTGTGTATGCCTTCTGGAACTCATTTTCTGAGATCTTCTTCAGAGATGTTGTCACAGCGCCTTGGATGTCTTTTAAGGAGCTGTATCGGTTTCCCTTGATGTTCTGCTTGAGCCGAGGAAAGAGGAAGAAGTCCGGCGGTGCCAGATCTGGTGAGGTAATGTGGCAACCCTGTGCTTGGCCAGAAACTCCTTCATAAGCAGCGCAGCGTGGCATGGTGGATTGTTATGGTGCAGCTTCCAAGGATTGGTGATGTCTGGCCGAACGCAGTGGACGCATTTTCACAACCTGTCAAGCATGTCCACGTAAAAACTGGCATTCACAGTTTGTCCATGGGGTATGAACTCCCTGTGAACCATACCACGATGTTCAAAAAAGCAGATGAGCATTGATTTGACCCTTGACTTGCTCGTTCTGGCTTTCTTCGGACACGGGGACTTGTTGGAGTGCCACTTGGTGCTTTGGCATTTAATCTCCGGGTCGTATTCAATACACCAAATTTTGTAACTGGTAACCACATTGTCAAGGAATTTTTTTTTTTGGACACACTTCAGAATTTTTTGGGAAATTTGCACACGATTCACTTTTTGTTCAGCACTCAGGACTCTTGGCATTAACCTTTCACATAGCCAAATCCTCAGTAATATTTTTTTTTTTGATGCTGCCGTATGAAATCCCTAACTCATCAACAATCAGACAAATGTTTGTGAGCCAGTCAGAGTCCAGGATGCCTTCACTTTGGCCACATTTTTATCAATCCTTGAAGTTGACGGGCGACCGGACCGCTGGTCATCTTCGACAAGCTCCTGCTCCTCCCGGAACAGCTTATCCTACTCAAACACTATTGAGTGGACCATGGCAGCATCCCCGTAGGTGCCCTTAATTATTCCGATGTTCTCCGTTGTGGTTTTCCCGAGTTTGATGAAGAATTTGATGGTGTAGTGCTGTTCGATATTTTTCTCCATCTTGGATCGCAATGACACTTCTTAACAGAGGTTCACAGAAATCAACGTGCTTACTCTCTACATGCCCAAAGGTGACTGGCAAAAAATATTGGCCTCTTCAGAAGACTCCCCACTACCCCTCCAGCACTCTGTTCGCTCTACAGAAATTCAGTCCTACTACTTTTTGATCCTACCCTGTATGTCTTATACACTTCTAGAACTCTCTTTGTTCTCCATCTGATTTCCAGTAAATTTCAAACCTTCTTCTTTATCATGTCAATTACTTTTGTGGTAATTTCCACAGACAAATCTAGGTAACCTCTTTTGTATTTGATACCCATAATGTAGGTCCCATATTACACCATCCTATTCAGGCAATAGTCTGATCAAAGTTGATAACCCAGTTCCCTCACTTCTGGTATATCCTCTTATCACTGTTTTCCAATAAATGAAGGATTTTGCAATATTTTCCTACCACTTTCCCAGTTGTTTATTATCAAATGTAATGCTAATATGTTTACACTTGAAGTCTTCAACAATCATTCCCCCCCCTCATAAAAAACCTCTGTGTACCTAATAAGCCTCTTCTAGGCATTTATCTTTATTCCATGTTGATCCACCCAGTCAGCTATACTGTCCATGTCACACTGCAGCTGTTCAGTCTTCTCCAGTTTTGTTCTTATTATATTCCATCATGTCATCTTCAAACAATCTAACTTTTGAATAAAATTTCTCGGGTAACTAGCCGAGTTAGTCGATCGATCATACATGACGCTTTGGCGGTCTTAACCTCTGCCACCATTGTCAAGTGACTGCTGCCATTAGGTTAAAGGGCTGCTCTACCGGCAGCAGTCACTTGACAGCAGAGATTGTGACTGCCAAAATGTCTTGTTTGATCGATGGACTTACTCGTATAGTTACCCGAGAAAATTTTATTCATTTTCAACACCGAGAAAACCTCCAGTCTTATACAACCTTACTTTTGAGTGTAAACCATCAACACAATCATTCATTAGAATAATGAACTACCTTGTGACAAACCCATATTCACCTCCTGAATTTCCTAACCTAACTTTTTGTTTTCTAATTTTTAAGAGTTCCTCTACCCAGCAAATTACTTTTTCATCCACTCCAGTGGTTTTTTTTCCTTATTTAACATCATTTTAAGACTCTTTCAAATATCTTTAAAAATCTATGGCTACACTGTCAACTTGCTTCCCTTGTCGATTTCATCCAAATTTTCATTTACTTCTTGGAGCTTTGACTGAGATGCTGTTTACTGGAAATAATACTAAATTATTTTAAAACACTGCAGGCTGGAAAAAATTTTCAACATTGATTTTAATAGTAGATAATCCTTTCCAAATAAATATTAAGCTGAATCATTACAAGGTTTATTTCATTTTATGAAACCAGTATAGCAATTTTCCTAGTTCTTGTATTTTAAGGGATCAATTTGAACAACTGTGTCTTCCAGGAGCTTTCCAAAAAACATTTCAGATATATTTTACATGGTACATTGGTGTTGTGTTACAGACTTGAAGCAGAACAAGAACTCATATCACCGAAAATGTTATCTGTGGATGTGTTTTGCAGCTTTGGAGATTTTCTCACATTCCTATTTTAAAAAATGGTTCTTTACCCATGTCATCTCATTGTCAGGTATACAAAATTATAATTTTTATTTAGTATTTACTTTTTTGTATGAAAATAGTGACATTTAACTGTATAGTTTGTTTTTCCAGGTAAGCAGATTTTTATTTAATGCTAAAACACAGTCAGTAATTAAACTAATTGTTCAACACAGCGTACTTCACATAATAAAAATATTTTCTGTTTACAGTTTTGAGTAAAACCTGGCTAAATTATATAAATAAATAATAAAAAACATATTTTATCTGTACATATAGAAAGTAAACATCTTTATTACTGAATTATTATAAATCTTTTTTGTGTGTCTTAATTTTCATCTAAATGCTTTTTTCTGCAGTAAATTAAATGAAACAAAAAGATTTTGTCCCTGATTTACCCTCAATTATAATTAATGACAGTTTCCATCATCATATAACACTGTTTTTCTTGCTACTCTATTTTTACTTAATTATTGTCATATTAAGCTTTAAAAACTGAAACTCTTACCAATCAAAAAAGAGAAGTATAATTGATGCAGTGCAATTTATCTTGTCAAAGTTTACAAAATATTTCAGTCAATTGTGAGCTTGGGGAAGAGATGGAACCAAATCAGGCGAATAAGGCAGGCATGACAACAATTCATATCTTAGTTGATGTATTTTTGCTATGGCAATGACTCTTGTGTGAAGATGTGCAATTTTCTTGATGAAAGATTACTTTCTTCCTCACGCAAAAGCTGTCCTTTTTCCACATATCTTTTTGGTTCAAGAGGTGTAGTATTGCACCGTAATTGTTTGACCTGTGGGAAGATAATCTATCAACAGAATTCCTTTCACATCCCTTAAAACTGACGCCATGATCTATACAGCCAACAGTATTGCCTTTGCATTCTTTGGTGGTGGTGACTCAACATGTTTCTACTGTTTTTTGTCTCTGTGGTATAGTAGTGGACACAAATTCTCAGACATTTCCAATCTGATGCATTTATGATATAGTGTTAAGAGTCACAGCACCCATCAAGCACATAATTTCCACATCCTCAATTCCACTTTTAAAATGTGATATGCCCATTCAGATGACATCCTTAGCTTCAGCAATTACAGTTTTGCAATAAGTTCCGTGGTAGTGGCACATCTTGCCCAACCACAATGTGTATCATCATCTAAGATATCCCAACCAAATTTAAACTCATTTTTCCAATTGAAAACAGTTGAATATAAAGGAGCAGAGTCCCCCAGTATGTTTGGTATGATTTTCCTTTTCTTTCATTCCTTTCTTTACAAAGTACTTAATCACTGCTCGAATCTTGATTTTTACCATCTTCACAAATCACTACACGGGAACAACAGCAAAGAGATGTCTGCATCACAGATCTCTGTCCAAAGCACTGATCTTTACTCTTAAAGAATGATTTATTATTATGCAGGAACCTCATTGTGACATCTGGTGATGATTTCAAGAACTTTTATTTATTCCATCTTGTTGTTTAACTTTTCATTAGATCTCAAATGCATCAACCAGTCTGGTGTTTAAAATCTTTATTAATATCCTGCATTTTCTCCTAATGAACTAGTCCACTAGTTCCTATCAGTTCATAGCAAAAGACCCTAAGGCTTATAATATCTTCAGTTTTATAACCATGCCGTAGCATCTAAGCTTGGCTCCAACAGTCACCATCTTCTTGTTATAGAAGTTCTATATTTGAATTTCTTGACCCATCAAATATTTCCATTCCCAGTGACCATCCAATCATCATATACATTGCAAGAAACTAAAGGAACAAAGGTTAAAAGGCGCTTTTGACAATCTATGGTGGCCTGCGCTGTTTGAAAGCTTAAGAAAAATCAACTGTCCAGAAAACCTATATAACAGTTTTAGAGATTATTTTAGAAATTGATATGCATAATAGCAGTGCCCTAACTAGTACTTAGAGAAAAGACTGATGAAAGGCTGCCTGCAGGGATCAGTGTGCAGATAAATTTTCTGGGGCATTGGCTTGGAACCGATAAAGAACATCTATCTCCAGAGTTCATGCACTACATACCTGGGCATGGTCCATACAACAATTTCCTAGAACAGAGAGGCCTCAAAGAAACAAACAGGTGCAACTGTGGCGAACTAAGTACTCCTGAGCAAGTGGTACGGGAATGCAAACAAACAGAAGCATCAAGAGCACACATTCAATTACAACTTCAGAATAGAAGAATATACAACATACTGTGTGATAACAAGCTCTGGAAGTTGCTAGATGAAGCTACTAATCTAGCATCACTGTACAAGAAGGCAAGATACGCTGAATTGAAATTAGCAGAGCATAGAGGACATCACAAGAAAGAAACATAAAGGTAAAAGGGTAGAAGAAGAAATTCAAGAGGAAAGAACTACCCAACTGTAATCACAAGCACTACCCACGATTAAGGCGGTGCTGGCACCAGGAAGACAGAAAAGATTCTAGTCATCACAGTGCCTCTGTTTTGGGCCGAGGTAGCAGACTGCTCTGATTCCAGGAGGGAACTACTGATGTGGGAGTAGGTGGCTTCTAGGACAAACCAGAGAACAAAGAGATCACTACCTGAAACATAAAGGTGGTTGATGGCACTTGTTGGTTAGCATGTCAGCAGTCGCCCTGAAGCATGAGCAGAGACGGCCTGCGGTCTGGATGTCGGTGCATGCCAGCAGTGGTGCAGGAAGATCATTCATGTATAGACAGTTTATTGATTAGAACTATGGAAATACATAGACATTTGCTTATTTTGGTGTGAATTAGTATAGATGGTAAATTAATTAGTAGAATACTTTAGATCTGATGAATCCTTTATAATAAAATACTAAATGGCCTGCTTTAGGTAACAATGTAAAATCAGGAAATAAAAGTAAAAAAAAACACATCATATAGATCAAAAGGACAATTCCCACTCTCTTAGATATTTCTGCCAATTGGCTGTGCTTCCTAACAATGTTACCAAAAATGGCTAGATAGTGTACATATACCCTTTTGAGTTTGGGACTTAATCTGATCAGGTCTTCACTTCCACCTTCTTGACTCATCATTTACTCCATTCTCTTAACTATTTCGGCCTGCCAGCTGAGCTTCCCAATAACTAAAGTGAGGTTACCAGGAATGGAGGGATTGTTTGTAAAGCCTAGACAATCCATTACATCCTTTGAGGTAGGGACTTAATCTGATCAGGTCTTCATTCCTTTCTTCTTGACTCAGCATTTTACTTCATTTTCAAATGGCCTTTTACAAAATGAATTTGTACCGAGCATGGTGGGTGAGCATTTAACGCTCTGGCCTCGCATTCAGGAGGATGGCTGTTCGAATCCCTGTCTGGGCATCCAGATTTGTTTTTTCCATGGTTTCCCCAAATCACTCCAGGCGAATGCCGGGATGCTTCCTTCAAAATGGCCATGGCCGAATTCCTTCCCATTCCTTGTCCCCAATCCTGTCCCGCCTCTAATGACCTCAATGTTGACGAGGCGTAAAGCCATAAGTAAAAAAAAAAAAAAAAAAAAAAAAAACACCTTTGCCTTGTAGGAAATCAATTTTGATCACAGATGGTCATCACTCTATGAATTTGATGTAATTTTTGTGAGAGTTTACAATCATATTTTTGGATATATCATCCACCCAAAACCCAACCCAGTACATTTAATAATGAGCCTTGGTCATTCAAGACAAATGTGGTCATGTAGTGAAAATTTCTGGTTCTTGGATGGAACAGTCTATATTGAAATGCTTATGCCATTGCTGACATCTTTCTTGCCTCTTTTATATTCAGAGAGAAATATTAGGGGATACCCAAAAGTAATTGAAATTGTTGTACAGTTGACAGATCTGCCTCCTGAGCAAGTGTGCTAAATGGCATTGCTTAGGATGCTTGTGTTAGACATCTGTGATTTTTGTGGAAGCTGTTTCACATTTTGCTTGATTTGGTCATGAAAGACTTACATGAACAGTGTGTGGATGTGAAATTTTGCTTGCTTCTTTGGAAAAAGGCTTCAAAAACTGCTGAATTATTTAAAAGAGCTTATAGGGAAGTTGCTAAGGGTAAATTCAAGAGTGCGTACCCATTTTGAAGAAGGTGAAATATTGATTCATGAACAACAGCCAACTGTCTTCAACTTCTTGAATGGATAACATAAAAAAACGCCAAATTGTATTTGAAGATTGATAGTGTGAGATAGAAAAAATCTAGGAGCTTGGTACAGTCAATTGTAATAGAAGATTTGTAGATGAGAAGGATTGGTTCAGTGTTCAGTCTCTCACAGCTCTCACATTGCACCAGTTTTTAACAAGAAATGGTATGCCTGCTATGCACATTCTAGCCTATTCATTTGATTTAGCTCTGTGTGAGTTGTTTTCATTCTCACAGTTGAAGAGAGAGTAGAAAAGAAAATTGTTTCGCCTACATGGATGAGGCCAAAACAAAAATGATTAAGGCACTATCCATCATCACAACAAATGGAATTAAATTTTTTTTGGAAAGTAGATGAAATACTGGAAAAATATATTATCTCTAATAGAATAAATATAGAAGGGAATTGAAGAATGATCATAAAAAAATAATTAAAAAAGAAATTCCTGTTACTTTTGGGTACCCCCTTGTGGTACCTATTTATACTCATGGGATATCCTACCAGTTCTAAAAATATAATTTATAACAATTCATTAAAATTATATAGATTATTGAAGTACCTAGCCAGAAAAACACATTTCTTTTAATGTTTAATTCTAGCTTTCCATTTTCATCTCATAAACATAAACTGGGATCAGAGATCCCTTCAATCGAGACTGAAAGTTTGATAAATATTTCTAATTTTATTCCTTCATAGGTCTTGATTGATCTATTCCACTGTTTATTCTCATATAATTTGGAACGTCTTAAATTCATCTTTTTCTGCCTTCATAAAATATTAGAATCTTCCTATTTGCTTCAGAAGTTCTACTTTTAGCAAGGATCTGTTCTGTGAGCTCTGTAACTGAAGTGATGTAAAATGGTATAGTAATAAATCTTTCATAGTTATGTGATATAACTTCATTCTTTATTACCGAGCGGGGCGGTGTAACGGTTAGCGTTCTTGCCTCGCATTTGGGAGGACGGCGGTTCGAATCCCCGTCCGGGGATCCAGATTTGGGTTTTCCATGGTTTCCCCAAATCACTCCAGGCAAATGCCGGGATGCTTCCTTCAAAAACGCCATGGCCGAATTCCTTGCCCCCATCCTTTCCCGTCTCTATAGACCTCGATGTTAAAAAAAAAATCGTTCTTTATTATTATTCGAGTTTCAGAATTAAAATCCACATCAGTTTACTCACATAGTAATTCTGGAGACTTCCAATTAGTATTAACACAACATGATATGATGTAATTCTGGAGACTTCCAATTAGTATTAACACAACATGATATCATTTTCTCCTGCTTCTTGTTTCAAATAGGCCTACTTAGAACCACTTATTAAACTGTTGAGCTTTGATCTTTGCCCAGTGCTGCCACAACCACTCCCAGTGTAATTACTCTCTGCTGCCCAGTATTTATTATATATGGCCTCCACGTATTATAAAATACATTTTGGTAATCCTTTTATGTTAAATTCTGTCTCATTGTTTTAGAGGATAATGTTGCAACAGTACGCCAAGTGGCAGTAGCCCTGTTTCCTGCTATGGAGTCTATGTGCAAAACACCTGAAGATGATCACTTGATGGAAATACTCCATAGGGCATTTGAGCGCTTGCGTTCTGATGTAGACCGCCAAGTACGAATATCATCTGAATCTATCAACCACAAGCTCCTATTGAACAAGGTGAATATATAAATAAAATTCATTTTACACATAAGAATTATAGTTTTCATATCTGTTCATAACAGTGCTAGTTTTGATTAAATTCCAGTTATAAAGAAAACTGGTAACTTTTCTACACTTTAGAATCTTCTTTTTATCCAAATAGTATCCAAACTAATGTCATGGGTGAAAAAAGAATTACTGCATGTTCTTCCTCAGCTTCTTTTTCAACAAGTTTTGTTTTAACTGAATTGCAATGGAGCACATGCTCTGGTGGCAATTCCTCTATATATCTATTTCTCCATTTCTTTTTTTTCCCCCTCTCAAACTATTTTCTTTTGCCCTATTCAAATTTTCAGTGATTTTGGTAAATTGTTCAGCACTTCCCTTGGTAATTTATTTCAGTCCCTCATCCCCATGCCCATAAAATAACATTTTCCCACTTCCTTATTCCTTAGCACAATGATTCTTTCTTATACACACTTTTGGAAGTTTATTTCAAAATCACGCATTCAGAAGTTTTGTCTTTAGAATAATAAACCTTTCATTTAACATTTGTGAATAATTAGAAGTCAAATGGAGTCATGAATATACCGTAGTTTAGAAATTTGTGTGAATGGACTGTGGCGATCAGTCACCTCTGCTAAAAAGTATGTGACAGGCACTTGCTGCACAGACTTACACAGGGGCTGACTGGGAATCCTTGCTGTGATGAATGAGCCTGCCAAATGTGAATGTGAATGAAAGGAACAATGCAGGGTAACCATATTGAATTAATTTTGGCCTCAAATTATTTTCCATGAAGCAAAAATTCATCCAAACTAGATGCTTTATTTGCATATAATTACAGTAGATGATGCTTTGCTTTATAAATATGCGTGGGTCATAATTAACACTGTAAAAGAAGATGATAATAATAATATATGCCTCAATACCATTCACTAGGTAAGAAAAAGTTAACTTCAAACTACTTTTTAACTTGCAATGTACCCTATCAAAAAGAAAGGGACACTGATAAAAAGAATTAATTGAAATAAAAAAGTTCTAAATTTAAAAAATAAATAAATGAAAAATTGTGTTGCATTATTACCATATGATCATGCATAGTCTGTGGCTATGAAAGGTGTAATGTGTCTCTCTTCAGTGCTGCATGGTCTGAATTAGAGATGAAAATAAAGGAGAAGGGGAAATCTGCTACCTGCTTATTTAGGATTACTTTTCCAAAAGATACCATGGGGTATTTAACATCCACAGCAAACAGATGAGTCACAATCTGCAGTGTTTTATGTTCTCACTCCATATATACTGTAAAGAAGTTTGGGATTTAAGCCACTACTTAGGTTCACAATCTGGTGGTTTGTAATCATTCCTCTTCCACTTGCCAAGTCCTGATTAATGAGCATTTCTTTCATCATTGGGGCATGAACAAGATAAACCCATGGTAAGTGCAGTACACTTCCAAGATGCCATGGTGACTTAAGCTGTTGAAGCAAGCTTGGGACACATATAAATTACTCGAATGAAATAATATAATGGTTTTCGCACTTGAAAAGGTGAAACTTAGAGAGCAACTAGTGAAAGTTGTAAAGAAAGTCTATTTCCAAATATGATGGCATTAGAACATTTATTTTAATTTTTAGGCAGAGACTGAGGGGATAATGTTCAAAAGATGCTGATAATAGATAAAGGGTCGAAACCATTTATACTAATGAAACCATCCAAGTAAAAGCTGAGCATTGTTGAATTAATGACATTCTAATGACCTTCACAGATGTGGATGTATTCACACAAATAATTCCTTACATTTTTTCAGGCTATGTAGCAGACTCTAGTTCAAATCTTTACAAAGCTATGCCACATTACCACTCACTCTGATAGTGAAATTGTTCAGTTCCAATCAAATTTATTATAGCAGTGCTTGCTATGTTAAGAGCACTTCAATAGTGTTGATATATTGCTATGTGACAGCAAAATAAAACTTTTTTTTTCTTTTTCATAATATTCAAACATTATTAGATGTTAAGTATAGTTTTTGTTACTGAAGTAAAGGATATGGTGTATATCATCATATATCTTTAACTTCACCCAAACTGTTTTGTAGGAGACCTTTAACATACAATTTGTGTATTAAATAACTTTTATAAACATTTTCTTAAAATAATAATAAAAAAAACACTTTTCAATGTGATTTCTAACCATTCTTGTAAGAAAGAAAGTTTTAGAAAGTTGAAACTCAAAGATTTTGCTACATTTATTTCCACCAAGAAAACGTATTCTAAGATGTAACATTTATAGGTGGAAAATTTTATTTAAAGAGATATTTCAAGTTGTATTTTGCCATATGTTCTGGAGTGGACAAAGGTAAAAGTCTTAAATCGAAAATTAGCAATTAATGAATTAATGAGTTACAACAAATTTTAATATCACAGTTTGTTGTCAGCATAGGTACATGCAGTCTGAATAAAAACAGTCAGTTGATGAATTCTAAATATGATTTTTAGTAAAGAATTTTAATTTTATGAGTAGAAGAGCTAGGAAGTTAAAAGTAGGCTTAAATGTGAGAGAAAAATTCATTTGATAATAATAACATAATCTTAATATTGAAACTTGCCGACATCACCACTTGTGAGTTTTAAGAATTAATAACTCTTAAACAAGTAAACTTATGAGAAAATTTGTCATGACTTAAAAGGTTCTAAATAAATCAGACTATAACATGCAAAAATTTAGAGAAAATCTGATTAAAAATAGTGTACCATGAGAAAATTGGATTTTTGTAATTCCCCGTGGGGATACCCCAATATTCCAGATCAATCCAGCTCAAGGTTAGCCAAGACTATAGATATACTCTTCCTTTTGGTTGACAGTCTTATTTTACCATTGTACCATACTTGTCGCGCAGCCTGGGTCAGTATCAAGTCACCAGTCTAAAAGTACTTGTCATGCCTCTAGTCAAAATTTTAAAATGTAACAGCTAAAAGTTTAATTCTCTCACCTCAGAATAAGTTCAGTGACTTTAACATTTATTTCAAGGAAATGTAAAACTAAATTCAATGAAAGAACTTTTCTTATGATGTGTTAAGAAGTCAACATTAGCAGAGTTTAAACAATTTAACAAGCTTGCTCTAATGTGGGGCGCAAATCTAAGTATGTTTGCAAGAGTGAATTCTTATAACCAGTGTTGTGACTTGAAGAATAACCCAAAATTTTCATATGTATTGTTGAATGTCTGATCCATCCTTCAACGATATTTCTAATGTGTGATCTGACACCAGGAGTAACTTCATTAAACTTTCAAGAATATAACAAATTAATAATAGCAGTTACCTTTATTTGTATGTGTGACCCCCTCCACCATTATCTGTTGCAGTAGTAATAGCAAACAGATTGGCAACCGAAAGATAGTACATGAATCTAGCAGCATCTTCAGGAATGGTATTAGGCAGTCACGCGTACAGGCATTATGATCAAGATTATGTGTAATGTTTGAACCCCAATCAAGAATTTCTTCATGATTGTAGATAAATTTCAAGCATTTGTGAGATAGACCTCAAAAAGCGTTTAAAAAATTAACAATATTGACTGCCACTGGTATCTTCATTTTCAAGTAAAAAAAAAAAAAAAAAAAAAAAATGAATAAGTATCTTAGTCCCATGCTAGGATGAGCTCCATACAACAATACTTCAAATGTTGAAGTAGGAAAAAAAAATGTTGACCTCCGTTTCATGTATGTCCCTTAAATATAATTGTATAACATTTTAAATAAAATTTTAGTTTTGGGTCAATGAAATACATAATACGCAAATTTAAAATCTGCATTTATTCCATTTTGACTGAAAGACAGCATTGTGACAGCGATAGTGTCCTGTTTCCATTCCCGGTATGGAAACCTAAAGATGGAAGTGGTAATAACAGGGCCGGCGCTATGAATTTCAGGCCCGGCGTAAAATGGGCAATCTTTTTTTTTTTTAGCTCTACAAACTGGCTGGGCAACAATGGGCAGATTCAGGGCCCCTACAGTCGGTGATCGGGCCCCCCCATCAGCCGGCGGGCCCAGGTACTATTGACCCGCATGCCCCCCCCCCCCTCCCCTCCTAATGCCGGCCCTGGGTGATAAGGATGGTGATAGGTTAACAATTAGAACATGCCAAAGTCTCATACTACTATTAATTAATGAATGAATGAATATATACTGTAACTTGCTGGAGATTCTTAAATCCCAGGTAGCTAGAGGGATTGAATCTTGGTTAAAGGAAGAAGTATCGAAGTTTATCCTGAGGGTTACAGAGTTTAACACATATCACATATGTACAGGAAGAGTTTGCTGAACTGAATCTTGTAAAGGGTAGTAATGATAACTACAGTTTACTAACATTCTGAAATGATAAAATTTGAATTACTAGCTTTATAATTCTTCAGAACAAAATAAAAGATGAAAATAAGATTGGATAAACTGGCAGTTTCATTTTCACAACTATCCAAAGTAAAAGACGAGTTCTTTGTTTCTTATAATAGCAAGAGGATGCATGAACAAGATGAAGCCCTCAGATAGAAACTTCATATTTATTTACTGTTCAGAGGATATTATGGAAGTTTTAATATAACATGAATGGGCTTGGCAGGAATTAATATGAGTAAATGAAAGAAGCAAATATTTTCAGATGTCAAGGAGGCTTTTCGCAAGTTGTAAACCAAAGCATAAAAAGAAAAGAAATGATGCATTTCTTCCAATTAATGCCTACTGATAATGGTAGAATTTCAGCTTATTGAGGGTTTAAATGAAGCAGTTATGATAGTATAAGAGAATTTATCAAACAATTGGCAAAGAAAGTGGATGAATGCAAGTACAATGATTAAAGACCAGCATACCATAAGTGAAGAGTGCTTCAGGTGAAAGTCCAGTATGTGGATGGAGAGCACCAGTACAGTGGAGTATTAGTGGAATCATTAGATAGGAAATGTATGTCATGAGAAAAAAAAATAAAGCAGCACATGGAACTTACAATTTGAACATGAATGTTACGAGCTGAAGATGCTTTTGAGAAGAAAGTAATAAAGCAGTAATACAGCAGGATATGCTGAAACAACTATGCAAAGAAATTATTGCAGATAAGACGAAAGGTAAAGATGTTTTGATGAAAATTATTATGGCTGGATAGACAAAGCTGGAAAATGCAAATAGGAATTTCTGTGGCTGTATTAGGAAACTGAGGGGGGAGAGTGCACTCAGACAAATATGGATAAAGATAAAGGTGCCAAAGACATAAGATTGTCTTATTGGCAACTCCTTCTATTCCATTCAAGAATTTTAGCAAAATAATTAATTGCATTCAATATGACCTTTTGCAAACTCAATTGTAAAAATTAATGTGTATTTTTATTTATTTGTCTTTGTAATGTATAATTGTTTTCACTATGATTATGACTCGTATGTATGTGTATTAATCATGACGTGTTTCACATCCCAGAGGTCCTTCCTCAGCAGCGATCCATGCAACAATATTGATAAATAAATAAGAAGGTTAAAATATGAAGCAGTTGTTATATTCTGAGAAAGTTATGAAGAAGATAAGCCAGTTAAAAGTGTTGGAAGTATTGCAAGAGATCTCTAAAAGAAGGATCAGTGTCAAATCATATCATACCTAGAAATATTATTTAGGTTGAGTCTGGAGATTTCGTGTGTACCATAGGATTGAAAATGTGCCATAATAGTAATGGTTCATTAAGTAGTGGAGAAAAATAGCAGTGTTAGGAAAATTATGAAGACCTTGATATCAAACCACATTAAGAGGGTTTCTGAGGAAACGAAGTGATTGTAAATCAGTAACAGGGGCATAGGAGAGATTATTTCCATGAATCTTGGTTACAGATGAAATGGCTACAGGAAACCAAATGTTGCTCTGAATCTCTCCAAGGCAATATATGGAGTGGGCCATAGGATGGTAATGTATGAGGGTGATACAATTAGTGTGAATCAGTAAACCTCTTGCTGGTTGGAAGAAACCATAAGGATCGAATTTAGAAAGGATTGCGAAGAGCTATAGATTGATATGGACAGGATATCTAATAAGTTAATATGGAATGAGAATAAATTCCAAAAAGAGTAAGCTTATTTGGATAGAAAAATAAAAATTTGTTTGATGTTCTGGAAGAATAATTCATTGTAAGAAGCATGAAATCTAAATATCTTGAAATATTATATAGTGATTAAGTTTATTAACAAGCTATGCTCTGAAAGATGGAATACCTGATTAAATTATTATCTTCTGTGACAAACTCCAGAATGTTTTAAATAAATCAATCAGATCATGTTTACGTAATGGGTGATATTAATTCAGTTGTGAAAGATATCCAACAGAAGTTATAGCTTTCGGATAGAAGCTGCCAGTAGAAATGTACAGAAACTCAAATATTTTCCATCTTTCAATCAACTGCAGGAAACAAGGAATTTCTTTAGAAAGAGAGACATTAATAAGTTTGCATTAACAGTAACACAATGATCATTGATTGATTGTATTATTATCAACAGCAAAAGGAAAAAGGCCTAATCAAAGATGCTTTGTGTTTTAAGAAATAGAACCAGATTATTTTTTGTAATATCTGGGGTAAGGGAATGGGGCGAATTAGCTACGTGGGATACAATAAGGTTTAAAGATGTCACTAAGATTTTATATATATATATATATATATATATATATATATATATAGAACATTAGGATAGGATAAAAAACCACCGCTTACCAAAGAAGGGGATTCCAGCAGCGTTGGTACACAAAAAAAACACGAACACACAAAGAATAGAATTTTCAAGCATTACTCTTCCTCAGTAGAAGTGAGATGGCTGCACACAAGCAGCCGGCAGCGGCATATATATATATATATATATAAATAATAACAATGAAAAAAAGACGCTAAGTAGCGGAAAGGAATCAAATTAGGATAGGGAAATGAGCCACCACTTACCTTTAGATGATGGATGTGGGGCGCGAACACACAGAAATTGTGTTTGTGTCTTTTCTGTGTGTTCGCGCCCCACATCCATCATCTAAAGGTAAGTGGTGGCTCATTTCCCTATCCTAATTTGATATATATGTAAAGAGACTCCAACTTTTCTTTTCCAACACAATAATTAAAGATAATATTCGCAAGAAATGGGAAAGTGTCAAGAAATGTATAGAGAAACAGTTAATGGATCTCTTGAGGAAAATAGAAAATTTAGAAAAAGGAATGACTCTAAATATAGAACGAAGAAACACAAATAATAATTAACAACAGCTTGCTATATGTATCTGCAAACACCTAATCCTGCTTGAAATTCAGACCTGTTATTTGGGTGGACATGGATTCAACCTCCAGTCTGGCCATTCAGATTTCAGTTTTTGATGTTTTTCCAAATTCCTTTCAAGAGAGTGCCAGGATGGTTCTTTCAACAAGGTCCCAATCCTCTACTAGCTCTAATGACTGCAGTTAGCCATAATATTTTTAATATAAAACGAAAGAAAAAATGTACTTTTGAATATTATGAAAATTACAAAATAAAAATACACCCATCAAAGCATATAACAAGGAAAACACGCTAACAATATTTGGAAAGCTGTATTACTACAATAAAAAAAAGAGAACCAAACAGTAACATATAACATACTAAAATATCTATACTCGACCGAGAAATATACATAAAGATAATATTATAGAAGATGCTAAATTAAAAGAAGAATACCAAAATTTATGTTCAAACAAAATTTTAGAAAAGATTACTATTATATTATGCTAAATTAACTTTGACAAGCATTAAGAAAATAAAAAACTATAAATGATCAGATTGAATAACCACTAAACTATCACTTTGTACCACAACTTCGAGCACCACTGCATGTGATGAGATTGAGTTAAGTGTACAACAATTCAAACTTTCATCTCAATTCAATCCACCGTCTCTTCCACAGAATTGTGCTGTTGCAAAATAGTTCCTTGTTTGGAATTATCATTTAGAGAGTGACTATGAAACAACATTCATTCTCTGCCACTAGGCCTTGCCCACTGTCGGAATCACCATCACATCACTTCAGATCTTCGAAGGAAAATCTGTTTTCAACTCCATCACCACTGGTCCCGATTACACCCAATCTATACGAGTATGAACCACTTTTCTAACCTGACATCTTGAATATTCTTGTAATACTAAAGGAAAAAGCATGAACAGTACCTCACCCACTCTATCCAAGCAACCGCAATCGCTCTTTCCCTCACGTGACCTTTTTTGTCCTATCCCAGGTTTTGGCACATCAAAGACTTTTATTGCTCCTTTATTCTTTGGTTTTGTAATCTATCACTATCCAGACAAAAACACTTTGTCCTCCAAAGCTTATTCAGCCTGAGTTTCAGCTGCTGCATTACAGTTCCCTCCTATTCCAATGCACCCTGTTCTCGCCCTCTTTCCTAAACTCCATTCTCCACTTCAACAACCTCATCCTTGTGGAACTCCAGCGATACAAGAACTTACCATAAACTATAATATCATCATCCTCCCAGATGACTGGGGCTCTATCACCGTGCTCATGGTCCAAACTTGTTCCCTGGTGGAGGCACGGAGGCAGCTTTCCAACAGCAACAGCTGCCATCCACACACCACAGCCTCCACCATCCCCCTGTGCTGAAAAATAACAAGCTTTCTTGGCTTCCAGGGCCACTTACAAGGGGTTTTTTTTTTAAATAATTTTCTCCTCACTCCTTAGAATCCAAGTACGCCCATCCCACACCTTCTTTCAAAGAAACATAATAGGATTTTGGAATATCTTATACTTTTGGAGAAACTCCCACCCTTTCTTCATCAGAGATACCCCATACTTCCACAACATCTGTCCACAGTTCCCTCTCCTCTACCTCCAGACATATTCTTGACTCCATTAATGTGACTTCCCTGTATATAAATGTCCCCCACTGTCAGGGCCTCAGTGCCCTGGAACAGTTCCTAGATATGCAACCCCCACACAGCCTTTATTGTGCATCCTTTCTTACATCCTTGTCTCACTTCGTTCTCTGCTTCTCATAATTCCCAAGTATATCACTAGATATGTGGCACTGCCATGGGTTCGTACAAGGACCCATTCCATAACAACTTATTCCTGGATCATTTGTAGGAACAGTGCCTTAACTACATCCCATTTAATCCCAGTGTGTTTTTCAGATACGTAAATGATATGTATATGAGCTGGACACTCAAAAAAATCAATCTCTTTAAGACTTCCTCAATTTCTTTAACTTCTTTCCTCAACTATATGTTGACATAATCCCACACATATCATGTGGCCATTGTCCTACAGCAGGGTGCCCTTCACATCTCTAGTTTATATCAAGCCCACTAATTTGTAATAATTCTACACTTCAACAGTTGTCATCCCTTCCACACCAAACATTCCCTTCCTCACTGCCTTGCCATTCACAGCAGATGCATCTGCTCTAGTGAAGAATCCCTTTCCAGGTATTCTCAAAACCCAGCACAAGTCCCCATATCACACTGCTACCTCTGCTGATCTTGTACAGAAATGAACCTCTTGTACTGCTACCAACACTACACACACTACTTATGTCTTGCGTCTCTAAAGTCAAGAGACCCAGTTCTCTCCCGGTCTTGACTCCATCAACCAGATCTTGTGATGAGAGATTGACTTTCTATGTTCTTTCCCTTTAAAGTGTGCCCTTCTCCAAAAATCTTACTGCTCCCTCTCACATATGCTTCAGCAGACTTTCTAACATCTTGGGTCACAAATACTCCCCTTCAGATTTAATTTAATTGCAATGGAGCACAGGCTCCGGTGGCAATTTCCCTACACACCCATCTTCCCCCTATTCTGCCAAACCCCTAGATGGGTTCTTCCCTTGCAACAGATTTAACTGCAAAACTTGCAATATGCATACAGCTATCACAAAATATTCCAATTGAACCATGGAGGAGACTTTCCCACCATTGTACTTGCTACATGCACCACAACATACTTCATATATCAACTAACCCCATCCTTTGCTTTAGTTCTTGCATAGGCATCTCTCCCAACCAGCTTACAATAATAATGAATGGCCACAGGAAATCAGTCTACACTTGCAACCTAGACCACCCAGTGGCATCTCATGTCAATTCCCCATATTCTAACAACTCTACTACTGTAAAACAGTGAGAGTTGTCAGATTTTACTTGGAAGCTACCACACTTTGAACTCCACATATGCGAACTAGCTTACAAACATGTCCTTGACACTTGGTATGCCCCTTGTCTTATATCTGACACTGTCAGCCACCAGTTTCACTAACCACATCTTATGTAATTGTTTTCTGCTGTTACATCCATCCACTTTATTACTGAAGATTATTTGTTTATAAAAACTTTGAACAAGGAGTGAGCCTGTACAAGATATCCTCAGGTCAACTGTTCTCCTCTACCCTTTATAATTATGATGTTAGGTTTAACCTCCACATAGGCACAAAGTTGAAGTCCTATCACTTAATCTTTGTTGTACGCAATATATATATATGAAATGAAACAGTAGTAAGATATTCTAATTTTAATTTTTTATTATTGATTTGATCTTGTTCACTGCAGCATGCAACTGGAGTAACAGACACAGAAGATAACCGTCGGTTGGCAGAGGAGTTATCAGTGGAGGCCAGATGGTCTCATGATCAGGATGTGCGGGCAACATGTAACACTGAGCTGCTGTCAGAAAAACCTATTGATGGCTTATGTAAGTTGAGCCAGAAATGCATATTATTTATCTTAGATTTATTTCCACCTCCAATCATGTTTTGATCTACTGCTTTTTATTCTGTTCCCCTCCCCCTCCCAAGTCTAAATTTTTTGCCAAATTGCTTATACCTGAGTCTACTGAAAGTAAATGTACTAAAATGAATTATTTAACTCTTCAAAAGCAATTAACAAAAATCTACTTTCCCCAGGTATAAAAAAATCATTATTTTGCATTTGCTAAAATCAGATATTAACTGGAATCATTACTCTGTTGTTTAAACTTAATTTTATTGTCTCAGCAATAATTCATCTTATAGTCATATTACTCACTTCTCATTTTTATATGACATCACAAAGTTCTAACTTTACACAGTGATGTACTCAATTACTTATCATCTCAGTTTACAACTTCGCCATTCATATAATATTCATACCACATTGTTTAACTGGAATGTTACTGAATTTGTGGTATCTTTTGATTAAACAGCTTATATTATGTGAGGTATCAACATATTGCTTCCTGAATATGTGATCTACACTGCTGTCCATGTTGACACATTATCAGTTCTTGAAGCAAAGTTTGGGCCATTGTTTGCCAAATACTTAAAACAACATAATCAAAGCAAATCATACTTGGGGATAATAAACCAAGAAATTCCAGAAGTTGTGTATATAGTGTTAGTTTAAATGGTGTAATGACACATCTTACCTCTAGTTGATTTTATCATCATCTGCATTGACTTGTTGCTCAAAAGAAGATTACTTTTATTAGCCAACAGTATCATGCTTTTTGTCCCTAGTTCAAAAATGCTACTCCATCTAAGTTTTCTCTTTGCAACAGGTCAAGTTCAGTGGTATTTAGGTGTTTTGGTGGTCATTGCAACTGATTAAGAATTGATAAAATGATTAATGACACTAAAACTTACTTCTATCATGAGTAAGGTTATTAATTGAAGTATTGTAAAGTGTGTTAATTTTATGTGTGTATGTGTTTGTCCTGGCCCTTCTGCCTTCATCTGTGGTAAGTGACATATTATTTTCTTTACCCTTCCTTACTTTTTAAGTGTATGTATAATAGGCTTACCAGACGTCCCTGTTTGTTGGAACAATCCCCGTATTTAGTTCTCTATCCCCGGACAGATTTCATCCCCGCAGTGTCCCCGGATTTTTACTGTTGTCCTCAGAATTTTTTTTCAATCAAGCGAGAGACCTTTAAAAGCCCTGATTTGCTAAAGCATTCGTTTAAAGTAAGAGATATGAAGTGCCCTTCTTTCCTTGTACGTGCCTAGGAATAAAAGGAAATTACAAGGATACTGCATCTTGGACACAACAGCTTTGTGCTGTGTGCAACATGACTGTCTGTGACCATCATTTAAAATACAAAATATTAACAATATGTGGCTTTTAAGTTAACCCATCCTTTAATCATATAACTTATAAAAGTACAACGCGTAATTAGGACAAATGCCGAAAGTGTCCCCGGATTTTTGTGAAAAAGTTGAGAGTTTCCCCAGATTTGGAGAAGAAATTCTGGTAACCCTAATGTATAATAGAATGTTAGGGCATGGTAAGATGCAGTATTTTTGAAATCACACCTTCCTGTTCACCCAGTATATATCTTAAGTGCAAATTTCAAAAACAGTAGTATGAACTTTTGGATTTATTACAGTTATGGTTTCTAATAAAGAAAACAAATGAAAAGTGATTGCTCTGGTCACAGTGAAAGTAGATGTTGCTAATGTAATAACACATTATTTTTTCTAATATGGCTGTGATCATTTTAGTACACTTATTTCTTGATGCCAACTAAATTTTATTTCTACAGAGGTGAATAATTTTGGATAAATTGATTCTGGGGGTTTACAGTGCTTGGGTAAAGTCATCTCAAGGGCTGGTAGTCCATTATCTAAATGCAAAAGAAGTTGTTTTGTGTCAAATTGTAACAACATGAATATACCAGCGACCAAGCAACTGCACTAAACTAGATTCTTTTTCCCAAATCACATATTGGATTCTTTTACAAAAAGTCATCAGGTCAGTTTTAAGATGGTTTTCTTCTTCAAGTGATTAATTTTTTTTTGCCTAAAATTATTTATATTGTGCATATGATGTCAAACTATTTTGAGATATCTCAAACACTATGATCTTATTCCTTCTTCCAGAGTAGAATATTGGTTATATGTGGATTGTTGCCTGGAAATACTGTGGAATGTGTAAGCTACCTTACTCCTTATTTGTAATATTTAGTTAAAATCCGACGAAATTTGGGTCAACATTTGATACATGATACCGCAGCCTAAAATCGAGCCCACAACACTTCAGAAATAGGAAAGTAAATAACCAGGACATAACAACAATAAATAAACAGTTTCTAATAAAATATTAATTGTAAACTTACCAAATTGAGTGTAATCCATAAGTATCCAAAGTTGAAAGTAAACAGATTTGGTTAAGCAACCATATCACTCATATTCCGCACATCTCGACACAGTAAAGCATTTTTATAATAATAATTTCACCATTTTTATATTAAATTCACTAATAACTCGCAGTTCCAAATAGATTTAAAGCAGTAAATATGAGTTTTAAACAAATCTTCCATGTGATAACTTCAATAATATGTTTCAATCCAGTCAAGTAATTTCAGAGCTCTAAAATTAGATTTAATGACACTAAATAACAGGCAGATTAATATTCTTTAAATTTTAAATAGCCATCAACCGATAAATAAAAGATATAAATAAGTTGAAAATCGTAATCCTACTACGTAGTTACTGCCAACTTGTAAATAGAATTTTGATCTGGCAAACATATTTCAGGAGCTAAAAACTTTTGTAAAACACTTAAATAAGGAAGACTTTAAAAATAGTATCAGGTCGAAATAAGTTGTAAATAAAAAGTGAATAAAGTTGAGTAATGCTGCAAAACTACCAAATTTTAGAAATCCCATAACATTCGATACACTTAACTGATTTGAAAGATTTTTACCTTTTTGAAATCAGCAGAACCACAAGAACAGTTTGGTAATAGTTTAAAATTGATGTTTTGAAAATCAGCACGGTCACTATTCCGGAAATGATGATTTGCATTTCCGAAGTCGGCTAGCTTTCCTATTACACCGATTTGAAAAATAGTTTAAACCAGTTTGAAAACACTGAGAGAAAAAGTACACATAGCATAGCACTTGTTGAAACACACTCTACATTTTGTGATTTGCTGGAAGCCCTCAGCTTAAATAAAAAATATAACACCTGTTGACTCTTGAGGTTTTTTGTTTTTTTCGATATAAGGAAGTCCGCGACCGGTCTCCTGGCACAATTCGGAAGTCTCGGGTCGGGTTAACACGTATAGTGTTAAACGAAATTAGGCACTCTCGGCGCGCGGGCATTCATGGGTAACCGGAAACCGTGATGGCGGGCATGTCAGGGAGGACATCTTTGAAAAACTGAACTTTGTTAGACATGTGATACTTCGATAGTAGAACTTCATTTTTTGACCGGGGTTGGGCGAGTCTGTTCTGCTTCATTACTTGTGATCTTTCAAGTGATGTTTAGTCTGATGCCTTAGCTAACTGACATTCAATGTAATTTGTGAAAATTTTAGAATATATTTTTTTGTGACATGGACTTCAACAATTTTCATTTCTAAATTAGTACCCTCCTTACATAGGGTTAATATTGTAAGTGGCGGCCGTCTTTATAATACAGTTAGCAATTTTCCGAAGGTGCCACATTGTTTTAGAACATTTCTCTGATTTTTCATAGTATTTGGAAGAACTCCAGTTTAGGTGTACAAGCCGATACGTACCCCGGTATCCGGGCTTGTCCCTAACAAATGCTTTCAAGTATTTTGTTATCGCAATCAGTTATAAGATATAATTATACTGCAGTAGGTGTTTAAAAATGCAGTTACAGCATTTGAAATAAAACAAATACTTAGATTTCTTCTTTTTTTCAAATCTTTGGTTAGAGAAATGTTATGTATAATATCACTTACTTTTGGAGAAATGTCTGGTGAAATAATACCATCTTCAGCTAAATCAGCTAATTGGGGGAGAGTACACCTCTAATTCCTAAATTCAGCCGGCACCATGCTTAGCATCAGTTGTGCAAATTAGTCAAGGTTGGACAATTCAAATTACAACAATTGTCCACCATAAGAATAAACTCTTTTTCTTTTTGGAACAATTCCAATTTTAAATCAGTCTTTCAACTTTGTAGTCTTGTTTTGTACCTTTTCACAGCATTATTATCAAGATTGTGTAATAGCCGGGTGCAGTAATTTTTCCAATTTCTCTACCGTAATGTTTGCTGTGGTTTTTTTTAGAAATATGAGGGTTGCCTGAAAAGTTCCTGGCCAAGACCATATACTGACTTCTCTGTACTTTATTGTAGATTGTATTCATAAACAAATTTACAGAATGTCATAATGATCCTACACTTGTCTATAGATTTAAGATCACCAGATTTTTGTTAAATGTCATTGTTTTATATTTTAATTTAACTGTGATGGAGCATGTATGTTCCTGCAGCAATTTCCTGATATGATAACTTTCCCATTTTATTATTTTTATATAATTTTTTAGTATAAAGTACTTTAATAACAGTTTCATCATCTGACTATATTTGGAAAGATAGTCTCCACTTTAATCTTAGACATGGGGGGGGGGGGGGTGCATTTCTAGAACTCCCTGCAGAGTCTCCCCTTGAGACTTATAAATTTGATTTCTTCATTAAAAGAGAAATCACTTTTGGGGAAATCGTATATTCCTGTACTTTTTTTATCTTAATTCTATTCTCCATGTGCCTTCCATTATGAACAGATTTTATCCATTACCTTAATGTTAACATTGCACATGGATTTTTATTTTGATCTTACTGTTTTTCATAATATTTTAAACATTATTATTCTTGTATGTTTAGGTCCTCAAAGAATGGAGCCTTGTCTAGCCCATAAACTGTATAAAACATTCTCTGACTTTATCTTCCCAAATAGTTAGGTTCTGTATATCTAAATTTAGTCCCAATTTTTGTGAAATCTTTACATTATAATGCATCTTTTTAATAACAGCTGGTTTTGCATTTTCACACAACCATTTGCTTAATTTTGTAGGTTTTTCCATAAATTTTGAAGTCTCATTGTGTATCTTGTTTATTTTTCTTTGTGTCGTGTCCCAGGTTCTTTACAGTTTTAGGGTTTGCCATTACTAGGTCTCTTTATAAACAGCAATAAATTTGTCTCAGCCACTTATATAAACATTCTTTGCAACTTTTTTAACAGTGGTCTTCTTTCTGTTGTAATCAATTTTGTCTTCTATTGACTTTTGTTTATTTCTCAAATGCATATATTTTATCTTGTATCATTTTCTTCATCCCAGTGTCTCAGTATTCATTTCTTTTTAATCCCAATGCTTTCATAAACTATTTGAACATTGTGGTGGCTCAGTGATTAAGGTGTCTGATGGGAGATTGAAAGGTTCCCAGTTAGAATCCCTGTATTGGCAGGGATTTTGAATGGCCCTTAACCTGATGTTCATATCTGGCACTGCTTGCTGTGAAATCAGAATGCTTGGGGTTCAAATTTCATGTTAAATTGTAGGCCTCTTTACCCTATAGGATTACTGGGTTCATTGAAGGTTTAAAACTACACTGATGATACCTCACAGTTATTGATGTATATGCACTCATTGAAGGGAATGATACAAGCACTAAGATATTCATCAAGAAATCACAAACTAAATAAGTCAGTCTGATTATTTGAGTGTATAAGGTGAACTAATAGATGGAATTGATAACACTAAAAAAACTAAGGTCCATTACTGGAATACAAGGTTAACAAACAAAAAAATACAAATGGCAATGGATTATGCTGGTTACAATAACTTCAATGAAACTAAGGAAAAAGTAAGTGGCTTCGAAGTGATATAAATATTAAAGAAAAGGGGAATTAACCCATCATATACCAAAGTTGACAGCTGTGACGAGAGAAAACACATAAGATGGAGACACAAATAAAATATTTCAGTATTAACCTTCTTCATGTAATAGAGAACAAGCCATTTGGTTCTGGACGTATGTTTGAGATGACGCTCTGTGTGCATACACATTGAGAACCAAATGGCTTGGTCTCTATTTCATGAAGAAGGTTAATACTGATGTACTGTACTTGTGTGTCTGCCTTACTTGTTTTTTCTCATCGCAACCGTCAACTCTGATATGTAATGGGTTAATTTCCCTTTCCTTTATTATTTATAACTTCAGCATTATGAACACAATTTTCCAACACAAAGACTGGCACAAATACACAAGAGGATCAAGAGAATACAAATCAAGTGTAGATTATGTAACACCAAACCAAAAATTGGATGACACATGGGTATTCAGAAGCTTCCACACACTTACTTCGACAATTAGGTGTCTCCGTGAAGGCTGTAAACCAAAAATCCATAAAAGGAAACAATACTGGAAGAATATTTCAAAATAAGCCAACTAATGTGAGCTCAGAATTAGATTACTTTTTCAAAAAAAAAAAAAAAAAAAAAAAAAAAGAAGAAACAATAAAACAGCATTTTGAACTGGCTAGAATGTTGAATGTAAAAACAATGGCAAGATATTGAAACAAGCAGTTCAAAATAGTGGCATTAATGGCTGCGAGACCTGAAGAGCAATTAGGCTGCTGGTTTGATAGAATTTGCATGCACCTCTGTGACCTTATATGTGTTACTTCTCAGTGATAGTATTGTGGTGACATTTTTCAACAGTTCAGTCCTCATTCACACACATCACGTGTCTCTATGAACTGTGTGTGTGTGTGATGTTCAAGGATTCCCATGACCAGCAAGATCCCCAGATCTGTCGCCAATAGAACATGTGTGGAACAAGCTCAGACGTCAACTCCAACAGAGTTCCAGTATCCAGAATATCAAGTACCAGTTACAACAATAGTGGGCCACCCTTTTCAACCAAATATTTTTTTTTTTTTTATTTATTTTTTTTTTGTCCATTCATCCAGGCCAGAGATCATTTTCATATGAGCTTTCCACTCAATTAGTATGGAATAATTAACTGCTGACAGTTACCAGACATTCTCTGAAGAATTATGTAAACTAATAGCATTTCCACACCAATTTGGACAAAAGCATGTTATGGATGAGAAAGGTTCAAAACTAGTCTCGAACACATGCCATCTCATCTCAATTTTGTTTTAATTAAATATATTTAATAATTTATAATTGCCCAAAAATGATAGGTGCTGCATTTTAACCATCTCCTGGTACACTTCACATTCATATTACAGCTTCCTTCCTGTGGAAGCCAAACACTCGCCATATGTTATTGACAGATCGGGCACCAACCATGTACTGCGCCCCTTCAGCTGTTATTGGCCAGGTTACCTAAGATTCTTACAATGCTAGATATCGCTACCCGAAAGACTATACAGAACTATGGCTTGTGGAACCCTTTTATACATAAATTAATTTATAAACATTAATGCAATTATTTATAACACTTATAATCTATAATATAATATTATTAATAATAACTGTAATAATAATAATGATTGATGGGGTGTGAAATTGTCACAATTACCTCCAAATTGTGGCATAATTAATATAAGGGTGCAAACACTGAATTAATTTGGTGGAATATTCATACATAATGTCTGACATGCCAATCATTTTTTACAAAATGTCACCACATCTGAAACTATTGTTCCAATGAAACTAGCAAGCACACATTATTAATGTCCAACTAACTTTTTGAATATTACACAAAAAATACAAACAAAACGAAAAAATCACTATTTCAGTCCACCTTGCATAAACCAATTCACTATTAACACTTGTGTATCTAAAGGCGCGTCCACACTGGAGTAACATCATGGAACATAGCACGACTTCGAAACATTGCAACACGAAAAGTTGGCTACTGGTGCACTAAATGTGCTGGTGTTGAATGTTGCAGTATGATGTATAAATCCGTTTCTAGTGGTAAAAGATCAATGTATAATACTCAACATAATGAAACATTTTTTAATATTCTCTCAATGTGGCAATCTTGTTGGGAGTTAAGACTGTGCAATTCATCAAATACAGTCACAACCATAGGATTTAAATCTACTTCAGAGAATAGTATAAATTTCGTCCAAAATTATAGAGAGCATCCATTTGTTCGGAATTCAAAAAATGGAACTTATAAATGTAGGGAGAGTAGATATGGTGCATTGAGAGCCATTTGTGCAGTTGTAGGATACCAATCTCAGAAGGATGATAAGAACAAATTTCAAACCTGGTATCCTACTTTTACATAAAATGAGAAAGTTTCACAAAATGAAAAAAAATCTGGAGCAGGTGCTTATTTTTATTACATAAATAACCTTTATTTCTGAAACAATTATAATTCAGTAGATATTCTACCTAGGAGCCAAACCTATAGGTGTAACAGAAAAATCAGCAAAATCTTGTCACAAATTTCATGGAACATTTTTGTATGAACTAAAAGAATTACTTTGAGTATCTCTTCTCTAAGATTAATCTTGACACTTCAACTCAAACATGGCATCATTTTGAACATGCTTAGGATCACATGCACAAGGAAAAAATCCTAGGCTGCTAGTAAGAGTAGTGCAGTCAGTCCCTCTCAACGTTCCGGTGACTACTGGTGCAAGAGCTCGCTCTAACTCATTATATAGGACGTAGAATTCTCACGCATCACATGACTTACCAGAAAATAGTGCTCTAAAATTACCTCTGCCCTAGGCTTCAACTTTTAATAGGATTAGGTACTGCGGATTTTAAACATTTTTTCTCTCTTCATGTTTCCTCGAAAAGTTAACAGATTAGCCGTAATTAATTTTCTTCTAAACCCACCTCGACTTCCCCCTCACCTTCCAGAATTGTGGTGAATTCTCAAAGTTCCAAACCAGCCACCATATTTAAAATTTCATGAAACCCATATGTTTGCTTGAATTGTGTAAAAAGTAAAACTCGTATCTTGAAATAAAAATTGTTCTTGGATACATGTTTTAAAAGTGTCCCCGATCCTGTAAAATGTCTGGTTTAGCTGTAAAAAATTTATTTGTGTGCTCAACGTATGTTTTGCTTTGCAATGGTATTTTAAAATTACTATCCCACTTAACCCCCTGCTAAGAACTACTTTAAAGGTTTACCGTGTTATTCAGAAAGGATGGAAGTTAAGAAAAAAGTGTCTTTTATGCTCGAAATGTGTTTGAAAGTGTTGATCATTATTTTTAGAAGTGGCCGAATACTTCAAATTTTGTGTTTTTACTTTATAAATGGCTTAAAATGACATGTTTCGCTTGAAATCTTACTGAATTCTGTTTCTATGAATTTATTATTATTTTACACATTCTTTACGTGTTGAAAAGTGAGTGGAAATACCGATTTTATCTCGAAATACAGATTGATTATTAAAAAGTTGGGTTACGGCTGATTCACAAATTTCAGTAAGTTTAAAGATTATTTACTGTTCTTTAATGTTTATATATGGCATATATTATGTGTTGAGTGACTTTACTGTTTTTAAATCTGCTTATTTACTGAGTTAGGTTGCAGTATAGGCTTCTGCATGAAATGCGTCTCTCATATCCTGTAATTGCGAAATGAATAATTTTTCGATTTCTAGAAGGCTTACCCCCTCCCTTATGCTCTATAGCCAAGAAAAGTTAAATTTAACCAAATTCGAAGGTGTTTACAGTATTCCTGCCAAAAACAAAGTTTTCAGTTAGTTACAAAGCCACTGATGCACTGTTTCTTGCACCTCTTGGTCTGAGGAAAATCGATAAAAGTCCAATGGAGCAAAACCTAGACTGTAGGGTGGATGTTCCAGCACCTCAAAACCAAATTTGTTGATGGTTTCAAGGGTTGATGTGAGGACAGGCATTATCGTGCAACAGCAACACTTTCTTTGACAAAATATCTAGTAGTTTGCTGTGAATTGCTGGTTTATGTTTGTTAGACATCAGTGCACAGTAATATTCCTTGTTGATAGTTTTCCCCTACTCCATGTCATCTTCCAGTATAGGCCCTTTTGCGTCCAAAAACACATTTAGCGTAACCTTTTTCACCAATAGCACAGTCTTGAATTTTTCTTCACTGGCTAAAATGAATCACCTTCTTCGTTGTAATGGTTGAGTAAGCGTTGGCAGACATCAAGACGTATCTTCAGTGTTGTTCAGTGAGTTGTCTTGGCACCCATTGTGAACAAACTTTACAGAAGCTGAGTTCATCATGGACAATATTATAGGCAGGACCATGTCTGATGTTCAAAGTAGATGCAATGTTATCAATAGTAACTTGCCTATTTGTGTTCATCATCAATGGAGCTTACTCAACTTTGTTGTCCGTGGTGGACATTGATGGACACAGTGCTCTCTCTTCTTGTGTCAGTTGTCTCAGCCACATTTAAACTTCTCGATCCATGTGAAAATACTTGTCGTACTGTCCCCATACTGTGCTGAAAGTCTACAATGAATTTTAGCCCTTTTTACTCCTTCTGAGCAAAGAAATTGTATCACTGCCTGCTCAATATTATTGCTTTTTTTTTTTTTTTTTTTTATTGTATTTACGTCTCTCAACATCGAGGTCTTTAGAGACGGGAAAGGATGGGGGGCAAGGATGGGGGCAAGGAATGGGAAGGAATTCGGCCATGGCCTTTTGAAGGAAGCATCCCGGCATTTGCCTGGAGTGATTTGGGAAACCATGGAAAACCCAAATCTGGATGCCCGGACGGGGATCGAACCGCCGTCCTCCCGAATGCGAGGCGAGAACGCTATCCGTTACACCGCCACGCTCGGTGCGATCTAGGTTGAGTGATGCACACATCACCACAGTAATACCAACTGTAAATACGCATTTGCGGAAACCAGTAAAATGACTAAAAAATGTTTTATTATGAAAGTCTGAATATTTTTGACTTGCCCTCATATATATATCACAGGTGACAGTGAACGCCAAAGTTGATATGCAATAATCTAAAAATTTTAATTGTATTAATAAAAAATAAATAAATTCAAAAGAATTTTCTTGAAATTATTAATAAATGAAGATTAAGTGATGGGTTATTAGCAATATCTTATAGGTGATTTAGGCCAGGAAGATGTCTGGTATCCATGATATTGGTATGCAATTTCACATCTCTGAAGTTCAGATGCAGTGGTGATTTCTGAGAAAACTCTGCCAGCTCTCATGGTAAAGCAGTGCCAATACACTGCAGCATTAGGTCGCCCAGGATTTTTATGTTTATACATATGTACTTAAACGTTTCACCACCACCTGTAATATGTATCTATAATATTTTTTAGTCTTTTCCTGAGCATTATAGCTACTTCAAAATATTTTACTCTCACCACCTCGTCACCGTTTACTCTCTTCTCCATGGAGTAGCTAATCTTGCAGTAGGGTATGGTGTAAGCATACCCTTCCTTGCCAAACGGCCCAATGCTAAGTACATGAAAAAGGTTTTAAAAAGAAATATTGTAAAGTGTGTTTGTGGCTTTTGTTTGTCTGGCCCGCCTACTTTCATCTCTGGTAAGTTATGAGTAATTTTCCTTATCATTCCTTATTTTAAATGCCTAATGGCGCTTTCATTATCACCACTATATGACACAGTATTAATGAGTCAACTGTAATTCTTACAGACAACAGTCGAACAACACATCTTGTGACAACAGTTCACAGCTTTTCCACCAGGTACGTATATCTCTATAAATCAAATTCATTCATAGTCAAATAATTCTTAAGTCAATATTTGTGATATTAAAGTAGCTTGACCACTAACTTTAAATGCTTAGAGTATTAAACACAAAACTTTGTGAAATAGATAACTATTGGGTAGATAACTATTGAGTGTAGTTAACATTTGTGTGTAGAACCAACTGAAGCCTGGTAAAATATGGCTTCTTAGTACATCATTGCTACTACAACTGAATAAAATATTTATGGAGCCTCTGAATAAGATGTCACAAGTTTTGGTATTTACAGATATAGGAAATCTTGGAAGTCTCTCCATCGCATTATATAAATGCTTGTTTGTTATGATGGCAATACAAGTTGAACACACTAAGACTCTCCAGGAAGGTACTATAACCAGATTTTAATGTCATGGCCATATTATTAATTTTTTATTCCACTGTTATATCCCAATGTTTTGGCAACACTGCAGATTAGTGTAACACAGCAGCCTTTAATCAGTAGTGTACATGAGAGGATCAGATGATAAGAATGTTTGCCTTATACACAAGCAGCTCTCTCTCCACCTATCTTGTGTCTTTCAGTGTTTCACATGCCAGCTATTTTATGTCACTTACTCATAGAGTTCCACAAACTAGCTGTCCTGCTTTACACCTTCTCCAGCTAGTTCCTGTTAGTACCACTATACTTAAAAAATGACCTGACCAATATATTTCAGCTCAGTTTGCTTGCTTCCCAAATTCTTCTTCTCACTATACTATCTGGTAAATGCAACACTTTAAGACATTTCCATGCCACCTTCATGGTATGTCCTGGCCAACTGAATTTATCATCAAATGATATCTGGAGATGTTTACATTTTATGCCTTTAACAAGTTCCCCTTCAACCCCTCTGATAATACAGACTGTATTTTTCTATTTGTGTACCGATATGGCAAAGATAGGAACAGAAATAAAGCAAATTTATCCTCAATAAATAAAATTACACATTTAAAAACAAATAAAAGACTAAGTTACAAACAACATCAATAAAAACTGGTGTGTCATAATTAATGACAGATTGCTGATTCCAGAAATGCCATAATAATGGCAGTTGTATCCTTCTGACTGTATGTGCATCATAACTGCAGAATTTCCAACCTCTATAATATGCCTGTTCTTATTGATGAGAATTTTTTTATGGTGGACCTAGGGTAGTGGTTCCTAAGTAGTGGTCCACGGAACCCTGGGGTTCCGTGGAAGGGTCACAAGGGTTGCCTGTTCCATCCAAGAATTAAATAAAATGTTTGTTGAAAACCACGCCATGAGAAGACTATCATGGTTCTGCTTCCATTTGTGACAACTTATTGATGCGAAACTGGGTTTTCAGCTTATGCTTATAAAAATGGGGATCCACCAAAAAAATGTATGATCAATTAGGGTTCCGTGGCAAAAAAAAAAAAATAATGGGAACCACTGACCTATAGAACAGGAGACATATGGTTCATCCCAAATAGTATATCCAGTTGAGCATGGATGAACTCCAACCAAGCATACAACCATTAACAACTATCCATTAACACTGCTGTATTAGATGTATATTGCTTATAAGATGTCTTCCTCCAAAACTTATAATTTATTTTTCAGTTCAATGTGATATACACCATTATCAGCAGCTAAAAATAATTTATTTATTTCAGTAATTACCAAAACAAAAAAAATTATTATGCTAGTGGGGCTTTCCCTAACTGAGGTAAATAATCTTGTGCAATGGTTCTATTTAATTATTGTAAATCCGGTTTTTGTTATTTCACAGTACCAGCAATAGCAGTGAGGAAGTGGAAGATGGCAGTTTTTTAGTTGACGCAGGTGTACATATGCCACCATGTCATGTTACACACATCCCTGCCCCCCGGACTGGAATCACTCGTCGAATTCAGTTGCGGAATAGGAAGAGCTGGTCAGGAGCAGCATCTGTTTTGAATGGTGGCAGCAGAATACAAGCAACATCTAACACTGCTGGTTTGTTCCAGGCAGGCGGTATCATCAAGGAAAAAAAACTATCCTTTCATGATGGCATGAAATCAACTAATTTACAACAAAAAAATAAAGGAACAGATTGTACAGGTGTACATAGGCTAATGAATAACACACACAGGAGGCCTGAGAAAATTGAAGATTGTTTAAAAAATAGTGAATCCTCTGAAGTAAATAATAAGGATCAATTTGCAGATAAAGAAATCAAGCTGGTACATGGTGGAGCTGAAAGAGCTAACAAGAAATCTTCAGTAGCTTCAGACAGGATTGTGCTTGTGGCAGCTCCACAGCATGGAGCAGTGCGATTAAGAGTGAACAGAGGAACTGTTGGCAGGAGAAAAAACCTGGCTCTCAGAAATAGTGTAGCAGCTATTCCTCTAACAAACATTAATAGTTCATCTTCTGAGACAGGTAAACCCTCAGCAATGCAACAACAGAAATCACTGATACAGTTTGGGAAAGGAGATAATAGTAGTAGTAATGGAAAGAAAAATGGCACAGTTGAAACTGCAGTAACATGCCCAAAATATAAAGAAAACCCTCTTCTAAATAGAAAAAGTTGCACGTTAGATAGTTTATCAGACCAGGTTTTTGGTTCAGCAACTGATGTAAGTAACAGATCTGCTGTTATGGATACTAAATGTTCAGTAGAAGACAATCGATTAATGGATAGTCAGAGCTGTGGCATTGCGGATATAACATCAAAAACAGAGAAAAACAGAGCTGTGCAGAGTAATGAAAAAAAGAGGTAATGTAAATCTTGCAGAAACTGTTAAGCCACATATGATCAGAAGAATCAGTTCAAATGGCAAGACATCAAACAACCAGGAGCATCACTCAAAGCTTGTCACTTCACACAGAAATTTGAGTTGCAGACAAACTGCATCGAATAAGCAGAAGACTGGTGATAGTGCAAAGTTAATATTAATCACAAACTTGGATGAAAGTGATGGCAGTAGTTCAAAAATAGAAATTAAATTGGAAAATAGTGAATTTGAAAGATCTGTTAAAGGGGAGAGAGCTGATTCTGAAACAATGCCTTTGAAGTGAATCTACAGATGATGCTTTTATTAACTTCAGTAAGCAACTACAAAATAATTTTAAGGAGGAAGATGGAAATAGGAAGTTAAAAGATGTGGGAGACTTCAGAAGACATAATCCAGCAGCCAGTGACGTATTAATGGAAACTAAAAGTAGCAATGCTGAAATACCTGGAAAGTTTGCTCCTAGACAGGATATATTTCTTAATAATAATAGTGACCCAGTTACCAAAAGTTTGTCAGATCAAAAAGTTGAAAGCAAAGCTACAGCTAAATTAGAATATTGTGAAACTAAACAGAATGAACACTTAAAACAAAGTCATGCTAGAGTTTCAAATGATAATGAAGGAAGAATAGTAGAAAATACAGTTTTTCAAGAAACAAAGGTGGAACCTGAAGAACTTGCTAGCTGCATGTCTTCCAAGCTAATATTAATGAGTACAGCATCAGGGCAGAATAACAGAGATAACTCTGTTAATAAAGCTGGGAATGGCAGCGCTGAGGCAGTTGCCGGTACAGTTGACACTTCCAGCAAACTAAGGAGTGGCAGTACAGAGAAGATAGTTATATCAAGGCGGCAACTGGAGAGAAGGAGCTGTCATCTTGACAGTTACAAAGTAGGGAGTAGTCCGGAGACATATGCACTGCCAGGAACAAGACAAAAACAGCAGTCTACAAGGAGTTCAGCTGGAGCTGGAAACAGACGCAGTATGAGCATCAGCACTAATACCCCTAAGGTGTTGCGGCGGCATGGTTCACTTGACCACCTGGTTCCAGCACCAACCACTGGAAGACAAGAGAGTATCAAATCATCTGGAGGACAAATTAGCCGGCTTCCTGTTTTTCGGTGAGTGACTGTCTTGACTGAATTAATAATAATAATAAAATAAGGAATTTGTTCAGCTCTCATATTTGAAACCATCTTAGTATTTTATTCTTTGCTAGATATGTTGTCTTTCCTTAGATGCAGCAGTTGATGTCTACAATCTTAAAGAAAACAATAATTCAGCCATATAACAGAAATTGTAGATAATGGTACTTCAGTCTTCTTCTTGTCCTCCTCCTTTTTAAGAAATCCTCTACACAGTTATATTTCATCTACTCCAATTGTTTTTATTTTTTTATTTTAATTGCTAAAGAATAGCTATTTCACTAGTCACCTAATTACCCTTTTCTTATTTATTGTTTATTCATTATTTTATTATCATTGAGTGAACAATTCCTCCACCCATCTACTTTTGCCATTTACAAATTTTAAATTATTTCAGCGTTTTTGGTTAAGTATCCCCTTTACAATTTAACACAAAATAAAATTTTCCCACTCCTTTAAGCATGAAATTGAGTCTCCATTTTTATCTCATTTAACACAATTTTGTGGCTTACTCTGTCAAATGCCTTGGGAAGATCTAGTGCAATTCTATCATCTGAGCCTCTCCTCTGACATGAAGCCAATTATGGGGGTTTGTGTAATGGCTTAGTTTTGCTATGACCATAATGTTGCCTATGTTCATTCAATTATCTCAGTTTCCATCTAATTGGATAACCTGAATTAGAAAAGGTAGATGATTAATAATAAACTTCACAGTAGCCTCATAATAAATTTAAAGTTCACTATATCCTTTAGAAAATTTTTACAAGTTTGTTGAACAGCCTAATGGCAGTAGGAAATTTGTATCCAAAATAATTATTGCAGGTGCAGATAATCAAATCAAGCCAAGTCAACTCTCATGATATCAGCTACATTAGGATTCCGTAACTATAGCACATGCTTCCAAAATTTCAAAGATGGACGCCGAAACGGACGGATGGCCGGCCGGTATCACATGATGTCTGACCGTCACATACTGCACCAAAACACTGACAAGCCTGACGTGGCTCCTACCCCAAACGATCCCAATGAACTGATGCTTTCTCCCACCCTGGAAAACTCTTTTTATAACTGTGGCATGGGAACCAACCAGCTTCTGTGTTTCCCATGAAATCACCGAATCTTTTGGGAATGGTTTTCCTCCCAATCTACTAGAAATTTTTACAGCATGTAGTCCTTGTTCTAAATTTCAAAATTAATCCAAGTGAAAATTATTGTATCTCTAATATTCTTGCTGTAAAAAAAATATTTTCTGGAGGAATTCTGATATATCTCTCATGCCTAGAATATTTAAGTTAATGAGCTGAAACAAGTTTTAAAGTGACTTACTGAATTATCTCTATCCTCTAATGTATAAATCTGCCTGGTTACTAACCTCTAACTTGGTGCAATAGAAACTACGTATTTTGGAAAATCGATATCTCTTAAAATATTGAAGTTACAGATCTGAAAGATGCTTAAAAGGATTCTACCTACAATTTCCCACAAGGTAATGACCCTCTTTAATTGTAATAACAATTCTTACAGCTTTTCTTCGTGTAGTTTAAATTTCTGTCTAGTCGTTTAGTTGCAGTAGGTTTGGCGAGGCTCAACAGGAAGTGAGCTATTGCTTTCGAACCTATGGTTTATTTAATTTTTTCAATTCTGACCAAAATACTGCATGGATTTTAATATAATTTGCTGCTGGAAAACGCTGAGGATTAACAGTGCTTTCTTTTGAATATTGTGTCCCCTTCTGAATTTAACTGTATTCTTCTACCTAATGACTCTCCTGTCAGGCATGTTTTACGATTTTCGCTAAATCTTTCCCCCCCCCCCCCAAAAAAAACCCCTCAAAATTTAGTTATGTTTCTCAAACTTTTACATAATGTGGTATAACATTTTATGCACCTTTTGAGCTATGAATTATCCTCTTAACTAGAAAACTGTGACTTCGTAAATTTTTTATCTGTTTTCCACCTTCTGAAACCCTGTGTTCGAACAAATTTCTAAATGAAAGTATCTCGAAAGAAAATTTTTACCTAACAAGTGTCATACTTTCCTTGTTTTCTAAAGTATCTCTGAAAATGATTATGACGTTATCTAACACAAAATAAGCAAAATGGTATATTGCAGCTATGTTTACATTATGTTCCGACTTCATATAACTGTATACTTCTACTTAATCTTTGAAATTCTTAAGAAAATTGATTTAAGTATGATTTGCAATGATTGTTAGTAAAATGACAAAATTTAGGTTGTAATATCCTCTCTTGCTCATTTCATCCAAAATACCTTCCACACAGCCCATAGCTGAGATTCACATGATTATCCTACCCTAAAGCCACAATGCTGATTTGCAAACCAGTTTCTTTCATCAAAGGCATTTCTTATGTAGCTGCATGCAATTCTCTCTATCAATCTGCCTACCACATCTGTCAAACTAATCACCCTGTAATTTTAATCCTTATTTATTGCCACTCCAGTACTACTTTCACACTTTTCCAGTCCTCCAGTTCACAGAAAGTCTCCAGACTCAATCTCAATAATATTACAATGCAAGGTACAATGTTGTTCCAATTTACCTGTAATACAACTGCAGTAATATTATCCACTTCGACCCATTTATGATTTTTTTAGCTCTCTTGGTTCTTTCTGATGATAATCCCAAAATAAAAGGATTTTAAAAGCTTTCAAACCACACACATGGAAGGTTCCAGAAGCTTGGTTCATTACAGAAATAATGAACTTAATTAAAACAAATTTACTTTCCATCACAAATTATATAAATGATTCAAAATAATTCTATTAATTTACTGATTTAAAAAATCCCTTATCTAATTTTAACCCATTTAATAATTTATATTCAACTTTTTCTCAATGAACTATATTGTTCAGCTGTCCAATCAGAATCAACTTGATGTTTCATGGATCTTCTACTAATATTCTTCCATTTTCTTGAATCTTCTTATAAATCTCACCATTTAACTAAATTACCAAATAAATATGAAAAACCATTTAAATGACTAAAAACCTTAAAACTGGCTCAAAATTGCTCTAAAATATCTCTAACTTAGGATTTTACTGATGCAAACCAGTTTTTATTAACTTTTCTCTTTATATCTTCAAATTACTGTCTCATCAAAAACTGTAGTAGTCTTTGCTAGCCAATTCCTCCTCTGTTTCTGTGTAACATACTATAAATACCAGGGAAACCTCGAGTACTCCTTTATTTAACCAAGGCTCTACCTTTTTTTAGCTCTCAATCATTTTGTTCATTATACTCCTACAATTAATTTCAAACAACTTTATAGCCAACTAGCCTTGCAATTCTCTCTCTTATCGTTTCAACTTCTTCAGCTATTTCTTTAGTATTTATGATTTTCCCCAATTTGCACCTGCACTAGATATCCCTATGGTGACCAGCTTTCTTCCCCCTCACAAGCAACCTGAAACATAGAAAAGTAATAGTCCTGATCACATCGTATCTGGAAGTGGGATCCCTCACAGTTTAGTTAACAACTCAGAAACTACACCTTTCTGCCTTTTATATAGGTGTGCACCATGCCTGGTAAATGGAGTTTCACTAATGGTTTCCACAGGCACAACCCTGAAGACAGAACTAAAGGGATTCCCAAGCAGCACCTCTGTCTCCACTTTCACCTGCCTCAAAACATGATTCAACTGTGTCTGATCATGGTGTTTCAGGACCTCCATTCACTCCACCTTGATATGTTGCACCTCCTTAACTGCTGCTTCAGGTCACTAGCTACCCTATAACTCACATTTCTGTCAATACTATTTCTTGCACCCACGCTAATGCTACTCTGTAATCCTTAACAACATCCCTAAAAAGTGAACCTATATCCTCTATCCCCAGTTTAATGTTGCATATGTTTGAAAAAGCTTTTGACCAAGTAGCCTTTGCCTAACTAATCCTCCAGAAAGTTATCCTAGCCACTCTCAAGGGTATTTTTCTTTTTTTTTTCATAAAGGCCTTCTGCTCCTTATCTACTCCTTAATCTATATGAGGTTCTTCATCAATTGACTCTGATAAAGTTCAAACCTACTTCTCTACACAATTTCTGAAGTGTCTGGCATCTTCATGCTACTTCACCTTTTTCTCCTGTGACTTGTTGCTAAGTTCTAACCTTCTCACCCTTCTCACTGCACCCACCATCTTTGCTTTCTACCTCTGTAGGCTGAATCTCAAGGGGCCTAATAATTTCACCATTCAGGACTTTTTCAATCCTATACTAATCAGCAAGTCATCAGTCATAATATTACAAGATAAATACAATGTGGTATCCTCCTATCATTAATACATCTGTATTAATATTATCCTAACAAGACCATTTACATTTTTTTTTTTAACTTTTTAGTTCTCTCATAGTATCTTTATGATTTATTGCCAGTTTTTTTACTTATAGGGAGAAACTGCTCATCCTTTTTCCCCATAAATATATTACATAAATATAAATACATAAATACATTACATAACATTTGCCTTTTTAAAATAGTTTGTCACTTCTTCCCCATCTTATCCATAAGTGACTGAATCCCTTTCCCTCAGTTTTCCTAGAAATTTCTGGATGCCATGCATCCAAATTTCTTTCTGTAAACCCATCTGTAGCTTCCCTCTTTGTTGCTATTAATGTCTTGTATAGTGCTATCAGGTGTTCCCTGTTGCCTTTCAGTCTCTTAACTCTTATAGCTAACCAACTTATTTAGCCTTTTGACCTTCCTATTAGTCTATAATATGTAAGTTCAGCAGTTATTTTCTGTTTTGGAATAAATATTTCTTCCCCAATTCTTATTAGCCCCTTGAACTCTTTACAGCTCTTCTGCATCTACCGATACTTTCCTTATACAAACTAAATTAAAAATCTTTTCAATTCCATGATATGTGCCTTTTTACAATTTTACTATAATCACCTCCAGTTTTGGCCATGTGTTTAATGAGGCCTCTAATATCCATCAGAACTGCATCATGATCACTTATGCCTTCTGTAAGCTAATACCCCAAAATTTCTCAGGAGGCTTTATTAGGATAATATTCAACATGTTTGGTTTCCTTGTGATCTACTCAACTACTAGTGTAAAGCCTCCTTCACTCACTAGGGTATTTTTAAATCCCTTTATCCTTGTGTTATTAATCTTATTTCCTCTTCAGTTATCACCTGGTAAATTTAAATCTCTGTCAATAATGACCATTCTTCACTTTTCTCTGTTTTTGTATTTATTATCTCTCCAAGATTCTAGCCTCGATAATTTATTTTTCTACAGCAGTAAGCAGACAAGACCCTGAGTTCTTTCCCAGAAATCTAACCCTTGTAACTCACAATTATGATCTATGAAAACCATTAGTACTAGTCTTTACTAACCAGTATGAAAACTAATCCACCAGTTCCTTATCTATCTCTGCAGAATGCTCTATAATCGTCAAAAAATACCTGATTGTCTAGCATTCACAACTATTTTTGTTTTTTTGATCCCTATGAAGTTACCAAACTGTATTGCTTTGTTGTTCTTACTCATTCTGTTTGCTATTAACAGTCTGATAACTGGCTTTTTAATAGTCTCAGCACAACACTGCCACATTATGTTCAACAGAATACCCAGCTTGAAATAATCCACAATTATTGCTCCTAAGACACCACACAACTCCTTTTCTTTTAATAACTCTTGTTGCAAACATGCAGTATTCATCCACCCACCACAAACTGTTGGAATCCTACCCTTGGTGAAATCTACCCCATCATAGTCAATGCCCCTTATACCACTAACTTGTCTGCCTCTTACAGCAGCCTCACCAGTTATCCAATGAGACGAATGGTACCAACCAAACTGTTTACTCCCAAACTGTATATCACCTAGTTGACACCTGCATCAGCTCCTTCAATAATTGTTTCACTGTTAGATCCATCAGAATATTCCTTAAATCATATTCCTTTCTGAACTCAATAGGCATTAATTTGACAATCAACTTATTCCAGACACTGGATCACCTCAAAGGCCTTGATCTCAGAGAGTACTTTCTCTTCAACTTCGCACCCTGGCAAACCCATCCTCATACTAATTTACCTTGTACATATTTTTATGGTAATTTTTCACTACTTTTTTATTCCTTTAATTATTACCTTCGTTCTCAGTTAAAACATTTCCAACCTCATTAGTTTTGTCCCCCTCCTTTTCTGATCATAACATTCAAAAACAAACCATTGATGTAGTTGGATTACTTTAAGCACAAATGCAAACCTTGACATGTACTTCAACTTCTCTATTCACGAGTGGGACAAAGCTTGAAGTATCATATATATATATATATATATATCTATGAAGTGTTTTTTGTCACTACAGGCCTCCCTCCTTGAACCTTAATAATTGATCGGTCTTTTATATCTTTCCATATTCCCCATAGGGGCCTGGTACGCAATTGCCAGGTATGGGTTTGGCGAACCCGCTGTGCCTGAGCTGGAAACTTGTGAGCGCCACAAGTTTCTCACACCGTAAACTCCTACCATGCTTCAGCGACCATTGTAGGGCGTGGTGGTGGAACATTTTGTGCTTAGTTGCCCAGATCATGAGGATGGTACAAACCTCTATTAAAAAAAAAAACCTCAACCGCAAGGTGAGTAACCAAGGAGGTGGATGGATGGTGAGGCAAACCACCCACTAGTGTACAACCTCAGGGGCACCTGCCGCATCCCTGTTTTATTGGGCTTAGTGGCTTGATGCGGGGGCTCCACGTCACTGAACATATAATTGCTCTGAACTCGTGGGACAAAATCACCAAAAATCCAAAAACTTCTTCCTTTACCTGCGGCTTGGGCACAATGCAGGTGAAATCTTCCACCCAAAGAAGTGGTAAACGGGCGATGGTTGGAAGCCCTCCTCCTGACAATGTAGATTGTAACAGCAAGTAATATCAAATTGATAATGCCTTCGCCGTAATGACAAGAGTGGAGGGATCTTTTGAAAAGTCTCTCCATTTTATATCCAGCAAGGTTGAGAGGGTATTGTGGGTACCCCAAATTCAGTCAAAAATGGGAATGGGACACTGCTTTTGGAAACATCCACAAACAAGAGGGCTGTCCTCCTCCTTAAGTCTGAGAGGCTCGGGGAGTTCACAGTAAAGTGGGAACTCCATAAAACTCTAAATTTGAGTAAAGGCATTGTTACCAGCCAGGATCTAATCAATTTAGAGACTCAAGGAACTCCTTAAGGAGTGGTCGAGGTTCATCATATCACACGAAGGGTCAGTGGCAGTCTTGAGAAGACTGTCACCTTCGTCCTGACATTTGACACTCTGACCTTGCTGAAAGACATCAAAGCAGGCTATTTGAAGCTCAATATTCATCCTTTTGTACCATATCCTATGTGCTGTTTTAAGTGCCAGTGGTTTTGTCAAACGACGGTGATCTGCAAAGGCAACCCCATCTGTGGGAAATGTGGAAAGTCAGCTCATGAGTACTAGTTGCATCCTCCCACAGGTGTGCATCAACTGCTCTGGGTCACATCCAGCCTGGAGCAGGGAGTGTCAAGTGTATCTGAAAAAAAAAAGAAAAAAAAATTTGCAGGAGTTAAAAATGAAAGAGCGAATATCGTACGGCAAAGTCAAGAAATGATATAAGGCTCTGGCTCCACCTGTCTTCGCTATCTGCTTCACGAAGACATAATCAACTCCCAATAGGAAAGAAAGTGTTGCTACCCAGACATCAATTGCAGACTAGGCACAAGTACAACATGCTCAGGTCAATGCACATGTGGCGCCAAGCCCATCAAGGTCATAACACCGAAGACCACTGATGTCGGTAGCAACACATCTGCAACCCCGACCACTTCGACTGCAGCAACACCACCCGCAACAGTTTCAGCAGCACTAACACCATCAGCTTGCAGTGAAAGGGAAACAGATCAGAAGGTCCAAGGTCCAAAGTTTCATCACATAGACCCAATACCATTTTAAAAATCCCCTTCTTCTTCCCCTCCCAGGCTACCAAATAGTTCGGAGAAGAAGGGAAGGGAAGGGAAGGAGGTCTCGGCGGAGGGAAAACCCTCCACCCTGTGAGGTCTTTTCTGAATCTGAGGTGTCTTCAGACCATGAAGACACAGTAATGCTGGTGGACAATTCTGGTCCCGTTTCTCAGCAGTCACCAAATGAACACCTACCCAAACCAGTGAAGCCCTCAAAGATGAATAATTTTCCCCGTTTTTTCCACATTTTCCATTGTTTCTTCGCTCCTATTAGTCGCAGCGTGATGTTATATAGCTTAAAGCCTTCCTCGATAAATGGTCTATTCAACACAAAAAGAATTTTTCAATTCGAATGAACCGTTTTCGTAGCGCACGCAACAGAAGCCCTCAAAGATGAATAATTTTCCCCGTTTTTTCCACATTTTCTATTGTTTCTTCGCTCCTATTAGTCGCAGCGTGATGTTATATAGCTTAAAGCCTTCCTCGATAAATGGTCTATTCAACACAAAAAGAATTTTTCAATTCGAATGAACCGTTTTCGTAGCGCACGCAACAGAAGCCCTCAAAGATGAATAATTTTCCCCGTTTTTTTCACATTTTCCATTGTTTCTTCGCTCCTATTAGTCGCAGCGTGATGTTATATAGCTTAAAGCCTTCCTCGATAAATGGTCTATTCAACACAAAAAGAATTTTTCAATTCGAACCAGTAGTTCCTGAGATTAGCGCGTTCAAACAAACAAACAAACAAACAAACAAACAAACTCTTCAGCTTTATAATATTAGTATAGATTATTGTATGTTAATGTCATATCTTGATTCTCATTACGCATTCGCTGCATACAACCGTTCAGAAGGGAGCCGACCGCGCGTAATATCTTCTAAGATGTTCATTGAAATTAAGTGATGCCAAAGACAATTTTGTTCACAATTAAATACTCTTAATCAACAACACATTTATTTGGATAAAGATTAATATTATTATGTTGATAGAACTCTAACAAATAATTGGTAATAATGCATTAATTTCGACCAAATTTGATTGCCATAAAAACGGTTCTAGTGAGTTAATCTCAAAAGATAGACATATACTGTCGCGGACATTTTTTGAGATCATTTCAAGAGGAATAATCCTTTCATACATATTTTTTGGTATCTTGAACCGTTTTCGCAGCGCACGCAACAGAAGCCCTCAAAGATGAATAATTTTCCACGTTTTTTCCACATTTTCCATTGTTTCTTCGCTCCTATTAGTCGCAGCGTGATGTTATATAGCTTAAAGCCTTCCTAGATAAATGGTCTACTCAACACAAAAAGAATTTTTCAATTCGAATGAACCGTTTTCGCAGCGCACGCAACAGAAGCCCTCAAAGATGAATAATTTTCCCCGTTTTTTCCACATTTTCCATTGTTTCTTCGCTCCTATTAGTCGCAGCGTGATGTTATATAGCTTAAAGCCTTCCTCGATAAATGGTCTATTCAACACAAAAAGAATTTTTCAATTCGAATGAACCGTTTTCGTAGCGCACGCAACAGAAGCCCTCAAAGATGAATAATTTTCCCCGTTTTTTCCACATTTTCCATTGTTTCTTCGCTCCTATTAGTCGCAGCGTGATGTTATATAGCTTAAAGCCTTCCTCGATAAATGGTCTATTCAACACAAAAAGAATTTTTCAATTCGAATGAACCGTTTTCGTAGCGCACGCAACAGAAGCCCTCAAAGATGAATAATTTTCCCCGTTTTTTCCACATTTTCCATTGTTTCTTCGCTCCTATTAGTCGCAGCGTGATGTTATAAAGCTTAAAGCCTTCCTCGATAAATGGTCTATTCAACACAAAAAGAATTTTTCAATTCGAACCAGTAGTTCCTGAGATTAGCGCGTTCAAACAAACAAACAAACAAACAAACTCTTCAGCTTTATAATATTAGTATAGATTAAAGGTACCAGAAGGCCACACAGGTAAAGAACTTTAACGTTCACAGCTTAGGCGACATTTTGGTCTGACACAGAGGCCTACAACAGCCCGTTTACATTATGGGAGCTGGAGTCTAAATTAAACAGCACAAAAGACACTGCTCCAGGGCGTGATCTGATCTGGTACCAGATGCTGAGACGTCTTAATGATGCTAAAGAGTACCTTCTGGATATTTTTAACTGTATTTAGACCAAGGGATACTTCCCTGACCCGTGGAAAGAAGCAACACTCATCCCTATTTTAAAACCTGAGAAGGCTAAGTTGTTGCCAGGTAGTTATTGTAGCATCACCCTTATAAGCTGCATGGGGAGGACACTAGAGCAGATGGTTAACCTCCACCTCGTCTGGTGTCTAGAGTCCCAAAATCTGTTGAGCAGCTTTCAGTGCTGATTCAGCAAGTTCCGTTCAATCTTGGACAACCTGATTCTGCGGGAAGCGACCATACAGGATGCATTCATCTGCAGCCAACACCTTGTAGGTGTATTTTTTGACATCAAAAAGATGTATGATACTACCTGGCAGCATACAATTTTAAAACAACTACATTAATGGGGATTTAGGGGAAATCTTCCCCGTTTTTTAAAATCATTTTTATTTGGACATTGCTTCTGGTACCGAGTCGGTAGTGAAGTGTCAGATCTTTTATTCAGGAAAATGGTGTTCCTCAGGGGTCAGTTTTAAGTGTGACCCTTTTCGCCATTGTGATCGACAGTGTCTCAACTGTAATAAGGAGTCCCATACAGTATTCCTTATATGTTGATGATTTTTTATTTATTTGTGCATCATCTAGCCTGAGAAGCCCTGAGCGGCAGTAGAAACTCACGCTGAACAGGCTAGATGAATGGACAGCGCATACTGGCTTTCATTTCTCAGCCTAGAAGACCCAGTGTGTACTTGTTTACTCTTTTTGCAGAATCCAACCTCACCTTGAGGAACACCATTTTACATTTTACTGTTCGTTTTCTGGGCCTCGTTCTAGACACAAGGTTCAGCTGGCTGCCACATGTTAAAGACATGATATCCAGAGCCTTGAAAGCCTTAAATGTTTTAAAATGTCTCTGTAGCAGGTCATGGGGCACCGACTGCTCCTGCCTGCTATAATTTTAAAAAGCCTTTGTGTGGTCATGGCTGGAGTATGGTTGTATTGTATATGGTTTGGCACTGGACAGTTATCTCCGCATTCTGGATATTGTCCACCATGTGGGAATTCAGCTTGCCACAGGTGCCTATCGCACCAGCCTGATACCCAGCATCTGTGCTGAGTCTGACGAGCCACTGCTTTGCACCCAGCGGCATCTCCTCATGGTGTGACACTATGTGGATATTGCCGCAAGTCCTGGTAATCCCGTACATGATATAGTAATTAAACCAAACTTTGAACAGCTTTATGCTAACCACCATAGAGCAACCAAATGGTTCAGCCACTGTACAAAGGCTATTTTAGAAGATTATAGTTATGAGCTGTCCACTTTTTACCACCAGGGTTGGAGTAAATCTCCTCCCTGGCTTTTAAAGAGGCCCAGAATGATTTTAGACCTGTCGCGGTACAGTAAGCAGTTTACCGCTGACAGGGTATTTTTGAGTTTTTTAACGATGCTTTAAAACAGAATCGCGATTTTACCCCAGTATATACGGATCGGTCTAAGCAGACTAACAGATACGGTTGCTTCGTAGTGTTCCCTTGAGCGACTTACACATTTAAATTGGATAGCAGGTGCAGCATTTACACTGCCGAGTGCTGCACACTGCTAAAGTCGCTCCAGCATATGAAGGTATGACACAATATGAAGTACATTATATGCTGTGATTCCCTCAGCTGTATCCAGGCATTAGCAAACATGTACTCGGTAGACCGTCTGGTCCACAACATCCAGGATGCCCTCCTTTCGCTTCAATCTTATAGAAAGGAGGTATTTTTCTGCTGGGTACCAAGCCATGTAGGAATCAGGGCGAATGAGGCAGGGGGTGCAGCTGCCAAGCTAGCCTGCAACAAAGTCAGAATTGACTTTGATCCGGTCCCAAAGTCAGACCTTGCCTTGAAGGTGAAAAATACCTTGTTTGAAACATGGCAGAGGCAGTGGCTGGAAGATGAGCATAATAAGCTCCGTCTGGTCAACCAACCATTCAGCCATTCCTGTGCCAATCATTCCTTCCAGCAGGTGAGAGGGGATGAGTTTCTCCTTACTCGCCTCCATATAGGGCACTGTCCTCTGTCGCATAGCTTTCTTCTCCACCAGGAGGACCCACCAGAATGTGATGCTTGTGGTGTATCTTTGACGGTACACCACATTTCAACTAACTGTGTTTTATTTTTGGATTTAAGGGCAGACATTGGCCTAGCCAATGATCTAATGATGTAATTTTAAATAATGATGCTGGTAATGTCGCTAAAGTTTTAAAATTCTGTGTACTGGGCAGTCTTATTCCGAAATTTTTGGGAAGACCGGCCTAAGTTTTTAAGGTGGATGAGTGGCCATTTTACAGCCACTCATGCATGTACATAGTTATCTTTTTAACCATTAGTTTTAAGCATTTAAATATGGTTGGGCTCTTTACAGTCAACCAGCAATGGTTTGTAAAGATCATATTTTTAATAGCCCATTTACAGTCAACATTTTAGTATTTTATTTAATTTTGCCATTTGTATAGCCAACCGCCCTACAGTCAGCCATGCAGATGGTAATATTGTAACTTTTTTTGCCACATTGCTAAGCCGGTTGTTAGGGCGCTAATGACCCCGTTGTGGATGTGACCTTAAGCCCCAATAACAACGAAAACAACTTTCCATATTAATGAACTTCATGATGTGTAAAACATGCATTTAGATGTTTTCAGGTAGTTAGAAACATGTATTCTAGCAATCTCTCAGAACATCTTAAATGTTTGATTAGAGGTAAGATTAAATTAATGAAAAATGAGAATTTTTGTCTAGTATCTCCTACGTCATAGAATTTTTTAAAAAAAATTAGTGTCAGGAAAATGGTGAAATTTTACAATAGTCATAATATCTAAATTTATTTCAGTTTGCCTTTGATACATGACTCTTTTTCACATCTCTTACAGTCTCTATCTCATTCAATTCTATGAATTTATTAAATTTTGTATTTTCTTCTTCTTTGTTTCAGACGTCAGCAAGCAAGTTAATTGTCAGGTTTGTAAGAGGTAAAATGTGCAGCATATGTGATTTTACATTGTCCAATCCAAAATATGGTATGTATTTTTTTGAAAATAAAGTCTTTTCTTATGAATATGATAAGTTTCTTTTTGCTTACTTAAACAGTTTAGAGAATTCAATGAACATGAATTCCTAAAGTATCCAAAGAATTAATCATCGGTCAGCTAGCAGTCATAATATTCCCATTTAATTCACATTGATCCTAAGAAAATATTTTGGCTTACCAAACCATTATTTTAATATGTGATTGTGTAATTACAGTTGCTGTGTAGATGCTACTACATGAAACTCAGTTTGGAATAATTATGTATTCATTTTTTAGTTATGTTTTACAGTTCAGTACTTCCTCTTCACAATAACAAAGCATCCCTGACATATAATATTCTACTAATGCATAATTACTTCAGCTGGTTGCATGCTTGAGAGGAAGAAGAATGGATGGTTTATACAAATAATGTACATTTCACAGCTAATATCACTTCACCATAACAATGTTGAGTTTAGAACATATTCATCATCAGAAATGTATTCTGATTCCAGTCCTAATGGCAATAATGCGCATTTGCTAATGTCTTAATCTTTATATATAAAGATGAATGTATGTATGTATGTTTGTTTGTTTGTTTGTTGGTTTGTTTGTTCTTCATACAAATCCACAGTTTTCGTCCGATCGCGATGAAACTTTGCACACTTATCCTTTGAAACAAGGAGAAAAATACTGTCTACATTTGGTTGAAAAATTATCTGTATAAATAACACATGTTGTCTCATAACATCGAAATACGGCGATAGACACACACGTTTGATATGGACGTCTCCGTACCATGTTTCCGTATAGTGGACTGGCAGCTCAGTGGTTAAAGCGCTTCCTTACGAACGTCGTGGTCTCTGGTTCAAATCTCTGTGGAGGCTAAG
>CM061919.1:116630478-116674923 GCA_031002005.1 Vandiemenella viatica | reverse complement strand
AACGATAATATTCACAAGAAATGGGAAAGTGTCAAGAAATGTATAGAGAAACAGTTAATGGATCTCTTGAGGAAAATAGAAAATTTAGAAAAAGGAATGACTCTAAATATAGAACGAAGAAACACAAATAATAATTAACAACGGCTTGCTATATGTATCTGCAAACACCTAATCCTGCTTGAAATTAAGACCTGTTATTTGGGTGGACATGGATTCAACCTCCAGTCTGGCCAATCAGATTTCAGTTTTTGATGTTTTTCCAAATTCCTTTCAAGGGAGTGCCAGGATGGTTCTTTCAACAAGGTCCCAATCCTCTACTAGCTATAATGACTGCAGTTAGCCATAATATTTTTAATATAAAACGAAAGAAAAAATGTACTTTTGAATATTATGAAAATTACATAATAAAGATACATCCATCAAAGCATTTAACAAGGAAAACACGCTAACAATATTTGGAAAGCTGTATTACTACAATAAAAAAAGAGAACCAAACAGTAACATATAACATACTAAAATATCTATACTCAACCGAGAAATATACATAAAGATAATATTATAGAAGATGCTAAATTAAAAGAAGAATACCAAAATTTATGTTAAAACAAAATTTTAGAAAAGATTACTATTATATTATGCTAAATTAACTTTGACAAGCATTAAGAAAATAAAAAACTATAAATGATCTGATTGAATAACCACTAAACTATCACTTTGTACCACAACTTCGAGCACCACTGCATGTGATGAGATTGAGTTCAGTGTACAACAATTCAAACTTTCATCTCAATTCAATCCACGGTCTCTTCCACAGAATTGTGCTGTTGCAAAATAGTTCCTTGTTTGGAATTATCATTTAGAGAGTGACTATGAAACAACATTCATTCTCTGCCACTAGGCCTTGCCCACTGTCAGAATCACCATCAGCACCACATCACTTCAGATCTTCGAAGGAAAATCTGTTTTCAACTCCATTACCACTGGTCCCGATTACACCCAATCTATAAGAGTATGAACCACTTTTCTAACCTGACATCTTGAATATTCTTGTAATACTAAAGGAAAAAGCATGAACAGTACCTCACCCACTCTATCCAAGCAACTGCAATCGCTCTTTCCCTCACGTGACCTTTTTTGTCCTATCCCTGGTCTTGGCACATCAAAGACTCTTATTGCTCCTTTATTCTTTGGTTTTGTAATCTATCACTATCCAGACAAAAACACTTTGTCCTCCAAAGCTTATTCAGCCTGAGTTTCAGCTGCTGCATTACAGTTCCCTCCTATTCCAATGCACCCTGTTCTCGCCCTCTTTCCTAAACTCCACTCTCCACTTCAACAACCTCATCCTTGTGGAACTCCAGCGATACAAGAACTTACCATAAACTATAATATCATCATCCTCCCAGATGACTGGGGCTCTGTCACCGTGCTCATGGTCCAAACATGTTCCCTGGTGGAGGCACGGAAGCAGCTTTCCAACAATAACAGCTGCCATCCACACACCACAGCCTCCACCATCCCCCTGTGCTGAAAAATAACAAGCTTTCTTGGCTTCCAAGGCCACTTACAAGTTTTTTTTTTTTTTAACAAAAAAATAATTTTCTCCTCACTCCTTAGAATCCAAGTACGCCCATCCCACACCTTCTTTCAAAGAAACACAATAGGATTTTGGAATATCTTATACTTTTGGAGAAACTCCCACCCTTTCTTCATCAGAGATACCCCATACTTCCACAACATCTGTCCACAGTTCCCTCTCCTCTACCTCCAGACATATTCTTGACTCAATTAATGTGACTTCCCTGTATATAAATGTCCCCCACTGTCAGGGCCTCAGTGCCCTGGAACAGTTCCTAGATATGCAACCCCCACACAGCCTTTATTGTGCATCCTTTCTTACATCCTTGTCTCACTTCGTTCTCTACTTCTCATAATTCCCAAGTATATCACCAGATATGTGGCACTGCCATGGGTTCGTACAAGGACCCATTCCATAACAACTTATTCCTGGCTCATTTGTAGGAACAGTGCCTTAACTACATCCCATTTAATCCCAGTGTGTTTTTCAGATACGTAAATGATATGTATATGAGCTGGACACTCAAAAAAATCAATCTCTTTAAGACTTCCTCAATTTCTTTAACTTCTTTCCTCAACTATATGTTGACATAATCCCACACATATCATGTGGCCATTGTCCTACAGCAGGGTGCCCTTCACATCTCTAGTTTATATCAAGCCCACTAATTTGTAATAATTCTACACTTCAACAGTTGTCATCCCTTCCACACCAAACATTCCCTTCCTCACTGCCTTGCCATTCACAGCAGATGCATCTGCTCTAGTGAAGAATCCCTTTCCAGGTATTCTCAAAACCCAGCACAAGTCCTCATATCACACTGCTACCTCTGCTGATCTCGTACAGAAATGAACCTCTTGTACTGCTACCAACACTACACACACTACTTATGTCTTATGTCTTGCGTCTCTAAAGTCAAGAGACCCAGTTTTCTCCCGGTCTTGACTCCATCAACCAGATCTTGTGATGAGAGATTGACTTTCTATGTTCTTTCCCTTTAAAGTGTGCCCTTCTCCAAAAATCTTACTGCTCCCTCTCACATATGCTTCAGCAGACTTTCTAACATCTTGGGTCACAAATACTCCCCTTCAGATTTAATTTAATTGCAATGGAGCACAGGCTCCGGTGGCAATTTTCCTACACACCCATCTTCCCCCTATTCTGCCAAACCCCTAGATGGGTTCTTCCCTTGCAACAGATTTAACTGCAAAACTTGCAATATGCATACAGCTATCACAAAATATTCCAATTGAACCATGGAGGAGACTTTCCCACCATTGTACTTGCTACATGCACCACAACACACTTCATATATCAACTAACCCCATCCTTTGCTTTAGTTCTTGCATAGGCATCTCTCCCAACCAGCTTACAATAATAATGAATGGCCACAGGAAATCAGTCTACACTTGCAACCTAGACCACCCAGTGGCATCTTATGTCAATTCCCCATATTCTAACAACTCTACTACTGTAAAACAGTGAGAGTTGTCAGATTTTACTTGGAAGCTACCACACTTTGAACTCCACATATGCGAACTAGCTTACAAACATGTCCTTGACACTTGGTATGCCCCTTGTCTTATATCTGACACTGTCAGCCACCAGTTTCACTAACCACATCTTATGTAATTGTTTTCTGCTGTTACATCCATCCACTTTATTACTGAAGATTATTTGTTTATAAAAACTTTGAACAAGGAGTGAGCCTGTACAAGATATCCTCAGGTCAACTGTTCTCCTCTACCCTTTATAATTATGATGTTAGGTTTAACCTCCACATAGGCACAAAGTTGAAGTCCTATCACTTAATCTTTGTTGTACGCAATATATATGTATGAAATGAAATAGTAGTAAGATATTCTAATTTTAATTTTTTATCATTGATTTGATCTTGTTCACTGCAGCATGCAACTGGAGTAACAGACACAGAAGATAACCGTCGGTTGGCAGAGGAGTTGTCAGTGGAGGCCAGATGGTCTCATGATCAGGATGTGCAGGCAACATGTAACACTGAGCTGCTGTCAGATAAACCTATTGATGGCTTATGTAAGTTGAGCCAGAAATGCATATTATTTATCTTAGATTTATTTCCACCTCCAATCATGTTTTGATCTACTGCTTTTTATTCTATTCCCCTCCCCCTCCCAAGTCTAATTTTTTTGCCAAATTGCTTATACCTGAGTCTACTGAAAGTAAATGTACTAAAATGAATTATTTAACTCTTCAAAAGCAATTAACAAAAATCTACTTTCCCCAGGTATAAAAAAATCATTATTATGCATTTGCTAAAATCAGATATTAACTGGAATCATTACTCTGTTGTTTAAACTTAATTTTATTGTCTCAGCAATAATTCATCTTATAGTCATATTACTCACTTCTCATTTTTATATGACATCACAAAGTTCTAACTTTACACAGTGATGTACTCAATTACTTATCATCTCAGTTTACAACTTCGCCATTCATATAATATTCATACCACATTGTTTAACTGGAATGTTACTGAATTTGTGGTATCTTTTGATTAAACAGCTTATATTATGTGAGGTATCAACATATTGCTTCCTGAATATGTGATCTACACTGCTGTCCATGTTGACACATTATCAGTTCTTGAAGCAAAGTTTGGGCCATTGTTTGCCAAATACTTAAAACAACATAATCAAAGCAAATCATACTTGGGGATAATAAACCAAGAAATTCCAGAAGTTGTGTATATAGTGTTAGTTTAAATGGTGTAATGACACATCTTACCTCTAGTTGATTTTATCATCATCTGCATTGACTTGTTGCTCAAAAGAAGATTACTTTTATTAGCCAACAGTATCATGCTTTTTGTCCCTAGTTCAAAAATGCTACTCCATCTAAGTTTTCTCTTTGCAACAGGTCAAGTTCAGTGGTATTTAGGTGTTTTGGTGGTCATTCCAACTGATTAAGAATTGATAAAATGATTAATGACACTAAAACTTACTTCTATCATGAGTAAGGTTATTAATTGAAGTATTGTAAAGTGTGTTAATTTTATGTGTGTATGTGTTTTTCCTGGCCCTTCTGCCTTCATCTGTGGTAAGTGACATATTATTTTCTTTACCCTTCCTTACTTTTTAAGTGTATGTATAATAGGCTTACCAGACGTCCCTGTTTGTTGGAACAATCCCCGTATTTAGTTCTCTATCCCCGGACAGATTTCATCCCCGCAATGTCCCCGGATTTTTACTGTTGTCCTCAGAATTTTTTTTCAATCAAGCGAGAGACCTTTAAAAGCCCTGATTTGCTAAAGCATTCGTTTAAAGTAAGAGATATGAAGCGCCCTTCTTTCCTTGTACGTGCCTAGGAATAAAACGAAATTACAAGGATACTGCATCTTGGACACAACAACTTTGTGCTGTGTGCAACATGACTGTCTGTGACCATCATTTAAAATACAAAATATAAACAATATGTGGCTTTTAAGTTAACCCATCCTTTAATCATATAACTTATAAAAGTACAACGCGTAATTAGGACAAATGCCGAAAGTGTCCCCGGATTTTTGTGAAAAAGTTGAGTTTCCCCAGATTTGGAGAAAAAATTCTGGTAACCCTAATGTATAATAGAATTTTAGGGCATGGTAAGATGCAATATTTTTGAAATCACACCTTCCTGTTCACCCAGTATATATCTTAAGTGCAAATTTCAAAAACAGTAGTATGAACTTTTGGATTTATTACAGTTATGATTTCTAATAAAGAAAACATATGAAAAGTGATTGCTCTGGTCACAGTGAAAGTAGATGTTGCTAATGTAATAACACATTATTTTTTCTAATATGGCTGTGATCATTTTAGTACACTTATTTCTTGATGCCAACTAAATTTTATTTCTACAGAGGTGAATAATTTTGGATAAATTGATTCTGGGGGTTTACGGTGCTTGGGTAAAGTCATCTCAAGGGCTGGTAGTCCATTATCTAAATGCAATAGAAGTTGTTTTGTGTCAAATTGTAACAACATGAATATACCAGCGACCAAGCAACTGCACTAAACTAGATTCTTTTTCCCAAATCACATATTGGATTCTTTTACAAAAAGTCATCAGGTCAGTTTTAAGATGGTTTTCTTCTTCAAGTGATTAATTTTTTTTTGCCTAAAATTATTTATATTGTGCATATGATGTCAAACTATTTTGAGATATCTCAAACACTATGATCTTATTCCTTCTTCCAGAGTAGAATATTGGTTATATGTGGATTGTTGCCTGGAAATACTGTGGAATGTGTAAGCTACCTTACTCCTTATTTGTAATATTTAGTTAAAATCCTACGAAATTTGGGTCAACATTTGATACATGATACCGCAGCCTAAAATCGAGTCAACAACACTTCAGAAATAGAAAAGTAAATAACCAGGACATAACAACAATAAATAAAGTTTCTAATAAAATATTAATTGTAAACTTACCAAATTGAGTGTAATCCATAAGTATCCAAAGTTGAAAGTAAACAGATTTGGTTAAACAACCATATCACTCATATTCCACACATCTCGACACAGTAAAGCATTTTTATAATAATAATTTCACCATTTTTATATTAAATTCACTAATAACTCACAGTTCCAAATAGATTTAAAGCAGTAAATATGAGTTTTAAACAAATCTTCCATGTGCTAACTTCAATAATATGTTTCAATCCAGTCAAGTAATTTCAGAGCTCTAAAATTAGATTTAATGACACTAAATAACAGGCAGATTAATATTCTTTAAGTTTTAAATAGCCATCAACCGATAAATAAAAGATATAAATAAAAGATTTAAATAAGTTGAAATCGTAATCCTACTACGTAGTTACCGCCAACTTGTAAATAGAATTTTGATCTGGCAAACATATTTCAGGAGCTAAAAACTTTTGTAAAACACTTAAATAAGGAAGACTTTAAAAATAGTATCAGGCCGAAATAAGTTGTAAATAAAAAGTGAATAAAGTTGAGTAATGCTGCAAAACTACCAAATTTTAGAAATCCCATAACATTCGATACACTTAACCGATTTGCAAGATTTTTACCTTTTTGAAATCAGCAGAACCACAAGAACAGTTTGGTAATAGTTTAAAATTGATGTTTTGAAAATCAGCACGGTCACTATTCCGGAAATGATGATTTGCATTTCTGAAGTCGGCTAGCTTTCCTATTACACCGATTTGAAAAATAGTTTACACCGGTTTGAAAACACTGAGAGAAAAAGTACACATAGCATAGCACTTGTTGAAACACACTCTACATTTTGTGATTTTCTGGAAGCCCTCAGCTTAAATAAAAAATATAACACCTGTTGACTCTTGAGGTTTTTTGTATTTTTCGATATAGGAAGGTCCGGACACCGGCCTCCTGGCAGAAGTCTCTGGTCGGGTTAACACATATAGTGTTAAACGAAATTAGGCACTCTCGGCGCGCGGGCATTCATGGGTAACCGGAAACCGTGATGGCGGGCATGTCAGGGAGGACATCTTTGAAAAACTGAACTTTGTTAGACATGTGATACTTCGATAGTAGAACTTCATTTTTTGACCGGGGTTGGGCGAGTCTGTTCTGCTTCATTACTTGTGATCTTTCAAGTGATGTTTAGTCTGATGCCTTAGCTAACTGACATTCAATGTAATTTGTGAAAATTTTAGAATATATTTTTTTGTGACATGGACTTCAACAATTTTCATTTCTAAATTAGTACCCTCCTTACATAGGGTTAATATTGTAAGTGGCGGCCGTCTTTATAATACAGTTATGCCACATGGTTTTAGAACATTTCTTGATTTTTCATAGTATTTGGAAGAACTCCAGTTTAGGTGTACAAGCCGATACGTACCCCGGTATGCCGCTTGTTTCCCTAACAAATGCTTTCAAGTATTTTGTTATCGCAATCAGTTATAAGATATAATTATACTGCAGTAGGTGTTTAAAAATGCAGTTACAGCATTTGAAATAAAACAAATACTTAGATTTCTTCTTTTTTTCAAATCTTTGGTTAGAGAAATGTTATGTATAATATCACTTACTTTTGGAGAAATGTCTGGTGAAATAATACCATCTTCAGCTAAATCAGCTAATTGGGGGAGAGTACACCTCTAATTCCTAAATTCAGCTGGCACCATGCTTAGCATCAGTTGTGCAAATCAGTCAAGGTTGGACAATTCAAATTACAACAATTGTCCACCATAAGAATAAACTCTTTTTCTTTTTGGAACAATTCCAATTTTAAATCAGTCTTTCAACTTTGTAGTCTTGTTTTGTACCTTTTCACAGCATTATTATCAAGATTGTGTAATAGCCGGGTGCAGTAATTTTTCCAATTTCTCTACCGTAATGTTTGCTGTGGTTTTTTTAGAAATATGAGGGCTGCCTGAAAAGTTCCTGGCCAAGACCATATACTGACTTCTCTGTACTTTATTGTAGATTGTATTCATAAACAAATTTACAGAATGTCATAATGATCCTACACTTGTCTGTAGATTTAAGATCACCAGATTTTTGTTAAATGTCATTGTTTTATATTTTAATTTAACTGTGATGGAGCATGTATGTTCCTGCAGCAATTTCCTGATATGATAACTTTCCCATTTTATTATTTTTATATAATTTTTTAGTATAAAGTACTTTAATATCAGTTTCATCATCTGATTACTTTTTTCCTTTAGAGATTTTATATTTTCTCAATGTTTTTGGTAATTTATTCAAGTCTGTGAGTCCCCTACCCACAAAACTGATAACATAACCATTTATAAATTAGGGTATGAACATTTCAGACTGCATTCATAAATCTATCTGGTGCATCAGTTTTCAGACACTATTTGGAAAGATAGTCTCCACTTTAATCTTAGACATGGGGGGGGGGGGGGGGGTGCATTTCTATAACTCCCTGCAGAGTTAGAAACTTGAGACTTATAAATTTGATTTCTTCATTAAAAGAGAAATCACTTTTGGGGAAATCGTATATTCCTGTACTTTTTTTTATCTTAATTCTTTTCTCCATGTGCCTTCCATTATGAACAGATTTTATCCATTACCTTAATGTTAACATTGCACATGGATTTTTATTTTGATCTTACTGTTTTTCATAGTATTTTAAACATTATTATTCTTGTATGTTTAGGTCCTCAAAGAATGGAGCCTTGTCTAGCCCATAAACTGTATAAAACATTCTCTGACTTTATCTTCCCAAATAGTTAGGTTCTGTTTATCTAAATTTAGTCCCAATTTTTGTGAAATCTTTACATTATAATGCATCTTTTTAATAACAGCTGGTTTTGCATTTTCACACAACCATTTGCTTAATTTTGTAGGTTTTTCCATAAATTTTGAAGTCTCATTGTGTATCTTGTTTATTTTTCTTTGTGTCGTGTCCCAGGTTCTTTACAGTTTTAGGGTTTGCCATTACTAGGTCTCTTTATAAACAGCAATAAATTTGTCTCAGCCACTTATATAAACTTTCTTTGCAACTTTTTTAACAGTGGTCTTCTTTCTGTTGTAATCAATTTTGTCTTCTTTTGACTTTTGTTTATTTCTCAAATGCATTTATTTTATCTTGTATCATTTTCTTCATCCCAGTGTCTCAGTATTCATTTCTTTTTAATCCCAGTGCATTCATAAACTATTTGAACATTGTGGTGGCTCAGTGATTAAGGTGTCTGATGGGAGATTGAAAGGTTCCCAGTTAGAATCCCTGTATTGGCAGGGATTTTGAATGGCCCTTAACCTGATGTTCATATCTGGCACTGCTTGCTGTGAAATGTGAAGTACATCAGAATGCTTGGGGTTCAAATTTCATGTTAAATTGTAGGCCTCTTTACCCTATAGGATTACTGGGTTCATTGAAGGTTTAAAACTACACTGATGATACCTCACAGTTATTGATGTATATGCACTCATTGAAGGGAATGATACAAGCACTAAGATATTCATCAAGAAATCACAAACTAAATAAGTCAGTCTGATTATTTGAGTGTATAAGGTGATCTAATAGATGGAATTGATAACACTAAAAAAACTAAGGTCCATTACTGGAATACAAGGTTAACAAACAAAAAAATACAAATGGCAATGGATTATGCTGGTTACAATAACTTCAATGAAACTAAGGAAAAAGTAAGTGGCTTCGAAGTGATATAAATATTAAAGAAAAGGGGAATTAACCCATCATATACCAAAGTTGACAGCTGTGACGAGAGAAAACACATAAGATGGAGACACAAATAAAATATTTCAGTATTAACCTTCTTCATGTAATAGAGAACAAGCCATTTGGTTCTGGACGTATGTTTGAGATGACGCTCTGTGTGCATTCACATTGAGAACCAAATGGCTTGGTCTCTATTTCATGAAGAAGGTTAATACTGATGTACTGTACTTTGTAAGGTACCCTTCGCTCTATTTTCGAGATTCCGTTAAAATCCGACAAAGTTTGAGGTTAACATCAGTACACGATACCACAGTTAAAATCGAGATAACAACACTTTGAGTACAGTAAAGTAACTAAACAGCACATAGCAAACATAAATAAACCATAAATTGCAATAAATCAATGATATTCCAGCAGGAAATAGGTTATTCCATATAAAAGTAAACTTTCACTATCAGATCTTAATATTGGTTAGGGAGATATCCTGAACAGATTTAAAGGAAATAAAGGTTAAATAACAGTAAATATAGTATCTAAACAAACTGTTTATCATAACTACTAAACATTATTCCAGAGGTAAATAGTTAATTTCAATATAAATCAAATCTAACCCTAAATTTTGCCATATACCAGATTTTGGTATTTCTGAAGAGATTTTAATACAGTAATGATTGTGAAAAGCTAATAAAAGCCAGGCCTAGACCTACAATAACAATAACTTCACAGTAAAATATAGTTCTGAGGAGATTTTAAATAAATAATATGATTACTGGATAGTAGACTGAAGCAGTACGAAAATATCAGATTCTGATGTAATTTGACCATTTAAAAGTTCTAAAAGTAAATGTAATAATGCCTGAGACAGTTTGGAAGGATGATTGATGAGTTTCTAATAGTTTACAAGCACCTAATAATAACATGAAGTAGTTTTGAGGAAAGATGATAACTCTTTTTCAGAAACAGTTTACATAAACGATTTTAGGCTTTTCAAGTAATGTCAAGAGTTAAAAAGTAGATGAAAATACAGTAAATAATCTTCTCTTTCAGTTTTAATAGGTTCCAAGTAGTTTTAATCTGGAGTAATAGGAAATATCAGTAAAAATAGGAAACCGGTAAATAGAAGAAATTATCAAACCTTTCAGAATTAATTCCAATAAAGTTAAACCATTTTAAAATCGCCAAGAACAGGTAGAAGCTAGTAAATACACATAATTAATTTTCTATAACCATTAAAAGACATTTTACTAACCTGCTGTTTGTTAATCCACTTTCGAAATAACTTGCCAGAGGCACCGTACACATAATATGCTTTTACACTGATTTTAAACACTGTCACACGACAGAAAGTAAATAATAAATTAAAGCAGTCCGAAAGAGAATTAAATTCATCTAAATCTCATAGTTTCCAGCCGTTTAAGTATTTTTTAAATATTATCTGAACGTATAAAATAGGTCACTCAACTTTAACATTTTCTTATTCAAAAGCCTACCAAGATTTCGAGATAAAAAGTAGTTTTCCTTAAAGATCCACTCTTCTACTTTCGCACTCCTTAATTTCATGTCATTTAACGCCATAGAACAGATGTTAGAGAAATTTTGAAACCACTCGAAAATAGCCCACATGGCAATAACAGAACAATTTATTGTGTCTAAGATATCGCACCCACGAAGATGGGATACCTTTTAAAACACGCATTTTAATACAGGCTACACATTAGTAATTTTTCCGGTTTAATAATTAACATACCTTCAGAGCTATACATAAAAATACATAAATAATAAAAATGGCGGATTTGAGAAATCTCTGTTTATAGTAATAATTAATCAGTTCATAACCGATTTAAATGAAATTTACATTTTTGAGCGGCTAAAATCCGGGCCAACATTTTGACCATAATTTCATGTTTGTAACTGATGGCGTTTAAAAATTCCTAAAATTTCCTGGGTATGTCGCAATAGGAAGGCTATTTAAAATTTGCTGTGACGTCAGACCTAAAACAAAAGTTAAAAATAAATTAAAATTTTGCCACACCACACAACACACGTAAACTCCCATAACTCGTGCCATTTCTAGATTTTAAATTGAACACTTTGGAAGGAAGTTATAAAAACAAATGTCGGGGATTATGTGCGAACGCGGCAGAGCACTACCGGAGTGCAGCGTCCTTGAAGGATCCCTATATAAGCGAGTCAGGGGGTGGGAGTAGAGGCCGGTCCAGTATAGTACATCGTCTAACTTGGAGGAGAACGCACGCTCCTCGCGAGTACGAAAGCTTCGGGGCGCGGAAGCTTTTGGTAGGGGAAGTTCAGACATAATGGCCGATCGTCGCCATCTTCAAAATTTTACCATGAACAATGTGACTAAGTAACTTTTTCCGACATGTGATTTTCTAATAATCAAGATTACCTTGGGGGAGTGCGGTTTGTTCTGTTTCATGATTTGTGATCTTCGGTTGATGATGTTTCTCCGATTGCCATTGCTAACTGTGACTTTTGTAACTTATGTGAAAATTTTCAAGAATATATTTCATTTATCAGGATTCAGACTTTCATTCCTATACTAGTACCTTTCTTACAGGAGGTTAAGCTGTAAGTGGCGACCGTGGTAATTATTACAGTTAGCATTCTACAGGTTTTAACACGGTAATAGAACTTTTGCAGAACTTTGACAACTTTTGGAAGACTTCGTTTTCAGGTGCTGAAGCCGATACCAACCCCAGTATCCGGCTATCCCCCTGACAACTTGTGTGTCCGCCTTACTTGTTTTTTCTCATCGCAACCGTCAACTCTGATATGTAATGGGTTAATTTCCCTTTCCTTTATTATTTATAACTTCAGCATTATGAACACAATTTTTCAACACAAAGACTGGCACAAATACACAAGAGGAACAAGCGAATACAAATCAAGTGTAGATTATGTAACAACAAACCAAAAATTGGATGACACATGGGTATTCAGAAGCTTCCACACACTTACTTCGACAATTAGGTGTCTCCGTGAAGGCTGTAAACCAAAAATCCATAAAAGGAAACAAAACTGGAAGAATATTTCAAAATAAGCCAACTAATATGAGCTCAGAATTAGATTACTTTTTCAACAAAAAAGAAAAGAAGAAACAATAAAACAGCATTTTGAACTGGCTAGAATGTTGAATGTAAAAACAATGGCAAGATATTGAAACAAGCAGTTCAAAATAGTGGCATTAATAGCTGCGAGACCTGAAGAGCAATTAGGCTGCTGATTTGATAGAATTTGCATGCACCTCTGTGACCTTATATGTGTTACTTCTCAGTGATAGTATTGTGGTGACATTTTTCAACAGTTCAGAAAAAAAAAAACTGTTGAAAAATGTCACCACAATACAGTTCAGTGGGCGCTAATGACCCCGTCGTCGACGCGCCCTAAAACCCAAATAACAACAACAACAACAGTTCAGTCCTCATTCACACACATCACGTGTCTCTATGAACTGTGTGTGTGATGTTGAAGGATTCCCATGACCAGCAAGATCCCCAGATCTGTCGCCAATAGAACATGTGTGGAACAAGCTCAGACGTCAACTCCAACAGAGTTCCAGTATCCAGAATATCAAGTACCAGTTACAACAGTAGTGGGCCACCCTTTTCAACCAAATATTTTTTTTTTTTTTTTTTTTTTTGTGCATTCATCCAGGCCAGAGATCATTTTCATATGAGCTTTCCACTCAATTAGTATGGAATAATTAACTGCCGACAGTTACCAGACATTCTCTGAAGAATTATGTAAACTAATAGCATTTCCACACCAATTTGGACAAAAGCATGTTATGGATGAGAAAGGTTCAAAACTAGTCTCGAACACATGCCATCTCATCTCAATTTTGTTTTAATTAAATATATTTAATAATTTATAACTGCCCAAAAATGATAGGTGCTGCATTTTAACCATCTCCTGGTACACTTCACATTCATATTACAGCTTCCTTCCTGTGGAAGCCAAACACTCGCCATATGTTATTGACAGATCGGGCACCAACCATGTACTGCGCCCCTTCAGCTGTTATTGGCCAGGTTACCTAAGATTCTTACAATGCTAGATATCGCTACCCGAAAGCCTATACAGAACTATGGCTTGTGGAACCCTTTTATACATAAATTAATTTATAAACATTAATGCAATTATTTATAACACTTATAATCTATAATATAATATTATTAATAATAACTGTAACAATAATAATGATTGATGGGGTGTGAAATTGTCACAATTACCTCCAAATTGTGGCATAATTAATATAAGGGTGCAAACACTGAATTAATTTGGTGGAATGTTCATACATAATGTCTGACATGCCAATCATTTTTTACATAATGTCACCAGATCTGAAACTATTGTTCCAATGAAACTAGCAAGCACACATTATTAGTGTCCAACTAACTTTTTGAATATTACACAAAAAATACAAACAAAACAAAAAAATCACTATTTCAGTCCACCTTGCATAAACCAATTCACTATTAACACTTGTATATCTAAAGGCGCGTCCACACTGGAGTAACATCATGGAACATAGCACGACTTCGAAACATTGCAACATGAAAAGTTGGCTACTGGTGCACTAAATGTGCTGGTGTTGAATGTATAAATCCGTTTCTAGTGGTAAAAGATCAATGTATAATACTCAACATAATGAAACATTTTTTAATATTCTCTCAATGTGGCAATCTTGTTGGGAGTTAAGACTGTGCAATTCATCAAATACAGTCACAACCATAGGATTTAAATCTACTTCAGAGAATAGTATAAATTTCGTCCAAAATTATAGAGAGCATCCATTTGTTCGGAATTCAAAAAATGGAACTTATAAATGTAGGGAGAGTAGATATGATGCATTGAGAGCCATTTGTGCAGTTGTAGGATACCAATCTCAGAAGGATGATAAGAACAAATTTCAAACCTGGTATCCTACTTTTACAGAAAATGAGAAAGTTTCACAAAATAAAAAAAAATCTGGAGCAGGTGCTTATTTTTATTACATAAATAACCTTTATTTCTGAAACAATTATAATTCAGTAGATATTCTACCTAGGAGCCAAACCTATAGGTGTAACAGAAAAATCAGCAAAATGTTGTCACAAATTTTTGCGTCACTTGAAGCATTTCATGGAACTTTTTTGTATGAACTAAAAGAATTACTTTGAGTATCTCTTCTCTAAGATTAATCTTGACACTTCAACTCAAACATGGCATCATTTTGAACATGCTTAGGATCACATGCACAAGGAAAAAAATCCTAGGCTGCTAGTAAGAGTAGTGCAGTCAGTGCCTCTCAACGTTCCAGTGACTACTGGTGCAAGAGCTCGCTCTAACTCATTATATAGGACGTAGAATTCTCACGCATCACATGACTTACCAGAAAATAGTGCTCTAAAATTACCTCTGCCCTAGACTTCAACTTTTAATAGGATTAGGTACTGCGGATTTTAAACATTTTTTTCTCTCTTCATGTTTCCTCGAAAAGTTAAGAGATTAGCCGTAATTAATTTTCTTCTAAATCCATGTGTCAGCTCGACTTCCCCCTCACCTTCCAGAATTGTGGTGAATTCTCAAAGTTCCAAACCAGCCACCATATTTAAAATTTCATGAAACCCATATGTTTGCTTGAATTGTGTAAAAAGTAAAACTCGTATCTTGAAATAAAAATTGTTCTTGGATACATGTTTTAAAAGTGTCCCCGTTCCTGTAAAGTGTCTGGTTTAGCTGTAAAAAATTTATTTGTGTGCTTAACGTATGTTTTGCTTTGCAATGGTATTTTAAAATTACTATCCCACTTAACCCCCTGCTAAGAACTACTTTAAAAGTTTACCGTGTTATTAAGAAAGGATGGAAGTTAAAAAAAAAGTGTCTTTTATGCTCGAAATGTGTTTGAAAGTGTTGATCATTATTTTTAGAAGTGGCCGAATACTTCAAATTTTGTGTTTTTACTTTATAAATGGCTTAAAACGACATGTTTCGCTTGAAATCTTACTGAATTCTGTTTCTATGAATTTATTATTATTTTACACATTCTTTAACCGTGTTGAAAAGTGAGTGGAAATACCGATTTTATCTCGAAATACAGATTGATTATTAAAAAGTTGGGTTACGGCTGATTACACAAATTTCAGTAAGTTTAAAGATTATTTACTGTTCTTTAATGTTTATATATGGCATATATTATGTGTTGAGTGACTTTACTGTTTTTAAATCTGCTTATTTACTGAGTTAGGTTGCAGTATCGGCTTCTGCATGAAATGCGTCTCTCATATCCTGTAATTGCGAAATGAATAATTTTTCGATTTCTAGAAGGCTTACTCCCTCCCTTATGCTCTATAGCCAAGAAAAGTTAAATTTAACCAAATTCGAAGGTGTTTACAGTATTCCTGCCAAAAACAAAGTTTTCAGTTAGTTACAAAGCCACTGATGCACTGTTTCTTGCACCTCTTGGTCTGAGGAAAATCGATAAAAGTCCAATGGAGCAAAACCTAGACTGTAAGGTGGATGTTCCAGCACCTCAAAACCAAATTTGTTGATAGTTTCAAGGGTTGATGTGAGGACAGGCATTATCGTGCAACAGCAACACTTTCTTTGACAAAAGATCTAGTAGTTTGCTGTGAATTGCTGGTTTATGTTTGTTATACATCAGTTCACAGTAATATTCCTTGTTGATAGTTTTCCCCTTCTCCATGTAATCTTCCAGTATAGGCCCTTTTGCGTCCAAAAACACATTTAGCGTAACCTTTTTCACCAATAGCACAGTCTTGAATTTTTCTTCACTGGATATTCATAGCATTTCCACTCCATACTCTGGCATTTTGATTCTGGCTCATAGTGATGAGCCCACATTACTATTCTTTCCAAAAATGAATCACCTTCTTCGTTGTAATGGTTGAGTAAGCGTTGGCAGACATCAAGACGTTTCTTCAGTGTTGTTCAGTGAGTTGTCTTGGCACCCATCGTGAACAAACTTTACAGAAGCTGAGTTCATCATGGACAATATTATAGGCAGGACCATGTCTGATGTTCAAAGTAGATGCAATGTTATCAATAGTAACTTGCCTATTTGTGTTCATCATCAATGGAGCTTATTCAACTTTGTTGTCCGTGGTGGACATTGATGGACACAGTGCTCTCTCTTCTTGTGTCAGTTGTCTCAGCCACTTTTAAACTTCTCGATCCATGTGAAAATACTTGTCGTACTGTCCCCATACTGTGCTAAAAGTCTACAATGAATTTTAGCCCCTTTTACTCCTTCTGAGCAAAGAAATTGTATCACTGCCCATTGTTCCTCCTTTGTACAAACAGTTAGCGGAGCAGACGTGTTTATGCTATCACTGCCTGCTCAATATTATTGCGATCTAGGTTGAGTGATGCACACATCACCACAGTAATACCAACTATAAATACGCATTTGCGGAAACCAGTAAAATGACTAAAAAATGTTTTATTATGAAAGTCTGAATATTTTTGACTTGCCCTCATATATATATCACAGGTGACAGTGAACGCCAAAGTTGATATGCAAGAATCTAAAAATTTTAATTGTATTAATAAAAAATAAATAAATTCAAAAGAATTTTCTTGAAATTATTAATAAATGAAGAATAAGTGATGGGTTATTAGCAATATCTTATAGGTGATTTAGGCCAGGAAGATGTCTGGTATCCATGATATTGGTATCCAATTTCACATCTCTGAAGTTCAGATGCAGTGGTGATTTCTGAGAAAATTCTGCCAGCTCTCATGGTAAAGCAGTGCCAATACACTGCAGCATTAGGTCACTGAGGATTTTTATGTTTATACATATATACTTAAACGTTTCACCACCACCTGTAATATGTATCTATAATATTTTTTAGTCTTTTCCTGAGCATTATAGCTACTTCAAAATATTTTACTCTCACCACCTCGTCACCGTTTACTCTCTTCTCCATGGAGTAGCTAATCTCGCAGTAGGGTATGGTGTAAGCATACCCTTCCTTGCCAAACGGCCCAATGCTAAGTACATGAAAAAGGTTTTAAAAAGATATATTGTAAAGTGTGTTTGTGGTTTTTGTTTGTCTGGCCCGCCTACTTTCATCTCTGGTAAGTTATGGGTAATTTTCCTTATCATTCCTCATTTTAAATGCCTAATGGTGCTTTCATTATCACCACTATATGACACAGTATTAATGAGTCAACTGTAATTCTTACAGACAACAGTCGAACAACACATCTTGTGACAACAGTTCACAGCTTTTCCACCAGGTACGTATATCTCTATAAATCAAATTCATTCATAGTCAAATAATTCTTAAGTCAGTATTTGTGATATTAAAGTAGCTTGACCACTAACTTTAAATGCTTAGAGTATTAAACACAAAACTTTGTGAAATAGATAACTATTGGGTAGATAACTATTGAGTGTAGTTAACATTTGTGTGTAGAACCAACTGAAGCCTGGTAAAATATGGCTTCTTAGTACCGGTACATCATTGCTACTACAACTGAATAAAATATTTATGGAGCCTCTGAATAAGATGTCACAAGTTTTGGTATTTACAGATATAGGAAATCTTGGAAGTCTCTCCATCGCATTCTATAAATGCTTGTTTGTTATGATGGCAATACAAGTTGAACACACTAAGACTCTCCAGGAAGGTACTATAACCAGATTTTAATGTCATGGCCATATTATTAATTTTTTATTCCACTGTTATATCCCAATGTTTTGGCAACACTGCAGATTAGTGTAACACAGCAGCCTTTAATCAGTAATGTACATGAGAGGATCAGATGATAAGAATGTTTGCCTTATACACAAGCAGCTCTCTCTCCACCTATCTTGTGTCTTTCAGTGACTCACATGCCAGCTATTTTATATCACTTACTCATAGAGTTCCACAAACTAGCTGTCCTGCTTTACACCTTCTCCAGCTAGTTCCTGTTAGTACCACTATACTTAAAAAATTACCTGACCAATATATTTCAGCTCAGTTTGCTTGCTTCCCAAATTCTTCTTTTCACTATACTATCTGGTAAATGCAACACTTTAAGACTTTTCCATGCCACCTTCATGGTATGTCCTGGCCAACTGAATTTATTATCAAATGATATCTGGAGATGTTTACATTTTATGCCTTTAACAAGTTCCCCTTCAACCCCTCTGATCATACAGACTGTATTTTTCTATTTGTGTACCGATATGGCAAAGATAGGAACAGAAATAAAGCCAATTTATCCTCAATAAATAAAATTACACATTTAAAAACAAATAAAAGACTAAGTTACAAACAACATCAATAAAAACTGGTGTGTCATAATTAATGACAGATTGCTGATTCCAGAAATGCCATAATAATGGCAGTTGTATCCTTCTGACTGTATGTGCATCATAACTGCAGAATTTCCAACCTCTATAATATGCCTGTTCTTATTGATGAGAATTTTTTTATGGTGGACCTAGGGCAGTGGTTCCTAAATAGTGGTCCACGGAACCCTGGGGTTCCGTGGAAGGGTCACAAGAGTTCCCTGTTCCATCCAAGAATTAAATAAAATGTTTGTTGAAAACCGCGCCATGAGAAGACTATCATGGTTCTGCTTCCATTTGTGACAACTTATTGATGCAAAACTGGGTTTTCAGCTTATGCTTATAAAAATGAGGATCCACCAAAAAAATGTATGATCAATTAGGGTTCCGTGGCCAAAAAAAAAAAAAAAAAAAAAAAAAAAAAATGGGAACCACTGACCTAGAGAACAGGAGACATATGGTTCATCCCAAATAGTATATCCAGTTGAGCATGGATGAACTCCAACCAAGCATACAACCATTGACAACTATCCATTAACACTGCTGTATTAGATGTATATTGCTTATAAGATGTCTTCCTCCAAAACTTATAATTTATTTTTCAGTTCAATGTGATGTACACCATTATCAGCAGCTAAAAATAATTTATTTATTTCAGTAATTACCAAAACAAAAAAAATTATTATGCTAGTGGGGCTTTCCCTAACTGAGGTAAATAATCTTGTGCAATGGTTCTATTTCATTATTGTAAATCCGGTTTTTGTTATTTCACAGTACCAGCAATAGCAGTGAGGAAGTGGAAGATGGCAGTTTTTTAGTTGACGCAGGTGTACATATGCCACCATGTCATGTTACACACATCCCTGCCCCCCGGACTGGAATCACTCGTCGAATTCAGTTGCGGAATAGGAAGAGCTGGTCAGGAGCAGCATCTGTTTCGAATGGTGGCAGCAGAATACAAGCAACATCTAACACTGCTGGCTTGTTCCAGGCAGGCGGTATCACCAAGGAAAAAAAACTATCCTTTCATGATGGCATGAAATCAACTAATTTACAACAAAAAAATAAAGGAACAGATTGTACAGGTGCACATAGGCTAATGAATAACACACACAGGAAGCCTGAGAAAATTGAAGATTGTTTAAAAAATACTGAATCCCCTGAAGTAAATAATAAGGATCAATTTGCAGATAAAGAAATCAAGCTGGTACATGGTGGAGCTGAAAGATCTAACAAGAAATCTTCAGTAGCTTCAGACAGGATTGTGCTTGTGGCAGCTCCACAGCATGGAGCAGTGCGATTAAGAGTGAACAGAGGAACTGTTGGCAGGAGAAAAAACCTGGCTCTCAGAAATAGTGTAGCAGCTATTCCTCTAACGAACATTAATAGTTCATCTTCGGAGACAGGTAAACCCTCAGCAATGCAACAACAGAAATCACTGATACAGTTTGGGAAAGGAGATAATAGTAGTAGTAATGGAAAGAAAAATGGCACAGTTGAAACTGCAGTAACATGCCCAAAATATAAAGAAAACCCTCTTCTAAATAGAAAAAGTTGCACGTTAGATAGTTTATCAGACCAGGTTTTTGGTTCAGCAACTGATGTAAGTAACAGATCTGCTGTTATGGATACTAAATGTTCAGAGAAGACAATCGATTAATGGATAGTCAGAGCTGTGGCATTGCGGATATAACATCAAAAACAGAGAAAAACAGAGCTGTGCAGAGTAATGAAAAAAGAGGTAATGTAAATCTTGCAGAAACTGTTAAGCCACATATGATCAGAAGAATCAGTTCAAATGGCAAGACATCAAACAACCAGGAGCATCACTCAAAGCTTGTCACTTCACACAGAAATTTGAGTTGCAGACAAACTGCATCAAATAAGCAAAAGACTGGTGATAGTGCAAAGTTAATATTAATCACAAACTTGGATGAAAGTGATGGCAGTAGTTCAAAAATAGAAATTAAATTGGAAAGTAGTGAATTTGGAAGATCTGTTAAAGGGGAGAGAGCTGATTCTAAAACAATGCCTTTGAGAAGTGAATCTACAGATGATGCTTTTATTAACTTCAGTAAGCAACTACAAAATAATTTTAAGGAGGAAGATGAAAATAGGAAGTTAAAAGATGTGGGAGACTTCAGAAGACATAATCCAGCAGCCAGTGACGTATTAATGGAAACTAAAAGTAGCAATGCTGAAATACCTGGAAAGTTTGCTCCTAAACAGGATATATTTCTTAATAATAATTGTGACCCAGTTACCAAAAGTTTGTCAGATCCAAAAGTTGAAAGCAAAGCTACAGATAAATTAGAATATTGTGAAACTAAACAGAATGAACACTTAAAGCAAAGTCATTCTAGAGTTTCAAATGATAATGAAGGAAGAATAGTAGAAAATACAGTTTTTCAAGAAACAAAGGTGGAACCTGAAGAACTTGCTAGCTGCATGTCTTCCAAGCTAATATTACTGAGTACAGCACCAGGGCAGAATAATAGTGATAACTCTGTTAACAAAGCTGGGAATGGCAGCGCTGAGGCAGTTGCCGGTACAGTTGACACTTCCAGCAAACTAAGGAGTGGCAGTACAGAGAAGATAGTTATATCAAGGCGGCAACTGGAGAGAAGGAGCTGTCATCTTGACAGTTACAAAGTAGGGGGTAGTCCGGAGACATATGCACTGCCAGGAACAAGACAAAAACAGCAGTCTACAAGGAGTTCAGCTGGAGCTGGAAACAGACGCAGTATGAGCATCAGCACTAATACCCCTAAGGTGTTGCGGCGGCATGGTTCACTTGACCACCTGGTTCCAGCACCAACCACTGGAAGACAAGAGAGTATCAAATCATCTGGAGGACAAATTAGCCGGCTTCCTGTTTTTCGGTGAGTGACTGTCTGGACTGAAATTAATAATAATAATAAAATAAGGAATTTGTTCAGCTCTCATATTTGAAACCATCTTAGTATTTTATTCTTTGCTAGATATGTTGTCTTTCCTTAGATGCAGCAGTTGATGTTTACAATCTTAAAGAAAATAATAATTCAGCCATATAACAGAAATTGTAGATAATGGTACTTCAGTCTTCTTCTTGTCCTTCTTCTTTTTAAGAAATCCTCTACGCAGCAAGTTATATTTCATCTACTCCAATTGTTTTTATTTTTTTATTTGAATTGCTAAAGAATAGCAATTTCACTAGTCACCTAATTACCCTTTTCTTATTTATTGTTTATTCATTATTTTATTATCATTGAGTGAAAAATTCCTCCACCCATCTACTTTTGCCATTTACAAATTTTAAGTTATTTCAGCGTTTTTGGTTAAGTATCCCCTTTACAATTTAACACAAAATAAAATTTTCCCACTCCCTTAAGCATGAAATTGAGTCTCCTTTTTTATCTAATTTAAAACAATTTTGTGGCTTACTCTGTCAAATGCCTTGGGAAGATCTAGTGCAATTCTATCATCTGGGCCTCTCCTCTGACATGAAGCCAATTATGGGGGTTTGTGTAATGGCTTAGTCTTGCTATGACCATAATGTTGCCTATGTTCATTCAATTATCTCAGTTGCCATCTAATTGGATAACCTGAATTAGAAAAGGTAGATTATGAATAATAAACTTCACAGTAGCCTCATAATATATTTAAAGTTCACTATATCCTTTAGAAAATTTTTACAAGTTTGTTGAACAGCCTAATGGCAGTAGGAAATTCGTATCCAAAATAATTATTGCAGGTACAGATAAGCAAATCAAGCCAAGTCAACTCTCATGATATCAGCTACATTAGGATTCCGTAACTATAGCACATGCATCCAAAATTTCAAAGATGGAAGCCGAAACGGACGGACGGCCGGTATCACGTGATGCCTGACTGCCACATACCGCACCAAAACACTGACAAGCCTGACGTGGCTCCTACCCCAAACGATCCCAATGAACTGATGCTTTCTCCCACCCTGAGAAACTCTTTTTATAACTGTGGCATGGTTGGTTCCCATGCCACAGTTATAAAAAGAGTTTCTCAGGGTGGGAGAAAGCATCAGTTCATTGGGATCGTTTGGGGTAGGAGCCACGTCAGGCTTGTCAGTGTTCTGTGTTTCCCATGAAATCACCGAATCTTTTTGGAATGGTTTTCCTCCCAAAGAAATTTTTACAGCATGTAGTCCTTGTTCTAAATTTCAAAATTAATCCAAGTGAAAATTAGTGTATCTCTAATATTCTTGCTGTAAAAAAAATATTTTCTGGAGGAATTCAGATATATCTCTCATGCCTAGAATATTTAAGTTATTGAGCTGAAACAAGTTTTAAAGTGACTTACTGAATTATCTCTATCCTCTAATGTATAAATCTGCCTGTTACCTCTAACTTGGTGCAATAGAAACTACGTATTTTGGAAAATCGGTATCTCTTAAAATATTGAAGTTACAGATCTGAAAGATGCTTAAAAGGATTCTACCTACAATTTCCCATAAGGTAATGACCCTCTTTAATTGTAATAACAATTCTTACAGCTTTTCTTCATGTAGTTTAAATTTCTGTCTAGTCGTTTAGTTGCAGTAGGTTTGGCGAGGCTCAACAGGAAGTGAGCTATTGCTTTCGAACCTATGGTTTATTTACTTTTTTCAATTCTGACCAAAATACTGAATGGATTTTAATATAATTTGCTGGAAAACGCTCAGGATTAACAGTGCTTTCTTTTGAATATTGTGTCCCCTTCTGAATTTAACTGTATTCTTCTACCTAATGACTTTCCTGTCAGGCATGTTTTACAATTTTCACTAAATCTCCCCCCCCCCCCCCAAAAAAAAAATACCCTCAAAATTTAGCTATGTTTCTCAGACTTTTACATAATGTGGTAAATTTTATGCACCTTTTGAGCTATGAATTATCCTCTTAACTAGAAAACTGTGACTTCGTGAAATTTTTATCTGTTTTCCACCTTCTGAAACCCTGTGGTCGAACAAATTTCTAAATGCAAATATCTCAAAAGAAAATTTTTACCTAACAAGTGTCATACTTTCAAATGATTACGAAGGCTTCCGCAGTCACTGTATGTAATATCTTGGTTCTCCGGGTGGAGCCGCGTCGATTTGTTAAAACCTAACGTTTCTGCCATCTTGCTGTGGCTTTCATCAGAGGACTGCTTGTAAGTTTGCCGCATCGCCTTATATAGTGGCAGCGCTAACCGCCGCGGTGACGTCACCGCGCCCAGTGTAGGCGGTAGGATGGGGCCGTTCGACTTGGGTTTTTCTGAGCAAGTATGACCAAATATGGTCAAGTTGTAAACCATTGTCGGCATTAATGTTGTTGGGCTGTTTTTGTATTTCTAGCGCTTCTCTTATGCGCCTAGGCCACCATCTGCTTTCATTGGCTATAACGCTGGTCTTGTCGAATAAAATTGAATGGCCGCTATCGGCTGAATGTAGAACTACAGCGGACTTGCTTGCGTCATTATTTTTAAAATGCCTGATGTGTTCATTGAGCCTCTCCTTAACAGTGCGTCCGGTTTCCCCAATGTAAACCTTGCCGCAGCTACAAGGAATTTCATATACTCATGGTGTTTGCAAATGTTCTCTCTTGTCTTTAACGCTGGTCAGGATGCTGGATAATTTCCTGGGGGCTTTGTATACGGGACGGATATTCTTCTTTTTAAGTAGCCGACCAATTTTATCCGTAACTCCTTGGATGTATGGCAGAACGGCCACTGCCTTGTCAGGTGGTTTGTTGTTTTCCGCCGATGATGCTGAAGTGCGAGAAAAAGTGGAGCGATCCAGGCATGCTAAGGCTTTATTACAGGCAGCCACGCTATATCCATTGGCTAGAAATGTCTCCTTTAAACTTCTCTTTTCAGCGGCCATACTCTCTTCGTCACATACCACGGATGCGCGGAGTGTTAACGTTTTTAAAATTCCACTTTTGATCGCTGGATGATGGTGAGAGTCGGCGTGGAGGTACCGATTAGTATGCGTTGGTTTTCGGTAAACTCGGTGGCCCAAGGAGCCATCATCATTTCTTGTAACTAAAACATCCAGGAACGGGAGTTTGTTGTCGCTTTCAATCTCCATTGTGAACTTGATCTTGTCATGGGCTCTGTTTAAATGATCGAAGAAGACATGAAGCGCTTCTATTCCATGGGGCCAGACGACAAATGTGTCATCCACAAATCTCACCCACAGCGACGGTTTCAGGGGGGCGTTCTGGATAACTTCATCTTCGAAGGTTTCCATGTATAAGTCGGCGACTACTGGAGACAGTGGGCTTCCCATGGCGGCTCCTTCCTTCTGTTGGTAGAATTGACTCTTGTACTGGAAGAAGGTAGTTTTCAAGCAGAACTCCGTAAGCGAAGCCCATTCCAGTGGCAAGTTGAGCGATTCTAATCGCTCTCTGATTATATTAATGACCTCGTTTACTGGCACATTTGTAAAAAGAGACGTGACATCGAAGCTGACAAGAATTTCATTTTCTTCTAGTCGTCTGTTCCTGATGATTTCAATGAAGTGGGAGGAATTTTTGATGGTGGAGGAAGAGTTCTTTAAGATCTTCAACTTTTCTGCTAAGTATCTGGCCAATGGATGCGTAGGAGATTGGAGAGCGCTGACGATAGGTCTCAGAGGTACACCGTCTTTGTGGATTTTTGGAAGGCCATAAAATCTAGGAGGGAGATTGTTGGAAGTAGTTAATCTTCTCTTCGCCTCAGGTTCAATTGATGTTGCTTCGCGTATTTTGGTGGCTACGAGGCGTCTAATCTTTTGTAGGGGGTTGATTCTTAATTTCTCATACGTCTCGTCTTGCAAAAGCGTCTCCACCTTCCGATGGTATTCGTCAGAATACATGACAACAGAAGCGTTGCCTTTGTCAGCAGGTAAAATAACTATATCATCCCTCTCTTTTAATGAAATTTTCGAAATTAGCAGATCAGCAGCAAGCAAATGTTTCAGAGCGGTGTGTAGTCAATCTCACTGAGGAAGAATTAGACGCCGCTACCAGTTCAGTTCTCGCTAGAGGACTAAACTTCGCGATAACACCGGCCAAAATACCGACGGACGAGGTCATTGCTGCAGTGGAGTCCTCTGTCTCCTGCCTAACTGCTGACGATGCATACGAGATCCGAAGCGCCACGGCGAAGATTTTATCAACTGCAAGGCCACCTGCACCGAACATCACTAGAGAAGAACGTATTGCCCTTCGGCAGTTAAAAGAGAGGGATGATATAGTTATTTTACCTGCTGACAAAGGCAACGCTTCTGTTGTCATGTATTCTGACGAATACCATCGGAAGGTGGAGACGCTTTTGCAAGACGAGACGTATGAGAAATTAAGAATCAACCCCCTACAAAAGATTAGACGCCTCGTAGCCACCAAAATACGCGAAGCAACATCAATTGAACCTGAGGCGAAGAGAAGATTAACTACTTCCAACAATCTCCCTCCTAGATTTTATGGCCTTCCAAAAATCCACAAAGACGGTGTACCTCTGAGACCTATCGTCAGCGCTCTCCAATCTCCTACGCATCCATTGGCCAGATACTTAGCAGAAAAGTTGAAGATCTTAAAGAACTCTTCCTCCACCATCAAAAATTCCTCCCACTTCATTGAAATCATCAGGAACAGACGACTAGAAGAAAATGAAATTCTTGTCAGCTTCGACGTCACGTCTCTTTTTACAAATGTGCCAGTAAACGAGGTCATTAATATAATCAGAGAGCGATTAGAATCGCTCAACTTGCCACTGGAATGGGCTTCGCTTACGGAGTTCTGCTTGAAAACTACCTTCTTCCAGTACAAGAGTCAATTCTACCAACAGAAGGAAGGAGCCGCCATGGGAAGCCCACTGTCTCCAGTAGTCGCCGACTTATACATGGAAACCTTCGAAGATGAAGTTATCCAGAACGCCCCCCTGAAACCGTCGCTGTGGGTGAGATTTGTGGATGACACATTTGTCGTCTGGCCCCATGGAATAGAAGCGCTTCATGTCTTCTTCGATCATTTAAACAGAGCCCATGACAAGATCAAGTTCACAATGGAGATTGAAAGCGACAACAAACTCCCGTTCCTGGATGTTTTAGTTACAAGAAATGATGATGGCTCCTTGGGCCACCGAGTTTACCGAAAACCAACGCATACTAATCGGTACCTCCACGCCGACTCTCACCATCATCCAGCGATCAAAAGTGGAATTTTAAAAACGTTAACACTCCGCGCATCCGTGGTATGTGACGAAGAGAGTATGGCCGCTGAAAAGAGAAGTTTAAAGGAGACATTTCTAGCCAATGGATATAGCGTGGCTGCCTGTAATAAAGCCTTAGCATGCCTGGATCGCTCCACTTTTTCTCGCACTTCAGCATCATCGGCGGAAAACAACAAACCACCTGACAAGGCAGTGGCCGTTCTGCCATACATCCAAGGAGTTACGGATAAAATTGGTCGGCTACTTAAAAAGAAGAATATCCGTCCCGTATACAAAGCCCCCAGGAAATTATCCAGCATCCTGACCAGCGTTAAAGACAAGAGAGAACATTTGCAAACACCAGGAGTATATGAAATTCCTTGTAGCTGCGGCAAGGTTTACATTGGGGAAACCGGACGCACTGTTAAGGAGAGGCTCAATGAACACATCAGGCATTTTAAAAATAATGACGCAAGCAAGTCCGCTGTAGTTCTACATTCAGCCGATAGCGGCCATTCAATTTTATTCGACAAGACCAGCGTTATAGCCAATGAAAGCAGATGGTGGCCTAGGCGCATAAGAGAAGCGCTAGAAATACAAAAACAGCCCAACAACATTAATGCCGACAATGGTTTACAACTTGACCATATTTGGTCATACTTGCTCAGAATAACCCAAGTCGAACGGCCCCATCCTACCGCCTACACTGGGCGCGGTGACGTCACCGCGGCGGTTAGCGCTGCCACTATATAAGGCGATGCGGCAAACTTACAAGCAGTCCTCTGATGAAAGCCACAGCAAGATGGCAGAAACGTTAGGTTTTAACAAATCGACGCGGCTCCACCCGGAGAACCAAGATATTACAAAGTGTCATACTTTCCTTGTTTTCTAAAGTATCTCTGAAAATGAATGTTACGTTATCTAACACAAAATAAGCAAAATGGTATATTGCAGCTATGTTTACATTATGTTCCGACTTCATATAACTGTATACCTCTACTTAATCCTTGAAATTCTTAAGAAAATGGATTTAAATATGATTTGCAATAGAATTATTGCCAGCTCAACGTTCTTTAAACAAATTTTGTTAGTAAAACGACAAAATTTAGGTTGTAATATCCTCTCTTGTTCATTTCATCCAAAATACCTTCCATACAGCCCATAGCTGAGATTCACTTGATTATCCTACCCTAAAGCCACAATGCTGATTTGCAAACCAGTTTCTTTCCTCAAAGGCATTTTTTATGTAGCTGCATGCAGTTCTCTCTATCAATCTGCCTACCACATCTGTCAAACTAATCACCCTGTAATTTTAATACTTATTTGTTGCCACTCCAGTACTACTTTCACACTTTTCCAGTCCTCCAGTTCACAGAAAGTCTCCAGACTCAATCTAAATAATATTACAATGCAAGGTACAATGTTGTTCCAATTTACCTGTAATACATCTGCAGTAATATTATCCACATCGACCCATTTATGATTTTTTTAGCTCTCTTGGTTCTTTCTGATGATAATCCCAAAATAAAAGGATTTTAAAAGCTTTCAAACCACACACATGGAAGGTTCCAGAAACTTGGTTCATTACAGAAATAATGAACTTAATTAAAACAAATTTACTTTCCATCACAAATTATATAAATGATTCAAAATAATTCTATTAATTTACTGATTTAAAAAAATCCCTTATCTAATTTTAACCCATTTAATAATTTATATTCAACTTTTTCTCAATGAACTATATTGTTCAGCTGTCCAATCAGAATCAACTTGATGTTTCATGGATCTTCTACTAATATTCTTCCATTTTCTTCAATCTTCTTATAAATCTCACCATTTCACTAAATTACAAAATAAATATGAAAAACCATTTAAATTACTAAAAACCTTAAAACTGGCTCAAAATTGCTCTAAAACATCTCTAACTTAGGATTTTACTGATGCAAACCAGTTTTTATTAACTTTTCTCTTTATATCTTCAAATTACTGTCTCATCAAAAACTGTAGTAGTCTTTGCTAGCCAATTCCTCCTCTGTTTCTGTGTAACATACTATAACCATCAGGGAAACCTCCAGTACTCCTTTATTTAACCAAGGCTCTACCTTTTTTTAGCTCTCAATCATTTTGTTCATTATACTCCTACAATTAATTTCAAACAGCTTTATAGCCAACTAGCCTTGCAATTCTCTCTCTTATCGTTTCAACTTCGTCAGCTATTTCTTTAGTATTTATGATTTTTCCCAATTTGCACCTACACTAGATATCCCTATGGTGACCAGCTTTCTTCCCCCTCACAAGCAACCTGAAACATAGAAAAGTAATAGTCCTAATCACATCGTATCTGGAAGTGGGATCCCTCACAGTTTAGTTAACAACTCAGAAACTACACCTTTCTGCCTTTTATTTAGGTGTGCACCATGCCTGGTAAATGGAGTTTCAGTAATGGTTTCGACAGGCACAACCCTGAAGACAGAACTAAAGGGATTCCCAAGCAGCACCTCTGTCTCCACTTTCACCTGCCTCAAAACATGATTCAACTGTGGCTGATCATGGTGTTTCAGGACCTCCATTCACTCCACCTTGATATGTTGCACCTCCTTAACTGCTGCTTCAGGTCACTAGCTACCCTATAACTCACATTTCTGTCAATACTATTTCTTGCACCCACACTAATGCTACTCTGTAATCCTTAACAACATCCCTAAAAAGTGAACCTATATCCTCTATTCCCAGTTTAATGTTGCATATGTTTGAAAAAGCTTTTGACCAAGTAGCCTGTGCCTAACTGATCCTCCAGAAAGTTATCCTAGCCACTCTCAAGGGTATTTCCTAACAGAATAACCTTTCTTTTTCTTTTTTTTCATAAAGGCCTTCTGCTCCTTATCTACTCCTTAATCTATATGAGGTTCTTCATCAATTGACTCTGATAAAGTTCAAACCTACTTCTCTACACAATTTCTGAAGTGTCTGGCATCTTCATGCTACTTCACCTTTTTCTCCTGTGACTTGTTGCTAAGTTCCAACCTTCTCACCCTTCTCACTGCACCCACCATCTTTGCTTTCTACCTCTGTAGGCTGAACCTCAAGGGGCCTAATCATTTCACCATTCAGGACTTTTTCAATCCTATACTAAGCAGCAAGTCATCAGTCATAATATTACAAGATAAATACAATGTGGTATCCTCCTATCATTAATACATCTGTATTAATATTATCCTCACAAGGCCATTTACATTTTTTTAAACTTTTTAGTTCCCTTATAGTATCTTTATGATTTATTACCAGTTTTTTTACTTGTAGGGAGAAACTGCTCATCCTTTTTCCCCATAAATATGGTGTTATTAAACTATTACATAACATTTGTCTTTTTAAAATAGTTTGTCACTTCTTCCCCATCTTATCCACAAGTGTCTGAATCCCTTTCCCTCAGTTTTCCTAGAAATTTCTGGATGCCATGCATCCAAATTTCTTTCTGTAAACCCATCTGTAGCTTCCCTCTTTGTTGCTATTAATGTCTTGTATAGCGCTATCAGGTGTTCCCTGTTGCCTTTCAGTCTCTTAACTCTTGTAGCTAACCAACTTCTTTAGCCTTTTGACCTTCCTATTAGTAAGCTCAGCAGTTATTTTCTGTTTTGGAATAAATATTTCTTCCCCAATTCTTATTAGCCCCTTGAACTCTTTACAGCTCTTCTGCATCTGCCGATTCTTTCCTTGTACAAACTAAATTAAAAATCTTTTCAATTCCATGATATGTGCCTTTTTACAATTTTACTATAATCACCTCCAGTTTTGGCCATGTGTTTAATGAGGCCTCTTAATATCCATCAGAACTGCATCATGATCACTTATGCCTTCTGTAAGCTAATACCCCAAAAGTTCTCAGGAGGCTTTATTAGGATAATATTCAACATGTTTGGTTTCCTTGTGATCTACTCAACTACTAGTGTAAAGCCTCCTTCTCTCACTAGGGTATTTTTAAATCCCTTTATCCTTGTGTTATTAATCTTATTTCCTTCCCAGTTATCACCTGTTAAATTTAAATCTCTGTCAATAATGACCATTCTTCACTTTTCTCTGTTTTGTATTTATTATCTCTCCAAGATTCTAGCCTCGATAATTTATTTTTCTACAGCAGTAAGCAGACAAGACCCTGAGTTCTTTCCCAGAAATCTAACCCTTGTAACTCACAATTATGATCTATGAAAACCATTAGTACTAGTCTTTGCTAACCAGTATGAAAACTAATCCATCAGTTCCTTCTCTATCTCTGCAGAATGCTCTATAATCATCAAAAAATACTTGATTGTCTAGCATTCACAACTATTTTTGTTTTTTTCATCCCTATGAAGTTACCAAACTGTATTGCTTTGTTGTTCTTACTCATTCTGTTTGCTATTAACAGTCTGATAACTGGCTTTTTAATAGTCTCAGCACACCACTGCCACATTATCTTCAACAGAATACCCAGCTTGAAATAATCCACAATTATTGCTCCTAAGACACCACACAACTCCTTTTCTTTTAATAACTCTTGTTGCAAACATGCAGTATTCATCCACCCACCACAAACTGTTGGAATCCTACCCTTGGTGAAATCTACCCCATCGTAGCCAATGCCCCTTATACCACCAACTTGTCTGCCTCTTACAGCAGCCTCACCACAAACCAGTTATCTAATGGGACGAATGGTACCAACCACACTGTTTACTCCCAAACTCTATATCACCTAGTTGACATCTGCATCAGCTCCTTCAATAATTGTTTTACTGTTAGATCCATCAGAATATTCCTTAAAATCATATTCCTTTCTGAACTCAATAGGCATTAATTTGACAATCAACTTATTCCAGACACTGGATCACCTTAAAGGCCTTGATCTCAGAGAGTACTTTCTCTTCAACTTTGCACCCTGGCAAACCCATCCTCATACTAATTTACCTTCTACATATTTTTATGGTAATTTTTCACTACTTTTTTTATTCCTTTAATTATTACCTTCGTTCTCAGTTAAAACATTTCCAACCTCATTAGTTTTGTCCCCCTCCTTTTCTGATCATAACATTCAAAAACAAACCATTGATGTAGTTGGATTACTTTAAGCACACATGCAAACCTTGACATGTACTTCAACTTCTCTATTCACGAGTGGGACAAAGCTTGAAGTATCATTTTTTTAAATATATATATCTATGAAGTTTTTTTGTCACTACAGGCCTCCCTCCTTGAACCTTAATAATTGATCGGTTTTTTATATCTTTCCATATTCCCCATAGGGGCCTGGTACTCAAGTGCCAGGTACGGGTTTGGCGAACCCGCTGTGCCCGAGCTGGAAACTTGTGAGCGCTACAAGTTTCTCACACCGTAAACTCCTACCATGCTTCAGCGACCACTGTAGGGCATGGTGGTGGAACGTTTTGTGCTTAGTTGCCCAGATCATGAGGACGGTACAAACCTCTATTAAAAAAAAAAAAAAAAACCTCAACCGCAAGGTGAGTAACCACGGAGGTGGATGGATGGTGAGGCCAACCACCCACTAGTGTACAACCTCAGGGGCACCTGCCACATCCCTGTTGTATTGGGCTTAGTGGCTTGATGCGGGGGCTCCACGTCACTGAACATATAATTCCTCTGAACTGGTGGGACAAAATCACCAAAAATTCAAAAACTTCTTCCTTTACCTGCGGCTTGGGCACAATGCAGGTGAAATCTTCCACCCAAAGAAGTGGTAAACGGGCGATGGTTGGAAGCCCTCCTCCTGACAATGTAGATTGTAACAGCAAGTAATATCAAATTGATAATGTCTTCGCTGTAATGACAAGAGTGGAGGGATCTTTTGAAAAGTCTCTCCATTTTATATCCAGCAAGGTTTAGAGGGTATTGTGGGTACCCCAAATTCAGTCAAGAATGGGACACTGCTTTTGGAAACATCCACCAACAAGAGGGCTGTCCTCCTCCTTAAGTCTGAGAGGCTCGGGAATTCACAGTAAAGTGGGAACTCCATAAAACTCTAAATTTGAGTAAAGGCATTGTTACCAGCCAGGATCTAATCAATTTAGAGACTCAAGGAACTCCTTAAGGAGTGGTCAACAGAACATGTGGCCGAGGTTCATCAGAGCACACGAAGGGTCAGTGGCAGTCTTGAGAAGACTGCCACCTTCGTCCTGACATTTGACACTCTGACCTTGCTGAAAGACATCAAAGCAGGCTATTTGAAGCTCAATATTCATCCGTTTGTACCATATCCTATGTGCTGTTTTAAGTGCCAGTGGTTTTGTCAAATGACGGTGATCTGCAAAGGCAACCCCACCTGTGGGAAATGTGGAAAGGCAGTTCATGAGCCAGGTACTAGTTGCATCCTCCCACAGGTGTGTATCAACTGCTCTGGGTCACATCCAGCTTGGAGCAGGGAGTGTCGAGTGTATCTGAAAAAAAAAGAAAAATGCAGGAGTTAAAAATGAAAGAGCGAATATCATATGGCAAAGTCAAGAAATGATATAAGGCTCTGGCTCCACCTGTCTTCGCTATCTGCTTCACGAAGACGTAATCAACTCCCAATAGGAAAGAAAGTGTTGCTACCCAGACATCAATTGCAGACTAGGCACCAGTACAACATGCTCATGTCAATGCAAATGTGGCGCCAAGCCCATCATGGTCATAACACCGAAGACCACTGATGTCGGTAGCAACACATCTGCAACCCCGACCACTTCGACTGCAGCAACACCACCTGCAACAGTTTCAGCAGCACTAACACCATCAGCTTGCAGTGAAAGGGAAACAGATCAGAAGGCCCAGGGTCCAAAGTTTCATCACATAGACCCAATACCATTTTAAAAATCCCCTTGTTCTTCCCCTCCCAGGCTACCAAATAGGTCGGAGAAGAAGAGAAGGGAAAGAGGTCTCGGCGGAGGGAAAACCCTCCACCATGTGAGGTCTTTTCTGAATCTAGGTGTCTTCACACCATGAAGACACAGTAATGCTGGTGGATGATTCTAGTCCCATTTCTCAGCAGTCACCGAATGAAGACCTACCCAAACCAGTGAAGTTAAATAGGTAGGATGGCTCCCGTACTTCAGTGTAACATTAATGGCTTTCAGGCTCACAAAGAAGAAGTTCAACTCTAAGCACGATCTAATCCATTGTGTCTCCATCTCCAAGAGACACATTTTAGATCATCACACCATCTAGTGCTAAGAGGTTATGACATCTATAGAAAGGACGATACTGATAGTGATCGATTGTTTGAAACACTGTCCACTCCGAACCTATTGCTCTCACCTCTGAACTACAAGCAGTAGTAGGGAGGATACACGGTCCCCTCAAACTGACTGCATGCTCCATTTATCTACCACCAAATGTGCCCATCAATTATGATAAACTTTCTGACATATTGTGGCAGCTCAGCCAGCCATTCCTCCTCCTAGGAGACATCAATGCACACAGAACATTGTGTGGGTTCCAACAGTGATTGCCCAGAGGCCAAGTAGTTGGTAGATTAATGGAGCAAGAGCAAGTTTCATAATTACGTAGTTTTTCTCGGCGTTGCAAATATAAATAATTTTCTCGGGTGACTAGCCGAGTTATATGAATGTCATAGTTACACGATATTTCGGCGCACTGAATCATCGACGCCATCTTCTGGTGAAGTGAGGTCAGGAACGTGCGAAGTTGCTGAGCTAGACCAGATTACCGCTGCTAACCTCTGATTGGTCGGCTGTAGAACCAGTCGTAGCAGGGGTCAAATCTCGTTGTGGCTTGAATCGATGCTAAGGTGGAGTTACGACTAGATTTGATGTCAGTTTTTACATGGCATGTAGCGGACGGGCTTAAAGTCATCGCTCCTTCGAAGATGATATCATAAAACAAAGCATTCAGCATAAATTGTTTATCAAACTGATGGGTCAACACGGATCCGTTGCGGGCCTCATATTGAGCCATGCTGCCACGTGATTGGTCAGATTTGTAACCAATCGTAGCCGGGGTCCTGCCTCGTATCAACACATCGTTCCATAGAAGGAAAAATCAGAAGGCAAAAAACTTTCCCGTAAGCTGATCATTAATGCCTGAGTAACAAATTGCTCACTTATGTTACTACCGAACTTCCCGTTGATCTGGACGCGCCGTGTAATGCGTCTCGGCCAAACGGTGCGGTGTGTTCACCAACGTTGTCTAGAACATGCACGACACGTTCGTCTGGGGCAGAAAGACAAGTCTGCGGTGGCGGAACACAGTCTAGAACATGGCCATGGTTTTGATTTCGAAAATACCAGAGTACTGGCGCATACTGGGAACTTCTGGAACAGCATCCTTACAGAAGCAGTAGAAATTCGTCTCGCGTCTAACCTCGTCAACCGCGACAGCGGGTACCAGCTGAGTGAAGCCTGGACGCCAGTCATCAATACTATTCGCCGACAGCGTGACCGAGACGCATTACACGGCGCGTCCAGATCAACGGGAAGTTCGGTAGTAACATAAGTGAGCAATTTGTTACTCAGGCATTAATGATCAGCTTACGGGAAAGTTTTTTGCCTTCTGATTTTTTCCTTCTATGGAACGATGTGTTGATACGAGGCAGGACCCCGGCTACGATTGGTTACAAATCTGACCAATCACGTGGCAGCATGGCTCAATATGAGGCCCGCAACGGATCCGTGTTGACCCATCAGTTTGATAAACAATTTATGCTGAATGCTTTGTTTTATGATATCATCTTCGAAGGAGCGATGACTTTAAGCCCGTCCGCTACATGCCATGTAAAAACTGACATCAAATCTAGTCGTAACTCCACCTTAGCATCGATTCAAGCCACAACGAGATTTGACCCCTGCTACGACTGGTTCTACAGCCGACCAATCAGAGGTTAGCAGCGGTAATCTGGTCTAGCTCAGCAACTTCGCACGTTCCTGACCTCACTTCACCAGAAGATGGCGTCGATGATTCAGTGCGCCGAAATATCGTGTAACTATGACATTCATATAACTCGGCTAGTCACCCGAGAAAATTATTTATATAAGAGCAAGTTTGCATCCTAAATACAGGACAAATGACCCACTCCACCACTGCTTCCAGTTCGTCCACTGCCATTGACCTCTTGTTGTGCTCTCCTTCAATTGCAGACTCTGTGCATTGGGAGGTGGATAGTGATCTTCGTGGAAGCGACCACTTCCCTATATGGATGCACATAGAGTTTGAACTTGCAGGGGCAATTATCGATGTAAATGGAATGTCAGCAAAGCTGATTGGGCACTTTACCGCCAATCACTTAACCTCCAGCCATGTCAAGGCATTCAGGAAATGGTGAATCATTTTACCAATGTGATTCACCAGGCGGCTGACGTTTCAATGCCGAAAAGCTCCAGAATGCTGCAAAGAATGCCCATTCCCTGGTGAAATGACAAATGTCATTCTGCTATTCAGGGACGCAGAAGGGCGTAACATTAATTTAGGTTGCACCCAACAGCAGACAACCTATCAGCGTTCCGTATTGCAAAAGCTAAGGTGCGTCGTGTTTAAAGGAGAGCAAGAAGAGGTCATGGCAGACCTTTGTGAGCACAATTAATCATTCCACTACATCATCAAAAGTGTGGGAGTCATCCACCATATATCTGGAAGGTGCTTCCGCCCACCAGTGTCTGGACTACTGGATCTGGACGTGTCTTTACCGACGAACGAAGCATAGCAAGGCTGATGCCAGAGAATTTCGCTGCTATCACTTCGTCCAACAATTTCGACCCTCGGGTCCAGCAATGAAGGATTGCTGCCGAGAGGTGTGTGGTGCGGTTCGATTCATCAGATACAGATGTAAGGTACCCTTTAGTTCACCAAAAGCATTCCCACTAGCCATCCCCAGCAGTAATATATTCTATAGTTCGATTTTGAAGTCACTTATGTTGGACTTAGAAATTTCGTGTAAGGTAATTGTCAACTTGAAGGGATTTTCCTGCATTCATCTCCACAATGAAAACTCACCATAAGAATCATTTTAAACTGTATTCATTATATAACGAAAAAATTTATTTTAAGAGATAATTTGGTTTGTTGATGTTTTATACCACATTGTTTGGAAGATAAATATTTAAGATTTGAAATAGCCTTGAATTGAGTAAAGTTACAGCTGAACTTTTATCACCAGCTATAGTCCATAGTGTCTGGAATATTTTGTATTAAAATTAACCAATTTTGAAAACTTAATTAGTGGTTTTAATTAAGAGAAAACAAATAACTTTTTAACTAAAAGGAATACAACTGAGAAATTTATATCAGGAGATAGCCTAAATTAAGAGGATCACGAATATATAATGGTTTCGGTAAAAAGTTTAAGCATTTGTCAAATAATTAAGATTTTAAAGATAGATTGTCATTAATTGTTGTTGAAGCGTGTAAAATTGCGCCTAACTGTTGACTTAAGAGACTTTAGTGTTAATCTTATAGAAACCCTTTTGAATGATAAATTAAATTAAAACAGAATATGATCACAACCCTTGTAGAAATTGCGAGTTAAACTATTTAGTGTATTGGGAGATATTAATTAATGATAAAAGTTACTGACGTCATAGGCCTTGGGAAGCTTATAAAAGTCCATGCAGCCATCATGAATTTCGTCATTCGTTCTCCAAAAATCATACAGTTAACTTCGCGTTAGCGAATCCCTCCTCGCGGTAGCAGTGGCTGCAAGTCGTAACATGCCGTAGCGGTAAACTCACTAATGTTAGGGGGACTTGGTGAGTGTGTCTTCTCGTATGAATGTGCTTAACCTGTTAATCTTCAAAGGTAACTTTGTCTCATGTCTTATCTATAATACTTGTACCGAAAATGTACAAGTGTACTATTATCAAGAATATAAGTATTGTGTGATTCTAAAACTGTGTCAAGAGAACTTATTTCATACACCCGTTCAATTTGGGGTTATAATATGAATACATGGTGGCCATTTTATTAAATATTAAAGGTACCAGAAGGCCACACAGGTAAAGAACTTTAACGTTCACAGCTTAGGCAAATGGTTGCAACCCCCTATCAACATTTTGGTCTGACACAGAGGCCTACAACAGCCCATTTACATTATGGGAGCTGGAGTCTGAATTAAACAGCACAAAAGACACTGCTCCAGGGCCTGATCTGATCTGGTACCAGATGCTGAGACGTCTTAATAATGATGCTAAAGAATACCTTCTGGATATTTTTAACTGTATTTAGACCAAGGGATACTTCCCTGACCCGTGGAAAGAAGCAACACTCATCCCTATTTTAAAACCTGAGAAGGCTAAGTTGTTGCCAGGTAGTTATTGTAGTATCACCCTTATAAGCTGCATGAGGAGGACAATAGAGCAGATGGTTAACCTCCACCTCGTCTGGTGTCTAGAGTCCCAAAATCTGTTGAGCAGCTTTCAGTGCTGATTCAGCAAGTTCCGTTCAATCTTGGACAACCTGATCCTGCAGGAAGCGACCATACAGGATGCATTCATCCGCAGCCAACACCTTGTAGGTGTATTTTTTGACATCAAAAATATGTATGATACTACCTGGCAGCATACAATTTTAAAACAACTACATTAATGGGGATTTAGGGGAAATCTTCCCCGTTTTTTAAAATCATTTTTATTTGGACATTGCTTCTGGTACCGAGTCGGTAGTGAAGTGTCAGATCTTTTATTCAGGAAAATGGTGTTCCTCAGGGGTCAGTTTTAAGTGTGACCCTTTTCACCATTGTGATCAACAGTGTCTCAACTGTAATAAGGAGTCCCATACAGTATTCCTTATATGTTGATGATTTTTTTTAATTTTTTGTGCATCATCTAGCCTGAGAAGCACTGAGCGGCAGTTGAAACTCACGCTGAACAGGCTAGATGAATGGACAGCATACCGGTTTTCATTTCTCAGCGTAGAAGACCCAGTGTGTACTATTTTACTCTTTTTGCAGAACCCCACCTCACCTTGAGGAACACCATTTTACATTTTACTGTTCGTTTTCTGGGCCTCATTCTAGACACAAGGCTCAGCTGGTTGCCACATGTTAAAGACATGATATCCAGAGCCTTGAAAGCTTTAAATGTTTTAAAATCTTTCTGTAGCAGGTCATGGGGCACCGACTGCTCCTGCCTGCTACAATTTTATAAAGCCTTTGTATGGTCACGGCTGGAGTATGGTTGTATTGTATATGGTTTGGCACTGGACAGTTATCTCCGCATTCTGGATATTGTCCACCATTCAGGAGTTTAGCTTGCCACAGGTGCCTATCGCACCAGCCTGATACCCAGCATCTGTGCTGAGTCTGACGAGCCTCTGCTTTCCACCCAGTGGCATCTCCTCATGGTGTGACACTATGTGCATATTGCCGCAAGTCCTGGTAATCCCGTACATGATATATATAGTAACTAAACCAAACTTTGAACGGCTTTATGCTAACCACCATAGAGCAACCAAATGGTTCAGCCACTGTACAAAGGCTATTTTAGAAGATTATAGTTATGAGCTGCCCACTTTTTACCACCAGGGTTGGAGTAAATCTCCTCCCTGGCTTTTAAAGAGGCCCAGAATGATTTTAGACCTGTCGCGGTACAGTAAGCAGTTTACCGCTGACAGGGTATTTTTGAGTTTTTTAACGATGTTTTAAAACAGCATCGCGATTTTACCCCAGTATATACGGATCGGTCTAAGCAGACTAACAGATACGGTTGCTTCGTAGTGTTCCCTTGAGCGACTTACACATTTAAATTGGATAGCAGGTGCAGCATTTACACTGCCGAGTGCTGCACACTGCTAAAGTCGCTCCAGCATATGAAGGTATGACACAATATGAAGTACATCATATGCTGTGATTCCCTCAGCTGTATCCAGGCATTAGCAAACATGTACCCGGTAGACCGTCTGGTCCACAACATCTAGGATGCCCTCCTTTCGCTTCAATCTTATGGAAAGGAGGTATTTTTCTGCTGGGTACTGGGCCATGTAGGAATCAGGGCGAATGAAGCAGCTGGTGCAGCTGCCAAGCTAGCCTGCAACAAAGTCAGAATTGACTTTGATCCGGTCCCAAAGTCAGACCTTGCCTTGAAGGTGAAAAATACCTTGTTTGAAACATGGCAGAGGCAGTGGCTGGAAGATGAGCATAATAAGCTCCGGCTGGTCAACCAACCGTTCAGCCATTCCTGTGCCAATCATTCCTTCCAGCAGGTGAGAGGGAATGAGTTTCTCCTTACTCGCCTCCATATAGGGCACTGTCCTCTGACGCATAGCTTTCTTCTCCACCAGGAGGACCCACCAGAATGTGATGCTTGTGGCGTATCTTTGATGGTACACCACATTTCAACTAACTGTGTTTTATTTTTTGATTTAAGGGCAGACATTGGCCTAGCCAATGAACTGTCCCTAATTTTAAATAATGATGCTGGTAATGTGGCTAAAGTTTTAAAATTCTGTGTACTGGACGGTCTTATTCCGAAATTTTTGGGAAGATCGGCCTAAGTTTTTAAGGTGGATGAGTGGCCATATTACAGCCACTTATGCATGTACATAGTTATCTTTTTAACCATTAGTTTTAAGCATTTAAATATGGTTGGCCTCTTTACAATCAACCAGCAATGGTTTGTAAAGATCGTATTTTTAATGGCCCATTTACAGTCAACATTTTAGTATTTTATTTAACTTTGCCGTTTGTATAGCCAACCGCCCTACAGTCAGCCATGCAGATGGTAATATTGTAACTTTTTTTGCCACATTCCTAAGCCGGTTGTTAGGGCGCTAATGACCCCGTTGTCGATGTGACCTTAAGACCCAATAACAACGAAAACAACTTTCCATATTAATGAACTTCATGATGTGTAAAACATGCATTTAGATGTTTTCAGGTAGTTAGAAACATGTATTCTAGCAATCTCTCAGATCATCTTAAATGTTTGATTATAGGTAAGATTAAATTAATGAAAAATGAGAATTTTTGTCTAGTATCTCCTACCTCATAGATTTTTTTTTAAAATTAGTGTCAGGATAAATGGTGAAATTTTACAATAGTCATAATATCTAAATTTATTTCAGTTTTTCTTTGATACATGACTCTTTTTCATATCTCATACAGTCATTCAATTCTATGAATTTATTAAATTTTGTATTTTCTTCTTCTTTGTTTCAGACGTCAGCAAGCAAGTTAATTGTCAGGTTTGTAAGAGGTAAAATGTGCAGAATATGTGATTTTACATTGTCCAATCCAAAATATGGTATGTATTTTTTTGAAAATAAAGTCTTTTCTTATGAATATGATAAGTTTCTTTTTGCTTACTTAAACAGTTTAGAGAATTCAATGAACATGAATTCCTAAAGTATCCAAAGAATTAATCATCGGTCAGCTAGCAGTCATAATATTCCCATTTAATTCACATTGATCCTAAGAAAATATTTTGGTCTTAGCAAACCATTATTTTAATATGTGATTGTGTAATTACAGCTTGCTGTGTAGATGCTACTACATGAAAATCAGTTTGGAATAATTATGTATTCATTTTTTAGTTATGTTTTACAGTTCAGTACTTCCTCTTCACAATAACAAAAGCATCCCTGACATATAATATTCTACTAATGCACAATTACTTCAGCTGGTTGCATGCTTGAGAGGAAGAAGAATGGATGGTTTATACAAATAATGTACATTTCACAGCTAATATCATTTCACCATAACAATGTTGAGTTTAGAACATATTCATCATCGAAATGTATTCTGATTCCAGTCCTAATGGCAATAATGCGCATTTGCTAATGTCTTAATCTTTATATATAAAGGATGAATGTATGTTTGTTTGTTTGTTGTTGGTTTGTTTGTTCTTCATACAAATCCACAGTTTTCATCCGATCGCGATGAAACTTTGCACACTTATCCTTTGAAACAAGGAGAAAAATACTGTCTACATTTGGTTGAAAATTATCTGTATAAATAACACATGTTGTCTCATAACATCGAAATACGGCGATAGACAGACACGTTTGATATGGACGTCTCCGTACCATGTTTCCGTGTAGTGGACTGGCAGCTCAGTGGTTAAAGCAGCTTCCTTACGAACGTCGTGGTCTCTGGTTCAAATCTCTGTGGAGGCTAAGATTTTTAAAAATTGTTTTTCATTGTAAGAGTCAGGCCTGGGCTGTAGGTTATTCGGATTGAATGTTAAACTGTAGATATTAGAAAGTTAGGGGTGCAATGCGAGGCAATCGTAGGTAGTCTTCCAATGTTGTAGGTGTACACGATTTTTACGTTATAATGATCCCTCAGGTGTTGTTCGCAGTCAGTGTGTGAGTGTGAACAACAGTAATATTATTATAAATACGGAAGTAAGTCTCTGTATTTTTGTTACTGTTTTGACGACTAAATGGCTATATTCGTTGTGATGGAATTTTATAAGGAAATCTGTATGAAGGGCACAGGATATTTTTTCCAGTATGATTAACAGTTGTAGTCACGGAAATTTTGAGATCTTATCGAATGGTGACAGAAATATGTTGGAAATTGATTCTCTTCAAGAGACAGGTTTCGACGGTATAATGATATAGTGTTAGCTTTCCTGTCATATTATTCCGACTCGATATTGTTTGGGACCAATCCTTCGTTACCAACAGACTTTCTATATTTAATTCTGGCAAAAAAATTCTTAATCCATGCCTACGAAGTCGCGGGTACGAGCTAGTTATGAATAAAGCCTTTGACTTCCTTCAAAAACAACAACTAAATTGAATGCAACACTAAACCTAATGGTCTGAAATTAAAAGAATTTTGAAGCATTCACACATGCTTAATATAACCAGGTATTCAACAAGTTAAAAAGTTTTATCTGTTAACACTCAATTCACAGCAAGATAACTTATTTTTTACATCAGACATTTTTTTTTAAGCAAACTGTAAATTACCCTCAGTTGTCAGTTGTAGAATCATTTTCTGTAAAGGTTTTTTTTTAATTTAATATTTAAAAAAATCAAGACCTTAATTACTTCCTTTTTTTAATGCATTTTGTTAATTGTTTCACAATCTATGGCTTATGTTACTTTTATCAAGATACTTAATGCAGTTGCTAAAATTTTCAATCATTACATGAGAAGATGTTCAAATGATTTAATTTAATTGTGACTGAGCACAATGGAGCAGTGATAATTTCCTTACACACTCATTTTTCATCTTTCATGTTCCCCCTTCTACAAATTTTAATTTAAATTCAGTGTTTTTTGGTAAATTATTCAACACATCCATTGGTAATTTGTTACAGGCCCTGACTCCCATACCTTCAAAAGGAAGTTTTCCCACACCCTTATGTCTAAAATCAAGTGGCAGCTTGTGGTCATAGTCATCTTTTTCCTTCCATGCACCACTCTTAATTCTTCCACCAATATCTTTCCATGCCTCATCACCAAGACTTGTAATGTTCCTATCTTCAAATGGATCCCATTCCAGCTCATTTATCATTTCAGTTTCTTATTGTGTTCTGCAGTAATTTCCAGAGACAAATCATGCAGCCCTCCACTGTCCCCATTTGGTACCCAAAATGTGGGTCCCACACTACACCACAATATTGAAGCAATGGTCTGACAAAATTTTTGTAACTCAGTTCCCTCACTCCCTTTTCGTCATCCTCTCCTGCCACTTGCACCATGTACCAGTTTAGTTTATCATGAAATGTTATGCTAAGATATTAACATTTCAAGTCTTCAACAAGCCCATTTCCAGTGATGATGGGGTCAGGACTGTGCCTTTTTTAGGTTAGGGGCTGCTGGTGAAGGGACAAAAATAGATTATCAAAGTGGTACTGATTGCAGATTCACGGTGGGGAAAGTCACAGATGTTAAAGAAATACATGAAGTGGCTGAAACAATAACTGACTGCGGTAAAAGTGGGAAAGAGGAGATAAATTCTGAAAATGTAAAGCCAGTAGTAAGGGTGTTAATGGTAACTGTAGAAGTATAATGAACAAAGTAATTGAATTTGCAAACTTAATAGAGATATATGAACCAGAAGTAATAATTGGGGTAGAGAGTTGGTTAAAAGAAGTACTAGACAGTGAGGTTTTTCCTGAGGGTTACAGAGTGTACCGCAGAGATAGAGGAGTAATTGGTGGAGGAGTTTTCATACTAGTTAATAAAAACTACCACAGTTCACTGGTGTTCATAGATCAAGACCATGAGTTACTTGGGGTAGATATCTGGGGTAATAAAAAAAGAAAAAATCAGTGTGTTGGCTGTTTACCGCAGTGGAAGAATGACAAAAGAG
>CM061919.1:116325017-116629478 GCA_031002005.1 Vandiemenella viatica | reverse complement strand
TTGAAGCAATGGTCTGACAAAATTTTTGTAACTCAGTTCCCTCACTCCCTTTTCGTCATCCTCTCCTACCACGTGCACCATGTACCAGTTTAGTTTATCATGAAATGTTATGCTAAGATATTAACATTTCAAGTCTTCAACAAGCCCATTTCCAGTGATGATTGGGTCAGGACTGTGCCTTTTTTAGTTTAGGGGCTGCTCGCGAAGGGACTAAAATAGATTATCAAAGTAATACTGATTGCAGATTCACGATGGGGAAAGTCACAGATGTTAAAGAAATAGATGAAGTGGCTGAAACAATAACTGACTGCGGTAAAAGTGGGAAAGAGGAGATGAATTCTGAAAATGTAAAGCCAGTAGTAAGGGTGTTAATGGTAAACTGTAGAATTATAATGAACAAAGTAATTGAATTTGCAAACTTAATAGAGATACACGAACCACAAGTAATAATTGGGGTAGAGAGTTGGTTAAAAGAAGAAGTACTAGACAGTGAGGATTTTCCTGAGGGTTACAGAGTGTACCACAGAGATAGAGGAGTAATTGGTGGAGGAGTTTTCATACTAGTTAACAAAAACTACCACAGTTCACTGGCGTTCATAGATCAAGACCATGAGTTACTTGGGGTAGATTTCTGGGGTAATAAAAAAGAAAAAATCAGTGTGTTGGCTGTTTACCGCAGTGGAAGAATGACAAAAGAGGATGAGGCTCTTGGGGAGAAATTAAATTCATACTCAGATTTCAGAGGTGCGAATAGAATGATCATCATCGGTGGGGATTTAAATTTACCAGGTGTAAACTGGGAAGGAAATAAGATAAATAACACAAGGGAACAAAGATTTGCAAATATCTTAATAAGGGAAGGAGGATTTAGACAAGTGGTTGAGCAAAGCACTAGGGGACAAAATATTTTGGATATATTTCTAATTAAGCCCGATGAAAATCTTTCGAGGTATCAAGTAACTGAAGGAATAAGTGATCATGAAGCAGTTCTGATGGATATTAGAGGATTCAGTAAACCAGCAGCCAAAATTGAAGGGGGAAATAGGTACAGTTATAAAAAGGCACAGGTTTTAAATTTGAAGAAATAATTCAGAGAACAATTCAGCAAATGGAAGGAAGGCTCAAGTACAGTAGAGTCAAGGTGGAAACAGTTCAAGGAGATAATAAGAAAGGGGGAAGAAAAATTTATTCCAAGGCAGAAAATAAAGAGAAGTATAGAACCCATGTACTATAATAGGGAAGTGAGGAGGTTAAAGAGGTTGGTTAGAAAAGAACATAACAGAGTTAAGAGACAGTAGGGAATATTTAAAACAATTAAACAAGGACTTAATAACAGCAAAGAAAGTGGCTAAAAATGGGTTTATGAAGAGTATTGTCAGTGCAGGAGGACTATTGACTGATGCATCTAGAAATTTCTATGGCTATATCAGGAAACTGAGGGGAAGAGAGGGTGTAGAGACACTTATAGATAAGGATGGAGAAGAAGATACTGACAATTTAAAAAGGCAGAGATTTTAATTAACTGGTTCAGTGAAAGCATTAGGGACAATGAATCAGAAACAGCAGGGTCTAAACAAGCTTAACAACACAATTACAAATGACGATAGTAAAAAATTTGATATTCATCCTGAGGAAATCATGAAGGAAATAAGAAAGATGAAAAAACATAATATTACTACAGATATCTTAAAGATAGCTGTATGTGACATTGTACCATACCTTGAAATATTATTTAAATTGATTCTGGATACTTGCTGCTTACCACAGGACTGGAAAAGTGGAATAGTAGTACCGGTACACAAAGGAGGGGTGAGAAATAGAGTTGAGAATTACAGGCCAACAGTTTGACATCAGTGGTAGGTAAATTAATGGAAAGATTGATATGCAACCACATCAGAAATATGTGTGAGGAACGTAAGTGGTTTTCAAGTAGGCAACAGGGGTTCAGGCAAGGATATTCATGCGAATCTCAGTTGGTGGGATATATGCAAGATATTTCAGATGAAATGGACAAGGGAGGCCAAATTGATAGTGTAGCACTAGATCTGTCAAAGGTGTTTGACAGAGTAAGCCACCAAATGGTAGTAAATAAGGTAAAAACCATTGGAGTGGATGAGAAAGTGATTTGCTGGGTAGAAGAATTTCTAAAATGTAGAAAACAGAAAGTTAGGGTAGGAAATGTAGTATCAAAAGAAGTGGAAGTAAAAATGGGTGTGCCACAGGGTAGCGTGTTGGGACCATTGTTATTCATTATTCTAATGAATAATTGTGTTGATTGTTTACTATCTGAAATTAGATTGTTTGCAGATGACATAATGCTGTATAAAATAATCAAAACGATAGAGGATTGTAAACAGTTGCAGGGTGACCTGGACAGGATATTTAGTTGGGTTGGTAAACATGGAATGAAGATAAATGCAAAGAAGAGTTAGCTTATTAGATACACAAATAAAAAACAAAAGGTTAATTATGAATATAAGGTGGGGAAAGAATTGCTTGCTGAAGACCTGGAATGTAAATATCTTGGCATTACTTTTGATAACAAGCTTAACTGGTCAGGACACATTGGACAGGTCGTAGGAAAAGGTTTCAAAGTTCTGCACTTGTTGGAGAGTGATGAGGGGATGTACTGGAGAAGTAAAGGAACTGGGTTACAAAACTTTGGTCAGACCATTGCTCGAATATGGTAGTGTAGTATGGGACCCTCATTTTACGTATCAAATACAGGAGTTGGAGAGGGTGCAAAAAAGGGCTGCTAGATTTGTTTCTGGAAATTATCACAGAATGCAATCAGTGAAGGATATGATAAAGGAGCTGGAATGGGATTCATTGCAAGATAGGAGGAGGATGAGGAGGGTCATGGGAGTGTACAGGACGTATACTGGTGATGAGGCATGGAAAGATATTGCAATAGGTATGAAAAGTAGTGCACGGAAGGGAAAAGATGACCACGACCACAAGCTGGCACTCGATTTCAGGCACAAGGGTGTGAGCAGATTCTCTTTTTTAGGTAAGGGTGTCAGGGATTGGAATGAGTTACCAAGAGAAATGATGAATAATTTACCGAAAACTTTGAAAGAATTTAAAGATAAAATTTGTAGAGGGCAAATGTAGGTGGGTGCAGGATAGGGGGAAGATGGGTGTGTAGGGAAATTACCACTGGAGCCTGTGCTCCATTGCAATTAAATTAAATTAGTTTCTTTATCCGTGTACCTAAGTAAATTGACTCTTCTACACATTTATCTCCATGTCATGTTGGCCTACCCAGCTAGATATCCTATTCATGCCACCATGCAGCTGTTAGCAGTCTTTTTTTTCCCTATTACATAACATTAAGTCATCTGCAAACAACTGAACTTCTAATTTAAACCACTATCACAATTGTTCATTGGAATAATTAATAGCAATGGTCCCAGCACGTTACCCCGGGGCACTCCTATGTTCATACTGGTTAACAAAAAACTGGTGTTCATAGATCATTACCATGAGTTACTTGGGGTATATAGCTGGTGTAAAAAAAAAATTAAAAAAATCATGGTGTAGGCTGCTTACTGCAGTGGAAGTATGACTGATGAAGATGATGCTCTTGGAGAGATATTAAATTCATACTCAGATTTCAGAGGTAAGAATAGAATGGTCATTATTGTTGGGGATATAAATTTACCAGCTGTAGACTGGGTAGGAATAAGATAAATAACACAAGGGAACAGAGATTTGCAAATGCCTTAATAAGGGAAGGAGGGTTTACACAAGTCATACAGCAGAACTCTAGGGGACAAAACATGTCAGATATTGCCCTAATAAAGTCGGATGATAATATTGTAAAGAACCAAGTAAGTGAAGGAATAAGCAATCACAAAGCAGTTCTGATGAATGTTAGAGGATTCAGTAAACCAGTAGCCAAAATTGACGGGGGAAATAGATACAATTACAAAAAGGCATAGATTTTGAACTTCAAGAGATATTTCAGGGCAGGTTTCTACAAATGGAAGGGTGGTACAAGCACAGTAGAGTCAAGATGGGAAAAGTTCAAGGAGATTATAAGAAAGGGTGAAGACATTTATTGCAAAAAAGAAAATAAGGAGAAGTAGAGAACCATATGTTCTATAATAGGGAGGTGAAGAGACTAAAGATGTTGGTAAGAAGAGAAGATAAAAGAACTAATAGACAGCAGGGATGTAGGAAATATTTGAAATAACTAAACAAGGCATTAATTATAGAAAAGAAGGTGGCTAAAGATGGATTTATGAAGAGTATTATTGGTGTAAGGTGTCCGCTGACTGATTCATCCAGAAATTTCTATGGCTATGTTAGAAAACTGAGTGGACGGCAGGGTGTTGAGATAATTATACATAAGGATGGAGAAGAAGTTTCTGAAGATTTGAAAAAGGCAGAGATTTTAAGGACCATTAGGGACAATGAAGCAGAAATGGAAGACTGTAAATCAGAGAATGAGTGTAACCACACAATTAGAAATGAGTAGACCAAAAAATTTGAAATTCATCCTGAGGATATCATGAAGGATGAAAAAAAAAGCTTAAAAAACATAAAGGGCTGGTATAGATAATATTACTACAGATGTCTTAAAGATAGGATGTGATATTTATTGTAGCTTATCTTTAAATACTATTTAAATTGGCTATTTGACTATTTTTTTAAAAAATGGCGTTAAATAGTTTATTGATACACGTTATTTACCGGGTACTATTTATTTTTTGACAAGTGCTTATTTTACGTAAAATTCAACGTTGAAATTTAGAGTATTTGAAAGCCCGCCAAAACGCTGCCTGGCACGGGCCAATGACACTCATGACATCACGTGCCAGCAGGCGCTCACTCTACGCACGTAACATTTGGTTTGTTTCTTTGAATTTGTATATAAATTGTTGGAAATATGGTTTATAAATAGTGTGTAGTACATCTACCACAACAAACCACCGAAAACGTTAAAAGAATTTAAAGTTAAAATTTGTAGAGGGCAAATGTAGGTGGGTGTGTGATTGGGTGTGTAGGGAAATTGCCACCAGAGCATGTGCTCTATTGCAATTAAATTAAATGATGAAGGTTGACAAAAAAAAAAAAAAAAAAACTCTATACCCAGCCGCAGTGCCTACAGGCAGGTGACGTCGCTAAAGAGATCTCTAATCCCAGAGCGTTTTCTGTCACGTGACTAGAGGCAAGTAAAATTTGATTTTTATTTCACTTTTTTAATTAAAAACAATCCATCTTTCTTTTCAAATTTAACAAAAATAGCTTCCTTAATCATTAATCTACGCAAATGACTACAATTTGTAATACATTTTGAATACTGTCAAATAGCCTATTGAATCTGGATACTTGCTGCTTAGCAGAGGACTTGAAAAATGTGATAGTAGAACTAGTACATAAAAGAGGGGTGAAAAATAGAGTAAAAAATTATAGGCCTATCAGTTTGACATCAGTGGTAGGTAAATTAGTGGAATGATATCCAACAAAATCAGAAATATATGTGAGGAATGTAAGTAGTTTTCAAGTCGGCAACATGGCTTTAAGCAAGGAAATTGATGCAAATCTCAGTTAGTAGGATATATACAGGGCCGCCGTAAGCGGGCGTGCAATGCGTGCACATCAAGTGGGGCTGCAAAACGAGCGATTGACAGTCACGGGGCGGCGATAGTTGATAGATTATGTAGCGGGCGACCTTTTTTTTTTTTTTGTTTAGCTGCTTCGGGTGGCCGGTGACACTCGGAATGGCAACAATGGGGGCGGAAAATAATGTTCGAAGGGGCGGCAATCTCACAGTTTTTTGACCAGGTTCGGAAATTTCCTAAATCCACCACTGGCTGTAGTTAGACAGGGGGCAGCATAATCGGTATTTCACGCGGGTGCTCAAATAGCTAGCGGCGGGCCTGGATATATACAAGATATTTTGGATGAAATATACAAGGAAGGCCAAATTGATAGTGTGACACTGAACTGTTCAAAGGCCTTTGACAGAGTGAGCCATGAAATGGTGGTAAAAGAGGGAAAAACTATTGGAGTGGATGGAAAGTAATTTGCTGGTAGAAGAGTTATTAAAAGGTAGAAAGCAAAACTTTAGGTTAGGAAATGCAGTATTAAAAGAAATGGAGGTAAAAATGGGAGTGTCTTAATGTAGCATATTAGGACCATTGCTGTACATTATTCTAATGAATGATTGTGTTGATGGTTTACTATTAGTAGTTGCATTGTTTGTGGATGACATAATACTACGAGGGTGGTTTGAAAAGTTCTCGGAATGTATTAGAATTAAGTATCTTACTTCGGAGGAACTGCTTTTATTTTTCAACATAGTTTCCCTGTACACTAATGCATTTGGTCCAGCGATGTTCCAATGCCTTGATCCCATCTCGAAAATGAGATTCCTCCAGGCCTGCAAAATACCTCTCCAATTCGGCTTTCAGTTCTTCCCTTGTAGAAAATCTCCGCCCACCGAGGAAATTTTTCAGCTTGGGGAATAGATGAAAGTCTGATGGTGCCAAATCAGGTGAATAAGGTGGATGTGGCAACAATTCGTACCTCAGTTCATGAAGATTTGCCATGGCAATAACACTTTTGTGCGTCGGAGCGTTGTCCTGATGAAAGATAAGGTTTTTCCTTGCCAAACCAGGCCCTGTTTCACGTATCCTTTCCTGTAATTGGTCTAGGAGGTTTGAATAGTATTGCCCTGTGATTGTTTGACCAGTAGGAAGATAATCTACCAGCAGAATGCCTTTTGCATCCCAGAAAACTGAGGCCATGACCTTTCCGGCCGAACGCACTGCCTTTGCTTCCTTTGGTGGTGGTGAATCAGCATGTTTCCACTGCTTTCAATGCTGTTTTGTCTCTGGGGTATAGTAGTGGACCCAAGTTTCATCTGTAGTCACAAACCGGCGAAAAAAACTTGTTGGTTGCTCTGAAAACCGACCAGACTTTGTTCCGATATTTCCAATCTGGTGCGTTTATCGTCCAGTGTCAAGAGCCGCGGCACCCATCTTGCGGATAATTTTTTCATACCCAATTCTTCCGTTGAAATATAATATACCCGTTCAGAAGACATCCCTACAGCTTCAGCAATCTCCCTCACTTTCAGTCGACGATCCTCCATGACCATTTTATGCACTTTTTCGATAAATTCTGGGGTCATAGCACTTTTTGGCCGTCCACTATGTGGATCATCATCCAAGCTCTCCCGACCAAATTTAAACTCGCTGGTCCATTTGGCAACACTTGAAAATGAAGGAGCAAAGTCCCCTAGTGTGTTCTGAAAGTCGGCATGAATTTCCTTTGCTTTCATACCTTTCTTTACAAAGTATTTAATCACTGCTCGAATCTCATTTTTTTCCATTGTCACAAATCACTACGCGGGAACAACAACAAAGAGTCGTCACTACCACACTCCTGCAGCTAGAGCACTGACGCGTCATGTGTTCACTCACAAAGGATGTGTGATTATTGCGTGGGAACCTCGTTACTCTAGCACTGACATCTGGCGGTGATTCCGAGAACTTTTCAAACCACCCTCGTATTTAAAAGGGTCAAAATGGTAGAGAACTTTGAACAGCTGCAGGATGGCCTGGACAGAATATCTAGCTGGTTTGGTTAAAATTAGATGAAGATAAAGGCAAAGGAGAGTCAGCTTTTTAGATACACAAATAAAAAACTAATGGTTGATTATGATTATAAGGTGGGAAAGAATTGCATGTTGAAGACATGGCATGTAAATATCTGGGCATATCATTTCGTAACAAGCTCAACTGGGCTGGTCATTCTGGATAGGTAATAGGAAAAGGTTTCAAAATATTTCACTTGTTGGAAAGAGCGATGAGGTGATGTACGAGAGAGGAAAAGGAATTGGGCTTCAAAACTTTGGTCAGACCATTACTTGAATATGGTGGTGTAGCATGGGACCCACATTTTGGGTATGCACAGAATTGTCTAGATTTGTCTCTGGAAATTACTGCAAAACACAATAAGTAACCGATATGATAAAAGAACTGGATTGGAATTAATTGGAAGATGGAGGAGCGTGTAGTAAGCCGAGCGGAGAGTTACACAGAAAGGATGAGGGAAACGTAAGCCAGGTCATGCAACCATTATGAGAGTAGTACAATACTCTTAAGTATCCATCTACAACAATGCTGCTAGTATATGTACAGTGTTTTATTTTATAGGTTACATGCAGTTCATCCCGCTAGTCAACAACATTTAATTGTATATAATTCTTTTTTTATAGCTCCGCACAACTAGCAAGGTACGTTCACAACCTATTAGCAATTTGGAAGGTTTATGTACTTATTCCATCCCTGGACCCATCAAGTACTGTTTCCCACATTGTAGTTAGACGGCGACCTCCATGACAGCTTGCTGTGTTGTCTCCATGGCTGCTCAGGGCACCGCACCTGTACAGTGTCAGGTTGCAAAGCGGGATCGAACGAGAATGACCTCTTGAAATCGCTGCAGGGGTCTTTTAAAGCCTAACCTCCCACCAATTATCCAGGATTGGGGTCGATGTGCTCTGATGCTGTGCACCTTTCGGTAACAGTTAGCGGTCTACAATGCCTTGAAGTTTCACAATCATATGCGCTCATCATTGCTAGTTGTGGTTTTGCAATTGGCATACTTATTCCACCTCCCCCCCCCTCCCCTTTTTAGATACTTTGTCCTCCACTACAAACTTAACCCTTACTTCTAATTTACTGCAGATATATACATGCAATGGTCTTACAACTAACATAGGAATGGTGTGTAAGGGGTGTGCTCTCGTCGTTCTGTGTATTTACAAGTTGTTATTGTAAAGGGCGTCTACCGGCACCGGCACGGGTTCTGCATGCAGGCAGTAGTATGCCCGCAGATCATGGCCTTGTTATGTCAGTGTGCCCCGTCCACCATGATGTCAGCACATGGATCGCGCCAGCACAGCTGCGATGTTTCCCGCAACACTTGACGCATAATTGAATGGTGGATCGGGGAGACACTCAAGCCAGAATTTCTTCTCTCTCTCTTTTTTCACACTGCAAGGCGATTACTATGCTGAGTTGACCTTATCGCTGCTCGGGGTTGAGGTGAGGTGGTTCAACAGATTCTGCCTTCGACGTGTTGACTCTGTTGTGGCGTTGTGGAGGGGCGACGTCTTTACAGGCTGTGTGAATCTCCTGGACCACTGACTCGACTTCTCTGACGACCTGTCGTACAGTTGGGCAGAGTATCCTGTAATCCTTGTAGAGGACATATGAGCAGCACATAACCAACACTGTGAGCATCTGAGTTAGCACTGTCATGCAGCTAGCTGTCTTTCAACATCTACCTGCTCTTCCAGATCCTTAAACCGAGCGTGGTGGTGTAACGGATAGCGTTCTGGCCTCGCATTCGGGAGGACGGCGGTTCGAATCCCCGTCCGGGCATCCAGATTTGGGTTTTCCATGGTTTCCCCAAATCACTCCAGGTGAATGCCGGGATGCTTCCTTCAAAAAGGCCATGGCCGAATTCCTTCCCATTCCTTGCCCCCATCCTTTCCCGTCTCTAAAGACCACGTTGTTAAAAAGGGACGTTAAACTGTTACAAAAAAAAAAAAAAAAAAAAAAAAAACAGATCCTTAAGTCTCTTACCTAGTTTACTCAGCTCCTCAAGATGACATAGTCGGTAAGTTTAGTCCAAGGTTGGAGGTATTCAATACCTTGTTCACACTGTCACAATAACCAAGTATAGTGGTGATGTTCGGTAGTACATCCAGCGTATAGACGTCTGTCTCAATGACTCTCTCAGATTGAAGCAAAACCTGAGCGCCATAGCCTTTGAAATTCGTACTAAGCGTAAGTTTTCCCATCCCGTAGAGCAACACATCCACGGCCTGCTCATGTTCACACAGGAGGGTGAGCCCTTCTGGGGATGGATTGACATAAAGCCATTTTCTTCCACTTAATTGTGACCATATGGTTGTGGTTATTCTCACTAACTTTTGATTATAGTCCATAGGAATTTCGCCAACAAGCTCCAACAGCAGAGTTTCGCACACACCGTGCGTGTGTGTGGACAATGGCATGAAAGTCTGCTTACAGATCTGGGCTGTGGGCGTGATCGTCTTACAGTCTAGTTGATCCTTGTTAATTTGCATGAACTGTTGTTTCGAGTCATCAATTATAAGATATTCCTGGGATGGAAAGTGTGGTGTCTCAATATGCAAAGGTAAAACCTGATACAATTTGAAACTTTGGATCTCCACCAAAGAGATCGATGAAACGTAACATAAAATGGAATCGGACAAGAATGCTTCGATACATGAAGTAGCTGGTGTCTGGCTTCCTCGTTTAATGCAACTGGAAATCTTTTATCGCCTATATCGTCCTGGATTAAGTCAAGATACTGCATTACCTGCCCTGGGTTTATTAAATGGCGCTCTATGATGCCTTTCTGGGTGTTTACGATGGCAGTGGTTAGAATCTCATAATGCTGATTTATCTCCTCATATAGAGTGGTTAGGCGAACTAGAAATTCATTCATTGCAATCATAACAGCTAACTCCTTTAACATTACATACGTTCTGCTGGTATACTCTGCAAGGTAAGCGGTTATACATTTCATACCATTAGCAAATATGCGCTCATCCAGAGTGATGTTAAGGGTAGACAGTGTGTTTCTAAAAATTGTCAACTTCTCATCTTCTCATTGTTGACCCTTAACAGTTTCCCTTGCTCTGCTCCAAGTCGATCTATGTGTGTACGTAACTCGTGAGTGTTTTTTTGTGTGTGTTAGTGTTCCAAATAATATCCGAGAGAACTCCCCAACGAAGACGAAGGGTGTATGTTTCGTCCAATTCTTCCATTTGGTAATCTGCCCGAGAAGTTCCTGACTTCATTGAATTTTTGTGTTTTGCCAAAGCAGTTCCTGTTTCAATTGAACACACTCACTAATGTCTTCCTTGTAACATTTTAATTCGATTTCACAATAGTGAATTGTTTGATCTACAAACCCATTGGCTTGAACTACTTTTTGCCGAAGGTCATGGAGGCTAAAATAACTAACCAGCCTCCACATTGTACTTAATACCTGTACTTTGGCCTTTCCGTTGTAGTATATTACTGGAGTCACATGGAATGTCTGTTTTTTGTGGTTTTCGCCCACGACGACTCCTACGTCCAATATCCCCATATACACTCATAACGCCATCTGTAAGTGCAAAGATGGATCGACGTCAACCTTTGATACTACGTCCCCTCTTCACTTTTATTAGTAATCTTTCACATTTTCTACACTACTGCTGTTACAACTAGTCTTCTAACCTATAACTAAACAACTACCCCCCCTCTCCTTATCTCTCGATTCTTATTTATTCGCTTCCATGGAAGATTTTTTACACAGTTGGTGTGAACCGTCAAATGCTTATTGTTTCGCACGCCTAGCGTGACGTTAGGGGTTCAAACCTCCGGGACAGTAAATGTATCTCTGAAAGGGGGCTGTAATTTCTTTGATCTCCCACATCTTAGGGTGGGATCATTTAATAGCACTTGGTCTCCTGGTTTAAATTCTACTGCATTTTCCTTCTTATATAACTCCTTCTTGATCTGATTGAATTTTCGTGCTTCCTCATGCAAGAATTGCATTCTATGCTTCAGACTGATTACATAACTAACATAATCATAAAGAGTTGAGGTTGTTTTCTTTTGCAACACTCCCGGGATGTTGGCAGATCTTCCATAGAACAAAATATGTGGTTCGTATTTCGTGCCCGTATGTGGCATCGTATTGAAAACAAAGACCATAAACTCGTCCCAATTATCCCGAGTCTGCCTAAGGTATTTGACAAGGTACGATTGGTGCGTTTCCCATTTGAGGAAGGCCAATAGGGGACGGTAAATAACCTCTTTCTGTTCAGTAATTGGCAAACGTGCTTAAGTAAGTTGTTTGTAAATTGCGTCCGATTGCGGTAACCAGAAGATCTGGGATTCTGTAACGAAGTATTATTTTTTCTACTAATGCTTTTCAGACACTTTCGAAATCCTGTCTTATAATTGGGACTGCTATTAGATACTTGGTGTGGGCATCCCAATTATTTCCATTAATAGTGGTCGTAAGAGGCCTGACGATATTCATGTCACATCTTTCGAAGATGTGCGTGGGTGTCTACATAATTTTTGACGGCATCTGTATTTTTTATTTCGTGAGTTTATTCAGCTGACACTTCTTGCACTGCGTGATATACCTCTTCACATCCTTCCACATTCTTGGCCATGTCAACCGCTCTCTCGGTCGATTCACTGTTCTTGACATCCCGTATGGCCACCAAGACGGGAATCATGTACTTCATGTAATATAGCTCTTTTCTCTGCTTCCGTTCATATCTTTTCCGCGCATGGCTGTTCAGAGGCCACTGCCTGCCCCTTACTCGTGTCCGCATAACAGGAGTTAATGGGAGGTTGCCTAACTGCGCGGCGCTCTCCTCCCCACCCGCTATTGGCAATGGTTCCGTGTGCCTAATGCGCGATAACGCATCGGCCACGTGATTTTGTTTGTCAGCTAAGTACCGTATAGTACACTGATACTCTTCAAGCTTCAATCTAAATTTCATTAACCGCGACGAGGGTTCTTTTACGGATAATAGCCAATGCAACGGCTTGTGATAGCTATATATGACAAATTTACGCCCCAATAGATAATGTCGGAATTGTTTCACAGCTCAAACTATTGGTAAAAGTTCTGGTTTTACTGGGTAGGACTGTTCTGCCTTGTTCAGCGTCCGTGATGTATAAGCGATCGGCTTATGAGCCCCCGGTTCCCGCTAGCTAAGCAACGCACCGAGCGAAAATTTACTGCTGTCGACCGTGAGGACGAATTGTCGCTCGAAATCAGAGAATCCTAGGACAGGCGGAGTGGTTAATTTCTCATTCAGTGTTTGGAAAGCTCCTTCATGTGCTGCTCCCCAATGAAATGCAGTTCCTTTTTTCAGCAAATTATGAAGTAGTTTTGCAATCTTGCTAAAATCCCGGATGAATCGGCAGTAATATCCCGCTAGCCCCTGGAATCCCCCCAGTTGCTTTACTGTTGAGGGTGTTGGGAAGTTTTGCACTGCCAGGATTTTCTCCGCTTCCGGTTTCATTGCTTCCTCAGTCAGCATGTGGCCAAGGTAAGTAACCTCCCTACGTAGAAATGAATATTTTGACTCCTGCAACCGCACATTATGTCTTCGTAGTCACCCAAACACTTATCATTTGATATGCTCCTCTAGGGTATCGCTAAACACAACGATATCGGCAAGGTAAATCATAGCTTTGCTTCCTTCTATCCCAGAAAGCACTACGGAAAAGCAGGCTGGTGCATAGGGAGTGTACGAAACTGAAAATGGCCATTGAGCGTGCTGAAGGCAATTTTCTCACGATCATCTTCTCGCAGTAATATCTAATGATATCCCTTAGCAAGATCTAATGTCTAGAAATACCGTGATTTCCCCAACTGATCCAGTATTTCCGTTACAAGTGGCAACGGGAAAACACTATTCACTGTAGCCTCGTTTAATTTCCGGTAGTCAGTGAAAACAGGATAGTGATGGCACTCAGAAGTGGAAAATCACTTCTGAGTGCCATCGCTATCCTGTTTTTTTTTTTTTTTAGTTACAGAGGTGCATTCCACCCACTCACGCTTTGTTCTATGATATCTTCCTCCAATAGCCTATTTATTTCTTCCTGTAGACACTTTTTCTAGCTTTCAAGGATTTGATACTGTCTGTAGTTTATTACCTTCCCGACAGCGTATTACCTTCCCGACAGCGTCTGGTGTTAAACTGATTTCGTGCTGCACTGTAGAAATGTACGTTAAGGACTCTCCCGGCAAATGAAACAGGTCACTGTGTGCTGCACACAATTCTTTTAGATGCTCCGTCCTTAGTCCTTGTGTGACTCGTCTGACCCGCTGCCGGTACCCAGAGCCACCGTCTGTATTCGCCTATGCGGCTCCTCTGTATATTCCTCCATAAATACGCATATTCTATCCAACGTGACTTCCTCTTCAGTAGTACTCAGTACTGGAATAATGCACGAGCCATTGTTGACTGTCACCAACGATTCTGGCACTAGTATTGCTGCTCGCAACTCCTGCTTAGGTACCACTACTGCTACTTGTCTTTGACTCGCCATCGTCATTTCCACTTCTATTATTTTCTCCTACCTAGGGACTTCTTATTTTTCTGCTAAATGTCTCCTCCGGCTTCTCAACGTCTTCACTTTTCTCCTGCTGCTTCTCCGCCTTACTTGTATAAACTCCGCTTTCGCTCATCATTGGAATGCTGGTACCTTTGATTGTAAGCACTCCTTTTCCGAAATCTATAATACCTTTCCATTTCTTCAGAATATCTCTTCCAATTACTCCGTCGTAGGGCGAATCAATGGCATTTGGTACGGCGTGTAGAGTTTGCTCCATTGCTAATTCGCTTCCTTTTCGTAACATAAGCCTGACGGTCCCTTCTGTATATACAGCACCTGCTGCTATGCCCTTGATTACGATCCGTTCTTGTCTATTGTACTTCTGCGACTTTTTTTAAGCATCTACTGTGTAGAAGACTGACACTGTCAATCAACAGCTTAACCTGCATCGTTTTGCTATAATCCAACTCTGCAAATTCATTCTGATTGTTGCAGTCCCTTTAGTACATTCTGCCTTCCTGAGCATGGCCGGACTGCGTCGTCATGCTCACATTTAGTTTCCCGATTTCTTCTGTCCGTTGGTTTCCTCGTTCCATGGACGTGCATTACACGCCCGTGGATGGTGCCCCAGTTTTTTGCACTTGTTGCAATACATCGACCCACATGCTTGGTACAGGCCAGTGTGATTCGGCAGACCGCACCGCTTGCAGGACACCGACTCTTTTATGTCAGTATCTTTTCTCCAAGAACCTTCTATGTTTCTACCAGCGACAGTCGCTAGGCCGCATGGCCCTCCTCGTCATTGTTGCTGTTCTGTCCCTGCTTCTGTCCGTTGTTCTTGCTTTTGGCTTCCGCCGCTTGCTGCTCCATAATTGTAGCAGCTTTTCTTACTCTTGGCAACCCTCTGCATTTACTCGCCTCATGGCCTTTTTTTAAACATCTCTGCCTCTTCTAGCAGTCACTAGATGCACAGTAACTGCAATCTTCTCGTTGGGGTTGACCCATGTTCCACCTACTTCTAAGTCGTTATACGCCTTTTTCTCTTTACGGATATAATAGCCGCTTCTTCGGCGAGCGCTATCTCGACAGCCTCTGGCAACTTTATACTCTCGTCTTTCGATCTCAATACCGTGACTATTCTTTCATCCTTGCACAAATACCGCCCTTTCCGAGCGTGTAAATCAATTTCAGCGCTCCCTCGAATTCACTACCTCTCATAGAATTACTTGTTGCGTCCCTGAATTCGTGAAGCATGCTGTCTAACCGACTTGCACAAGCTGCAATTGGTTCTCCTTTTTGCTGGCTACTCCCGAACATGCGTATTTTTATGAATTTAAGTAGTACACCGTTATCTTCCTTTGCTACTAACTAAAAGCCGTATAGCAGTTATCTAGAACTTCCGCTAAGGATTCTTTTTCACCGCTAATAGCTGTGGAACTAACTGTAATGCCTCCGCTGGGCTTATATATGATCTCCCAGCTTCGCATTGCACAGGTAATTCAACTTGATCAACAACTTTATCCCCATCACTTTCCTCAGAAAGTTTATTCCTCCTACACGTGTTTGGCATGGCTGCTGCTTTTGCGTGTTCTACTTACGTTTGCTGAGATGGCTGCTTCACTGCGCCAGCTGTTTGCTGACGCTGTACAGCAAGGCACCAACTTCAGCGACCCTTCAAAAACGCGATTTAACAACAACAAAAAAGCGAGCAATTTTTGTATTTACTAACTTGGAAATTGGTCCCGCTGTGGTGGCCTGACCCTGCACCGACGGACTGTCGGCTGCGTTCCGCAAAGACGGGCAGTGTGACGGACTGCCGGCTGAGTCCCGCAACTGAGGGCACTGTGGCGGGCGGTCGGCTTGGCTCAATCCCATCTCGTAGAAGCCTGAAGCGGCTTTATATATTTGGATCAAATTTAATATATGTGTCATTCTTGAAAAACTTAAAACATAAAGATCCCTGAAAAAAACGCGATTTTACCATTTGGAAAATATTTCATAGTTAAATAATGTTTTGCTTTTCAAATTTATCTAAATCGTTGTCTTCCCTGAAAAAACGTGACTATAATTTTTTTTAACGAGCATTTGGTATATACATTGGTATCTCAGAAACAGCTGTCAATCGATAAAGGAGCTTGCTTTCAAAACGTTTATGGTCCAGTCCTGAGTTCAAAGCGCGGAGATAGCATGAATGTTTTAGAACTGTGTTTGATCATATGAGCTATGCCTGAACGTTCCATGGTTTGGAATGGCTAATTATGTCTTCTTCAGGAGGATCCAACCAACCTTGGGGTTGTGAACTAAGTTAATTAAATTTATATGTAATTCTATTATATGAGCAACTCTTATATATAGGTAAAGTTAATTTCTTTCAAATGTCTAGCGATTTTGATCAGAACTTACATATTGAACAGAAATCGAAAGATGACAGTTGAAGCTTAGTCACCCAGGTATTATTATTTATAATCCTATGTAATCTTTACTTGTCTGCAACCCTGAAACTTTGAATATCTATTGAACAATAAACTACTTTGTAACATGATACTGATCATGCCTAAAAATTATCAATTATTTTTCAGAAATGACTACCACATTACTTAAAATGTATACAATTTTTCAAGAACTCTAACTATGTCAGATAATGTATATACAGTATGTATTAAAAAAGTTAGGGATAAATGAGGAAAGCTAAAGATGTTAAGCTTTATCTCATAAGATCGAAATTAACAGAAATATTTTCATGTTTCTCATATATCATCCCGTTACAAGGTGAAATCGGTATATATCACCCCAAAGTGCACTAACAATTATATTGAATGGTATTCATGTAAAAGGAGTAACATCAGTCAAAATGATAGATAGCAGTTGCATCAAATCATGCTGTAATTATTTTTAAGAAGGATAAGAAACAAAAGAACGGTCAATATCTTTTTCCATAGTTACAGAGAAGCGGAGGAAGCCTTACAGTAAGTTGCTAAGTCGGCCATGGGGTTTAGGCAGATGTCAACTTTGACTGAAGGGGCAACCATTGAATCAATTGTTTGGGGACCTGGCAATTTGCACATTACAGCCATTACAATGGAACTCATGTACCAGCCATCATGATTACAGTTTTTGGACAGTTTACCACAGTCATGCAATGCAAAATTTCCATCTCAGAATTACATCTTTCATGCAAATAAATTTATCCCTTAGCATACAAATGCAGCTTACACACTTTCCAATAGGCAATTAACTTTAGAATCAAAAGTGAGTGTTGATAATAGCAAATGTTTCAAAGTAGGCCTAATGTTGTTGTTGTTAAATAAAAAAGATTCTATATCACATGAAAAACTACACGGAATAGTAGGACAGAGGACAGATTGGTGTAATTTCATAATAATTTTCATTCAAACACTAATAAATGATAATAATAACATCTTCATATATTTATGCTTTTTCATCTGTGTGGTTGGCTGCATTGTGGAATTACAATAGCATCTTTGTGTGAGATAGCTACAGCAATATGAAATACTTATTGGTATTGTGTGGTCAATTAAAAATTATTCTAAACGTTTGTGGGCTACATAGGTATACCACACTGGGGTACTTGACTAATTTTGGGTAAATAGTCAATATTTTAGCTGGGCATCTTTTATAACCAAAAAATATTATTTCTTAAAAAAAAAGTAAAATGCGTAATTTTGCATTTTTATACTCTGATTCAAATGTTGGCGCCAAACCCTCACAGCTGTCGTGACCATATTCCTTCCTGCATAGTCGTGACCATGGAGGTATATTTCCTTCCTCCATGGTCGTGACCATGGAGGAAGGAATATATGGAGACGACGCAAGGGACCTTCGCCACATACTGGAGTGAAACCGGGTGGTGACAAGTGGGGAGGGGAGGCCGCCATATTGCTTGACCAGAGAAACACGGAAATATGCACAAAAACCTCAAGGGAATAATAAGACAACCGTGGCACCGCAATTTGATGATGGATTATTATGTAACTCGACGAGACACATCAAAAATGAAGAATAAATTTTTTTTGATATCGTGCTTAGTTCTCGAGATATACTGTCTCAAAAGAGAGTTTCTGGTTGAAATTCAGAAGAAACGTGTCCCCAGAGTCAAATTTGGTGATCGATTCTTATGTACCACGACGATACAAATCGAAAATAAAGAATAAAATTTTTTGATATCTTGCTTAGTTCTCGAGATATTGTACCTTAAAATTGACGTGGTTAGGTTGAAATGCGGCCTGGACCAGAAAAAAACTATCGCCATATCCATATTTGATGATGAATTCGGACGTAACTTAATGAGCAGGTAATTCTTTTTAACTTGAATAACAAACTGTTTATTTCTACAGTCCTTAAATTTTAGTTGATATTCAAATAGGTTATATTTTCACATTCTATTTCAGTAATTGATAACAAAGATTTCAAAATCTAGAAATATACTTGTAGACATTTACAAACAGAAACAAGTCATATCTGAAATTTAAAAAAAAGCATAAGTCAATGTTTAGAGCTTTAAAAAAAATTAATACTTCATAAAACCTCATAGTTTCTGAGCTTACTTAGAAGATATTGTACTGGTAGTGGCCTATATAATTTTGCTAGAAAAATCAGTACATTCAAAAATCAGAAGCTAACAGCTAAAAATAAATAAATTGTTTGTTCTCTTCTGGTATACACCGCATTTCAACCTGCCAACATTTCCATTAATATTGCCGCTGCAAAACCAAACTATGTAGACACATCTAAACACAAGAAATGCATCGCGAACTACAGTTCCGTCAACAAAGTTTATTTCATCACGTTTAGTAGTTCTCACAGCACAAATTATCACGATTAATTTCAGTGTAAACTTAAACGTGAGTAATGCATGCAGAATACCATATTCACTGTGTCGCGATGTAAACATGACCCGTTTAAACTAAATTTCCAACAATTGTCTACAATAAGGCTAGCTTTTCAGGTGCAAAATAGTAACATATGCTAATTTTCTACACTACACCAACAAAAATTTGAGAATAATATGACCCTATTGAGAGCAATGAATAAATTTATAGCGAATGGCACTAATGTTGCGGTTGCCTGTCAGATACTTCAAGAACGATAATTACAATGTGACTTACTTATGAAACGCTATTCCAGGTTTTTTCCTATCTCGTCTGTTTGTGCAACCATATGCATCACAATTTAGCATTATAGAAAACTTTGGAATATGAGAAAATGAAATATTCTCAGCAGCTGACACAGTGCAAACAGACCAATGTTTTGGTACTTCTACGATGTCCGCCGCGCAGGCACAGTTTTTTTCACGAGGTTTCACGGATTTCGCGTTATCTCGTCTCCATATATTCCTTCCTCCATGGTCGTGACCATGGAGGAAGGAATTATATGGAGGAGAAGTGACGTTAAATCGGTGAAGCAAGCACTAAACTCTCCCGCATGGTGGCAGCACCGGCAGCGACCATATGGCGCTTCCCAACAATTAAGGTGTTCACATTGTGGTAGATGCAGTGATTATTTCATTTAGTATTGTGTATAAGTGTTTAAAAAAATGCCAGCTTGTGTTGCGTACGGTTGCACAAATAGGCCAGACAGGAAAGAACCTGGAATATCATTTCATAAGTAAGTTGAATTGTAATTATCGTTGTTGAAGTGAGCGGTAGACACCGCAAACTTTGCAGCACGTCTATAAATATTTAGTCATAGCTCTCAATGGTGTAGTGTAGAAAATCAGCAAACTTGCTATTTTGCACATAATAGACTAGCATTATTTTTTAACGAGTGTTTAAAATGAGATTTAAAGGGGCGTGTTTTACTTCGCGATTCAGTGAATTTACTATTACGATTTCTTTCGTCACGTTGCTGATTATACTGGCAATGGATGATGAAATTAACTGTTATGTGAGAAGCTGTGAGTTTTATTAATTTTTTAAATAGCTATTTCAGGCCATTGACTTAGGTTATTTTTAAAGCTTCATATAAGACTTGTTTCTGTTTGTAAATACGTCTATACCTATTTTTACCGATTTTGAAATCTTTCTCATCTATTTATGTCGAAACAGGTTCGTGCAGAAATAAAAATGGGCTTCATAAATAAAGAAGTTATTGGCCTTTGAACAAAATCAATTTGGGAAATGTGTTTCTAATTTAGTCTCTTTTTTTTTGTACAACATTCTCCCCCCCCCCCCCCCCCGTATCTAAATCTAACTGAGAGATAATTTTTTTACAATTGTCCTAATAAATAGGGCTGTGAAATTAGACAACACATCTTGATCAAGAGAATGTTCATTAAGGTGACTGAATAAACATTTTATTTCTGGTACCAGCCTACAAAATGTCTGGGTTGCTCATCCCTAGAGTGGGTCCTCTTACTTTTTTTCTGGTCTAGGACACATTTCAGACTAACCACAAGTGGTAGTAATAAAACTGAAATATTCATTCTGCATGTCAACCATGTAATCATTGTGGCTTTGACAGAATTAATTTTTGGTCTAGCCTGCATCCAAACCTAAACCCCTCAATTTGGATGTTGTATATCCCCCAAACTAAGCAAGATATCGAAAACATTTATTCCTTATTATCGAGTTTTTTCGTCGTGTTACATAAGAATCCATCATTAAATTTGACTTTTGCGAAATTTTTCTTCTGCATTTCAACTCAAGACACCTCACTTTTGAGACAGTATATCTCGAGAACTAGGTGAAATATCGAAAAATTTTACTCTTTATTTTTTATTTGTCTCGTCTTTTTAAATAAAAATTCATCATAAAATTTGACTTTGAATAATTTTTTCTTCTGAATTTCAACCAAAACCATTTCACATTTGAGACAGAATATCTCGAAAACTAAGCAGGATATCAAAAAATTTTATTCTTCATTTCTTATTTGTCTCATCGAGTTACATAATAATCCATCACCAGATTGCGGCGTCACGTTTATCCTAGAGTCCCCTTGAGGTGTTTGTACATATTCCCCGTGTTTGTTGGGAAGCGGTCAAGCCCCCACCACTCCGGCCATGCTCCCCCCCACTCCTCCGCCGGCCTGCTTCACTCCCATGCGTGGTAAAGGTCTCTTGCGTCGTCTCCATATTATTCCTTCCTCCATGGTCGTGACGTCTCTCGTAACCTCACTTATTTGCCCATGCCGGTGTAAACTAATGGGGTTTTTCTTATTTCCTGGATAAAATGAGTTCTACAGTTTACAAGTGATGTGTAGTGCATCAGTGTGTAAACACAATATTTAAAACACCATACAAATTGTTTGTTTATTTCCACTCACGGAATATATGCCATAAAAGTGGCTAAAGCTTGCACGATGCGATACAGCATATTTGCCTACAAAGTCTTCAGTACATTTTTCTGAAGACTGCTTTGCCATAAGTTTTGACCTAATATTTTATTATGTTTAATACGCTATGCACCTCAATATTTTGTTATATGAAAAACTTAAAATTTTATCGATAAATAAATTACAACTTCGGAGGTTAAAACACCATTCGTTGTAAATGTATTGAAATTTTTTATTAGTATAGTTAGCTAAACGATATTACATGAAATATCATATAATGGGATCAGAAACCATGTTCTATTCCAACAAATCCATGTTGTGAATTTGATAATAGGTTATTTCTGTTTACTGACGTTTTGCACATCACAATATCTGTGATGTTTATTAAATCTCATTACAATGTTGCAAACCTGCGTTCTTAACTTAAATATTTGCACCACTTTATATATATCGGACGAAATCTACAAGACGTTTATTTTACTTTTTCATGCATAAGCTTCAACGAATACCGAAAAAATAGTTCGACCTGAATAAGACGATAGTTAGCTACTTTTTTTTTCAAGTACCGGTATGCACAATATAATATCTAGCGACAGAACAATGTGTAAAGCCACTAATACAGAAAGCAAAAACTTTGTATTTTTATATTCGCAACATTACTGTCGGAAATATAACGTATAACGAATATACAGGTCCTGTGTTAAGGAAGGGTAAATGGGGCAAAAATACTCCGAGCCTGGGCCCCCAAAAGGGACCCACCGGCCAAAGAAATAAAACGCAAGTTTTAAAATCTTCACACAAGATTTCGACCATTTTTGCATTAAAATGTTCTGACTTGATAAAAAAAGATTAAGTAAAAAACTTTCGTGGGAAAGGGGGGGGGGGAGAATGCTTACCTGGGGCCCGAGAATCCTAGCGCCGACCGTGCGAATCTAAACAGACTTTTAACCTTCTCCTTGCGCTAGGAAACATCTTAAAATATCAGAAGATGTTGCACTTCGTTACAAGGAACAACATAAAAATAAATATAACTGCGTTGAAACCATGCTACTCGATATTGTAAACAGTTATCATTTACAGAACATTAGGTTTCTACTATTTTATTGTTAAAATTTTAATTGAAATGATTTATTCAAAGCACTATATTGTAATATTTTTGCTGTTAAATCTCTGACTTAAACTGTTTTGTAACTTTTTTGTATTTTTAATGTTCAAATAACAATGAACTAAACTTGTAATGTTAACAGTCACTTATGTAGATGCGTATGAGGTAAGCTTTTATGTCAATGTGCGTATGTATTTAGATATAGTACCTGGGTGACCGATCTTCGCTCGGCATCTTTCGGTTTTTGTTCAGTATGCAAGATTTCATCAAAATCCTTAGAGACGTTTGTGAGAAATTAATTTTATCGGGGACTGCACTACCTTCGGAACCGACGCGAAATTGGTAGTAACCTATTGAAATTTGATTTAATTGCTTCGTCATTATGTCCTCTTTGCGGAAAACTTGCCAGGAATTTAAAATGCCGAAATATGACAGCCGTTGGATGGCGTCAGCGTTGAAAAAATCAGTGATAGTCTCTTAAAATGTTGATTTAATCTTTTATTGTAATGTTTTCTTGCCGTTTCAGCTTTTCTCCGTTGGAAAAAGTCGCATTTAATTGACAAATAGACAATTTTTATCGGAGTTGTAATACGGTGATGCCCGCCATCTTATATAGAAACGAGCATTCAGAGAATGCTTCCATTGTAAACAAATACACCATTTTCCATGGACTCCACAGAACGCAAAATTGCGTAAAATTTTTCTCTTGGTCCAGACTATATTTCAATCTAACCACGAAATCTATGACGAAACGAAACTGTTTAGGTTTATATAATCCCTGTGCCGATAATTTTTTTGTTATTTTTGCAGTTCTGATAGCATTTCGCAGTTACTCAGCCGCATATTTCAGCATTTTTAATTTTTCAAGCGACTTTTCCGCAAAGCAAGAGGACATGTTGACGAAGCAATTAAAACAAATTTCAACAGGTTACTATTTCGCCGAGGTTCCGAACAGTGGTACAGCTACCATTTTATCTATTTTCAAGAGTTGCTCATATAATAGTATTAGATTGGATAGAAGGGTGCAGTGTATTAAGCAATTCTATCAAAGGTAGGACTGCCAGTTTCTTTTCTCTGGGACCTACAATTTAACGTAGAATCCCAAACACAGAACGCCCCACCATAGTTCATATGGTTAAATACAAATCTTAAAAAATCTTGCTCCCACCGGAATTTGAACCCGGGATCGTAGCCAGAATTTTTTAAGAGCTAGTGTAGTAACCACCTTTATTTTCTTCAATTCAGTCCATTGGGCGATGTTCGAGTAACTTGGTTGAGACGATTTTCTATTAGGTTTTCTTGAAATGATTACATTATAACTGTCGGAAATGAAGCATACAAGAAATATTCGTTTAAATATATAAGTTCCTTGAAACAAAAAAACAAAAAAATATATTAGTTAGCTTCCTGGTACCTGAATCATATACGAGATGGCGTCAGAGCCGTTTTCGAGCCATTTTCAAGATACCAAGAGCAAAAATTGTTCGTATATTGTAAAACTGTTTTGTTTTTTTTTTCAGGGAGGAACACTATTTAGATAATCTTAAAAGTCAAAATGTTATCTAAATATGAAATTTCATCCAAATCGTTAGCGCCGTTCCCGAGATCCAATATATATATATACAAGAATTGCTGGTTTAAAGATATATATATATATATATATATATATATATATATATATATATATATATATATTAGTCCCCTGACTGTATGGCCAACACGCCAAATGTCAATTAAAAGAAGAGAGAGTAATTGCAAAGATAATATTAAGTAGTGATTACATTAACGCTTAGCAACTACACGAGCTAAAGCACAGCAACAATTGTATTTAAAAAAATTAAAATTAAATATTCGATATTATTACTCAAAATGTAGATTCACTGTGTAAAATCACAAATTACAGATTTGTATTAAGTAAAATGCGTCGATAACACACACGTTTCTAAAATACCATATATTCCAACGTTTTGTCGAAATATGACTAATAGAATTCTGCCGAACAGAAATTGCTGGTCAATGTAAAAAAACATTCATAGCATCATAACTTCAATTTACGTCAAATTCAAACTGTTTCCCTTCTTAAACCCAACTGCCACTTCAAATATATGTACTTCAAAGTTTCAGTGCTGGTTATAAATCTATTAAAGACCTTATGTATACGATGCTATGAAACTGGATGTGAACAATTAAAAGTTAATAATATGTTTATCAGACTCTTAATATTTCGTAATTAAATTAATAATAATGGTACTACAGTGTGAATTCTACACCATATCACCGACGTACATGCACAAAACAAACTAAAATACACGAGCCCTTACCACTTTTATTTTCCCATTCCCTCACACAAGACCCTTAAAAATGATCATTAATTTAATCCTTAAACGAATGGCGCTCTTTTTGATGCCAACTAGATTATTGTAGGAACAATTCGGCCCTATTCTCATCCTAGAAATCCAAATTTTTTGTTGGTTATTGAAATATTCGTGGCATTTGAAAAAGTTGGGCTCATAGGTTATACTCGCTTATAGAGTTATGAAGTACGATGTCTAAATTTATAATAATCTGCCTGCGGACCATCTGAATCATCTTCACGGACCAGGGAAAGTTTGATCATTATAATCACTTGTGAAAAGCATTGTATGGATATTAATAGCTAAGTAATTAAAAGAGTCATAAAAGGTTAATGGGACTATACCTCGAAACAAGATTTGACATTTTGCAAATGCTATTTACTTTATTAAAATGATTTTCATGCTACTGTTGTACTGTGACCATCTAAGGAAACTTTGGAGTTTATGTCTGATAGAATCTCTCTCTCTCTCTCTATATATATATATATATATATACAAACAGACTGGTGGAAATTAGAAGTGAAACACCCAGGAGAAGTTGTGATAAATGAATGAAAGTTGGCCCCAAGTATCCCCATATGAATTGTTTTAATGATTAAAAGTTGCAATGTAATTGTATGAGAATTTCTGGGCTACTTATTATGCAAAATTGTTAATTTTTAGCGTATAAGTGGTGAACAGTGTGGTGTAACATGACACTTTTTTTTGTAAACAAGTTCTTGTTGACCAAGTATGCCAAGGTGAAGAGTGACGACCGTCTACACCCAAATTTCTAACTGTGAGAGAGGTTGGAGAATTGGAGTGTTTGAAACGGGTGCAAAATATTGTGAAATCTCCCGAAGGAATTGCAATGTCATATACAGACCAGTGGAGGAAAGAAGGTTCAAGTACTCCTAGAGGTTTATATAGAAGGACAAGAGCACATGAAGACAACCAAATTGTGTGGGTGGCTGTTGCTAGCATACGGGTGACTACAGGCTAGAGCCAAGCATTGGTTACAGAGAGGGTCATCCCCTGGAAGAATCTAAGCCAATTGCTTGAAGCTGAGTTACACTTTCCGACCCCTGTGCATTGTATTCCATTAACCTGATTTTATTGCCAGCATCGTCTTACCTGGTGTAATGCAAAACGCGTATAGACATGTGATTGGCGTACATTTATATTTAGAGACTATGGCTTAGTGATAATCGACAATATAGGAATAGTGGTCAAACGCCTTACCCTGATGTGATTTCAGAACGTCACAATTATGACAAGGTCCAACCTTGTCATGGTTTTGAGGCAATCAGTTTTTTGACAGCGGGATTGAGTTTGTTGCTGTTGAAGGCACAATGACAGCCCACCACTATGTGGATGGGGTGCTGCACCATATTGTGATACCCTTCATGTCCACCATCCATATCGCATCTTCTAACAGGGTAGTGTCCGTCCTCATACTGTGGCAATCACAACAGAGGCCTTGTAAGAAGTTACGATCACAATTTGTACCACACAGTCCCCATATTTGACCACAATAGAGCTTGCTTGGTATGCCAGGAATAGACACATTAGATCAGATGGTCACCCAGTTGGATTTGCTCTCGGTGTCGCGTAGTTTGTCGTGACAAAAATCAAGCTGAGCCGCGTCAGTTCATCTCACTTCCCCCCACCACCCACATGGTGAGATTTGGATCGGGGCAGGCCATTTGGCCTGTTGGCTCTCTCGGTATGTCCACCTGTACTACGAGGTGGTAGCTTGGCCTGGTGCATTCTGCAAATCTTACAGCAAGGTCTGTTGCATGGAAAGGAGCCAGGTGAAAGTTTGGAGTCAACATAAGATGAGTATTTGTGAGCCAAGATTGGATGGTCTGCTGAAGTGTTGTATGGGGGAAATGGGCAGGATTTTGTGTAGAAGGATGTACATTTTGTGAAAGTAACACAGAGTCATGACCACGATGAAGTAATAAGTCAATGGACTTCTGACTAAATAGTTATTGTTGTAAATACGCTCGTATCAATTTGAATGACAATGGAAAAGGGTTACAGTAATTAAATTCTTTGAAATGTTTGCGGGAATTTCTGATAGTTCAAGGGATTTTGGTAGCTTCATAATTAATTTTGTAAAAATATAAACGAACGTTGAGAAAGCATATTTTCGCATGATTTGCGAAGTGTTGCAGAGTGCGGAAGTATACTTGAAGAATAAGCGCGAGTAGCAAATGCGGGGATGAAACGCGCAGACGGAGTAATCAAATAATACACTCCTACATGTGGTACTAAAAAAATAAATTATTAAATAAATGAGCCCTGTGCAAGAGAATTGCGAACTTGGGAGGTTAATGGAAATTATTTGGAATCATTTGTGTAATTTAGAATGCTGGAGTAGTAGTTTTGATGAAATTCTTTGTTTTATGGAAACACTGTACTTTGATAACGCACAATATCAAAGTTGCCTTTATAAACCGTCCATTTTGGCTTTGTTTAATTTTAAGGGAGATGATGTTGGAGCAACTTGATGGCAGATTAATTTAATTGGGATGGAGAGCATTTTTAGTTGGCAATTTCCCTTACACACTCGCGAATCGGAGCAAAATTTAACTAAAACGCGTTGAAATTGACTGAAAGAATCTTGAGGGAGATTTACTGAAGTATTTCTATGATTATTTTTGGAATTTTTTTTTACATTGAATTTACAAGTCATACCCAGTTGTAGAATTATTGTGTTGTTCTGACTGTTGGAACAACTATCGAAATTTTCATGGCAGACCCATTGAAGACGAGGAAGTTGGGAACTCCACAGCCTATGCGACATACTCAGAACCAGAAGAGATTCAGTTCCCCAGGTGTAGGCAATGCCTAGTAGAGGGATGGCGAACCTTTATTAATCTACATGCCATTTTTTTCTAAAGAAATGTCAAATGAAGTAATGATGTGCTATCAAACATTCATGACTTAATAATTAATAAGAAAAGAAATAAAATGAAATTAATTCGACTTCTGTTGTTGTAAATTAGATGCCAAATAACTTAGGTTCATACAAGCTGAAGTTCATGCAAGGTTAATGCAAGCTGAAGTGGAGTCATGACAAACGGTTTGGAAGCGAGTCTTTAATATTATTCTGGTTCCCTTTTTTTGACAAAGAGAGTTGTGATTTGTTTCATAGAGCCGTTTTACAAATGATGATCTACACACTGTTCCAGAATATAAAAGCATACACCGCTTTATCACGTTTATTAATGGTTCCATAACAGTGGGCACGCAATTTTATTTAGTGACTCTATCGGTTCATGAAAGCAGATGGTGGCCAAGGCGTATCAGAGAAGTGCTAGAAATTAAAAAGAGACCAGATAATATGAACGCGGACGGCGGGCTACAACTTGACCAAATATGGTCATGCTTGATTAGGAAACCACGGGACACAAGCCCCCATCGGACCGGCCATGCTGGCGGTGGTAGCTTGAGTGACGTCACTCCGAACGGTTAGCGAGCTCTTAAGTAGTTATACGTATATAGGCGGCAGCGATTCCAGCTATGACAGTCTTCTGAAGAGATCCACAAAAAGATGGCCGAAACGTTAGGTTTTGACAAATTGACGCGGTTCAACCCAGACAACCAATATAACATCCTGCTAGTAAGTTGATCTATATGAGGCCTCAGAAAGTGGCCAAGTTTTGATCCAGTACAATATGATGATTGTAATTGTGTAAAAATATGTTACTGAGACGAAATAAAAAAATAAATAGTTGTGTTTGACATATCTTTACTTGAGGGTACCTTTCCAGAAAGGATTAAGTGCACTGTAATTAAATTACTCTATAAAAATGGGGAAAAGCCAATTGTATAGAATTACCATCCTACTGCAAAGTTTTTGATAAAGCAACGTAAAATAGAGTATACCAACGGCTTAAAAATAATAATGTTCTAACTAAATAACAATTTGGTTTTCAAAGAAGCATTTCATCAGAACAATCTACATTTGCATTCATTGAAATATTTTAGAAGGAATAAATGATCAGTTAATGACTGTAGGAATTTTTTGTGATTTGTCTAACGGGATTTGACTGTATTGATCATGAAATTCTGATACAAAAATTAAAGTATTATACTATAGATCAGGGGTGGCCAACCCAAATGATCTTGCAGGCCAATTTGGAAATGCGTCATAACTCCGCGGGCGGCACATAAAATTATATATCCCTATATTAGATTTAGACCCACTATAGACATTTTTTTGGGGTGAAAAATTGAAACATAATGAGTTATTATTATTTTGTTTACTATAATTTTTACATGTACACATAGATAATATAAGAATATTGATACTAAATGCACATTTTAAAGGAATTTATAACAATAAAAATGAAATATAAAAATATATAAATGAAATAAATTTTGAAAATATGGATGCACAAATAGTTTTTAATACATTAGTTTTCACTGTTTTGGTCATTATAAAACAAATATATTTTGTAAAAGTGTGACGAATCTCGCGGGACGGAAAAATATTCAAGGCGGGTTGACCACCCCTGAAATAGACTAACACACATCGATCCATAGTTAGTATTATTCCAAGAAATGTTTCCGCATGAACGTTTAAAAGAAGTTATCCTCCTTTTGCGCCTGTAATGGTATGTCAAGAGACTAAGTACATTAGAAGTGTACTTACAACGCCATTATCGAATTGTACTAAAGAAAGAGCTCTTACGTCAATCTACTCGAAATTTGTACACAATAAGTAATTCGATTTCGAGACTTCAGAGTCTTCAGATTTGTGATGGATCTCTGAAGGACATCAGAAGAGGCTTTTCATATTGCAGTTTCACGCCCAGAGCTAGCTATGTGGACCGCCAACCTCCAGTAGGAGAAAGCGACTTAAGAAAATGAATCAAAGACAAACAGTCTGATGTTATAAGCTAAAAATGAAAAAAGTTTTCAACATTTTAGCCGTTTAAACTAGCTCTTCTGTTGTCATAAATTTGACTGGCAGCACTGAACAATTGTTAGTTAGGAAGATTAGTGGGAGGAGCTGATAAATATTTGGTTGATATGCCTCGTAAATAAGTATACGGACTGGAAGCCCAATACTGAAAAATATTAGCGGTCACCAGCTGCAAAGATTCTTTTAAATAACAAATCAAATGTTCTTCAAACGGCAGGGGACGGCTGTCCAAATATTCCAATTCAGTCTCAGTCAAATTCATTTTGTCAAGGATGTCCCATAAATCGTCTGCTGGGAATTTATTTTCGGGAGTAGGATTTGATGTTGAACAGGAGAATCCAAGTTCACCAACATCCACATCCAAATGATCCGTTCTATTTGTTATTTTCAGTGCGAAATTTTGACGTAGACACGTCCAAATTTCAGTCTTCATATTTACAATTTCGTTGCTAGTCAAATACTCAGTTTTATACCGTTGATCGATTAGAGCGGCAATCGATAACTGCAAGGTTTTTCTTGCGGAAACAAATCTCCTTTTAACAGACTCACACATGCGTCTATTGAGCAGTACTATATGATCAGCGTTCATCCTTCGGAGCAAATTTTAATTTAAGATGGCAATCAATGATATAATTAAAGATGATGAATTGCTAGAAATATAAGTTGTTGCTTGATAAAAACACTTCAACGCAGTTATATAATTGTTCATTTGTTACCATTCCTCTGCAGTTGGAATTTTTATTCCACCACGTTCTTATATATACAGATTTATTGAATGTTTTTGTTCTGTTTATTAAGATATCAAGTGGCTTGTTCCCTCTTTTTACGTTTTACGACAGTTTCTCACCATGGAGCAAAGAAAAGAGAGGAAACCACGTAAGGGACCTTGTCCATACAACGAAGTGAATCTGAGAGGAGAGCGGTGGGATGGGTTGCGGAATGTTGTGCTACAGCTGATTTTCTGACGAAGACAAACAGACGGACCCATGGCAGTATTACGCTACTTTGAAGGGGTGACGGATAAAATTGGCCGTCTTCTACAGAAGAAAAGTATCCGTCCGACATACAGAGCGTCTAGGAAGATTTCTGCTGTGCTTGATGTGCTCATAAAGGTTAAAGACAGGAGGGAGAAATTGCAGACAGTGGGCGTATACCAAAATCCCTGTAGCTAAGTGTATATCGGCGAGACTGGACGGATCTTGTGATATTCTGGTGTAATAAATTAATCTTTACACAATTTTTAATTTTCGTATCTGGAAACTCTTTATTGTTAAAATTAATTTCTATTATAACTCTCTGTCGAATATTTAACCCTAATCTAAAAAAAAGGGGCTGCCCCAACATCATTAACCATAGGAATCCTTCCCTGAGTGGCGGTGGCTCCAATTAAACGTCCGGCTGTTAATTCTGAAATAATTCCCTTCCCTCTATAACTGAGGTGTAATCCATGCCATTCTGAATGAGTAATGATAAATTCTGATACAGAGAATAAATTATTATGGTATAGATGGCATTTTTCATAAATAGCTTAGTTCTTACCTTCTAAATAGAAATCAGAAATTGTCAATGGAGAATTTTAAGCCTGCCTTAAGAGGTCCACTGTTCCCTGAGTGGAAATTAATCAGATGTGGAGTATCTCAGGGTTCTATATTGAAGCCACTATTGTTTTTAATATATACAAATGATCTACCCTGTGTTGCATCTAAAAGCTCAAAATTTGTCCAATTTGCAGATGACAGAAACATAGGAATTAAAAATACTCCAGATTTATCTACAGAAAATATTTCAAATTATTGCTTTGAACTTATTAATAAATAGTTTACAGCTAATGGCTTTTCTTTAAACTATGATAAAACTCACTATATGCAATTCAGTACATCACACAGATTAACACTAGATATAGACATAAAATTTACAGGCCAGTCCATTCAAGAGGTAGAGTGTGTGAAATTTGTAGGTTTGTACATTGATCATAATTTAAATTGGAAGGTACATGTTTCTGACTTACTAAATCGATTGGGTGCAGCCACATTTGCAATTCGTACAGTTTCAACTATAGGTTTATTTTGCTTATTAACACTCGTTATTGTCATATGGAATAATATTCTGAGGCAATTATACCTATAGGGACAAAGTGTTCAGAGCCCAACAGTGTGTAACAATAATTATGTGTGGGGTTAACAATAGAACTGTACAAGAGTTGTTCAAGAAGTTAGGGATTTTAACATTGGCGGCTGAGATATATACACATTAATGTCCTCTGTAGCCACAAATTATACTTTATTTGAAACAAATAGCAAAATACACAATTATGGCACTAGAAGTAAAAATGATCTTCACAAGGATTACAAGTAACTGTCATTTATTCAAAAAGGGGTCTGATATTGAGGGATAGATATCTTCAATAAGCTCCCAACACATTTTAAATGTCTAGCAGATGAATAAATTCAGGAAAAAATTGAAAGAATTTTTAATTGACAACTCCCTCTACTCTGTCAAAGAATTTATTTCTAAGGTATCTATAAAATAACTGTCAGAAGCTTGTGTAAATGTAGTTTACATAATTAATTTACCATGTATGCTATGGCTGTACATCTCCTGGTAGATGATGGATAATCTATTTGGGAAAAGTCGCGTATAAATAGTAGTGTCTTCCCGCAAGGAACGTAATAGTAGGTAATTAATTGGTGAGCGATTTCTCTCCTCACTCCCACCGACCGCAGGCACCCGAAATTCGGCAGCAGTGATCCGGCTAGTAATAGCGCAAAGAAACAGAAATCCACTCACCTTATGACTGGAGCATCCATTCGCATGGTCAGGCTGTAATGTGACACCGGCTGTTATCTTCAGCAAGATGTAACTTGAATGCACTGAATCTGAGCTGTAAAATACTTTTCGCACTTAATTTTATTTTTTATTATAATTCTCTCAAACTTGGCATAACTCGCCGACAATTAAATAAGAAGCTTAATTCGCTTCAATGACCACGCACGCTAACCTAACCGTCGCGGGCCGTGAGCGTAACAACAGCGACAATAACTTATAACTAACTTCGCTGATTTAAAGGAATGATGAGGACAGGGGTTGAGAGTATGATTGACGCAGGAATAAATTAAAAGGCTATTAATAAATCTGATATATTAGAAGGAATGAAAAAAAAATATTGTGATGGTATGGGATAAAGTTTAACCACTGGATGCTTCAAAGTGCCGAATCCTGTCTTCACCATCGCCACCCGAGTGACATTGTCTGAACAAGGATAAGTTTTAATAATCATCCCTAAGGGCCAGTTCAAAGGGAGAGAATCATCCTGCCCCACTATTACAACTGTACCCACTTGGACAGGGTTATCAGGTGTCGACCATTTATGTCTAACTTGTAGGGAGTGCAAATATTCAAGTCGCCATTTTTCCCAGAATGACTGGACCATCTGATCTAACAACTTCTTACTTTGGTTTAGATTCGAACAAGACATATCACCGGCCGGTAAGTACTGTAGTGGAGTTGACATCAAAAAATGTGCAGGACTAATAACTTCTGGGTATGGATCCGACGACACTACATTTAAAGGTCGCGAATTCATGACACATTCAATCTGAACTAGAACCGTTTGCAGTTCTTCATAAGTGAGAAGTTGATTTCCAATCACTCTAAATAAATGGGTCTTCAAACTCTTTATATTAGACTCCCACAATGCTCCGAAATGCATAGCACGCGGAGGGATCATTTTCCACTCGATACAGCGACTACTTAATTCAGGTTTTAGAGCTTTGTTCAACTCTTCTAACTGAGCCTTCGCACCTACAAAATTGGTACCATTGTCTGAATATAGACAAGAAACAGGTCCTCTTCATGCAATTAAGCGCTTGAATGCGGCTAAGTATGTATCAGACGTTAAGTCTGAGACCAGCTCTATGAGTATAGTCTTAGTGACTAGGCACACAAAAAGACAAATGTACGCCTTTTGAGAGTGTTGACCACGACGTCGTGTAATGGTTATATTAATCGGACCTGCGTAATCTACTCCAGTATGAACGAAAGCCTTAACTTCCTGTATGCGACAGGGAGGCAAATCTGCCATTTTGTGAGTAGGATGAGTAGGGTTAACTCTAAAACAAAAATTACATTTACGTACCATGGACCGAACAACAATCCTTGCAGCTAAAATCCAGTAGCGCTGCCGCAAAATAGATATTAACAGACCAGCCCCTGCATGGCAATTCAAAACATAGTAATGTCTGATAATGAGATGCATAACATGGTCATGCTTGGGAAGTAGCGCTGGATTTTTAGCTTCGAAGGGTAAGTCCGACTTAGACAGTCCACCAATTCTTAAAATACCTTCTTCATCAAGAAATACTGACAAATTTCGCAGCTTCTTCGAAGGCAAGTAATTCTTTTTCAGAAGAACAATATCTACTGCAAAGTGCACATCTTGTACCGCACGCAGAGATGTGCAAGATACCTCGAAAAAAGTATTTGAATACAAGATACATTTAAATAATGTATCTTAGATATCAGATACAAGATACTTTTGGAAAAGGTATTTGAAATACAAGATACAAAATACATATTTTCTAGATACTTTTTTAAGATAAAACACTTTTTTACAAAATGTATTATTTTTATTTAGAAACATATTTTACTACAATGTACAACTGTTGCTTAAGGTTTTAAATGAGACTTAAGTATAATAAGTTTTTCAAACATCTCATCACTCATTTTTCTTCGGTGGGTCTCATTATTATCCCCCCGAAAGAGAAGAGTCGTTCCACAGGGGCGGAACTGGCAAACAAGTGTTATATTTTAAAAATATTTTCTTGATTGTTGGATAAGTATTTAAACTTTTTAGGCAGATGTCCTTATTATTAAGGTATTGAAGTGTTTCTAAGTCAGCGGTGCTGCCAGTAGATTCTGTACTGTCGCCACTAGTGGCACTACCAACAGAGGAATCAGAGTCATCAAAAAACATGTAATAAGATTCATCTTTTGTCTTCTTTCTTATATCCTCTCCACTACTCTTTGAAGCCTCTGATTTTTATTTTCAGATCGATTAATTTTCCGTGTTTCAATCAGGATAAGCTCTTTTACATCCTCTTTAAACATTTTTGGCATCCACTTCATTTTAAAAAAACGGATGGGACACCGAAGCTTGCTGCAGGCTCAAATTGCAAAAATTTTTGAAACGTTTATTTAAATTTTCTTCAATAACATCTAACAAAGTGCCACAATATCTTAGATTTTCCATTTTAAGGCATTTAACCATATGCCGGATTCTCATTAGTTCAGGTAGTAGACAACCATAGTAGGTATCTTTATCACCTTGCAGACTTTGAATAGCTTCTGCTATAGGTTTTGAACAATTTACATATTCCCATAAAAATTGAAGTTCATAGTCCTTAAAAGCTGATAATTTAAGGCTTTTCATGGTTTCATTGAGACGCTCCTGCACTGATAAAAGGTCTTTTATGGAATTATAATAAGAGTTTGTAACGATGCAATCGAACCGACGCGATTCGAGCGTGGTGTCTGCGAGAGATTATCTTTGGACAGTAAGAGCAAGATGGCAGAGAGATATATTTTGCGGCGGGCGCGCGGGAAGCGTATGTCGAAAGTGGACGACTGTTGAGAACGATGCCGCGAGGACGAATATTATAAAAAGTGCTTATAACTATTCCATTAACTTGTACGGTGATTTGAAGAAGCATTTGGAGTGTCGGTGTATGAGGACAAGAACAGTGTTCCGGATAAACTATTGTGATAGTGGCACCACATGCTACTTGTACCTACTCGGTTCGAATCTTGCACGCTTTGGTAAAGAAGTTCCGATAGCACGAGTCTTTGTAACTGGTGGTTACTTCGGCGACGTATTTCTTCGGCTTATTCAGACAATAAATGTGTGTTCTGAATGTAAACTTTTATGTGATTTTTTTTTTTTTCGTCAGTCTTTCGACTGGTTTGATGCAATCCTCCATCCTTTCCTATCCTGTGCTAACCTCTTCATTTCTACATACCCCTTACAGCACACGTCATCAATTATCTGTTTCATATATTCTAATCTCTGTCTTTCTCTACAGTTCTTACCTTCGACTGTTCCCTCCACTAACAAGTTAACCAATCCAGCATGTCTCAAAATATGACCTACCAGCCTGTCTCTTCTTTCTGTAAGCTTCTTCCATAAACTTCTTTTCTCACCCATCATTTCCAAAACTCGTTCATTTCTTACTTTGTCTGTCCACTTAATTTTCATCATTCTTCTGTAACACCACATTTCAAATGCTTCAATTTTCTTTCTTTCCGGTATTCCTAAAGTCCACGTTTCGCTACCATAAAGAGCTGTGCTCCACACAAAGAGTTTCAAAAAGTTCTTTCTAATTCCTAGATCAATATTTGAAACTAAAAGGTTTCTCTTTTTCATGAAAGCTCTTTTTGCTAGTGCTATTCTGCTTTTGACATCATTCTTGCTTCGGCCATCGGTTGTAATTTTACTTCCCAAGTAACAGAATTCGCTTACTTCTCCTATTGCATCCGATCCTATTTTTATATTTAATCTAGTATTGGTATCATTTCTGCTACATTTCATCACTTTTGTCTTGCTTTGATTTATATTCAGTCCAAAATCTTCCTTCAGTATTTCGTTCATGCCATTCAGTAACTTCTCAATATCCTCCGCCCTCTCTGCTAGCAAGACAATGTCATCAGCAAAACGTAACATACTGATTTTTTCTCCGTGAAAACTTATGCCACATGGAAATTTTTCTTTGACTTTCTTCATTGCTGCCTCTACATACAAGTTGAATATTAACGGTGATAGACTACAGCCTTGTCTCACACCCTTTTTAACTGATGCATGTCTCTCGTGATTCTCTACTTTTATTACCGCCACTTGATTCTTATATAGTTTATAGAGTATTCTTCTATCTCGATACTTTAGACCTGACTTCTTTAAAATTTTGAACATCTTGTCCCACCTAACATTATCAAATGCTTTTTCTAAATCAACAAATGCCATAAAAGTATCTTTGTTTTTCTTGATCCGCCCTTCAAGTATTAATCTTAAAGACAGAATTGCTTCCCTTGTACCGCGATTTTTCCTAAACCCAAACTGATCTTCACCTACTATCTCTTCTACTACCCTTTCCATCCTTCTGTATATTATTCTGGTCAGTAATTTTGAAGCATGTGATGTTAGACTAATGGTGCGATAATTCTCACATTTGTCGGCTTGTGCTTTCTTTGGAAGTGTGAACATGATATTTTTATTAAAATCAGTTGGAATTTCTCCTGTTTCATAACTTTTGGATATCAGCTTGAATAATCTTTCGATTCCTTCCTCTCCTAGGGATTTAAGAAGTTCTGCAGGGATCTCATCAATTCCAACTGCCTTATTTGCTTTCAAGTCATTCAGAGCTTTATTAAATTCTGTCCTCAAAACAGGATCCCCTAAGTCATCAATGTCAACATCATCTTCCTTTTCCATTACACTATTGTTCAAGTCGTCCCCATCATAAAGTTTCTCAATGTATTCTTTCCATCGGTTAGCTCTATCTTCTGAGCTTAAAAGAGGTTTCCCATCGGCAGCTTTAATGTTCATACCTCTTTTCTTCATTTCTCCAAAATTCTGTTTGATCTTTCTATATGCAACATCTACTTTTCCTGCAAGCATTTCCTTTTCTACTTCTTCACACTTTGCTTGTAGCCATTTTTCTTTTGCTATTTTGCATTTCCTATTTATTTGATTTCTAAATTGCCTGTACTGCTCTTTTCCTGCTTCATCCTGAGCATTTTTGTACCTTCTCCTCTGATCGATCAGCTGCAAAATTTCTTTTGTTATCCAAGGTTTTCGGGCAGCTTGATCCCTAAAGCCTAAGGTTTCTTTGCCAGCTTTCATTATTTCGGTCTTTAATGCATTCCATTCGTCCTCGGTTGAGCTCCTTTCACAGTTAATTCTTAGACCTAAGTCTACCATTTCTGCAAATTTTTCTCTTGTGCTAGATTGTTTCAGTTTATTCACTTCCAGTCTGTTCTGCTTATATTGCTTCCTTATTCGCTTAAATTTCAGCCTGCACTCCATTATTATCAAATTATGGTCAGAGTCTATGTCTGCTCCTGGGTACGCTTTACAATCTAGAACTTGATTCCTGAATCTCTGTTTGACCATGATATAATCTAGCTGATATCTGCCAGTATCCCCAGGACGTTTCCACGTGTAAATTCTTCTTGCATGGTTCTTAAAAAGTGTGTTTGCCACTACTAGCTTATATCTTTCACAAAATTCTAGCAACCTGCTTCCTCGTTCATTTCTTTCTCCTAGACCAAAACTTCCTACAGTATTCCCATCTTTTCCTTCTCCCACTATTGCATTCCAATCACCCATGACTATTAGATTTTCCTCCCCCTTCACATATTGAATTAATTCTTCAATTTCAGCGTATATTTTTTCTATTTCTTCGTCATCTTCCTGTGATGTTGGCATATACACTTGTACTAATGTGGTTGGGACGGGCTTAGTTTCTAACCTCATCAAAATAATCCTGTCACTAAACTGTTCATAATAACTCACCCGTTTCCCTACTTTCTTGTTCATTACAAATCCTACACCAGTGACTCCATTGACAGCTTGTGTGCTAATTATCCTGTGTTCCCCAGACCAGAAATCCTGTGCGTCCTTCCATTTAATCTCACTAATCCCAACAACATCTAACTTAAGTTGTTCCATCTCCCTTTTTAAGTTTTCTAACCTACCTGCCCTATTCAGACTTCTAACATTCCACGCTCCGACTCGTAGAATGTTTCTATCCATTCTGATGACTCCTCCCTGAGCAGTCCCCACCCGGAGATCCGATTGGGGGACTATTTTACCTCCGGAATATTTTACCCAGGAAGAAGCCATCATGATATACGTAATTTGAGAGGATTACATGTCCTCGGGATACCCTTTGGGTCTTTAATGCAGTGGTTTCCCGTTGCCTTCTGCATCCCCATGCCGTTGATCATTTCTGATTCATCCGCCTTTAGGGGCCGTTTCCAACCCCAAGGGCAAGAGGGTGCCCTGAACCGCTCCCCGCTCTTCCGCCCTCCTTTCGGAGGCCGTTGGCAAGCAGTGGGTGATTCCTTATACCGAGAATCTTTCAGTCGCCAGAGCCTCGTTCGTGCAAACAGGGTGCACCACGTGAAGGAGAGGTTGACATTTGGTTGGAAAAGGCTAGTATAGCCTCTCTCAAACCCTTACACCCCTTATGTGATTTATGTGTTGGCAATTCCCGCTAACGGCTACTGCTAACTGTTTACGTGATTGATTTTGTGAGTGACTATGAATTATTAGTATTAGTTGTGGAATCCCCACTGGCGACCTGACGGTATCAAACCTGTAATCTTACGAACATTTAATTAAGAACTGAAATACACGTCGTGTTGAGTAGTACCACCAGGACATAATTTATCACTAAACAACGAACTTCCTTACATGGCTTTCCCGTGACAGGACAGTATAAGTGAAAACGGAGGTAGTAAATGACATTAGTCAACACCGAAGTGGATTTTATGCTGTAAAAACCGAGTAGGAAATGTGAGTAGTTTGAACAACAATCGGCGATAATGGACTTATTTCAACGAGACGCGAGCATAACAGTGTAGTAACGACGTAACCCGAGCATACACGACGATAGCCGAGCGGCGCAGTACTTCGACAGACGCTGAACGAGCAACTACAACAACTCGACAACACGGCGGCGCGGTCTTAGCGCGGCGGTAGTGGAACGTCGCAGACAACACGGCAGCGCGGCACGCAGCGGTCGGCAGAATAGCAGACGGCAGCTGTGAAAGTCGACGAAAGGGAAGTGCAAATTTCAATTTGTTATGTAAGGTTCACAAACTGACAGGAGTAGTTTTTCGTTTTCAAACAGAATTTGTTAATTTCATGTGAACCGGTCGAATAAATTTCTTTCGACCTTCATTCAATTTTTTAATAGTTAAATGAGTGGGAAAATCCCCAAGCAATTTGTTTAAAATAGCAACTTGTCAGTTTGACCCAGTAGTTAGTTTTCGTGTTAACGGAAATTTTTTTAGAATTTTCCTGTGAACTCACTGGAGTAATTTTTTTGTTCCTTTCGACTTCTATTAAATTTTAAGGAACCACATGAGTGGAAAATTTAATTTTAACGGGACTGGAATCAACTAATTAGTTTGGTAGTGCTTTGGTTATAAAGTGTCAACTAGTTCCGAGTGTTTTTTTAATTTTTTGAGCAAAGTAATTTCTGGAACTTTGATGCTAAAGCTAAGAGGGGAGTATTAGTGACTGAAGTATTTAGTGGTCTTAGTTTCGTTCAAGAATAACTTGAAAAATTGTAGTTAATGTTGAGTTGTGCCATGGCGTCTGAGAGTGATGTGAATGATGGGGAGCTGGTGTTGCCAAACCGCGAGCCTTTGGATGACACTTGTGATGGGCACACCGATCAGTTGACATCCGCTTCTGTGGAACCAGAGGTGTCACTGTCCACTATGTTTGAATACTTTAAGTCCGCGATAGCCAATTTGAAATCAGATAATAATTCTTTGCATTCAAATATTAGTTCTTTGCATTCAAATATTAATTCTTTAAAGTCAGATAATAATTCTTTGCATTCAAAGATGGAATTAAATAATAATTCTTTACATTCAAAGATGGATTCAAATACTAATGACCTGCGGTCGGGTTTTCAAGGGGAGCTGCATAGCCTGCGGTCTGATTTGGGAGCCAAGATGGATTCAAGTTTTAATTCTTTGCAATCAAGTATCAATGACCTGCTGTCTGATGTTCATAACCAATTGCAGCTAAAGTTTGGGGAGCTTAAGAAAATGACGTCAGATAATCTCAGTGTTGTAACTGAATTGCATCCAGATAAGCTTGAGTCTCAGAATAACTTAAAATTAGGTAACCTTGATCTTCAGAATAATTTACAATCCTCTGATGATTCACAGATGGAACTTGTAGTACCAGTAACCGATGAGAACATTGTTTTGGCCCAGGAAACAATTCCTGTTTCGCATGGTATCTTGCCTGTTAACTCCCAACCTGGTGCTCAAGTTAGCCCGATAGTGTTCAATTAATTTCAGGAGGTCATTGCCCCGACACAGGTGTTCATGTAGGTAATATTAATATAATTTCTATTGCGAAGAGCAAACTGCCTATGGCCAAAGCTATCTTTAAACATCGTAAACTCACTTTTGTCACTAAGTTGGCAAACCACATACATAATTTGATGTTTCCTTGTGGGACAGACCTCATTTTCTCTTCACACCACATTACTAAAGCAGGGGGAAATGAAGTTACCATTGGTGGAAAGCAATTTGTACATGTTGAACAGTTCTTTAGTGCTAACACAGATGGTTATGCTGCAATGTTTTCAAATGCTTTAATGAAAGATTTTATTCTCCAACATCCACTTGAGCCTTTTGGAAAGTGTAATGCCACAATGAAAAATAGGAAACGTAGAAAGAAAAGGAAGGTTAGGAGGGAAGAACCGGGAGTATATGTTAAGAAAAAAGAGATAATCTCATTCTGGTCCAAAAGTAAATTGGACTTGTTTCATGAGGGTCTCAACAGACTGAAATTCAAATACAACCATTCTTATTTTAGCATTAGGGATTTATGTTATTCATGCAACACAATTTTTAGTTTTTTCCTTGTAAATAGTTTATGTTGGAACAAATTGATTTTCATAGGTTTTAAGTTTGGAGCACACTTTCAATATAAATGTTTAGTACAAACCTTGATATCTTTCTTAAAAGTCTTGTATCTTATAAGCTTGCTTAGTTTAGTATTTCTCGCTAGGTGTTTTCCTTTGGTTGAGATAGGTCACGAGGATATTTGGTATAGGTTAAGCAATAAATGTTTTGAGTTACATTATGAAGGGATGTCTAGAATAAGTGTCACTAGATCAGATAGGTGTAGGGATTTTCTGGGGAGTAGTATCGGTATGTAAATGCTTTGATGATGTGGGTTCTTGCAAATACCTGGAAGGTTACGAGTGCGGAGACACAAGGTGGTGGGGGGAGTCAAACAATAGAGTAAAAGGGCTCGCCTCTTGGTGCCACCATGCTTCCCGCATTTGCACATTTTAGGATTAGTGTTGTCTATGTGGCATGACTTATTTGGTCCATTTAACTTACTTCTTTCTCAAAATAAACACAAAAGGGTAATGTAAGCATGGGGAGGATTTTCCTACTGATTTAACTGGTTTCGAGTGGAAGAGTAATCTCAGTACTGTTAGTTTGTGAATCATAGGAGTGTGGCCCCGAGGCAGGGAATTGTAATCAATGTATCCTGTGGTTTGTGAGAAGGAGAGTGACTGTACGGTGTTTCCGGAGGAAACGGAAGGACTTTTGATATTTTTCAAGTTTGTTTTTATTTGTGTTTATTGTCATATATTCATATTGTGTGTACTCAAGGAGACTGATGTGTTTTGGTGAGGTTTAACTTTTGTATTTGATGTTTTCTTCGATGTTGTATTTGGTCCGATGTTTTGTTCCAATGATGTACCCATTTTGTAAATGAATTAGCCGAGTACCACCAGATTTGTTTAGGGTTTGAAAAAATTCTCAAATGTCAGTAAGGTTGGGTCCGGCGAAAGGATACGCGTTTGTCAACCGTATCTTACGCCTTAAAGCCAACGAGGGGGGTGTAACGATGCAATCGAACCGACGCGATTCGAGCGTGGTGTCTGCGAGAGATTATCTTTGGACAGTAAGAGCAAGATGGCAGAGAGATATAGTTTGCGGCGGGCGCGCGGGAAGCGTAAGTCGAAAGTGGACGACTGTTGAGAACGATGCCGCGAGGACGAATATTATAAAAAGTGCTTATAACTATTCCATTAACTTGTACGGTGATTTGAAGAAGCATTTGGAGTGTCGGTGTATGAGGACAAGAACAGTGTTCCGGATAAACTATTGTGATAGTGGCACCACATGCTACTTGTACCTACTCGGTTCGAATCTTGCACGCTTTGGTAAAGAAGTTCCGATAGCACGAGTCTTTGTAACTGGTGGTTACTTCGGCGACGTATTTCTTCGGCTTATTCAGACAATAAATGTGTGTTCTGAATGTAAACTTTTATGTGATTTATGTGTTGGCAATTCCCGCTAACGGCTACTGCTAACTGTTTACGTGATTGATTTTGTGAGTGACTATGAATTATTAGTATTAGTTGTGGAATCCCCACTGGCGACCTGACGGTATCAAACCTGTAATCTTACGAACATTTAATTAAGACTGAAATACACGTCGTGTTGAGTAGTACCACCAGGACAATAATTTATCACTAAACAACGAACTTTCTTACAAGTTCCATCGGGTTGCGCATGGAGAAGTTGGTGATTTCCCCGTCAATTCCAAATATGTTTCACATGCCTTTGGTGATCTAGAACATAAATTCCAGAGTGCCTGACACTTCGCTAAAGCTGCATCATGCACTTTTTTATAAAAATTGTTTTTCAGTCTTGCTTGTTCAAAATCTGTACTGGCGACCAAATGCAAAGTGTGCATAGCGCATCTTTCATGTCCTGGTAGCAGACAGTTATCACTTTCCGGTTCTGAATAAGAATTTGGAAATGGTTGTGTTAGCAGATCATCATCTTCATTATCTTCATCTTGTGGTTTTGTTTCAAGATATTCTTTATGCGAAATGTTTTCAGGATTTGTGGCTGAAATATCTGAACTGATTTTCCAAATACTTCGAAGGCCTTTACCGTATTTGATCCATTATCTGTTACCGTTTTAACAAGTGAAATCTAATCCGGTATATACCTACTTAAATAAAATTAAAATGATTAGTTTATTTACTTACATTTCGATGCCGTTGTCCTCGATTATGATTCACTAAAAATTCGATTTCGACATACCACACACGATTTGGCACGGTAAAATATGGCGCGGACCAAAGACAACATACAATACACAGGCAGGTGTTCGTTTATGGTTTTCACAGGTATGAAGGAAGGCAAAGATAACTAGACCCTATAACCTTGTCTTTTGATGTACGTTAATGAATTTTACGAATGTATTCCGTTGTTCTTATGATGCCATAACGTAAAAATGCGGAAATAGTATTTAGTATTTTCAAGATACAAAGATACAAAGAAAAAGTATCTAAATACAAGATACAAGATAAAGATTAAGAAAAGTATCTTAGATACAAGATAAAAATACGTATTTTGTATCTTGTATCTGTATTTCAGATACTTTTATCTAGATAAGTCACATCTCTGACCGCACGAATTATAGCCCTTTCAGCAAAGAACAAATTCTTTACTCCACCAGAATGTGGAATCTTCTTTATGAATCTAAAAATGTAAATCACAACTCTCAATAATTTGTCCCAAGAAGACACGCGTTAAGTTAAGCCATACAGCACGGAAGGTTCTGGTAGAGTGGTAGTAATGGTGAAAACATTCGTCTTGTGTTCCGGTAATTCCTTACAATCACCCAGAGAAAACGTTTTTATGGGCTACTCAGAAGTGGGACGATGCATTCAAGACGGTCCATTCCACCACAAGCTATGAGAAACTAATTGTGACGGTAACATACGTCGAGAAAGGCAGTCACTTGGATTTTCGATTACCGTAACATGAAAGAAATTCTGCGCAGCAAGATTCTCTTGACATTGAGTGACCCTATTACTCACAAAAACAGACCAACGATGCGGGGAAGAATGTATCCAAGATAATGCTACAGTAGAGTCTGACCTAGTATATGGACTCGATCTCTATAAGTTTCATCAACTAATTTAACTAATTTCGACATCAGAAGCGCGGCACATAACTCGAGACGCGCAAGTGTAGTTATTTTGATAGGTGAAACCTTGGACTTAGCACATAACAGTCGAACAGATATGCCAGATGCATCAGTAGTGTGTAAATATATCACAGAACCATAACCGTTCATACCTGCATCACAAAAGGCAACAATATTGACCTTGCAGTCCTTTGATGCACCTACATTACGAGGGATTTCCATAGTGGAAAGAAGAGGTAATTCTTGAGTGAGCGTCGCAAATCGGCGTACCACACTCTCGGGCGGGGTATCATACCAAACAATTTTACTTAGCCACAGTTCCTTAACTAACAACTTGGCCAACAAAATAACAGGACTTTTCGCAGACTTGGGTCGTAGTGAAGAAGAAAACGTCGTCTTAAGGTTTCCATGCTAGCCCTAGAACCTTAGCTGACGACACTGCGTTTCTTTCTGAATAGTTTACTGGGCTGCGATGAGAATCAGGAAGACTATCGAGTAATCCAGAAGAATTGCTAGTCCATTTTACTAAATCAAAAGCTCCAGACTTCAACAACTAGATTAATTCTCGGGATAGACGAAAAGCTGTTTCCTCATCAGGAACAGAGTGAACCAAATCGTCCATATACATTTTAGTCTCGACGACTTCAGCAGCCTCAGGAAACTGAGAACCCACTTCAGCCGCCATCTGTCGCATAGTGCGCATAGCTAGAAAAGGACTCGATTTTAACCCAAAAGGAATACGGTTAAAATGAAATGTCCGAATTATTTCGCTATCATCAAAACGAAATAATATTCGCAAAAATTGCGATTGTCATGAACAACACCAATCTGCAAATTCATTTGCTTGATATCAGCTGTAATAGCAATCGGGAATAACCGAAAGTTTAATAAAAGCTCGAATAAATCGGCCTGTAAATTAGGACCGGTATGTAAAATGTCATTTAATGACAAACCAGTATGAGTTTTAGCGCTTGCATCGAGAACAATGCGTGGCATGGGTTTATCAGGGCGGATGACTGCATGATGGGGAATCGCTAACCTCTGATTCACGAACTTCAGTTAGGTAAACATTTGCAATATACTCCTCAATAGCTTTATTATAGCTCTCTTGGAGAGTGGGACATAGTTTAAATTTCCTTTCGAGGGCCATAAATCGGGGTAGAGCATTGTAACGAGAATTGCCAAGCTCATTAGGATCTGAATGGAACGGTAAAGCCACAGTATACCTACCCTCAGTGTCCCTAATCACTGATAAAGTGTATAAATTCTCACACTCTGTATCCTCAGGGCTTAGGAATTTGTTGTGAGATATCTCCTCTAATTCCCAAAACTTTTGCACCAAGTCACTGAGTACTAGAGCAGAAAAGATGCAGGGTGAGTATGAATACTAGAACACTCTCCCATCAGCACATAACCGAAGGCGGTCAGTAAAGCAGGAGGTGCCATAGTACCTGATTCAACTTTATCTCCGAAATAAATATACGGAAAAAGCTGAGCACCCAACACAAGATCAATTTTACCAGGAATATTCCCTGTTAGATCAGCTAAAGGTATGCTGTCCAAATATGACATGTCGCACTTTTCTGTAAAATGAGAAGGTAATTGGTCTGTAATAGAATCAACAACTAGAACTTGAATGTTATATTTGTACTGCGATATTCACATAACCATAAATCGGTCGCGAACTCGAACCTATACCCCTCACATAGGAATTATTTGATGGAATTATCTGTAGGTTCAATGATTTACAACAATCGATGGTAATTAAATGATTTTGGGAGCCATTGTCGATTAGACATCTAATTATTTGATATTTATTATCAATGGACTTGGCGTACACTTGAGCTGTGGAAAGTCATATATTGAAATTAGTCTTCACGCTAACGCTCAAGAAAAGCGGAGATTCATTATTTGAAGCCTTATTTGTGTGACACGATGATGCGACCACTGGACCAGAACAGTTGGTGTCGACATCAATACCGCAAGGCAAGCAAGCTTTGCCGCGGTCATTTTTCGCACTGTTGTCGGAACTGCCTTGCAACGCGCCATTCTCACTCGTATTCAGACGAGTGGAATGGGTCTGCGTATTTTTTCTATCAAAATGTAAGAGAGTGTGGTGTCGTTTCCTGCATAACTTACAAACAGACGACGATTTGCAATTGGAAACAGTGTGAGAAATTCCCAGGCAGTTCACACAGCCACTTTTTGATTTTACAAATTCATATCTTAGTCTGTGGCGAACCCAAAGATTTGAAGTGGGAGCAATTATAGAGTAATGTATGATCAATTTGCTTGCAATAAGCACAGGATCCAGAGATAAGCTTAGTTGCCATATTGTCTTCTTTAGAAACAAACGCTTTGGAACTACGCCCACGCGTCACATTTTCAGTCAGTCGCTTGTTTATGTTATCTGAAGCGCGAGAATATAATCCCGAACTTGCACTGTTCATATTGCTTGAACGTTAAGAAATTTTAACCTGATCTTTCATGAATAAAGTTAATTCGTTGTATGTTGGCATTTCCTTACCGCGAACTGACATTTCAAAGGCTATCACAATTTGAGCATCTTTCTTACGCAGTGCACACTGAAATAAAATGAAATCTGTTAGATCATTGATGCCTAATTGTTTCAAAGCTGCAACAGCAGCGGAATATTTCTCTATAGATGTATCTACCCTGTCTGGATTATTGCTGCTAGGCTTTATATCCAAAATGATATTTAAATAGTGAGTACCTAACAGCCTCTTTCTTGATATCTATTAACCAGACTTTCCCACATTATTTGGTATGTTTCTGCTGTAGGTACAATACCCGCCGGTATCTTCGATGCATTATCTGTTAACTTACTTACAAGATATTGCACCCGCTGTGAGTCAGTTAACTGGCCGTTATCATGAATATTAGCTTTGAAAGATTCATGAAATACTGGCCATTTTCCCATACTCCCATCAAAACTAGGTATATCTATGGGAGGCAATTTAATTTGTTCACGTTCACTCGGACGTGATGACGAGGTCACTGCTGAGGCACTGATTTTGTTTTGGATGCTTTTAATACGCGTATACAAATCCTCAAATGCAGCTAATGGGGTATAATCAGGTGTATATTCAGGATCTTTAGTTAAATGTAAATCATTATTCTGATCTATCATAGATTCAAATTTTAATGTGAAGGTCTTCAATTGTTTCAGAATCAGTCATAAAACTTTCATTAGTCCGGGAATCAAACGAAGAGATGTTCATTGAAGTCTTACACAATTTATTGACCCTCTCAAAAATCATATCCGACTTTGAAGTTAATAACGCTAGCTTCCGTTTGAATTCTACAGAATCAAAATTTGTCCCGAAAGCCATTTTGTAAAATATGATTGAAGTATAGCGTAACTGCCTTATACAAAGATTATATTAATCAAACTGATCGTGTCATATCCAACCCCAGGAGGACCAAAAAAATAGATGATGGATAATCTATTTAGAACAATTGAGGTTCGTGGCGCCATGGGTAACCCATGGCGTCACTGGGCACTTTGGGCAGCTTTTGCCGCCCCTCTACCCTGCTTCCGCAAATGCATCGTGATTATTATTTATCTGGTATTTTATCCGGGCGGGCAGGCTTGGGTCCAGTACGGGAGGCGTTGAGGTTCTTTAAAATGGCTGAAGTGTGGCCACCAGCTGTGTCAGGGCGGACACAGCTCTTACAAGTTGTTGCAGGATAGCTGTCTGGCTGCCTGCGTCTTGGCGTGCACCGAGCCGTGGAGGGAGGCGCCCGCTCCGGCCAGCAGCGGAGCGCGGAGCGCGGAGTGCTGGTCGTGGCTTGGTCGGCGGGCGAGGCTGCTCAGTCTTGGTGGTGGTGGGGGGGGGGGGGCGCTGCGCGCTCCGCTTGGTGTCTGGGCACACACAGCACACAGCACAGCGTCATCGGTATGGCTTACGCCATTTTGTTTGATGCAGTACCAGGGTAACACCCTACGACTGCTGTCTGTATTGCTTATTTTGAACTGTCTTTTTGTCCCTGTGTTGTTGCCCACAGCGAACGCAACGCTCAGCTGCGCTGCAGTTCTTTGCTTGGTGCGAGAACCCTTGACATAGCACTGTTGCAGTGCAGCTGGCGGGCGTTTCTTGGGCTCTACCCGGACCTCCTGTCCGAGTAGCTTCTTCACTTGGAGGGCTGCTGTGGCAGGAGGGTCTGCGGTGAAGGCGACGAGAGGGAGCCGCTCCTCGGTGCCCGGTATCACCATGGGGACAACGTCCCTCACAGTTACCCCGTGCTCCTTGAAGCCCTTGACGACCTCCTCTGTCGTTGTAGTTTCTGGCACCCCGCGGACTACCAGTCGGCGTGGCCTGCCCGCTTGCCTGACAGCGTAGCTGAGACCTTGCTCCTCCAGATGGGCCGCAACGGTCTCTTGGTCAGTCGGGCAACAACAGTTGACCAGTAGGCCCTCAGCCACTGGCCAGGTGAAGACTTCCAGTTCGGTGATTTCCCACATCTTGAGGGAAAGGGCTGCAAAGTCCACTGACGAAGTTACTATCAGTTGCTGCACAGGGCCGGCGGTGATAGGCGGCTCGTCGTCGCTGCAGTCGACGGGTTCGGCGCCAGTCTCGTTGGCCGATGGCTCCGTGCTGCTCTCTGATTGGTTTACAGCTGAGGGCGATTCTTCTGGTGGCGGACGGGGCATGCGCTGCTTGACTTCATCCCAATAATCTTTCACAGAGAAATATTGGCTTAAGATTAGTGGAAATGGCATGCGGGCATCTTTGTCTGCGTCATTAGTCGGTACGGCATGTTGTGCCGCAAACTTGGCGTCCGTCAGTGTTTGCTTAAAGATCTCGAAGTTCGTGGTAGGTATTTCCCATTTACAGATGTCTTGGCCAAATGTGGCGGCGACAAAGATCTTCCACGGTTCTTAGCCGGGCTCGAGGCGACATTCCCACCACTCTAGCGGGAAAGCGTCGTAGGCATTCCAATATACATTGCCTCGAAAGATTGAGATAATCTCTAAAACACATCGACAACTGTATGACATCGTAGCTTTCGCAATGTGCGTGCTCTCAGCTTGACAGCTCACATGCGTGGGATGATAATCTATTTGGGAAAAGTCACGTAGAAATAGTGTCTTCCCGCAGGGAACGTAATTGTAGGTAATTAATTGGTGAGCGATTTCTCTCCTCACTCCCACCGACCTCAGGCACCCGAAATTCGGCAGCAGTGATCCGGCTAGTAATAGCGCAAAGAAACAGAAATCCACTCACCTTATGACTGGAGCATCCATTCGCATGGCCAGGCTGTAATGTGACACCGGCTGTTATCTTCAGCAAGATATAACTTGAATGCACTGAATCTGAGCTGTAAAATACTCTTCACACATAATTTATTTCTTATTATAATTCTCTCAAACTTGGCATAACTCGCCGACAGTTAAATAAGAAGCTTAATTCGCTTCAATGACCACGCATGTTAACCTAACAATCGCGTACCGTGAGCGTAACAACAGTGACAATAACTTATAAGGAAAAGAAGATACACATATATAACTTCCTTGTGAGACAGGGCACGCAAATACCGCTCAGGCCGGTGGAATTCTAAATCATGCCAACTGACCTGTAATCTACCGCGAACCCAGATGCCCGCGGCCGACGGAAAGAGAAATAAAAAATCGCTCAACCACCTGGTGTATGCATTATTTAGTTATGCAATTGTTTACTGTACCATGTATGTATTATTTTACTATGGAATTGTTTAATGTACCATGTATGCTATGACTGTACACCTACTGGTGTATGTATTATTTTGTTATGCAATTGTTTTTTGTAAATTGACAACTTTCCACATCCCACAATCCAGTCTCTTATATTGGGATCAATGGAAAATGAATGTATTGATCAACACAAAGGTAAAATGAAATTTATTATTTACTTTTTATTATTCCTTCTTTAGCATCAGCGCTGTGCCAACTTCTATTGAACTTTAAATATACATTTTTCAGTTGTTTGCGTGCATGCTAAATAATGATATTACAGTGATTTATTTAGAACCTTTTTATTAGTAGCTGGACAATGCACATACGATCTGATACTACAAATAAAGTTGATCGCAAGTAAGTTGTAAATTATTCTATATTATGGCAAATCTACAGTAAGCAAAAAGGCACATAATATACCTTACCTCGTGGCTAATTGTGAGGGACTGCAACAAAATCTTCTCGTGTGTCCAGCCGGATGGTGGTGTAAAAAAACGACGTTTCGGCAGCTGACTCTGCTGTTTTCATCAGGTATCTTGTAGTTGTTCTCAGCTGACTGTCTCTGCCTCGACTGGCTTGTACAGACAGACATCTGGCCACCTTTTTTTTTTTCTTATTATCTTTCACTCCCCCAGCTGAAGGCTGGGGGCGGGCCGTTGGAGAGCGGTAGCTCTTTTCGGCCTTAGGGTTACATTTTATTTATTTATTTTAACAACTTTATTGACTCATTTCAATACATTATTATATTTAGGAGAGTGGGTTATAATTTCAGTCGAGGTTGGGGTTCTGCGGTTTTGTTGTTTCTGTTTCTCTTTAAGGGATTATTGTTGTGAATAATTTTGTCAGCACTGGATTATCTGGGCCTTCTGTAGTTATCTGGCTCCGCTGCATTGACAGTGTTGATCTTCTTCTTGGTATTCTGCATTACAGCCTTCATGATCTTGATGTGTGCATCTCGCGTCTTGGCAATGATGTGTACATCTCGCGTTCTGGCAATTTCCTGTAGTCGGCCCCTGGTTTCCATTCGGTGGCTTGCCGCGACGTGTGACACGTTGGCTGTAGTTGGTTGGCAGGTTGAACGTCTGGCTGGTTGATGTTTGGTGTCGATGTCATCATGGAACTTCTGGGTTGTTGTTTCCTGTCAACAGCTTTCTTTAAGTTGCGGCGAACTGGACAGCCTTCGTAAGCTGCTGAATGCGCTCCCCAGCAGTTCGCGCATGTCGGGTCTGCTTCCCTGGAGCGGCTGCAGATCTTGACGTTGTGTCTTCCACTGCAGCGGACGCAACGTTCTTCAGCCTGGCAGTCCTTGGCGTAGTGAAGGAATTTCTGGCACCTGTAGCATTGCTGGACGCTTGTAGATGCCTTTCCTCGTTTGACTGTGATTTTCCGTTGCGCAAGGTTGATCCCCTTCAGAACTGTTTCTTTTTGTTTGGTCTCAGATCTTGACTTGGGCTCTTCTCTTGGCTGGTCAGGTTGCTTCTGCCTATATAGGATGCCTTCATCCTGTAGGATCCTGAGAACGGCAGGCAAGTCCTGCAACTTCATATACAGGAGGCTCCATTTGGAGGCTTGTTGACTGTCGGTTGGTAGGGATGGTCTCTCTTCCGTGTCTTCTTCTTCTGTTTGTCCTCTTGAGGCTTCCAGCATCGTCCCTGTAGATGATTCCTTGCTGATGTTGGGCGATTCAGGAGATATTCGGGGGAGTAGTCTATGGCGTAGGTCTTCCATGTATTTCTTTTCATCGAAGTCTTTGGCAAATACTGTTGGAAACGGTAACTTCGCAGCCGGGGCTTCCGTCTCTTCCGTTCCTTCTATCTCTTCATATATTGGGTATGCTAGTTTTGAGTGTGCTGGATCACTGAGAACCCGGTAAAAATCTTCTATAGTACCGGCTGGCAGGCTCCATCGGTAGATTTTGTCGAAGATCTTTACGCGCATTTCCATCCGCAGATAGTCCTTGGGCGCATAGAGGTCTCCATCAAGGCGGTTCCTCCAATAGCTAGGTGGATGTTCGTCATGTCGGACTTCGTATTTTTCTCTGTCTGAGCTGCAGTAAAAGAATATTGGCCAATATTCTCGTTCTTGTTCCTCGGCAGCAGTTAACTCAATCGAATGGCTCCTGCTTCGGTAGCTACCAGGGGTCGATTGTGATGAACCGCCATCTGCACTGGAGAAGTTTCCATCTTGGGATGTATTCGGGCCCTTCCTTGCGCCCTCGTGTCGTCCCGGCCCGACAGGCGATTGGCTCCAGCATCCTCCACTTGGCGGCATTGAGTGGCCCTCTACTCCTGGAACGATGCCCTGGGCCGTCCGCTCAAGGCCGCTGTGCGGCAGTGACTGGCCTTCAGGACTTCGTGCTCCCGACGGGGAAGACGGCGGCCGAGGGGCACCCTCTGCACTGAGTGTGTCAGCTTTTTTTTTTTTTTAACTTTCTATTCCCTCTGGGTGAAGCCCAGGGGGCGGGCTGGTGTAGGGCCGGATGGGCCCTTTACAGCCAGTGGATAACTTAATGCTAGACAGAGAAATAATGCTTATTTAAGAAAAAGGAATAGTGAACATAAATTTAGATTGGGGGAAAACGGCTCGCTCATTTACGGCTGCTGGTTTGCAACCGTAATGTTGCTTGTAAGAGCTGCCGTGATGGCTGCAGCAACTTGGGCCGGTATGGCTTGGACTGCTTGTAGGAGAGCAGCCATCTTGGCTTCGTTCTCGGTGTGGTAGGGAGGGGGCAGCCGGGAGCGCCAATCCCGGCCGTCCCGCTCGGCCTCTGGGCGGCGAGTGCGCCTATGGCTCGCTGCACCGCTCTGAGCTGCCCCGGTTGTGTCCGCAGCGGGCCGCAGATGTGACTCCTTCCGCGGCTGCCTGGGTCGCTGCTGCTCGGTGGTGGGGGGCGTTGACTTGGTCTGGCGGAGGCTGAGGCGGGCTGGTCACCCTCCCCAGCTCGTTGCGTGGGTAGTTGCTGCGCAGTTGCAACATTTTGTTGCGTCCCGTAGTTGCGGGCGTTCCGCCACCCTGTGGTTCCGCTACATCTTACGCATCTTTGTTCTCCGGTGCAATTTCGAGCTAGATGCCTGAAATTATTGCACCGGAAACACTGCGTCAGTGGAAGAGGCGGCTTTTTCTTTGGTTCCAGCCGCACCTTGTGTCCCAGCAGCTCCGAAGGTCGCAGTCCTTACCGAACATCCTTAATACCTTCAGCTGGAAGGCCCGCTCGCTCTGATTGGTCGAGAGCGTTGGCTATATACGCGGCCCGCTGCGGCCACCGTCTGTTGCCACTTGCTCCTTCCCCAAAGACTTCGTCTCTTACTAGCTGAACCTGCTGCCTTCTTGTTGGTGGACTGTGCAACCGCTCGCTGCATGGGTAGGAAACAGCCCACTCACCGCCACGCAGCGACGGGGAGAGCAAATCCACGAACCAGCAGATGTGCTTCGCCAAGTGGAAGAATTAAAGAGAAGAACCCAGGACCCAAACTGGCTTGTCAACGAAGTGAAGAGAGGCCTCTTCGGTGATCAAGATGAAGAAAAGGCACAAGAAGAACCTACAGTGACGTCGCAGCCTTCGTTGCCAGCTACTTCTAACTCTCCAGTTGGGGGCATGACCATCTCGCCCCCGCCTGAAGACATGACCATTGAAGAATACGAAGACGTCAATGAACCACGAGAAGAAGAAGGACCTGTCCTTCCTGTAACCGCCTTCTATGAAGACAATTATATACACTTGGCTGCCGAACTCATGTTGGAAGTCAACCAGTATATCCTCTGTTTCCCAGTGATGAAAGGGCTGCGGCTACTACCGCAGCATCCAACACAGCTTCGTCCCTTGACGGCCTACCTGGATGTGCGTGGTATCCACCACTCCCCACAGACCCCCTGAAGACCAACCAAGATGGTCGTTCGGGGCCTGCCCGTTGATGTGCCAGAGGATATGGTAGCTTCCGAGCTCTCCAGCGGCGGCATCGTCGCCTCTGCCATCCATCAAATGCGCCGCCGAGGCACCGAGGAGCGTCTACCACTGTACATGTTTCAACCTGTGGAACGTGTACCGCGGGGGAAACGCACAAGAACCATGCTAGGACGCAAGGTCCGACTTGAACCCAAGAAGTGGTCTTCTCTAGCCCTGGCACAGTGTTTTCACTGCCAGGGTCATGGGCACATGGCCTTCGACTGCACCGCCGAGGATCGCGTGTAAGGTGTGCGGGAAAACACGAAGTCGCTGAGTGCAGCGTCCCGCGAGACGGTCTGCCCACCTGCTCCAACTGTTCCGGCCCTCACCCAGCATGCTACAGCGGTTGCCCCGTCAAGAAAAACCTGCGCGCCAACATGAAGGCGACACGCGCCAGCGATTTGGTGCCCTCACCAAACAAAGATGTGACCCGCGAAGGCGAAGAAGCAGTCCGCAACCCACCATCTGCGTCACCAGGTGGAGATAGAGGACCACCTGTAAGAACTTCCCAACACTCCGGGGGCAATGCTGCCTCACATGTCTGTCCCGCCCGGACGTGCTGGTGGTCCGAGATGCTGGTGTGTCCGCTTCTGATTGGCCGTGACCGCTGACATAATCCACGGTCCGCTGCGGCGCCCGACTGGTGTCATTTGCTTTGAAGATCTGCTACGCTCTCGTCGGATATCGCTAATAATAGGTTTCCAGGCTTCACTCAGCAAGAGCCCGCCGTCCCTTTTTATGCTGTTGTCATTTAGTCGGATCTCCAATGCCTCGCTTATGACCGATTCCCAGAAGGAAGAGGGCATGGCCATCACTGCTGTTTTATCGAACTCTATCCCGAGTTCTTCGTCGAAGGCATGCTCGGCTATCGCAGACTTTTCCAGTTGTATCAGCCTCAGGTGTCGTTTGTGTTCGATAAGGCGCTCTTCGATCGTTCTGATGGTCTGAGCGATATACACTTTACCGCATTCACACGGTATGGAATAAATCCCAGGTGTCCTCAAGCATAAGTCATCTTTTATCGACCGTAGCATATCACGTATCTTGGTGAGAGGCCGGAAGATACTTTTAATTCCATACCACACCAGGAGTCTTCCAATTTTTCTCGATGTGTTCCCCGCATATGGAAGAAAAGCAAGAGTTTTTGGTGGTTCTTCTTGCTCCGACGGTGGTCTTGGTGACTTCTGAGTAAAGGCACACTCTATCTGCAGCCGAGAATAGCCGTTCAGTTCGAAGACGGTCTTAAGATGTTTCATTTCTATCGGCAGGTTCTCACGGTCGGAGATAGCTCTCGCTCTGTGTACCAGTGTGGCCAATACAGCGTTGCGTTGTGCCGGATGATGGAAGCTAGCTGCACCCAAGTAGCACTCGGTATACGCTGTGTGACAAAGTACCATCGGGTTTCCGCTTTATCAGGATATCCAGGGTTGGGAGGCACTCGTACTTCTCTATTTACATGGTAAAGCGTATATTAGGATGAATTCCGTTGAGATGGTGGAGGAATTCATCCAACGCTTCAATGCCGTGAGGCCGCACAGCGAAAAAATAGTCAACATAACGGTAGAAGCAAGAAGGTTTGAGGGTGACACTATTCAAAATCCTCCATGTAGAGGTTTGCTACTACCGGAGAGAGTGGAGACCCCATAGCCACTCCGTCGGATTGTTCATAGTACCTCCCACCATACATGAAATAGGTGGATGTAAGAACGTGTTCAAAGAGGTCAGCGGTGGTCGGTTCAAAATGACGGCGTATCAAGTCAAGTACGTCCCTTTCCGGTACGCGGGTGAAGAGCGATACCACATCAAAACTGACCAGTATGCCAGTATCTGAAACCTTTAAGGACTAGATGGTATCCACGAATTCCGTCGAGTTCCTGACGTGATGACAGCAACGACACACACAAAGGGGCTCAGAAGGCGTGTCAGATATTTGGCAAGCTGGTAAGTTGGTGCCCCAATGGCACTGACGATAGGTCTTAATGGTGCACCCTGCTTGTGGACCTTGGGCAAGCCATACAGTCTCGGTGGTCTTGCGGCGCGTGTCTTGATTCTCTTGGTCACCTCTTCCGGTAGATCGGCCTTCTTGATGAGAGTCATCGTCCTCCTCACAACTTTTGCGGTGGGGTCGGCGTGAAGGGAATACTAATATTTTGAAAAATTAAATTACCTCCCAACTGTCACATAGAGAGATGATGAATAATTAACAAAAAAAAAAAAAAAAAAAAAAAAAAAAAAAAAAAAAAACCTCTGAAAGAATTTAATGGTGGCATTTGTATAGGGCAAAAGTAGGCGTGTACAGGAAAAGAGGAAATGGGTGTACAGGGAAATGCGTTCCATCACAGTTAAATTAAATAAATATTTTCTTAATACAGATGCCAAAACTGACTTTTGTTTTAAACTGCAAATATCAAGTATAGTTACGTGCAGCGAAAATAATTCCAGAGATTAATTAGTGTAAGAAATTAATGAATAACTTGACAATAGCGGCAGAGTTTGTGACCGCCGAAACGTCGTGGTTAAACGATGGCCTAACTCGGCTAGTTACCCGAGAAAATTTTATTCATTTACAACGCCGAGAAAATCTCGTCTTATATAAGAAACTAATGTAAAAATTCCCATGACGTGGTAGCAGGTACATATTAAATGATTACGGCTTATTAATCAATAATATAAACTCTGAATTTTAATATTTATTTTTATCTGTTTACTGCCATGGAGGAAGGAAATATTTACTATGCTCTATGCTTGAGTATATATCATCTCTGTATTCACATGAAATTTGTTTATGTTGGAGAAGTAGGAAGTTGAGAGGGGAAGCTTTGAGGAAATGTTTTAGAGTTTAGACAGTAGAGGATGGCTGTCTTACTAAAGAACTTGTTCAGTACACGGTTATGTCAAGCTACAAATCTTAATACCAACTGGTGGAGTTTCGGTAATCATTTATGCTTTCATATTCCTACATGTTGTTCCAGCAGCTCCGTGTATGCCGAAATAACATTTTTTCTGCTTGTTATTAATTTTGTATTTCATCTTTACGTTTTTAGATTCTATCTCTGATTGCAACTGAATAATTATATTCTTGCTCGTGTACTTAAAACATTGATTTTCAAACATCAACATATGCTGAAGCTTCCATTAGGTTTCAATAAATTAGGATAGAGTATGTTCCCCGAGACATTTTACTTACTCACCTACGTCATGATTTATATATATTTCTTAAACATCATGATTTGTTTTGTTCAATTTCAGCATCTAATTTTGTCCTTTGTGAATTTTAAATTCCTTAAGTGTTTGTGGTAAATTGTTCACCCAACCCACTGATATTCACAAAAATAACCTCTCCTAAACTCGATTTACAGAATTACAAAACACTTTCTGTGGTTTTTTAAAAAGCTGTTCATCAACTTACTTACCACTTGGTTCAAACTAATTTTGCTGTAATTATCAACACTGTATCTCCTATGTTTTATTCTGGTGCTACTACTGTGGCACTTTTCGAGCCCTATGTGATGTAGCATATCTGAATTATATTTAAAGGTATGGTACAATAGTGTATATTTAATACATCTTTAGCAATCTTGTCAGCAGCCCTATCATAATTGCATCACCGTGATTTGATGGATTCTTGACAAATTGAAAGTCAAGAATCTTTTTTTGTAAACTCGCTTAGTTCTTGAGAAATCAATTATGAAAAATTAGTTGTGCCTCTGGTGACGTTTTTCTTCTAGTCTAGGTCACTTTACAACCTAACCACAACGGGTAGAAAGAAAACAAACCACCCATTGCGTATGTCCAGCCTGTAGTTCCTTGTGGCTTTGGCAGATTTTTGTTTAAGCTAGGCCACTTCTTAACATAATCACCTCAATTTTGGAACAGTATATATTGAGAGCAAACTGAGACATACAAAAAAAAATTGTTTTTTCCTTTGTTTCTCTCTTCAAGTTACTTAATAATGAATCATTAAATTTGGTTTTAAAAATTTTTTTCGTCTGGTTCAGACTGTACTGGAACGTAAGCACCTTACTTTTTAGATAGGATATTGTAAATACAGGGTGATTCACGAAGATATGCAAATATTTTAATATGTTATTCTACAAGTAAAACTAAAGAAAAACGTTCATATAATCATAGGTCCGCAAATGTTTAGTTACGGAGTTATAGCTAATAAAAGATTTTGCCTGAAATTTAGTAACCTCGCTAATATGAAGCCATCGCAAAACTGTATGAGGTTACAGTAAAGCACGATTTCCATTTGTTTTATTGTAATTGATCTGGTGAATGTAATAAAACAAGACCCAGATGTGTATCTGCAGTAGTTGTCCAGAAATTTCAGAGAAGCAAAGAAATAATTTGGGAAAATTTTTAAGTTATTAACTACTTGGCCTAATTTTTTTTATTAAATTCCAGACAATTGCACAAAGTTTTCAACAGAAGTTGTAGAGAATTTAATTTTGGAAAACTGTGGTAATAAAGTTAATCTGTGGAATTTCTGAAAAACTTCTGCAGATACACATCTAAGACTTGTTTTATTACATTCACCAGATCAATTAAAATAAAACAAATGGAAATTGTGCTTTACTTTAACCTCGTACAGTTTTGCGATGGCTTCATATTAGCAAGGTTGCTAAATTTCAGGCAAAATCTTTTAATAGCCGTAACTAAACATTTGAGGATCTATGTTTATATGAAAGTTGTTTTTTTTTAGTTTTACTTGTATAATAACATTAAAATATTTGCATTTCTTCGTGAATCACCCTGTATATATTTGATTTGTTTCATTGAGTTACATACAAATTTGTCATCAAATTGCAGTGCCACCGTTATCGTAAAAACTCCCCAAGTTGTCTACATCAGCTCCTTCTCACATGGCCACAAAAATTTCTGTTTGAATTATTTACTATTCTGCTTCTAGCCATAATATTCTTCAAGAATATATTTTTTCCCTTATTTGCTGCTATTAATTTGTGTGTTTCAAGCATTCCCTATTGTCTACTTTATTTTGTCTCTTCTTACCAACCTTTTTAGGTGCTAATCCACAAGAGCTGACATCCAGTTAGTGGGTGATACATATGCTGCAACTATAGATCATGCTAGGATACTAGTCTTGTGGACCTTAGGAATAAGGTAGGGGAATGGGGATTCTGTGGAGTAATGAGGGACAAGGATTTGAGAGATACCTCCAACCTTTTGTACAGAACCTTATTTCACTCATAAAAAATACCACACACTTCCTCAAATGTCTTTCAACTGTCCCTACTCCTCTGCCACCAGACTCCTTCCTCTTATCTACAGATATCTGTTCCCTTTACACCAACAAGGCCACAGTGCTATGGAACACTTGCTGGAAATGTGACCCCTGATAGTTTCCTTAAGACATCCTTCCTCATTTCCTGGGAAAACATGATTTTGGCTAATAACTACTTCTCCTTCAACTCTCAAATTTACCACCAGATACGCGGCACTGTGATTGGGGTCTGCATGGCCCTGTACTATAATAACCTATTTATGGGCAGTTTGGAACAACTCCTAAACAATCTCTCCATTAAAATTCTTTTGTGGTTCAGATATGTAGATTATATTTTAACGATCTGGACACACAATGGAAATCACCTACCTACAATCAATTTCCTAAATAAGTAACTCCATCAACTTTACCTGTACATACTCTCACAGCCAAGTTAGCTTCCTTGAAATTGACATTTCCTTACATAGGGGTAACCTGACCAGTGACTGAACAGACCCCAATGAACAGTTAGGGAAATTTGTTTTTAAAAAAGGTAATTTCTTAATGTAAAGCCTTTAGTTTGGTATCATTGGCTTCCTTCTTCATTTTGGAATCTAAATTGCCCTTGATTGGATATTTGAGTCATATGACCCTCTGATAGAAAAATTGCAAATTGTTATTGTTCATGCAGACTGTAGTTCCAGCGCTAAAATAGTAAGGTAAGCAGAGTACTACTCACAATTTAAAACAAATTTTGTATTGTTTGGTGTTCATACAGTACATCTAATATGTGTTACTATAATTAAGCAAGGTCAAGATATATTTTTAATAGTTTTAATTTTTGCAACATGGCTTTATTTAGAGTTTTACACTTACTGGATCTCAAATGTACCTGAAACCAGTAAATGAACAGGTGTTCCTTCACTGGGATTTTTCACTGAAGTGAAATTTTTAAATGTGAGCTGGTTTTTCTTATAACTAAACCTTGCTGATCATGTAGCATCTACTGAATAAACAAAATGTTGACTGTGACCAGTAAGTAAACAGCAATAAAGGTCAGTGTTCATCCCCAGGAAGCAAACTACAGTGAATGAACACACATTTATTTCTTTTTATTTGAATGATGTCCAAGAACCAGTGTTATTTTCAATTTGGAAGAAATTTAGAGAGGCGAATGGGAATACATCTAATGAAATTGGAATGAGAGACTCTGAAAACAACCCTGGCTAGTTCCAAAGTTTTTGAAATTGATCTAGATCCAGCCAACAGTGACGATAACTTAACTCCTTCCATTCAATCTGATTCTAATGATCAAACTATAAACTTGCATCATGGTAATGAACTCCAGCCTAACACTGAACCTATTTTATTATCAAAACCACTTGTTACTCCTAATAGGCCTACTTCACTGACTTCATCAAGTTCAAGGCTACTTCAAAAAAATTCCCTCAACTTCAACAGCCCCAACAACATCCAACATTTCACAAAAAGCTCAAAGCTCAGAGGATATTTGGAAAGAACACCTTTCTTAGCATTAATTTGCTGGAGAACAAGGAAGCCACCCAAAAAAAAAGTCAAACGAAAAATTCCTTTTGCCATGAGATCAAAGAAATGCAAGAAATTCATGAAGCAAAAAGAGTTAAAAGAGAAATCAAAGAAAATAAAATTTCAAGAGACAAAGAAAATAAGGAAGAGTAGCCAAGAAAAAGAAAGGTGACAATCTGAAGTAAAAGAAAGAAATCATTAGGAAGTAGGGAAGAAATCTAGAGGAACAAGAATAGATATTGACAGAAGATGGAGATGTCATTGCATGACTCTGAAGATAGTATAATCATATCACAAAAATTAGACTCTGAAAATGAAGGAAGAGCTTTGAATGTAGACAATATACAAGTTAACCAAACATGTGATGCTGAATATGAAAAAGAATTTTTTTCGTGGTAACGTAACACAAAAGAAAGGCAAAAAGTTTGAAATAAATGCCTTAAGTATGTGTGATGGTCAAGGGCTTAATTGTAAATAACCTTGTCCTGGAGACAAAATCTGGTATCTTCAAGATGATATAAAAAAATTACAACCTCCAAACCTTGTTATAAGTGTTCATTCACTTGGAATTTGGTAGATATTTATATTAAAATAACTTAAAATTTTTAAGAATTAATGTGTTTTACATTTTTGCCTGGGTTGTTCACACCCAAATGCAATATATTGAATATTTTCAACTTACAAAGGTTTGTCAGTTTTTTAAACAATTATAAACTCTTAACTGTTAATTCATAGGTCTGTTTACCCTACCTCTGTTGACATCAAACCTACAACAATACTTTCACTTTAACAGTTGTCATCCCTTCCGTACAGTCTGGCCATCCCTGACGGACGCATCTGTTCTGATCAAGAATCTCTTTCCAGATACACCCAAAATCTGTCCCGATCTCTCATCTGCCACAGCTACCCCCCTGACTTAGTACAGAAACAAATCAATCATGATACAACCCAATTTCTGCACTACTACCCAATCTCGAGAATATATTAGTTCATAAATATTCTCCCTGTAATTCCCCCAAACTACCACAAGGATTATTCCAATGTAACAGACCCCTCTCCCTCACCCATCCGCAAAACATGCAATATGCACGCAGCTACCACAACCCACTCCAATCCAGTCACAAGGAAAATCTTCCCCATCGTTGGACATGCTATTATTTGCACCACAACAAACCTCATACCTCATCTTTCATGCCTCCATTGTACTATACTATCTCATATATAAGCCTCATCACTAACCCACTCAGCTTCAAAATGAACAGCCACAGGCAAACAGTGTACACCACCAATATAATCCATATAGTTACAAAACGTGCCAGTTATCGCAAGTTGAATAATTTCGAAAACTGTTTTACAGTTAGAGCCATCTGAGTTTTCCCCGACACCACAATCTCCACTGAACTTCGCAGATGGGAAGTAGCCTAGCAGAACATTCTTGACATCCTCCAGGTCTCATTCTCCAATAAGTCCCTCCCAGCACTTATTATTACTATTGTTAACATTTTATAGATCTTACATTGTATATTTCATACGTAGTTTTCTAAAAGTTATTTAATATTTGTGTCTTCACACATCAATTATGTAGCTGATTTTCAACCACCGCCACCAATTCCAGCCATGACATGCTGACTTCACTCACCAGGCGTCATCACTGTACGCACATCTAACTCCAACTGCTATGTCACTTGTAAGAATAAAGTTAACCACAAAATATATTTCATCACTTGTTTGTATTTCCAGCCACCCTCATCTCTGGCAAGTGTTTGGTTTTATTTTCTATCCTTCCTTAATTTCATTGCCTTAAAGCATTTCCCCACTAATTGTTATTAGTTATATTAAACATTTGGTTAGGAGAATAACCATTGCTTGCCAAAGTTGAATGCTGCATTGGCATTCAAACATGAATAGCCACATTCACACGTTGTGTGTTGAAATTTTGAAGCTTATAATCTTTCAACATAAGAATGAGATGGCTGCCACATGATGGTGGCTCACAGCTCTCATACAGGCCTCGCCACTAATAAACTATCTATTTGAATGGCCATGGGCAAACCGTTTTCACCCAAAATTGGGCTACCTGGAAGCTGTTCATACCACTTCTCTTGATACTAATAGTTAATTCTTTCTTTAGTGTTCATGTGATCAGTTTTTTCCCCAGATAATAGCTGTTCTGCTGAGTTTAGAAAGTGGAAACATATTTATCAATAAAAACTGAAGACAAAGGCAACTTATTCAATAGTCATTGTATATTCTCTCCATATTTTTTCTCCCACCTTATCAATCCCTTTTTAACCCCTGCTAACTATGACAGCTTTTTCAATATTAAAAAAATTCCATTTTTTAAATGTGTATATGTTTTGTCTTTCTTAATTCATTTAGAATATGATTTATTTTTGCATAGTTTAGGTGTATTATCTTCAACTCTGACCACATTCTCTATACCGTATTGTAATTTTAAATCCACCCTCACCTGTGTATGACCACTCTCAACAAATTATTGTTATTAGTCTTGCATTCCCACCCTATTCACAAGATATTTTTCTGCTACTGAAGGATATACACTCACTAATTACAGTCGTTTGTGTGTTTATATCAAATCATTTGTTGATGCTGTCACACCATCAATTGCTGGTTTCCTTACCTAAGAATTGTGTAGAAAAGGGTACCAAGGAAATTAAATAACAACGAATTAGATTAAAAGCTGTAGCAAATTATTCTATATCCAGGTTCTTAGGGTGATTGAAAGTTTTTTTCTGTATTTCAAAATAACCTTTCTTTCAGATATTATAAGATCTGCTTCTAAGAAAACAAGTGGTAGCACAAGAAATAGAAAAGGAAATCCTCGCCCAAAACATAGAGGCTGGAAAGTACAAGATGGACATTTTGTACACAAAGGTCAAATATTAGTCACCCAGTTACAAACAAGATTTCATCCTGGACTCCATGTATGTACCACAGTTTGGGAACTAAAAATGTGCTTATTTAAGGTCTTCCTTTTTAATCGACTTACGTATTTTCCAGGTTGGTTTTGGAGGTAATGGCACACTGTTTGCATTGGAAGATGGCCGGGTTATAATCACTTGTGAAAAAATAGAACCAAAATGGGAACATGAATGGATACAAAAAAATTATTTTGGACGAGAAGGTCATACAATTTACAAGAAACACTTCAACATAATTCCCGTTCCTCAAGAAAATCGTTTTAAGCTTATAGATACAATATGAATTCAAACAAAAAATTGTAACTTTCATATTTAACTTTGTAGATTATATATGTTATCATGTACTTCTGCTCAAATATATGATGGGTTTTGTTATAAGTTTGTTATTGATCTTTAATCACAATTTGAATAATCCTTATTTTGGAAAAAAGAATTCAACATAATTCTCCATATCTGCTTAAGTCATAATCATTAAAACAATTGTAGCTCTTTTAACATCTTACGAATTATACAGTGATCAACAATCACATTTCCTTATTGCAGAGGAAATATTTAACACAGGAAACTTAAAGATTATAGTTACTTACAGTTCACTGTTATAGCCACCTTCTTTATATATAAATTTTCCGTACTACAATGACACTAAGGAAAATGGAAGCGGCTTCTAGGCAATATAAGGAAAGAGAAATTAACCCACCACTTACCAAAGCCAATGAGAGAAAACACAAAAGGCAGACAAACAAATATACAATATTTTGGTAATGGCCTCCTTCAAGTAGTAGAAAAACGGGCAATTAAATTCTCTACTACTTGAAGGAGGTCATTACCGAAATAATGTTTGTCCGCCTTTCGTGTTTTCTCTTATCGTAGCCGTCAACTTTGATATTTGTTGGATTGATTTCTCTTTCTTTATTATTTATATTTTCCTTACTATAGCTACAGTTTGCCAGAATCTTCTTATCAATACATTTTCTGTTTCTTTACACAATAATTCATTTTAGGTTTAACCTACCCACTATTTTTCAGTTAATATATATTGAGTTGAGCAAGACATTTTAATTTATAGTTCTGGATGCCAACACAAGAATTCACTAAGCCATATTATGAACTGCAGGATTTTAATTTAATTTAATGGAGCACAAGCTTGCAATTTTCCTACACACCCATTCCTCTCCCCCTTTCTTGTACCTGCCTACTTTTGCCCTTTACAAATTTAATTTTCATCATCATTTTTGGTAAAATTATCTACATATATACTCTGCAATTCACAAAATTGTGGGTGGCAGAGGGTGCTCAGCACCAAAGCTAATCTCTTTGCTGTGCATTCCAATCCCTAATGGTACGAGGGAAAAAGAATTCATATAAGAATCAGTCCGGCACCTTATTTCTCTAATTTTATCTTTCCTGTCCTTCCAACTCAAATAGGTTGGTGGAAGAAGTATTTCACTACACTCAAAAGTGAAAGTGGGAGTACGCATGTTTACCAATAAGTTTAAACGAAACGTGTGTCGTCTATCTACCAGAGACTCCCAACCTAGTCTACTAATCAGTTCTGTGACGCTTCATAAGGACTGTAGCAAGCGGTCACGAATCGAGTGGCTCTTCTCTGTACTTTCTCTATACTTTCGATCAATCCCTTACGAAACGGATCCCAAATGGCACAACAATAGTCCAGATGTGGACGCACAAGAGATTTGTACGCTATCTCCTTTGTTTGTTAACTACCATTTTTCAAGATTCGATCTATGAATCACAGCCTAGAATTTGCTCTACCTACTAACGAATTAATGTGTATGTCCCATTTCATGTTCCTTTGTACTGTTACTCCCAAATATTTCATAGAATCAACCATATCAATAACTGTATTGTTTTAACTCGTATTTCTGAACAATTGGATTCTTTTTGTTAGTTATGCTCATTGTCTTGCACTTTTTACAATTTAGAGTAAGTTGCCACTCAGCACACCAAGCCAAAATAACATCCAGATCGCGCTGAATTTCTAAGCAATCGGCCAAATTTCTTACTTCCCTATAAATAACCGCATCATCAGCAAACAATCTAAAAAGGCTTTTTCACTTTGTCTCCGAGATCGTTTAAAAAAATTAAGAAAAGAAGTGGTCCTATTACACTTCCTTGAGGTACACCCGATGTAACATCTAGATTAGAAGAACTTTCTCCTTCAACGACAACATACTGCGACCGACCAGTTAGAAACTCCTTTATCCATTCACAAAGCTGATCCGATATACCGTACGCTCGAAGCTTCACTAAAAGGCGGTTGTGTGGCACAGAGTCAAAGGCTTTCTGTAAATCTAAAAAAATGCATCTACTTGTGAACCTGCATCAATAACTTTCATTACGTCGTGTGTAAATAGGGCCAGCTGTGTTTCACATGATCTTTTCTTCCGAAATCCATGTTGATTTGTTGTAAGCAAATTATCATCATCTAGGAAAATTCATAATGTTCGAGCATATAATATGCTCCATAACTCTACTACAAACAGATGTTATAGATATGGGACGATAGTTCCCAGGATCACGTCGATCACCTTTTTTGAAAATCGGAGTTACTTGCGCGATTTCCAGTCTGAAGGTACTTTTCGCTCTTCTAATGATTTACTGAATATATCAGACAGAAATGGCCCGATTCAGCCGCATACTCTGAAAATATTCTTACTGGAATTCCATCCGGGCCCGGTGCTTTCCCCCACTTCAGGAGCTCTAATTGCTTAATGATACCTGCAGTATCTATTCGTAATGATTCCATCACCGACTCGCCACGGCGTGGGAAAACGGGAATACTATCCTTATGTTCATTTGTAAATGAATTTTTGAATACAGTATTTAGTACGTTAGCTTTATCGCGGCTTTCATTAACCTCGGAACCTTCACGAATTAGTGCTGGAATATTGCTGTTGGTACAATTAACTTTTCGTACATACGACCAAAATTTCTTTGGGTTTTCTGTGAGACTCTTAGAGAGAGAGTGGAGTGAAAATCGTTAAAGGCCTCGTGTATTACATTCTTAATATGGCCTCTTAAATCAGCTAAAGTTTCTAAATCGCTTATTCATCAGTTTCCTTGGTAATTATTCCAATCCCCAATTCCATTACCCAAGGGAGCGTGCATAAACCACGTAGCTCCATTTTGGCCTCCTGTGAACCCCCCCTCCCCCCCCCCACATAGCCCTACATGGCTTTTGTCTCTACCTCCCCCCCCCCCACGTAGCTTTTTCCCCTTTTGATTTCAGAAGGCATTTTGTACTGTTTTTTCTTGTCAGACTATTGTAAATTACATATGGAGATAATTAAAATTTTTTTTTTGTTTTTTTTTTTTTGTAACAGTTTAACGTCCCTTTTTAACAACGTGGTCTTTAGAGACGGAAAGGATGGGGGCAAGGAATGGGAAGGAATTCGGCCATGGCCTTTTTGAAGGAAGCATCCCGGCATTCACCTGGAGTGATTTGGGGAAACCATGGAAAACCCAATCTGGATGCCCGGACGGGGATTCGAACCGCCGTCCTCCCGAATGCGAGGCCAGAACGCTATCCGTTACACCACCACGCTCGGTGATAATTAAATGACAGAAATAAATATCACACATGCTGTTGTGAGTTCTGTTCCTCATTTTAACTATGAAAAATGTTATGAAAGGAAAGCTACGTGACCTGGCTCGGAGCGCCCCCCCCCCTCCCCCCACGCAGCCCAGAGTAGCCTTCCAGCCATCCCCCCCCTCGACCGAGCCACGTAGTTTGTGTACGGTCCCCAATGTGTGTGTTTGTTGGCAAGTGACATTTCAAACATTTAATCATTTCTTCAGAAAATGTGTTGCATTGGGTTTCTTGCATTGCCTTATCCCATTTTCATAAATTGGAGATTAATATGAGAGCACTGTTGAAGATTCTGGATGATTTCTTCATTTAATGACACAAAATTTTGTAATATGATATCGGGCATGGATTGGACTACAAACTGGAGCTATCAACATCTTGTCACTGAAGGGGTAGGAGTAGAAAATGATCCCAGTAATGAAAGAGAGGAAGTGAAGTATACTAGGATTAGGAGAAACACAATGGAAAGAACTTGGGAAATTGGAAAAGAATGCCAATTTTTGTAGTCTCAAGAACTAGACAAGGGTTATCATAGAGTTGATTGTATTCTATGACAGACTAACAGGAAACTTAAAAAATGCAAGGATATTAATTTTGGTAATCGGAAATACAATTATTGAGGGGTATGCAGACCAAGTTGGGTACGCTGAAGAAGTGAGAAAGGAATTCACACAAGATCTGGAAACAGAAATCAAGTTGGGGAAAGTTCCTGTAATAGGGGACTCAAACGCAAAAGTAGGAAAAAAACGGAAGTATTGGTGCTGATCCAAGATATAACAAATGTGAAGACTAGCTAGATTTTGCCTGCTCAATTCATTAGTGGTTTACAACAACTAACATTAGAAAAAGAGACAGCCACAAGTTCACCCAATACAGCTGGGACAAGCAGAATAAAAGCTTAACCGTTATAAGGCACCCTTTAGTTCGTCAAAAGCATTCCCACTAGCCATCCCCAGTAGTCAAGTATTCTATAGATCAATTGTGAAGTCGCTTATGCTGAACTTAGAAATTTCGAGAAGAGTAATTGTTCAACAGAAATTTACCTGTATTCATTTCCACAGTGAAAACTCATCATTAGAATCATTTTAAAGTGTATTCATTATATCGGGAAAAGTTTATTTTAAGAAATAACCCAGTTTGTTCACATTTTGAAACACGCGTTTGAAAAGTAAAAATCTAAGATTTGAAATATCTTTGAATCGAGTAAAGCTACAGCTGAACTTTTATCACCAGCTATAGTCAGCATTGTTCCGGATATTTTGGTGGTAAAATCAAATAATTTGGCAAAGTGTAATTAGTAGCTTTAATTAAGAGGAAAAAAAAGAACTTTTTACCTAAAAGGAATAAAAATTTGAATTTTATATCAGTAGATAGCCCAAATTGAGACAATTATGGACATATAATGGTTTTGGTAAAAAGTTTAAGCATTTGTCAGAATAATTAAGTTTTTAATGATAGATTGTCGCGGATTATTGTTGAAGCGCGTAAAAATTCCGCCAAGTTGGTAGAACCTATAAATGACTCTGTTGGTACATCTCATAGCCTAGATATGAATATATTCAAGATGAAGTAAAGTGGAGAGAAGTTATTACTTATGGGGAGAATATAATGTAATGTATTGAAGTAATAAAATAAAAATGAAGCTGTGATGGTGATACTAGATTAGCAAGAAACAATGGTGTCCCAGTCATATTAGCGAGGGTTGATTGTACTGGTCCAGGGACCAAACATGTGATTTAAATAATGTCGCCGGTTATACAACAGTAAAATTGTTCAAAAAGGATCGGTCTTATAAAGAATATAATGTACCAAGGGCAGGTAATAGAATTTTTTTAACTATTTGGATGGTATGCTTGGTAAACAGGCAGAGGCCATGACAGCTAAAGATAATGTTATTAAATAGCAATTCTGTAGTATAATATACTTATTGTAGTTTTGGTTTTTTTAAGTGATAAGGACAGTAACTCTGTGTCACAATGTGTGTTACAGACAATATGCCGTTCCAACCAGTCGCGGCTTATGGAAACCCACCTAGGAAAGTTACATCAAGCCATCGGTCCTCGTTATATGTAAAAAGAAAACAGAAAAAAAAATGTGTTGTTAGTCAAATGTACAATGTAAGCTCTCCTTACTTAAAAAAAGAAAAGAAAAAAAAAAAAGGGTAACATTTACTGGAAAGTTTACCACGACCATTTATACTGGTATTAATGGAAAATGGTATGGTAAACTTGGGGGGGCTGTAGCATAACAGATATTCTAAAAACATCCTTGAAGTAGGAGTTCTATGTCACGGGCCGGTTAATACTCTTTTAAGGTTTCCATAGCAACAGATTAACAGAGATCAACTAGGTCAGCACTAAGGAGAACTTACAGGAAGAAGTCCGAATTAGGTATTTAAGAACGATGTATTTAAAATAATAAAAGAGTGATTTAAATTGTACAGAATAACGGCTAACAGATTAATTATTTACTGTAGCCGCACAAAAAGGCATGTTAAGATAAATCAATACAAAGAAAAACATAAAATATAATCACATCGTAAATGCAACACGGCACATTTCTTAATGGAAAAAACTGACCATTTTAAGAAATGTGACAACGTGATGACTTCAATTTTAAAATTATAGAAACCCTTTTGAATGTTAAATTAAAACAGATAGAACATGATAATAGAAAGTCCCTGTAAAAATTTCAAGTTAAACTATTTTGTACTTTTGGTGATATTAATTAAAGAAAAAGTCGACGTCATAGGCTCTGAGAAGTCTTTAAAAGATCTTGCAGCGAGCTCAGATTGTCTCACTCTGCACTAGATTTTTAAAGAAGTAACTTCTTAATATGTTGTCTCATTCTCTCGCCAGAAAGTGATCGCGTAACTTCACGCTAGTTAGCGGGGCGAACTGCTCCGAGCGGTTTCGGCAAATTCCATGCCGTAGTACTCACTAATGTTAGGGGGACTTTGTGAGTTTTTGTCTTCTCATATGAATGTGCTTAACCTGTGATCTTCAATGAAACTGTTGTTCGATTGCTTTATCTACATATCTGGTACCAACAATGTACAAGTGAACTTTATCAAGAACTAGCTGACCCGGCAATGCTTCACTATTTCTGGACTTGAGTAGGCACATAGTTTAAATGAAAAAATATTTCATATAAATTTTAAACTGTTGTTTCATTCATTTTCAGTTGGAAAGGGTGAGAGGGGATGCGCTTTGGAAAACATGTGCAGGCAGTATTTTTCTGTTTGTTTCAAACTATAAGTGTGCAAATTCCCATTGAAATCTGATGAAATATGTGGTTTTGTCTAAATTATGGGGAGAAGGGGTGGGTTTTTTAATTTTTTTTACAGGTACCTTCTCCGTCATCCCATCAACAACTCATCAAAGCTTCACCGTAAACGGACGTACGGTTTGCGGGTTTGTTTAAATTATGGGGTGTTATGGGGAAGAGGGGGTAATTAAGATGGTGGAAAGAGAGGAGAGGGATTGAGTTTTTGTGAAATTAATGTGTACAGTATTTCTCTCTCTTTTTTAAAGTATAAGTGTACAAATTCTTTTCTAAATCGGATAAAAAATGTGGTTTGCCTAAATTATGGGGTGAAAACGTAAAGGGTTGGAAAGGGGCAGAGGGGATGAATATTCGGAAACCATACGTAGGCAGTATTTTTCCGTTTGTTTTAAAGTATAAGTGTACAAATTCTTACCTAAATTGGATAAAAAATGTGGTTTGCCTAAATTATGGGGTAAAAACGTAATGGGGGTGGAGAGGGTATGAATATTCGGAAACAATATGTTGGCAGTATTTTTCTGTTTGTTTTAAAGTATAAGTGTACAAATTCCTATCTAAATCAGATAAAAAATGTGGTATTGCCTAAATTATAGGGTAATGGGGGTGGAAAGGGGGAGAGGGGATGAATATTCGGAAACCGTATGTAGGCAGTATTTTTATGTTTATTTTGAAGTATAAGTGCACAAATTCCTATCTAAATCGGATAAAAAATGTGGTATTGCCTAAATTATGGGGTGTTATGGGGAATAGGGGGTGACTTTTTGGAAATTTTTTTTCACAGGAACCTTCGCAGACGCACACTCGAAAACTCTCCAAAGTTTCATTGCATCTGATAAATGGTATAGGAATGCATAGAAGACGAACAAACAACATTGATTTTTATATATAATAAGAAAGAAAGAAGATAAGATATAAGTATTGTGTTACTCTCAAACTGTGTCAAGTGACTTTATTTCAATTACCCTTCACATTTGGGGTTTAATATGAGTATGTGGCGGCCAATTTATTAAATATTATAGGTACCAGAAGGCTACACATACATGGTCATTGACTTAATTGTTCACAGTTCAGGTGAAAGTGTTGGTAATCCCCCGTGCAGCCTTTCCGCCTGACACCGTCTTATATATTATTTCTAAAAGGTTTTTTTTCTGGTGAGCCACTTATATTTGTTCATACCTTATTGATAAAAGAGGCATTATTTTAAATATTAAGGTCTCCACTTTAGAAACATTACTTAAAAAATGATTTTTTTAAAAATTCAATCCTTAAAGATGTGTTTTTACAATGAGCCACTTATCACCCTTCATACCTAACCAAAATTGATAAATGAATTCATAAATTAAGAAATGCTTTTCTCAGAATTCAACCCATTGATAGCAATAGTATTATCAACATCACATGTTCAGAGCCAAGTCACTAGTTTGCTTCTGTCAGTAATGATAGAATTCATTACCACTAGATTGCAACGCATTTCACAGAGATTTCAGTAAACTGTGTATGTTTTCTTCAGTAAGAAATTTTTTCTATTAAGAAAACATTTGTGTTTTGCAATACAATTCCTATGTAAACATTGCCACTAGATAGAAATTGATATATAGTAGGTGTGTTTTTTTTTTTTAGCTTAGTCGCATTCCAGCTCACTATTCATCGTATTTTATTTGCAAAATTTTCGCACAGGTCATCTAGTGGACTACACTATCTCCACTAGACTCGTGCAAATGCTGTCTAGGCTCAATCTATCGCTGCCAGCGTGATCTCTGCCAGCCAAATGCCAGAAATACAGTACAGAGGACTGAGCCTGGATGTAGGCTTGGTCTGTTATTCACAATCTGTGTGGGGATGGAGCGACTTTGGTGCTCACTCTGTACAATCGGTACAGCCATGAATTGCATCGCAGTCTTAAAGTCACTAAATCGTAGGACGAAGTAACTGAAAAATTAAAAGAGTGGAAAGTATATGTCTTCTTATTATTTTCTAGGTGCTGTTACATCATTCAAAAAGATTGTAGATGTTTACTCTTGAAAAAATTTGGATACTTAAAGACCGGGGCTCAACTCTATGTTAATGAAAAAGTAAAAATTGGCAGATTGCACCACATTTTAACATTTCTATCGTGATGGTCCAGCATTTAATAAAAGTGGGAAAATCTTTCTCCTGAAATGATCGTTCAGTTATTTAAGATCATATATAAGGATGATATCAAGTATGTTATTAAAGTGAGTTGAATGTTGTGCATTAAAGGTACCAACCAATCCTTATAAGTCGTTACATATATTTGAATAAATCATTATACACTTCAAGTCTACGACGATTCAGTTGACAGAAATTACACAAACTGTTGGAAGTAGTCACTAATATACTGTAGATTCAAGATTGCCCCTGCTGTACAATCTTGTCCAGTTTTTTTTATGACTTACCATCCTCATTACATGATTCGGGTGAGGGAGACACTACGCACTACTCCTTCATTGCTCAGCTTTCGTGTATCCACCGAGCCTGTGGAAGTTCTAGTGGTCACAGCTCGCCCAGGTTGAGAGGACTGGTCATAGGAATAATAAGCGAGTTCGAGCACCACTAGAAGGCAATTTACACAACATTAGTCTCCACCCAAAACAAACATGTAAAAATTATATAAAGTGTGAATATAAGAGGAAATCACTAATCAACCTAGGCAAAGCATCAAACAGTAGAATTCAAACGATCAAGTGTTGGATACTGTTAGATACTTCATCTACATCTACATCTACATTCATACTCTGCAAATCACAAACATTGTGGGTGGCAGAGGGTGCTAAGCACCAATCCTAAACCTGCCCATTCCTATCCCGAATAGTGCGAGGAAATAAGGAATACATATAAGTATCAGTGCGGCATCTTATTTCTCTAATCTTATCCCTCCCGTCTTTGCGACCTAAATAGGTTGGCGGAAGAAGTATTTCATTGCACTCGAAATTTAAATTTTTTCGCATATTCTCCAATAAATTCAAACGCAAGCTACGTCGTCTGTCTTCCAAACTATCCCAGCCCAATCTATGTATCAATTCTGTAACACTTTCATAAGGGCTGTAACAACAAGTCACGAATCTAGCTGCTCTCCTCTGCACCCTCTCAACTGAGTCAATCAGAACCTTGCGATATGGATCCCAAACTCCACAACAGTACTCCAGATGCAGACGCACTAGTGTTTTATACACTATCTCCTTTGTTTGAGCATTATAATTCCTCAAAATACGACCTATGAATCGTAATTTAGAATTAGCCTTGCCTACGACGGAAGTTATGTGCATGTCCCATTTCATGTTGCTTTGTACTATCACCCCCAGATAACTCACGGAATCAACCGTGTCAACAGGCGAATTGTTTATTTTGTACTCGTGAACAAATTGATTCTTCTTGTTACTTATCCGCATTGCCTTGCACTTTTTGCAATTAAGTGTAAGCTGCCATTTACGGCACCAATTGAAAATAGCATCCAAATCACGCTGAATTTCTAAGCAATCGTCGGAGCACCTTATTTCCCTATAGATAACCGCATCGTCTGCAAACAATCGCAACCAGCATTTGACGTTGTCACCTAGATCGTTTATAAATATTAAGAAAAGAAGTGGACCTATTACACTTCCTTGAGAAACGCCCGAAGTAACATTTATCTTAGAAGAGGCTTCCCCGTCAACAACGACATATTGTGATCGACCAGTTAGAAAATCACGTATCCACTCGCAAATCTGAGCCGAAATATCGTAAGCTTGAATCTTCGCTAAAAGTCGGTTATGTGGCACAGAATCAAAAACTTTCTGAAAATCCAAAAAAACTGCATCAACTTGCGAACCTGCATCGATAACTTTCATTATGTCGTGGGAAAATAGGGCCAATTGTGTTTCACACGATCTCTTCTTCCGAAATCCGTGTTGACATGGTGTAAGTAACTCGTTCTCATCTAAGAAACTTCATTATGTTCGAGCATATGACATGTTCCAGAATTCTGCTGCAGACCGATGTTAGAGATATGGGTCGATAATTCCTAGGGTCACTCCGATCTCCCTTCTTAAAAACGGGAATTACCTGGGCTATTTTCCAGCTAGAAGGTACTTTTCTCTCTTCTAGTGATTTACGGAATATATCTGACAGAAATGGTTCAATATCCTCCGCGTATTCAGAAAATACTCTTACCGGTATACCATCGGGACCCGGCGCTTTACCCCACTTCAGGAGTTTTAATTGCTTTACAATTCCTACGCTATCAATTTCTATCGGATCCATCTCTAATTCCACACGATGTGGTAAGGTGGGGATGTTTCCCATGTTTTCTTGCGTGAATGAATTTTTGAATTCGGTGTTAAATACGGTAGCCTTGTCGCGGCTGTCTTCAACCTCCCATCCGTCTTTTATTAGAACTGGCTTATTGTTCCCACTACAACTAACTTTTTTTACATACGACCAAAATTTCTTAGGGTTTTCAGTGAGGCTCTTAGAGAGAGAATTTTCACGAAAGTTATTAAATGCCTCACGCATCGCATTCTTAACACGTCCCCTTATCTCCTCTAACTTATCAAAATCATACCGATGCATCATCCTTTTTGATCGTGCATGTATCTTCCTTTGCTTCTTGAGTAACCTTTTAACCCTTTGACTGCTGTAGACGTGTTAACACGCGTGGCTACTACTGCGCCCAGGTGCTCCAGACGTGTATACACGCGCCGCCTTGCCGCTCTGTCTGTGCTCCAGCCATGTATACACGCGCCGCCCTGTCTGTGCTCCAGACGTGTTAACACGCTTGCCTCTTAGCGGCCTGGCTATGAAGCCATATTTCCATCCAGGGTGGTTAGTTGTTTTCGTCATTCGGCCCTTGACTGTTGGCAGCTGCGATCTAATTTGTGTTGCTCTTTTCCTTTTAGTTTTCGCTGAGAAAATGGCATACAGTCATTATTTTTTTTAACTGCTTAACGTCTCTGAACAGCGAGATCTTTAGAGATGGTAAAGAATGGGGGGCAAGGAATGGGAAGGAATTCGGCTATGGCCTTTTGAAGGAAGCATCCCGGCATTCGCCTGGAGTGATTTGGGGAAACCATGGAAAATCCAAATCTGGATGCCTGGACGGGGATTCGAACCATCGTCCTCCCGAATACGCCGTCGTGTTTGTACCGTGGAAGAAATCATTGAGATTCTTACTAGAAGCTACAGTGGATATGATCACTTTGATATGGATGACAGTGATAACCCTTCAACAGGATCTCGATGTAATTTTCCTAAGCTGTGTACATCAGCTAGTGGTAGATGACCATTTTTCAGAGTTTGAAGCTACAGATTGTGCGAGAGAAATGTGTGGAAAAAGAGAATGCTTTAGTGACGCGTTTGACAGCATGTGCTTGTCGATTAAGCTGCAGGACACAAGTGTGGATTACGTTAACATTCCAGCAGTTTGTCATTTTTCCTGATATTTCTAACGGAATATCATATGATATCTATTGCTGATGAGACCAACAGATACGCGAGAATCAGTTCACACTATATTTTCACTATGAAGTGGTTTAAAAAGTTCTTTTTCCACATTCTCGAACACTGCATTTTAAATGCTCACGCTCTTCACCGAGTAGTAACCGGACGAAAACTGCCAGTTGCAGAGTTTCGTCTGTTGCATCCATAAATTTAAATTTCGTGATGTATTTTTCAGGATTTCCTGACACCCCGCCCCCCCACCCTCCCCATCTTGTAAGATCAGGTCCGTGAGACGCCACCCCCCCCCCCCTAGAAATCGCCCTCGCAACTTTTTGAGACTTTTTTTTTAGGTCGCAACCTTCCAAAGCTGCACTTTTCGAGAAAATACATCGACTTTCACGTCATTTGTAGACTTTTTTTTTTTAACTCTACAGTCCAAAAAATTTCACGTGAGATTTCCGTTGACCCCCTCTCTCCCTTGGTAATATTTCACCGCCCCCCCCCCCCCATTTCACCTCACGTAATTTATGGACGTCCCCTTAGAGAAGTTGTTGAAGCATATGCCACAGAACAGAACGAACCTAGCAATGGAAGACGCTCTGATAAAGAATATCGTCAAGGATTTACTGGGAGACATTTTACAAATTTCATTCATATTGCAAATTCAAAGAAGAGCACGCCAATGCATAAATGCACTATATGTTCGATACAGAAAGTGCGTCGAGAAACCAATGCAGAACATAAAATATATCACTGTGTGTTGTACCATTTTTCAAGGCTTATCACACAAAAAGAATTACTAACCATGGTTAACTGCAGAGTAATAATTATATTACATTTATACGCCTCTAAAACTAAACGAAATACAAAAAAAAAAATTAAAATATATTAGCCCGGGTCAAAAAGAAGGCTGGAAAATTCGTGAAAGGTATTCGGAAAGGTTCTCTCCAGATAAATTACTACGCTCACAAACTAAAAACATTTCAGTTGCTGTAATATCTATTTAGTATATGAAGTACCGGCATGTTTGATTACGCAGAAATTCACTTTTAGAGGAGCTTTAAATTGAAAAACTTTAGGTGTTATATTAACAGAAGTTATTTTGTATCTGCGGTTTCAAACTGCAGAGTGACAGCAGAAGAACGTCAGACACAACGCTCCAGACGTATTCAGTACACAACGGTCCGGTCGAACGCGGAATTCCAGCGCAGGTAAATGGCTTAGGCCTAAACAAAGCCGCACTCAGCGAGGGCTCGGCCGGGCAAACCGTAGCAGTTAAAGGGTTAACCTCCCGTGTGTACCATGGGGGATCATTCTCTTCGCTGATTGTCCGTTTCAGTATATGCAAGTTCATACCTTCCCAGAGTATATGTAGGAATCGATGCCACCTCTCTTCAACGGTGCCTCCTGCTACTAAGAAGGTGTGGTAATTCTGCCTCAAATACGCTCTAAAACACTCTTTTGAAGCCTTTTCGAATCTGTAAACGATCCTCTCTTTTCTCTTTCTGCGCGTGGTTGTTAGTTTTACTGTAGCAATTACAGCTTTGTGATCACTTATTCCTGCGGTGATAGAAATATCCGTGAATAGTTCGGGCCTATATCTAAAATATTTTCGGTACCGTTGAGGCATCGGGTTGGTTCAGTTACGAGCTGTTCAAGATGGTGATCTGAGAAGAGGTCTAGAATGATTTCGCAAGCTGCTTTATCTCTACCCCCAGTAACGTGAACGTAATTAGTCCAGTCGATATCTGGCAAGTTAAAGTCACCTCCTAGCATTATTGTATGGTCCGGAAATTGTCGTGCTATATTATTTACATTATTTCTCAAGGCCTCGGCAATATTTACGCTTGCATCGGGTGGACGATAGAACGAGCCTATCACAAGTTTTGTCCTAGCTACGTTGAGCTTGATCCATATGATTTCGCAGACAGTATGGACATCTATTTCGCTACATGGGAGGTACTTACTAACAGCTATAAATACACCACCTCCTTGGGAATGCAACCTATCCTTACAGAAAATTCATGTGATATGTTTCAGTATATACCCATCTAATCCACTTGCCATGTGTCTCGCCTCTAAAAGGTTTATACCAAAATGCTACAAAATGTGTTTATTTGAGCATTGTGTTCATCTCACCTACATCTGTGGTGATTAATGGATTTTGTTTCCTTACTTTTATTGCCTAATGGCATTTTCATTGTCACTAGAATTAGCAAAAAGGAAGAATAGAGTATGGAGACAGATGTTTCCAGACAGAACAGAACAGAAGAGCAAATAGGAAACAATTAGCAAAACTCTTGGGAAAAAAATTGCATAGGAAAAACTTTGGAACAAATTTAAAGAGACACCATAGGTGAGCTGAAAAGGCAATAATAAAACACCTTGTGAGGTGGTTAGAAACAAAAAAAAACTTGGAGATAAGCTGACTAAAGTACTAGACACATCAGCTGAAGTGAAGAGAAAATGTAAACAGTACTTCGAAGACCTATTGGAATGAAACCCAGAAAGAAAGTACCAATGAACTGAAAGAACAGCATCAGAAAAGGAAATTGAACAATTTAGCTAGAAATGGCAATGGAACATCTACCAAATGGTAAGTTTTATTGTTCGTTTAGGTCACTGGATACTCCACACAATTTTGGGACAGAATTGGAAGAAATTTAACAACGGTCTTTCGAAGGAAGCAATGGGACATTTGTCTGGAGTGATTTCAGTAAACCACGGAAAACTGAAATCTGGATCGCCATACAGAAATTTAGAACCCGTCCTGAATGCCAGGTTTGAGCATTACCACTCACCTACTATGCTCGCTAGGAATAGACAAACTACCAACAGAAATGCTAAAAACTGTAGGAGCAATGGCAATGATTGCCCAAATAACTATCCAGTTTGGAAATAAAGGAAAATACCAGAGGACTGGAGAAAGAGGGTCACATTGTTGAACCACTGTCTGCAAATATATTAAAAAAAAACCTCATTCTACATAAAATTAAATGAAGAATAGAGGAAGCAGCTAGAAAAAAATGGTAGATCCAATTTTTATATTCTTAACAGATCATAGAGAAAATGTGGGAATATGACAAGGACACCACAATAGCTTTCATAGACATTAAAAAGGCTTATGATGAAAGTACTATGAGAAGTATATGGCCAAGCTTAAAAAAGAATAATAAATGAAAGAACTGTGGAACTGTTAAGGAACATTAATGAGAATTGTGTGTAAATAGGTTGTTTTCAGATGCAAACAGTAGTAAAGTGAGAAAGTGTATCATCACCTATTTTGTTTAATGCGGTATTAAATAATCACGGAAGTTCAGGAATACATAAATCCAGGTGAGGCAGATGATAAAATGATCTGAAGAGAAATGGGCAAATGCAATGTGGAAATAAGGTTTGGAGATGAATGTGGAAAGAACTGAGGATATCTGGAAACACTGGCCATTAATGCAAGAATTTAGAATGGATAATTTACATTGGAAGCAAAGTCATCACTGGGTAAAAAATAAGGAAGAGTGGGCAATTTTATAATGTGATTAATGGTGTAATCTGGATGTGGAACATGGGAAAGGAAAACAAAAGTTTGCTTCTTAAAGAGTTAACCTACTGTTCCAAACTTGTCGCAGGTGAGAGCTAACAGAGAAAAGATTACAAAGGCTGGGGAATTTCATGGAGATATGGAGACTACCAAAATTAGCTCTTTTGAACAAAGAGAAGAGAAGAAGACCTCTTGGAAGGACAAGGAGAATAGACTAAGAGCATTAAGAAAAAAGGCCAAAAGAGACTAGTGGGGGAGGACTCAAAAATGGAAGAGGATGTGCCGAATGACCTGCAGAAGTGAAAATTTCAAGTAATAATGATTCTGAAGTTACTTTATTTCCGGGAACATCCATAAAAAAGAAATTGCTTCTGTCGCTGAACATTTGATTTACGGCATCACCACAGATTTCTATTTTAAACTGAAGATTTATTTTGCAGTAAATATTTGCTAACAATGTTTGTCCTAGTAATGCAAATTGATGTTTATTATACTAACAAACCACATATAATATGAATAAACAATTTAGTTAGTGGTTATTTTAAAGTACAGTAATAAGGCTGCCTTGTTTCAGCTGCTAATGTCTTCACTGTTGCATGGAAGTTCATCACACGGATTTGAAACTGCTTAGCTTTATTAGCTTTTGTTAGATTGTATTGTTTCCTTTAAGTAATTGTTAGTTTTGATTTGACATTTCACTTGAAGTCATTGTACCTCCCTTACATTCCTCAATTTTATTTAAGTTTTTTTTACTAAAATACCATGAAGAGTGAATGAGTTTTTATGTCATCCTAGCCCTCATACCTACATCTCTGGTGATGGTTTATTTTTTTATTTTCAATTATACATCTAACATAAAAGAGAATTAGAAAGTATTAATCTGAATACATTGAGCCAACTGTGTGAAAAAAATGATACACGACTTTTCATATAATGCCGCCTCATGTTCAAGCTTTGGAACAACTTTCAGAAATGTTTTAATTAGAGTAGTTATAGTACAGCTGCAGCTTCATCTTTATCCAAGGTACAGGGGCGTTCGCCGGGAAACGCAACCCACTGTTAGCGCTACAAGGAAGAAACTGCTCCCGGCGAGCGAGCGGTCAGTTTCCGGCATTGTTCGACCGTCGGCCGCGGACTATTTCATAATAATTACGCTTCATAAACTTGTGTGCTAAGCATTTAAATGTGACGTAATTCATTAGCTTACCTTATAAAAGATGCTGGAAGTGTTGACCCTCTTGTGTAATGCACATTTCACATCTTCTGAACATATTTCGAGACACACGCTGCCCTAACTGACTTAATGATTTTTTGGGTGACTGTTCTAGTCGAAAAGCGATATCGTCAATTTTCTCCTCTGTGAGAATACGGTTGACCGACAGTCTCTTTTTGTTAAAAAATGAACCCGTTTCTCTTACTTTTTTAACCAGACGCTGAATTGTTGATTTAGCTGGCAGTAAAGCGCCAGGAAATTCGCGACGAAATTTACTGCGACACTTTTTAAACGACTTCTTCTTCACATATGTATCGTAGAGAAATATTCTTTGTTGCAAACTGTAACGTACCATAATTTTACTCACACTCAAACACGGTACAGATTAATAAGAGTATGAAGCCCCAAACCAGCCAAACCGCAAAGAAACGTTTATTCACAACACTGATTAATAAGAGACTGAAGTCACAAACTATCTACAATGCAAAGAAACCGTTCTTAACAATGTAAGGGTCACTGCACTGTTGGGGCAGCGGAGGTGTTAAACAGTGCGGTGATTCACGGTGCCGTGTGGCAGAAACTGCTGGCTCCACTGACCGAGCAAGTTGCCGACGGCAACAGACTAGGAGGGTAGCGTTTTCCGGCGAACGCCCTGTAATATCAGTTTGCACAATGCTGAATTTCCATCTTTAATTTTTCCAGGAACTGAACTTGATTCTACCAGGCATTCAATGAATTTTAAAGCCATTTTGCACTTTTGACATATAATTCGGTCATACCTGCTTAAAAATCTAAACATAAAATTGCACACAAGCTCTTTCAGGGTGAAGAAGTAAATCTGTATTTTATTTTTACAAAGATATATTGCGATAATAAATATGAAAGTCTGTAAACATTTCTCTTAAATACAGTGACACAGAAAAGACTAGACCTTTCGAGAATAACATTTCATGCTTCTTGCTGAACAAATGGATTTGGTATGCTTTCCATTCCATCAACAGGGCAAATAAGTACAACTGATGTTCCTCTGCAAACAACAAGACCCAACATTCTTGTATCTTCTGTCAACTTGTAAGGGTCATCAGGGTCTAAAAAATGGAAACATAGTTACATTTTACAGTTAATGTTTGCTATTATCATAAATTATATATATAGTAACCAGGAAATAATAGGTGCTAAACAGTGAAAAGGAATTACAAAACAGGATAGACAATTGAACCACCACCATAAGTGGGCACAGTTAATCAAAAAGTTAACTTTGTTAATCATTAATCCACTACTTAAAAAGTTAACTTCGATAATTGTTAAAGTGTTACGTTTTTGCAAATTTAACACAAGTTAAAGTTAACCATTCAAGAGTAGAACTGAAGTTTATGTATTGCAATAGGTACTACTGCAAGCAATACCAAGGGCTATGTACCATGATGTGAATCAATAATAGTTCTACCAAATGTCCTTCTGGAAACCGAGTTTTTACTTTGGTTAAACGTTTTTACCAGCTTCTCAAATTTATCGGATTGTTCAACATGTAGTGGAATCATGTTGGCAACGAAAAGGTTTGCAATACATTGGTCCACACCAACTTGGTAATTGATGGTTCCAGTAACTATGATGTCAAAAATTCTATTGACATAAACTGTTACTAGCAGATGGCAATGAAAACAAATTAATTCTGCTGCTATCTACATCAGAAGCCACAGCACTTGAAGGTTTTGAATTATTCTTTTTTCCCCCCTACAAGTTGGCTCTGCTTTTACTTTTTCTTCAAACTGTTCATATTTGGATATATGCATCCTCTTCATATGTTGTTTTAAGATTATTAAGGCTAGACACATGAGCCTTGATTGTACAAAGTTTAGGCAAACATAGTTTGAATTCATAAATCAACTGTTCTCACAGTCTTGATTTAAATGCAACATAATCGCATTAATGTGGCCAAGGCTTTCTAATATTCTGGTTGCTATTGTTAGCATTGCTGCTTTCACTAACGGATTGAACAGCTTCAGTTTTCATGACAATCATGTAACAAATGTCAAATTAATTTATTTCACTAATGAACACCAAACCAATACCAACTAAAAAGTGGCAGTAAAAAAAGATAGACTATAAAAATATCAAAATCAATCGCCAATCGAATTAGAAACGAGAAGTGGGTGCCAGTTTGAAGACGTAAAATAGAAACACTCCAAAGCTCTAGCTTTCCTGCTCACATCCATACCATGCCTAGAATAACAATTGTATAAACATCACATTCGCACTTTGTATTACCTATTATTAGTTTGCGATCCGCCTCGCCGGAAGTACGAGTGTGGAATGATGCTCAATTCAAACATACCAAACAATGCCAACTACCATTGTAAAGTTCTAAATTTAATGGAAGTTAAGAAGACCATTAATGATTTTTGCTAACTTCATTAATTAACGATTTTCTGCCCAACTGTGACCACCACTAACCTTAGATGATGGTCGCATGGCGTGAACACACAAAAAAGACAAGACTATCATTGTATATTTCGGGTCTTGGCTCTTTGTCAACAGGAGAACATTATGAAGAAGTCATTCCGTGAGATGATCTCCTGCTGCACGCATCCTCCATAATCTTCTCCTGTTGACAAAGGGCCAAGACCCAAAATATACAATGTTATTCATGTTCTTGTCTTTTTTGTGTGTTCACGCCCCTTATCATCATCTAAGGTTCATTTTGATGTCCTATTTTATATATATTTGGTAAGGTGACAGAACTAAACATCTCTGGTGATTCAGTTAACTTTAGGCACCATCTTTTGTCACAGCTAAATTCTTATTAGGCATACAAACATGTGTAACATGAAATATTATCCAAAATTCATGGGTTTTTGAGTACACTGATTATTATATTCTTCACATGCACACAATTATATATTATTTAATTATATCCATTATAATAACTCATACAATAAAGGTTTAGGAAAATTTAGAGTCTGTTCTCAAGAGAGTTGAACATAAAGAAAGACTTTTCTTACATGGTTATAAGTTAGGGTTACCAGAATTTTTTCTCCAAATCCGGGGACGCTTCACAAATTTTTCACCAAAATCAGGGGATACTTTCGGCATTATGGGTTATACTTTTTTTTCCGTTTCAGCCATCTATGGACTACAACTACACAACTTCATTTCCTCTTCTGAGTTTCCTTCCTCCGTCGCCAGTACTCTTTCATTCTCTCGCTCACTCTTGCTTTTTCTTCCTCAGAAAATTCTCTCCTTTTCCTGGTTGGTTTTTCTTCAGTCAGATCCTTTACCTCCGCAATTTTTCCTCTGAATAATTCCCTGTCTTGGATGTCTTCTATGCTGATCCCACATCTTTTCAGATCCTGATGGACCTTCTTCACCCATGGAACTTGAGTCTTCCTGTTCTCTTGAAAGTTGAGCATTTTCTTTGCCATTCTTTCTGATTCTATTCTCTTTCTATGTCTCCTTTTCTTAATTGTGTTTGATACCTTTCCAAACTTGTCATATAATTCTTAGTTCGATCTCAAACGGAAATTAATTTTTCTTCCTGTCACTTTTTTTTGGTCCCAAGATTTTCCTTAGAAACTTTGTACTTTTATAAGTTATATGATTAAAGATTGGGTTAACTTAAAAGCCACATATTGTTTATATTTTCTATTTTAAATGAGAATCACAGACAGCCATGTTGCCCACATCAAAGAGACTTGATTTTCCAAAGCTGTTGTGTCCAAAACACAGTATCCTTGTAATTTTATTTTATTCCTAGGCACATAAAGGAAAGAAGTGCACTTCATATCTCTTGCTTTAAACGAATGCATTAGCAAATCAGAGCTTTTAAAGAACTCTCACTTGATTAAAAAATTTCTGAGGACAACAGTAAAAATCCGGGGACGAAATCTGTCCGGGGAATGGGGACGTCTGGTAACCCTATTATAAGTTAACAAAAATCAGACAGGTGCATTAAATTCTTGCATAGCTGGGTTCCAAATGTAGATTGTGTGTAAAGTTGAATTCACAAAAAAATGAAAATACGTTTAAAACACTCAGTAACAGGTAATTTTTAAATCAATTTCATGGGTTGTTTTGTGAAATTATCACTTAAGGGAAAAACAAAATTTTAAATGAAAAAGATTACAGTCTGTCTTGAAAAAATATTGATTTGTGTAAAAAGTGTTTTTATGATGTATTTACTATCATGAAACTTTTAATTGATATTATACTTTTTTGGTTGAAAAAAACTTACATTCTGTGAAGAAAGTAATGTGAATTGATCATTTAAAAAGCCTGGGATTGGCACAACTGTCCTCTATACTGATGCAGAGTTTGAGAGCTATCTGTTGTTTAGTTTGTTTACAGTGCTCATTTTTGTCAGCTCATCTCAAGTGTTCTTAGCAATTTTTACAATGGATAAACACAGAATTTGTCTCAAATTTTGCATTGCAAATGGAATTTCATGTTCTGAATCACTGAAAATGATATGGAAGGCTTACAGTGAATCTACTTTATCATAAACACGTTCATATGAGTGGTACAGTGAATTCAAAAGAGGTCAAAATGTGATGAGTGATTCACTTCACTCTGGTCAGCTATCAACATCTTCAACAGAAGTTAACATCACTAAAATGAAGGAAGTGGTGACTGAAAATCATCATTTAAGTTTGAGGGAGATAGCTACTGCACTTTCTCTGTCTCACGAAGCAATTCGTACCATTTGAAATGATTGTTTGGGCATGAAACACGTTGCCACTTGACTAGTTCCAAAAGACCTGAATTTTCTTCAAAAACTTAATCGCTAAAGAATGCTGAAACCATGTTAGAACGAGTCAATTCTGGCCACACATTCATAAAACACATTATAACTGGCGACATGGGTTTATGAGTTTGATATGCAAACCAGTCAACAAGCTTCGGACTGGCGTCTTCCAACTGGGTTGTAACTGAAAAAAACCACACCAAAATCGATAAAAAGTCAAGATGATGTTGACTGTTTTCTTTGATTATTGCGTTTTTGTGCACTCGGAATTCTAGCTAGAAGGTCAGACGGGAAATAAAGAATATTATTAGTGTTAAATGGCATTTAAGAGAGCAAAGTCAGATTTGTGGAAAGAAAATGCATGGATTTTGCACCACAATAATGCACCATCTCACAAGTTTATCATTGTGAACAAATTTCTGGCCCAAAACAAAACGATTCAACCTGATATGGCTCCGGCCGAGTTTTTTCTCTTTCCGATACTCAAATTACTGCTTCCAAGCACCAGTTTTGAGATGAGACAAGAATAAAAGAGAATTCGCGGTGAGGACTGAAATTAATTCCAGAAAAAAAAAATGTTTAAAATCTTTTGACGATTGGATTATTCATAGGCATAAGTATATTATTTTGAATGCGATACAATAAATTTATATGAATAATAAATATTTTGTGTTTAATTGACCAATTCCCGGTACTTTTTTGACAGAACAGTATTTACCAAAGAATAAAATACTTGATAATAATACATTTAGTCATTTTGGGAAAACCATAAACACCACTATAGTTTCCCTGTAATCTATATGAGGTTATCGCTGAACATTATGAAACTATTTTTAGGTCAGTAGTTTTTAAATTAAAGGGGGTGGGGATTAGAATTTTTTTTGCCAAAACTCAGATTGCGGCCTTAAATAGACAACTGAAGGCACATTCTGAAAAATCGATACTATAAGAATCTGTAAGAGAGAAAAAAGAACCAGACCACAAGATAATTTGATGAAGCAAGTTCAAAACTATTTGTTCAGTTGCAGTCCAGAATGAAAAAAGATACTGAATGAGAAATGGTGGCAACACAGGAACTTAGGGAAGAGGTTTCTACATTACCACAACTCTTGGTTCAAGAGGAAAATTAATTATGTGGAAAATGTGTTCTGAAATAAAAACTCTTTCATTTTGGACTTTAAACTGTCATATTTTCATAAATAACACTTAACTTCCAGTGACATTATCTGGTAATATCTAGATTGCGATACCGCCGCAACCACTTACCGCCTCGCGATGTAAACACTTCCGGATGGAGAAGAGTATGACAACATTACCTTGCTGAAAGTGACGTAAACATTCCGCTCGCAGCTTTAAATGTCACTAAGGGAGACTTCCACGGAAAGTAGTCCATCAATAATACATCTCATATCGAGAAATCGTTAATTTTGCACCAGTAGTACAGGAATAAATTCATTTGCGATGAGGTTTTCATGCAGCCTGGACCACACTGACACGTAACTATCAAACACCTTACTGCAGATACCTAATTTCTATGTCGTATCTATCGCTGTTTACATCTTAATGCAGCCTGGACCATAGTGAAACATAGCCGTCGCACATGATATTGCTGAAACCCAATTTCCAAATCGTATCCATCACTGTTAGTATGGTCCAGACTGCGTTTCTACCTAAACGCAAATGGTTATTGACAAAATCTTGTTTTATAAATATTTTATTTCACATGAATGATTTTAATAGCAATTTCAGCCACGTGAGGAAATACAGAAGAACCGAATCAAATACAAATCAATGGAACTGTGACTAATAATGTTAATGAATGATATCAATTATCAGTTTGGAATGTTGTACATATTTTAATAATATTATTAATTGTGCAAGTAATAATTTTCTTTAAGTTTTTCAATCAGAAATTTATTATTATTATTATTATTGGTTACGTTCTATGGCCTAACATGTATTCTCAAAACGATTGAAGGTTGAACACGTCACACACGGAAACACAGTGACGTCATACTCTCTCCATCGGGAAGTGTTTACACCGCGAGGCGGTAGGTGGTTGCAGCGGTATCGCGATCTAAATATTACCCAAATTATCCTGTGTTCCTAGCTGCTTATAAATCTAATAGTATCAACATGCACAGCTCAGCTAAAAAGAGTGTTTTTGACATGTATTTTGGTTACCATAAATAGATTGCTTAGTATCAGTTAGTTCAGTCTAAAGTGAGGGACACACTTTCTCATTAGCTTTTATTGAGAAACCGTGAACAAAGGTTTCATACAATTCTGATTTTTTATTTTACTCTATCTTGTTTGAGAAAAATCAAAATACATAAATTTAGTTGTGATAATGGGCATGTTACTAATCTTAAATATTTATACCATGCAGAAAGGAAAAAATCCAGCATTTTCAATGAAATTATAACATCACCTCTTAGTATTTCTGAGGTATTATCTAGTACAAGATTAAGGAGAGGGTCATATCCCTTGAGAACTCCAGCTGCTTCCCGTCCTCCAGCAAATTTGACTCTGATGTTTTTTTCCAAGTATTTAGAAAGATCTAGAATGCTTTCCTTGCGTTTCTTTTCCTTCTGGTCACCTTGTGGCTGAACCTATGAATAAAGAGTATACTTACAATAATTAAAAAAAAAAAACAGAAAATTTACTTGTTACATATATATAAGTATACAAGAGCTAAAGACAACTGATTGTGTAAAACTTTCACAAAATTTAATTGAAATACAAAACAATATTCCACTTATTTATCTTTTTGCAAACTGAGGATACTGATATTTTCAGCATGATAAAAAAATAACAAACAGCCACTAAATTACATATCTTCCCATTAGTTTCCTTATTCAGGTCTGCTGGAGATCACAATTCTGCTACAACATTCACTAATGACATCATAATACTGCTGTAGTCAATTGCAGGATGTATTATTTTCAAGCAGTAATTCAGTTGTACTACAGCCTGTACAATTATTTATCAAGCAGGTAATTAGGTTGTAATACAACTTGGACCATCATATGACACCATTAAATATACTTCAGAAAGTATTTCTTGTGGTGTCTTGCATTCGACTACTGCAGTATTATGATGCCAATTCCTTGCGGGATTGCAATCTCCAGTAATCCCCCTTATTCTTGCTCTCTTACCCTCCTACAATCTTTGTCAGTCTTTCTGTCTCCACCATTCACACACCATTTTTTTAAATGTTGATTCTTCTCTGACTGCTTTTATGATCCGTTCATTTCTTCAATCTTTTCTCCTCTTTCCACTTTTTTGAAGTCTCAACAAAGGATGTTAGGAAAAATTCCTTCTCCAGATTTATCTTGTCCTTTCTTCAGCAGCATCTAAAATCCTAGCTCACTTTTTCATCCTTCATCGTATTATATTATATCCTTTTTGGTTTCTTAATTTTTAGTCTCTTGCATATCAATTTCAAAAACTACAAATAAATGTTTCTTTAGGTGAAGTCACTTATGTGATCGTTATATTCCTAACAGAAAATAAAAACAACTTCAAAATAGTCTAAAAGATTATGTAATAAATAAACAAAATGTCTAGCTAGCTATACTTGGAATCACCAGACAAATAAGATGCTAAAAAAGTTGAGGAGCCAGACGACACTCTTAAAAATTATGTCAATCTGTTGAATATTCGTTGGACAATACTGGATCGGCCTACATACAAAAATGTTATATTCCATCTTGTTAAAGTGGCCATTGTTCACAATAATTGATAGTTAAGGAGAATAATTATAGTTCAACACAACATAATTAACAGCAAGGTAAAAACATGACCTATTGTCATTTGCCCATGAATAATTAACATAGCTCCATAATTGGTATGACCAGCCGAAGGATTGGTACACTTGACTTCCAGCCTCTGCCAAGCAGCATAGACCATCTTGCTGCAGGCTGACTGGGCAGGTATATCTGTTGCCTCATTTTCTGCTTACCACACAGCCACGGACCCAGCAAGACACAACCTCTATCACACAACTGAAAAGAACTAGGCCCTACAGTATATCTGATGGTCAGAGTGTTTAGTAACAGATGTTGTATCAAGAAATGTCTATAACATTTCTGGGGATTATTGGAGATCGCGATTCCGCTTGGAACTTGCATCCTCATATTGCACAAGACACTGCTAGAAATACTTTCCAAAATACATTTAACAGTTTCATGTTGGTTCATGCTGTATTACAACCTAATTTCTGCTTGAAAGTAATGGTCCAGGCTGTACTGCAACAGAATTACTGTTTGAAAATTATATGTCTTGCGTTTGACTAAAGCAGTATTTTGACGTCATTAGTGAATGTTTTTGTAGTGGAATCATGATCTCCAATGGACCCCTTTTCTGTAGTCATTTAAAAACCATGATGCAGTCTTTCTACAGTCGGGATTACTGGATTTCACAAGGAATTGGCATCATATTACTGCAGTAGTCAAATGCAAAACACCATTAGAAGTACATTTAACAGTGTCATGCTGGTTCAATGTGTATTATAACCTAATTTCTTTCTTTATTTTTTCTTATGGCTTTACACCTTGTCCATGCCATTAGAGGTGGGATGGGATTGGGAACAAGGAACAGGAAGTAATTTGGCCATGGCCTTTTTGAAGGAAGCATCCCGGCATTCGCCTGGAGTGATTTGGGAAAACGATGGAAAACCCAAATCTTGATGCCTGGATGGGGATTCCGTTAACCGTTCACCTACTATGCTCGGAACCTATTTTCTGCTTAAAAAGTCCAGGCTGTAATACAATGGAATTATTGCTTGAAAATAATGCCTCATGATTGACATCATTCGTGAACGCTATTGCAGTGGAATCGCAATCAACAGCAGATCCCCACATTCTTACTATTACTCCGCGATTCACTAAAAGTGTGTCAGAGGGTGCCTTGCGCCTATCCAAACGAGTAATTGGTTGGAAGGGATATGGCAGGAGGCGCCCATGGGCTATTGTGAGGAACCATCCCAGCATTCACGTGGAGTGACCCGGGAAAACCATGGAAAACCTAGTGTAATGTCACAGTTGCATTTGTTATTATTAATTGCTATTATAAGTGAATGTGGGATATGCAAATCAAGAACTAAGCAATCAATGTGATTTACTTTTATATTCCATTGTTGCTCAGCAGAATGACAAGAATAGCTATCTCCTATAAAGGGCAAAACTTTAAAACACTTGTAAAATTATTATTTGTACAAGGAAAATTATTTGGTCTTTGAACGTAAACTCTAATGTTCATTAAAATTAACATTTATTTAAAACAAATGTCAAATGAAAATCAGAACATTTCTGAACTGTGATGGCACCACTAGAAAATAAAAGGAATATCTTTGAAGGTGTATTAAATTGTAACAAACACATTCTTAACAAGTGTCTTCTTCGCTGAGAAGTTGGCTGGCATTAACTCTCACGAAGCTGTGGATAGGAGATCCGGTACACAAGCCAACAACAAATGTTTCCCGTAGTTGTACTCATCAGTTATGTTTCTTAGGATCTGCATGCACTGCCTACATTTGATCAATACTTTTCGTGGAAAAGTCTGATAAAGAATCTCTCTCCTGCACAATACTGACCAGACATTTGCATGACACTGATTCCACTCCAAGTGTCTTCTGGAGTCCCAGTGACTGACTTTAACCGCTAAACTCTTTACCAGCTCTTCCTGTGCATGATAGAACAGATTTCTTCACTTTCCTCACACCAGGTTAGGGATTACAGGGACCAGATGAGCTAATGTCACTCACAGCAACATTCCAAGGTCCCTTTTGAATGAACAACATCCCACTATTTGTCACTTGTGTAGTCTTGGAACATTTTCTGCGTGGATATACCTGTGTTCCATTTCACTAGTTTATGTAATTTGTGATACAAACCTATTCCCCAAGATGGCGTTTATGAAAGCTAAATGGCTTAATGGAGTAGCATGGATTTCTCACCATCTTGTAAACCAGACTGCCCCATCAGGAGATGCCTATCGATGAGAAACATCGGTACTTGGACAGTATGTGGTACTGGCACCAAATCATACAGAAAGTTATGATCAAATGAATGCCGTGCAAAAACCCAATGGAATTAATGTCAACATGAGCAATCTATGCCTCCAGACTTACTGCACATATAATTTTAAAATATTCAGAGACTTAAATGCTCTTGCTCTATGATCTCTCCAAAGTGACATCCAGTAGAATTTTATCACGGGACCACAAAATAGAAATTATCATTACATTTAAAACTAGCATACTATGGGATTACTGGAGATCGCGATTCCGCCAGGAGTTGTCATCATAATACTGCAGTGGTCAAACGCAAGACGCCACTATAAATTCTTTCCTAAGTACATTTAACTGTTTCATTCTGGCCCAGGCTGTATTACAACCTAATTTCTGCTCAAAAATAATGGTCCAGGCTGCATTACAACGGAATTACTGCTTGAAAATAATACGCCTTGTGACTGACTACAGCAGTATTCCAACGATATTACTGAATGTTGTTGTAGCGGAATCGCGATCTCCAGTAGACCCCATACTATTGCTGCTCCTATGCATTAAAAACAAAATATTGCTGTTTTTTGTAGGTCCGAGTGAAAAACGGAACCATTATGGATTCGCTCATTTGTCCAACCATCTGTCACACACTTATAACTTTTGGATCCTTCAACCTAGAAATGAGTTACTGTGGACTTATCAAATTTTTGCCAACCCTAACTTAATAACATGAAAGTTTTAAAAATCATGGGGTGTGTTAATAATTGAAGGGGATTACTGGAGATCGCGATTCCGCCAGGAGTTGTCATCATAATACTGCAGTGGTCAAACGCAAGTCTCCACTATAAATTATTCCCTAAGTACATTTAACGGTTTCATACTGGTCCAGGCTGTATTACAACATAATTTGTGCTTGAAAATAATGGTCCAGGCTGTATTACAACGGAATTACTGCTTGATAATAATACGTCTTGCGACTGACTACATCAGTATTCCAACGATATTACTATATGTTGTTGTAGCGGAATCGCGATCTCCAGTAGACCCAATTGAAGGGGGTTTAATGGAGTGCTGAAGAAAATATTTTTCCTTAGCAGCTACTGAACAAATGAATGCAAATACTGAAGGTAAAATAAAAAAAAATTCCTACAACCTAAACAGTTGTCGACATCTACACAAAACAAAGTTACTTTTCGTGTTAGAGTTTTACCTTCGGCACTTATCATTTACCAAATAAATAAACTATAACTAAAAAAAAATATTTGTTCCTACCGTCGTCATTATCAGTGTTCCAAATTTATCATCAACTACGAAGAGTAATAGTGAATTCAAAAGAAACGAAAATTCTATTAAACTCAAATACCTAACCACGACAGGACAGGAATACAGGACACCAACAAACACCAACAAGTGCAATTATCTTTGAATTTGAAAACAACAGAGCTATCCAAAGAAAATACATACAAACACCGTACAAGAAACAAAGATAAAATCAAAATGTGCGATGTTATTACTAAAGGGATTTGAAGCATGGAGGAAGGGAATATATTCCTTCCTCCATGATTTGAAGCCCACTGACAATAAGCATTCATTTATTTTGCTAATATATAATCACATTTAAAAATATCTAATATTTTTCCAATAATTAAATTCCAAGAAGGTGAAAGTAATTAAACATAAAAAAGGTTGGCAGTCATTGGGGATTGCCGACAGAAGTTAAAACTATAGATATCATATGCCCAACACGTCATACTTATAGCTACCTATAACTGTTCCAATTAGCACGTCGGTGATGAGAACTCGTAAGATTTTACTCATCCAAAAATCACGAACGTGCCTAAAGATGTTTTCACTTCAATAACCAAAAATCTAACTTAGCCCACAACCCGTAGTAGGTTGGTCTAATCTTCCCGAAGGGGATATACCAAGCTATTGTGTGTGAGGCAGGAAGACCAATTCGTTTCCTCAGGGACCTACAGTTTAACGTGGAATCGGAACCACAAAACGTCCCGGCGCAACTCATACAATCAAATACAACTCCTAAAAATTCCTGTTCATTACGGGATCTCAACCTGCGACCGGAGAGAGAAACTTTCAGATGTAAGCGCCAGTGGCGGATCTAGGAATTTTCCGAACTGCTGCAAATGCGGAATTTTCCGCCATCTCTAACATTATTTTACCGTCCCCTTTGTTGCCACCGCGAGTGTCGCCTCCCAGATTGTCACCACCCCCACCGTCCATGTTTGTCGTCGCCCAGGGTAGTAGTAAAAATAGGGCCAATGCACAATGGTAAGCGGCTTAACCGCTGAGCTATCAGACCGCCTTGTTTTGAAATATACTTGTGCTAAGTACTATCAAAATCGGTTAAAGATTGTGAGTTTGTATGAACATCATAGGCAGAAATTAAGGTGAGGGGGTAATGGATGAGAGGGTTTAGGATTTTGTAAATCAAACGTAAACAGTGTTTTTCCATTTGTTATAAGATAAAAACTGTATGTTTGTATGATGAACATTGGCAAAAAATTAAGGAGGTGGTGTAGAGGTGTGAAGCGGTGGGTTTTTGCAAAACAAATTAGCTGTTTGTTTTAAAGTATATGTATGAAAAACTCCATCGAAATTGGACAAAAACTGTGGTGTGTACAAAGATTTTTTTTTATCAGAAACCTTCCCAGGTATTTTAAAAAATATTAATTCAACTTCTTCTGTCGCCAGACCAAGCCATACAATCCACAGGAAGGAGAGGGGGGAAAAATCAGACAACCAACACTATATTAGTTTGTTTGATCAAATGCACGCTATAGCTCACATCATTGAACTGTCATTCATCTTCAATTACTGAACAGTGTTCAGAGATTAAAATTGGCCAGGATCACCAGAATACAATAGTAACTCTGTAGTGATCGAGGTCAATCACTTGCCTAAAAAGCCCACACTTCTCAAGTCAGTATCCAGGGTGGGCGAGCATGAAATAGTTAAGCAATAACAGAGTGCTACGACCAGGAGAAGTAGCACGCCGATCAGCAAGTCGCCAGTTGCCAAACGCCAGTAATTATTGCAACCTGGGAAAATGACTTCAGCAGATTAGCGACGAGCAGGGGTGTCCAGGATTTTGGTTTGGGTGTGGGTTTGATCGGGCAACGGTAATCTTTATAGTCTCCTTGGAATCGCGTCCCCTTAAAAGAACAGGAAGAGCTAAAAAAAAAAAAGAATCTCCAAAATTACGATGTCGGGGTTAGACCAAGATACTTTTTTTGGGGGGGGGGCGGCTTGAACACCCTAGCCCCCCTGGCGAGGAGTATTGCCCTCACCACGCAGTGGTAAAAGGAGGGGGAAGAACCTAATTAAACCCTTGGGGTAGCAACAGTAGGGTTTGTCTGTCTAGCTGTTTCAGCGTACCACATCGTCGCGGACGCCGAGGGCATCATCGCCAGCGCTGCCGGGCGGCGATCGGAGACAAGATGAGGATGCCGGATGTCTAACAAAAAGGTGGGCTCTACTGTGATAGCGGGATGTTGACAATCAGACGGTCAATCATTAGGTCACCATCATGTGGGCATAGTCTTGTAGATATATTATCAATATTCCCTCTTGTTTGGGCTGCGAGGCGCCCATCAGTTACATGCTTGCCTTTGCCCTTCGCCCTATCGCTAATGATCCAGTCAAACACATTACCATTCTGTTATGAAGCCAAATAGACATTGTATATGCCATCGGATTACTACTAACGTAAATAAAGGTGCAAATATATTATTGCCGTTTACAGTAATTTATCCTAGCCCTCTCAGCCATTCCTATAATAATATCTGAATGTACTGAGCCACATAACCTGTCTGGTTTTGCAACAGGGACCTATGATGAATATTCACAACAGAACCATGGTCGACTTCCATGCTCGACCTTTATCCACGGCTCCAGTAGAAGCTTAACCTGTCCGCTCATGTCGATCGTCTGACAATGTCACTACAACTCTCAAGGTTTACTTCTACTGTTACGACATATTTCGCAATGGTCATCAGAGAGTGCAGGCCTCTACTTCTATTGTTATGCCGACCGAAATCCTGGCAACAGTGTCAAAGCTGTTAGCTCTTGCATTCACTATCTATGCAGGTTTGCATCATCTGTGAATCATTATTATCGTCATACGTCTCCAGTTTCCCGGGTGCGGTGTGAGAGCCCTCGACACTTTTGTTTTTCCAAGTATGCTGGAGGAGTAACACCTCATGACAAAGCTTTGGATCAACTGGCTCTGGTCCAAGTAAAAAAAAAACTGGCTCTGGTTGATAGCATCACGTGAGGGCCCCTTGGCAGGGTAACGGTGAAGACCTCAATGGCAGAGTCAGCAGAGAAGGAGACCTTCACAACAGCGGAGCTGGCGGAAGAGGCATCCTACTACCCAAGGCACTACTGTGAGTACAACTTGCTGCCTTTAAAGATTGGTAGGAGACTACCCAAAGCTAAGGGAATTAACCCTAACATAAAATCCTCTTTAGGGTTAGGCCTAACAAGGCAGTAAGAAAGAGTAATTGAAGATAGCTTTCGAAGACAGAAAGAGCCATCATCCGTGAATGACCGAGAAAAAAAAAAGAGCCCTTGGTTGGAGCAGTAGTTTTATATTGCTTAAGACACGGTTTCAGTGAGAACATTATTTCCAATAGCTGACTGCGTCCCCCTTTCCGTCACTAAAATGGTTCACCCAGACCACAGAAGTCCACCAGTTTTGTGAACCAATACCCACACTTCTCTGCTACATCGTCTAGAATAAATGAAGGATTTTCCAATCTATTCCTACCACCTGCCCAATGCGCCCTGTTCAGCTGAGTTTTTTTTCATACTGTTATTGTATTATAATACTCAGATGTTATGCCAATATATTTACGCATCACATCTTCAGTAAGAAATTCCTTCCCTGTTATACAATCATAGATTGTCTTTACTTTTTTATATCTGTGAACATAATAAGCTACCTCTTCCTGGCATTTATCTTCATTCCATATTTTCCTAACCAACTACATATTCTTTCCAGGTTACCCTGCATCTGTCCACTGTTTCCACTCATTTTTGAATGTGTTATATACAGTTAAGTTATCTAAATAGTAAACTGATTTTTAGATTTTGATGATTTTCCATCATTAGTGATTGATTTTAATTTTGATCAGAACTGTACAATGATCAAAAGATTGTTTTAGTGGTTTTTTACATGTTTTAGATTTAATTACATGAAGTAGGTTGGAAGGGGAAAGGGAAGCGTGTAGGGAAATTGCCACTGGAGCGAGTGCTCCATCGCAATTTTATTAATTATTATTATTATTATTCTCTGTACATTAACCTGCAAGGATGAGATCCAACGAGCGTAATTTGAGAAGTAGTCATATGAGAGTCTGACTCCATACTTGCACCGTAGGAAGGTTGTTGACATGATATTCCAGGAGAAATGTCGCTTTGGAACCGGGGGAATGTCAATGTCAGAATTTACTTTATTATTATTATTAATGGAAATATTACAATTTTTGTTGAGTATTCAGATCAGAAGACATTAAATTATACATCGGGACAATTTGGTAGGCACGTGTTGCAACGTCGGCAGAGGTTGTTTGTTCAGCAAAGCGCTGATCTGCTTAGTACTAAATGCCGATCACTGACGTCAAAACAAGTCTTCTTCAGAGCTTCACGACGTAGACTCACTCTCAGTATAGTGACAGTCATGGGGTAAATAACATCTTTAGCCGCTCCCACCTGTTAGCTTAGCCTGCCAGAATGTAATTACCAACCAGAGACTGATAGATTTTATCCAACTTATCATTATGTTAACTTATCCTGAATTGACACTAGCTCGGAACTCGTCCTTGTAGCAATCTCGCATTGTCTGTATTATGCAACTGTTAGTAATCTATTAAACAGGATTTTACCAGTTAAATGTCTTCGTTCCATTGCTGAAATTAGTTGCCCTTTCAACTTGCACCTGCTATTATCTTGCAAACTTTGTAAACTATTAATCACTATAATCAACGGATCAGTACCGGAAATACCGGTGGTGTCAGCCTGACTTAATATTAATTTTGGAAAGACTTCAAGACAAGAAGAATGAAGAAGCATCAAGATGATAGGTTAAATCTGATCACCGCAGAAGAGAGAAGATGAAGAGAATAGTTAGATATCCTTCAGGTCAGACAACTAAACGCCCACAGTCATAGCCAATCAACAGTCAAACCATTGGCCCCTTACAATACAAGGTCAATACCAAAAGTAGTAGGACTGATTTAAAAAAAAATTATTGAAGAAATGTTTTCAATTCCTTAATCCTCTTCGAAATGGCACCCTTGGGCAGCTACACACTTAGAATTACACTGCTGCCATTGGCCGTACGCCTTGTGGAAGTCTGATTCGGTGATGCTGTTGAGAGCCCTCGTCGATGGTGCTCCTGAATCGAGTCAAACCGATGTCCCTTCAGCTGCCTTTTCATCCGTGTGAGTAAAAAAGTGTCAGATGGAGCCAGGACAGGACTGTAAGCGGGGTGCAGCAACGTGGCAATGTCGATACGGTTCAACAGTTGCCTCATGACGGCGCGCCTTGGCACGGTGCATTGTCGTGAAGCAGAGTCCATTTGGCGGAGATGACTGGTCGGACGCGATTCACTCGATCTCGCAGGCGGGCTGGCGCTTGCACGTAAAAGTTCGAATTGACAGTTTCCCCAGGGGGAACGAACTCCTTACGAATTTTCCCCCAAACGGTCAAAAAACACGACCAGTATTGTCTTGATGTTTGATTTGCTCATGCGAGCCTTCGTTGGACGAGAGAACGTGGAAGGCATCGGTTGGCCCGAATCGGCGTTGCCACGTTGCTGCACCCCGCCTACAGTCTCAATCTGGCTGCAGCTGACTTTTTTTTTTATTCCCACGGGTGAAAAGGCAGCTGAAGGGACACCGGTTTGACTCAATTCAGGACGATCAAGCAGCATCGACGAGGACAGTCAACAGCATCCTAGAATCTGACTTCCAGAAGGCGTACGGCCGATGGCAGCAGCGTAATTCTAAGTGTGTATCTGCCAAGGGTTCTATTTCGAAGAGGATTAAGGATTTGTAAACATATCTTCAATAAAAAAAAATTAAAAAATCAGTCATACTACTTTTGGTATTGACCTTGTATGATTAAATGATTTTTGCACATCATTCCAATTAAGTTCTTGTTTTAGAGTAACCCAATCAAAATGTTCAATATCATTGTTATCTACAGTTCACTCTTATAAATAATCTCTGCAGTTACTGTAGAACTTTTAAACGTGATTCACGATATCTGCACGATTTATTGCACCTTGTTGTTCTAGCTGGCTTATACTTTTAGGGATAGTTAAAGGAAGAAAATTATTTTCTAACCGCTCTTGGCACTGAAATTTTGAATTATTAACTTCATTTGCTGCTTCGATTGCCGAAATTTTGTCACCTTCAATAGGTTTTATAGAGTTTTGAAAAAGAGCTGCTCAATTGTGTACAAACTCTAGCTAAATTTTTGAAGATTCTTCTTCAAATAAAGTCTTCTATAATTCTAGGACATTTATTCTGTGATAGAAAGTAGGATTTCAAAGGATCATACATTTTCAAAATTCTTTCGACAACTGGCACAGCGCGTTTTACTGTATCCAAGTATTTTCCGGTATTCGACTTGCGCAGTTTCACTAAATTCTTTAAGTATTTCAGCGCGCACAGTGTATATATAGAAATAAGAGTATATTTTAATAACAATATTTTCCACATCTACAGGCAAGTCAGCAGTTGTTAGAATGGCGTTCTGTAAGAGTATAATCTGCGCTGCACAACCAACACCAATAATGTTTTGATTAAGGTTTTTGTTTAATTTATAAAAAATATTGTTTGAACCTCTTCTCGCTTTTCCTCCGAAATTTGTGTTCGTGTTGTCTGCACAATATGCAATCATTTTACGTTTTAAATTGTCTTTTTTCCAAAATATTAATAATGGAACTGAAATTTTTTTCAGAAGTTTCGCCGGGAAAAGAAAAGAAATATAAAATTTTAATTTTTATTCTAGTTTCCGAATCAAAAATCTAATAATGGTTGGAAATAACTTAATATCCTTATGATTAGATGAGTCAGAATATATGCATATAAATTTAATTTTTTCTAGAATTTTGTTTAACTCTGGAAGTACATATGGGGAAAGCACATTACACACAAATGCCCCAGATTTTGTACTAGTAAGAGGAAATTTTTTTGTTGAATAACTTTTTGACAACTTGTGATGAACAGTCCATAGATCTGAAGGAATAATATGATTAATAGAATGAAAAGTCATAAGTCCTTCTGTTACTTTCATTTCTTCATCTCCATGAGCTGTTTTCCAAAAAAAAAATCTTGTAATTTGGATGAAGATGCAGCAGTATTTACATATCTTTTGTATTTTTGTGTCTCCAAGTGCTTAAAAATATCATTCTTCCCGCCGTGAGAAATAGAAAATTCACCATTACATTTCTCACATTTTACCATATAATCACTTTGGTTTTTTTAATAAAAGGAAAATCACTTCTTAGCTCATCATTGAATTTGTATCCAATATTCTTACTCATTATATCAATAATCTAAAAAATTAAATTATATTACAAATTTTTATGTACATATTGCTTAAAAACACAAAGTTTTCACTTCTGTCGGCAGTTCCTAATGACTGCCAATTGTGTGGGATTGTTATTCACAACCAAACCAAAATTCTAAAATTTGCTGTTTTCTCTTTGTATCACGGGTGAAATGTGTAACTAATGAAAGTTAAAGATATCCTACATTTTCATTAAAGACATGAGATGTCAGTAAGTGCAGTTTCTCTTAAATCCATTGAAGTACGCGCGCGCGCACACACAGACAAGCATTTCAAAATTTATGGTTTTGGTCTCTTTATCATCTCTCTAGATCAAGTTACTAATCTAGACAAAAAGCATCCTACATGTTAACTGGTGATAGAAGCTATCCCTATGCAAAGTTTCGTTATAATCCGTTGTTTACAGGCCCGCCGTAAGCGGGCGTGCAAGGCGTGCACCGCACGTGGGCGGCACATCAAGGGGGGCAGCAAAATGAGTGATCGAAAGTCGCCACCCCGCGATAGTTGCCCGAAGGGGCGGCAATCTCATAGTTTTTTGCCCCGGTTCGGAAATTTCCTAGATCCACCACTGGCTGTAGTTAGACAAGGGGCGGCATAATCGGGATTGCACGCGGGCGCTCTAATAGCTAGCGGCGGGCCTGGTTGTTTAGATTTTGCAGGGGATATACAGAAAAATGAATTGAGCCTTGGTTGTGTGAATTGCTATGCACTAAACCTAAAATAACTTCGTCATCAGCAAGGTTTTCCGATTTAAATTAGTTTAAAGCTTTCAGTTATAAAGTAAATAGTTAGGATTATTGTTAGTGAGGCGAAATACAAACAATATAATACAAACAATTTGTCTTAGGTATGAAAGGATGAGTGAGATGGGCGAAACGACCAGGGAGTTACGTGAAAGGATCGGGGTTCTTGAGGCTGTGGAGGCTCAGCCTGTGGAGGCGTCCGCCTGTGGTGACTCAGACTGTGGAGGATCAGCCTGCGGAGGATCAGCCTACGGAGATTTGGCTTGCGGAGGATCAACCTGCGGAGGTTAGGCCTGTGGAGCCTGTCAAGGCTCATGCTAAAGAGGCAGATTATAGTGTGTTGGAGGAAGTTGAGAAGAATGGGTGGGAGCTGGTAACAGGTCATAGGAGAAATATGGTTAATAGGATGAAGAAGCCAGACACTTCAGAAATTGTGGGTAAAAATAGGTTTGACCCGTTGCCAGAGTCAGGGGGACAAGAGCCTCATGCAGATGTAGGAGAAGGTAAGATGCAGCAGTGTTTAGGAATAAGGGCGTGCAAGGCAAAAATAGGTAAGAGTTCTGCTGCTAGGTAGTAGCCATAGGAGAGGTTTGGACCCTCTTCTGTAGGACAGGTTAACAGGTCACAAGTTTTTTTTCAAACCTAGTGTAACGTTAGGTCAAGTAATAGAGGATATAGTTCACTTTGAAGGAGTTTCACGAAGGATGATAGTGGGAGGTGCGGCGAATAGTGTTGATAGAAACGCGAGTTGTATTATAAGGAGTAACCTGAGGAAGATGATGGAGGCAGGGTGAAACTCATGCATGTCCTAAGTCGCCATGACCAACCACAATTGAACTACGCTGTGAGGTGGATAAATGTGAAACGGAAATGCTACTTGCGAAAGGCATTAGTTCTGTGTTGGGATTGTGCCTGTGAACACCACTGGTAGGTGGGGTTTCACCAGGCATGGCTTACACTTAAATAGAAGGAGCAAGGAGGGTACTGGATGTAGTCTCCCGAGAAGACTACATCCATTCTCAACGCCGAGAAAGACTTCGTTCCTATATAAGGAGGGTACTTTCCGAGTTGTTAGCTAAAGCAGTAAGCATTTACAGTGATGATGGGGTCAGAAATGTGGCGTTTCTAGGTTAGGGGCTGCTGGCGAATGGCTGGAAATAAATGATCAAAATGATACCGTTGGTAGAACCACGATGGGAAAAATTACAGATGTTAAAGAAATAGATGAAGTTGCTGAAACAATAACTGACTCTGTAGAACTGGGAAGGGGAGGTTAACGCTGAAAATATAAAGCCAGTAATAAGGGTGTTACGGGTGAACTGTAGAAGCTCATTTATCATTTCAGTTTCTTAATGTGTTCTGCAGTAATTTCCAGAGACAAATCATGCAGCCCTCCACTGTCCCCATTTGTACCCAAAATGTGGGTCCTACACTACACCACAATATTGAAGCAATTGTCTGACAAAAGTTTTGTAACTCAGTTCCCTCACTCCCTTTTCGTCATCCTCTCCTACCACTTGCACCATGTACCAGTTTAGTTTATCATGAAATGTTATGCTAAGATATTAACATTTCAAGTCTTCAACAAGCCCATTTCCAGTGATGATGGGATCAGGACTGTGCCTTTTTTTAGGTTAGGGGCTGCTGGTGAAGGGACAAAAATAGATTATCAAAGTGATACTGATTGCAGATTCACGATGGGGAAAGTCACAGATGTTAAAGAAATACATGAAGTGGCTGAAATAATAACTGACTGCGGTAAAAGTGGGAAAGAGGAGATAAATTCTGAAAATGTAAAGCCAGTAGTAAGGGTGTTAATGGTAAACTGTAGAAGTATAATGAACAAAATAATCGAATTTGCAAACTTAATAGAGATATATGAACCACAAGCAATAATAGGAGCAGAAAGTTGGTTAAAAAAAAGAAGTACTAGACAGTTTTTCCCGATGGTTACAGAGTGTACCGCAAAGTTAGAGTAGCAATTGGTGTAGTAGTTTTCATTCTAGTAAACAAAAACTACCACAGTTAACTATAGTTCATAGATAATGAGCATGAGTTACTTGTGATAGATTTCTGTGGTAATAAAAAGGAAAAAATTGGTGTGTTGGCTGACTACCGCAGTGGTAGAATGACAGATGAGGATAAGGATTTTGGGGAGAAATTAAATTCATACTCAGATTTCAGAGGTGAGAATAGAATGGTCATTATTGGTGGGGATTTGAATTTACCAGATGCAAACTGGGTAGGGATTTGCAAATACCTTAATAAGGGAAAGAGTATTTACACAAGCGGCAGGGCAGAAGAGTAGGGGACAAAATATTTTGAAGAAAGCTCAATGATAACTTAGCGGGGTATCAAGTAACCGAAGGAATAAGCGATCATGAAGCAGTTCTGCTGGATATTAGAGACCTCAGTGAAACAGCAGCCAAAATAGAAGGGGGAAATAGGTACAATTATAAAAAGGCACAGGTTTCGAATTTGAAGAGATATTTCAGAGAACTTTTCTGCTAACGGAAGGATGGCACAAGTACAGTAGAGTCAAAGTGGGAAGAGTTCAAGGAGAAAATAAGAAAGGGGGAAGAAAACTTTATTCCAAAACAGAAAATAAAGTAGAGAACCTGCGTAATATAATAAGGAGGTTAAAGAAGACAACGAAACAGAGTTAGGAGACAGCAAGGTAGTTGGGAATATTTAAAACAACTAAACAAGGACCTAAAATTAGCTAAGAAGGTGGCTAAAGATGGGTTTATGAAGAGTATTGTCAGTACAAGGGGAACATTGTCTGATGTAGAGTGTTGAGGCGCTTATAGATATGGACGGAGAAGTTTCTGAGGATTTGAAAAAGGCAGAGATATTAAGTAACTGGTTTAGTGAGAACATTAGGGACAATGAATCAGAAACGGGGGGATCTTAGTCGAAGAATGAGTTTAACAACACAGTTAGAAATGAGTAGACCAAGGAATTTGAAATTCATCCTGAGGATATCATGAAGGAACTAAGAAAGCTGACAAAACAAAGGGGCTGGTGTAGATAATATTACTACAGATGTCTTAAAGATCGCCGGATGTGACATTGTACTTTATCTTGAAACATTATTTAAATTGAGTCTGAAAACTTGCTGCTTACCAGAGGACAGGAAAAGTGCGGTAGTATTGCCGTTACATAAAGTAGGTGGTTTATTTATTTCGTTTGGCAGAAGTAATACAAAAACAGTAATTAAATTAACTTACAATAAATATAACTATTGCTAAAGACTGATGTTTAACGATTGCAGCCATTCAATTGCTTGTGTTGTTGCTTCGTGAATCTGATTCATTGTACTACTGAATCTCCTGAGAGGGCATTCCATGGCGATGTGGTGAATGGTTTGCTCATAGTTACCGGAGTCACAAGAAGGATTCTCTGCCATTCCCCACTTGTACAACCACTAGTTGCATCTACCGTAAGTAGGTGGTGAGAAATAGAGTCGAAAATTGTATTACAATCAGTATGACATCAGTGGTAGGTAAATTAATGGAGAGATTGATATGCAACCACATCAGAAATACTTGTGAGGAACGTAAGTGGTTTTCAAGTAGGTAACATGGCTGTAGGCAAGAACATTCATGCAAATCTCGGTCGGATATATGCAAGATATTTCAAATGAAATGTACAAGGGAGGCCAAGTTGATAGTGTAGCACTAAATCTTTCATAGGATTTTGACACAGTGAGGCATAAAATGGTAGTTAATAAGATAAAAACTATTGGAGTGGATGAGAAAGTGATTTATTGGGTAGAAGAATTTTTAATAGGTTGAAAAGAAAAAGTGAAGGTAGATAATGCAGTATCAAAAGAAGTGAAAGTAAAAAATTGGAGTGCCACAGGGTAACGTATTGGGACCATTGCTATTCATTATTATATAGTGAATAATTGTGTTGATTGTTTACTATCAGAAATTAGATTGTTTGCAGATGACATTGCTATATAAAAGGTTCAAAACAGTAATTGACTGTAAACAGCTGCAGGGTAATCTGGATAGGATATCTAGTTGGGTTGGTAAACATGGGATGAAGATAAATGCAATGAAGTATCAGCTTATTAAATACATTCATGTTTTTGCTTTGAGCTGATGTTCCTTGTCGTCGCTCTGGTGCTCTCGCTTGTTCGCGTGCTGGATTAGCCGATTCGTCTCTCGTCGTTCGCCGAGGGACGCCGCTACATAAGCAAAGTTTTGTTGTCTGACCGCCAGGCAGACTTTTTAGCACAGACTGACTCTATTTTCTCCACCGAGATATAGAGCTTTACCGCATCACGGCCCTTTCTTCGAGTGAAACCTCCAGGCTTGCTGTGTAGGGTCACTTTCAGCCCTGATACCTATCAGGTGTAAACGAAAGGTTGAAGTGACATTTCTAAGACAGATAGACTGGCGAAGATAGGATCTCCTTCCAACAAGACAGACCGCTGCGGTACCACAATGGGGCCCCGCAGCCATAAAAGGAAGTCGAATCAGAAATCACCAACACAGAAACCTAAACCACGTAACCAATCTGACGCTGTCATGGTAGCGGAGGGGTTCCTGGCTCTGCCTGACAGTGATAGTGATAGTGATTCAGGGACAGAAATAGTTAATAATGAAACCACTGCTATCACAAATTTTTCCACCTCCAACCGATTCGAGGCTCTGGATAGCGCCCCTTAAGCCGTCCTCCCCCACCCATATTTTGTTATCAAACAACAGGTTACTTGGCTTTCGTTAAAGGGATTGAAAGGGTACTGACCGGCGACCTTCACACCGCCTACCGCGGAAACAGCTTCCACTATCAGGCCTCAAATTTGAAAGATTTCAAATTCATCCTGGAGGCGATGAACATCCACAATTTCCAATATCACACATATGATGAGGACCCATTAAAAATTCTAAATATGGTTATCAGGGACCTACCAGCCGACATCTCCCGTGAAGAAATTCACGATGATCTGATCTCAAAAAAACTGTCCGTCCACGATGTACACCAAATGACATCTGCCAACCCAGAAGGTGTTCGAAAACCACTGCCACTATTTTTAATACAGCTTTACCGCTCCCTTGAGGCGAATTAGATCTATAATATTCAATACATTCTCCGCATGAAGGTGAGAGTTGAGGCGTACAGGACACCATTTGGACCCATTCAATGCCATTCATGCCAGAATTTTGGTCATGGGTCCAAAAATTTCCACATTCCACCGCAATGTATGAAGTGCGGGGGCGGTCGTCTGAGCAAATCTGCACTAAAAATCAGGATGACCCCCGTCCCCCAAAGTGCGCCAATTGCAATGGCTCACACCCAGCGAACTACAAAAAGTGCCCAACATATCTAGAAATATTGAAGAAGGGGCTCGAAATCAAACAAGCTATGGAAGAAAGGAGGAAAAATCAAAAAGAGGGCGAAAAAACACCTGACAATACCACAGGTAACCAAAACTTCAAGCTAGAAGCTAGCCAATTTCCTCCACTTTGTAATCTTCCAGTCAACCCTGAACAATCACCAATAACCTCCACGAAGTCCAGCACCAAAAACAGTCCTCCAATCAACAATAGTCCTCCCGACAACGCTTCTGACCCACCTGCAGGGGGAGCAACAGACAACTCCTCCTCGCAAAGCTCACACCAAACATCACCCTTATCACATCTCAAAGAGATCATTGACTTTTGTAAAGGCCTATTTCATACATTCATCACAACTATCCAAGACTTTAAAAATGCTTCTACAGCAGAAGCCAAACTCATGGTCATAGTCAACGCCCTTACCAACAACACCACTGGCACGAAATAAATAAAAATCGCTATCATGACATGGAATGCTGACGATATTCTTGGACAGAAAAACACACTGGAACGATTCCTTGCTGAACACGGGGTAGACATCGCGTTACTCAGCGAAACACACCTGCGCAAGGGCAGAGGTTCCAAATCAGGAACTATGCTATGTACCGAACGGACAGGCAAGATCAGCCAGGGGGAGGAACAGCAATCCTCATAAAAAAAATCGCCTAGCACATAGATCACTTGATTCTCCGGCTCTCGTGCGTGTAGAAGCTATGGCTGTTGAGGTCGGACTAAATGGGCAGGCAATTAGATTCGTAACAGTGTACCACCCTCCCGGCTGTAAAATTCCGGAGATCGACCTGGTAGCACAGACCACAGCCGACAGAATAATCCTGGGGGGCGACTTCAACGCCAAATCTCCGGTATGGGGATGCAACGCTCTCAACAGCAGCGGCCGTACCCTCCTTGATTTTACTAGCAAAATCCCCCAGGTTGCATCCACTGTATACAACGACCTCGATTCTGGTATTATGTATTGATACTGCCGTACGCCCACCAGAGAGTAAAAAATTCCCTCTAAACAGAAACTGGCAAAAATACAAAGAACTAGTAAACAGCCATATGACAGAACAGCCTACCTTGAACACCAAGCAACAGATTGACAGGCAGATAGATTATTTGGTTGCTGTAATAAATGAATGCGCGAAGAAAGCTACTATAAAAATCACCCATGACGCGGGGAAAAGGGACCTTTCACAACACATTTCGGACCTAATGAAGCTTAAAAATCACCACCGCAAACGCTGGCAAAAATACCGAGACCCACAAGACCGAAAAATTATTAACAGATTAGCTCACGACATAAGATGGCACCTGCAAAAACACCAATTTGATTGCTGGAATCGCACCCTCCAACGGGATCTATTCTGGAGACTAATAAGATCACGGCCGGCCTCGGTAGCGTAGGGGCTAGAGTGCTAGCTCCACGTGCCGAAGGCCGCCGGTTCGAATCCGGCCGCGGGCATGGATGTTAAGTGTTGTGTGTCTGTGTGAATGTCCTGTCCGTCCTGTGGCGTCCATACATTGGAAAAAATACACATTGAGCTGGCTGTATGGCCTCCGTTGCCGAATGCCATTAAAAAAAAAAAAAATAAGATCACGCAAAGAACAGCCCCAGCCGTCAAAGCCACTACATGGGCCAAACGGCATTGTATACACAGCGCGGGAGAAGGCGGAGGCCATGGCCAACACTTTGAAACGACAGTTCCAAGAACATGTCATTGATGACGAGGAAGGTGATATCCATAAGGAAATAGTGATTAAAGAAGTACCTCGTGTACTGAGGCAAAGTGACTTCAATCGTTAGGGCACTTTGCAATAAAAAAAATCCCCGGGTCCCTGCGGCATCAGAGCCACTCGCCTCAAAAACCTCCCACAATCCGCCATAGACCTACTTACTCACATATACAACTCCTGCTTTAAACTTTTTTACTTCCTAACCACCTATAAAATCGCTAAAACCATTACTCTTCCTATACCTAACAAGAACCAACCTTTTCCGCAAAATTACCGACCTATATCCTTACTAGACATCATCGGTAAAATCCTTGAGATCCTTATAAATACCTCTCTTCAAAAATTCCTCAAAGACAACGACATCCTTATCCCAGAACAATTTGGCTTCCGTGCACAGATCAGTACCACCCACCAAGCTGTCCGACTGGTTGAAAAGATCTGTAGGACGCGCTCCATCAGGCACCATACAGGCGCTGTGATGATAGACACTGAAAAGGCATGATGGGCTTATATTTAAATTATATATATATGGCTACCCAGGCCATTTGCTGAAAATTATCACAGCTACCTCCGGGGCAGGAAGTTCGTTGTCGTGGTGGAAGGGATTGCCAGCCAGTTCAAATCAATTGAAGTTGGCGTACCCCAAGGTTAGGTCATAGCTCCAATACTATACAGTATTTATACAAATGACATTCCCCACCAACCAGGCGGAGAAATAGGCCTCTATATCGATGACACAAACGTCTTCCGATCCTCTCGCAATAAAAACTTCATAGCACGCAAACTAACATAACATCTGGATCACATCACGGAGTGGTGCAATAAATGGAAGATAAAAATAAACGCAGACAAATCCCCGGCCTTCATGTTCTTTACAAAAATAGCACCTCCCGACGAACGTGTGTCAATCGGCGGTAAGAACCTAACAAAATAGTCAGAGTCATAACTGACGCCCCCGGTACATAACAAACGCACAGATACAGAACGACTTAGAAATACATAAAATGACAGACTACATAAAAGACGAGTCCTCAAAATTCTATAATCAAGCACAAGCTTCGCCCCATCAGTTCATCAATGACCTAGATCAAGAAATATACGACGCCAACTACAACAGACCGATACTGACCCTGACAAGAAACTACAGATACTGGAAAAAAAACTTAACATAAATTAAAAACCATAACCATGACTTAGCTAAGACAGCCATTTCGTAAGCCCCTAAACAGAAAAAAGTCAGAGGACATCAGCGTCCTGGAACTTTAGACACTACTTTGGCGCAGGCCAAGACAATTGACGGTCGGTCGGTTATTAAATACACAAATAAAAAATTAAAGGTTGATTATGATTATAAGGTGGGGAAAGAATTGTTTGTTGAAGACTTGAAATGTAAATACCTTGGCATTAAATTTGATAACAAGCTTATGATACATTGGACAGGTAGTAGGAAAGGCTTGAAAATCTTGCAATTGTTGGAGAGAGTGATGAGGGGATGTACGAGAGAAGAGGGTTAAAAAAGTTTGGTCAGACCATTGCTTGAATATGGTAGTGTAGTATGGGACCCACATTTTGACTATCTAAAATAGGAGTTGGAGAGGGTGCAAAAAAGGGAAGCCAGATTGTTATCGTAGAACGCAATCAGTAACAGGTATGATAAAAGAGCTGGAATGGGATTCATTGGAAGACATGAGGAGAGTGAAGTGGGTCATGGGATGTACAAGGCGTATATTGGTGATGAGGCATGGAAAGTTTTTGGTGTAATAATCAAAAGTAATGTATGGAAGGGAAAAGATGACCATGACCAGAAGCTGGGACTCGATTTCGGGCACAAGGGTGTAGGAAGATTCCCTCTTTTAAGTAAGGGTGTCAGGGATTCGAATAAGTTACTAAGAGAAATGATGAATAATTTCCAAATACGTTGAAAGAATTTAAAGTTACAATTTATAGAGGGCAAATGCAGATGGGTACAGAAAGGGGTAAGATGGGTGTGTAGGGAAATTGGCACCGGAGCTTGCGCTCCATTGCAATTTTAATTAAATATTAAAATCCAAGTTTTATGGTTTTGGCATCTCTATCATTACAAATAATCTACTTGAAATAAATTTCATGTGCAGACACAGTCTTCTAGAATGTTACTATACAATACAGATTTTTTCCTCTTCTATATGTGGTCTGAAGACATCAAAAAGTAAAGTGAATAATTGCTATTACTTAATATCCAGATAATGTGTATGTGTATGTGTTTTTCATAAGCTTTTTTTCCATCAGCTGTTAGGACTACTGTGTAATTATCAATTTGTAAAATCGGTGTAACTTTTTGCTCATTGCTTAGGTGCTCCAAATTTCGATTGTAATCTGTATTTAGCAGCCAATAAAAGCAAACGTGTAAGTTGGTAGTTACTGTCTGATGCCAATGAGTGGCGTTACTAATTTGAAACTACGAAGGAAACAGAAGTAATCTGAAGTTTGAAATATTACATTTCTCACACCATCACAAATTTACGAACGGCTTAAAACACAGTGTATTGATGAAACATCGTCAAATATTGCTTTAAAATGAAGTAAGGCTTAAAAAGATGAATCAGTACTTGAGGGGACTTGAGCTTCTGACATCCGACCCGACAACATCTAAAAGGTAAAAAAATCTTCTTCTCAGCCAATATCGCCACATGAATGAAATCCAATATGGCCGCGATGAACAGCACAGGAATTGCAGTTGGAGAGAATTATCGCCCAGATGTAGGAATATTATAGATGGAAGCGGGGGAACAAAGAAAAAACAATGAATTAAATGTACAGAAACAATATGGAGTGGTGCAATATGAGTGAATAAATAATAATGGGTCAACTGGAAGTTGAGGCCAGTCGGATGCCTGGATATGTTTGTAATCTGCGGGGTTCAGAAAGGGTTGCAGTTTCTGGCGGGGCTGAAACGAAGCTCCGGCTCTGCAAGTGCGAAACATGAGCATGAAATCGCACCTTTGCTTCCACTTGCGCAAGTTTTAAGGAGGACGCTTTGTTTACATTGCAATCAGGGGCGGCCCTAGGGCGGTGCGAGCGGTGCGACCGCACCGGGCGCCGTCATATGGGGGGCGCCGAAAATACAGCGAGAGATCGTCTGCGCAAAAAATCGAAAACAAATTCTGAAATAACTTAGCTTGCTGTTCATATATTATTTTAACACACGTCATCCAGAAAAGTTTATAAAAGAGTTTCAGCTTAATACATAGTCGTATGTCATCGAATTCGAGTTGCTACTCGAGTCAGTTCGAGTTACTCGAATCATGAAAATCATAACTCGTTCCAAAGTTAGCACCCTCCGGTGCCGCGTCGCTCCTCCCGCACCTGTTTCCTGCCTTTTTGGCTGTAGTTTTGAAGTTCATGCATGCGGGTACATGTGCATGGGGCGAGATTCAATCTATTTATCTCTTTCTACTATATTAGATCGTCGGTGATTACAATTAACGTTGGTGGTATCGTAAATATTAACAAAGCTTATCTGTCTTTTACAGAAAAGACATGTCACTAATCTAGGGAAAAAAAACCTGTATGGCCTACAACGCTTAAAAAGAAAACAAAACCAAGACGAAACTGAGAAGACTTCAAAATTGTTAGCAGATTTTTGAATCGTCGTCACCAGAGCTAGTTCAACACGAGACGGAGGAAACCTTTTAATGGAAGTTGTTCAGACGAGTCTCATGATAAAGAGCAGCATGTGCAAGAAGATTTATCTATGGCTTGAACGTCGTCTGCTGTACAAAATATTACAAATGGGTATACAACTAATATCACCACAGTCGCCTTTTCAAAGTACAAATTATGACAATATGTCAAAATTGTCGCTCACTGGCTCTGCTGGCAGACATGAAATAATTATTCGAGCATCGAAAAAATCTAAGAAAAAAAAGCTTGGACGTCATTTTTCAAATACGCGATTTCAAAGAGTAACACCAAATGGAGGAACTTATAAAAGCAGATAACTTGTTTATACTAAATCTTCATATAAAGTATATTACTTATGTGTTGTTTATTCAACAGAAGGTCTCACTTTTATTTTAAATGATGTCTTGTTCAGAGAAAGCTTTGGATCTGAAATACTAAATACTTCTAATGATGGTAACTTCCTTGGTATATTGCAACTGCTAGGAAAATATGATCCTGTGATCATGGAGCATCTCTGCCGTATTGCTTAATGAGCCTAATGTCTTATTATATTGTCAAATGTATACAAAACGAATTTAGTTCGTAATAAAAGACTATGGTTGGGTCATCTAAATATTTTTCCATCATACTAAATTGAACTCGTGATGTAAGTCAAGTCGAAAAATTATCTTTGACATTGATTTTGTTGACACTAAAGAAGACGAAGTCTAAGTGCGCTAGTATTTCGCTGTGCATACTTTTTTTTTTTTTTTTTTTTTTTTTTTACTTGTGGCTTTACGCCTCGTCGACGCCTAAGGTCATTAGAGGCGGGATGGGGACAAGGAACGGGAAGGAATTCGGTCATGGCCATTTTGAAGGAAGCATCACGGCATTCGCCTGGAGTGATTTGGGGAAACCATTGAAAACCCAAATCTGGATGCCCGGACGGGGATTCAAACCCGCGATCTCCAGAATGCGAGGCCAGAAGCTGAGCTTACAATCCGTAAAGTGACTCTTCAGGACCTGGGAGCTGGACTCACTGCCCTGTTTATCATTGATACTTTGCAATAGTTCGATTTGGATATGAACGATTGTCAAGGCCAAAGATATGGCAATGGATCCAATATGGTAGGAGGAAACAAATGTGTCCAAAGCTAAATTCTGAACCAGTGTCTTCGAGCATTTTTAATCCATATAACTATCATTAAATTTGGTAACAGTAAGTGCCACCAAAACATCAGTTAAATCGGTTTCCTTGTCCGGATTTCTTTAAAGAATATTTGTTTTATTCTCTCAATCAACAAAGCGATGGGAAGTGGTATTCAGGCATTTAGAAGGACTATCGCCAAAAATTTGCGAAACACGTTTCAAGAATAGAGTTTCTAGCATCGCTACAGTTTGTTATCACTACTCTTCAGTTCGTGACTTCCTTCTGAAACGAATTATTCGGTTGCAGCAACAGAAGCCTTGTCATTTAGCCAGATCATGGAGCAATTTGAGTTCATAATTACAGTGGTGACTTGGTAAAATACATTGTTTGAAGTAAACATTACAAACAAAGGCTATGCAGACTGAAAGTGGATTGATGAAACTCTTCACAGTTGCTGAAAAACAGCTCGGAATTTGAGAAAGAGTACCGGATCTGATAACAGACAGCTAGAGAAATTGATTCTCAGACCGGAACACTTCCTATTATTAACCCAGTCAGATGCCTAAGAAAGCAAAGAATTTTTGAGTATGAGCCATATATGAGATAGCAACAGATCCAGAAGAATTATTTACAATGAACGTGTTTTAGTATATGATCGATACAATTTAGAATGTGTTGGTCACTCTATTTGCACAACTTTCCAAGGGCGTAGGCAGGATTAGCTTCAGAGTGGAGCAAAAAAAATGTGAAATAATTGTTGAAATTGGTTTTAACTGGGGAAAAAAATAAATGCATTTAATCTGTATAAGCATTAGTCTGCGAGGGTTCTGGCAAAAGTTTGGTAAAGTTTATTTTTCGGTATTAAAAGTGGGAATTTTTAACTTAATATATTTTCTATTTTTATGTATTTTAAAAATTTTATTAAAAACTGTGAATTTGACGTGTAAGTGTAGTGAGCACTGTGTTCGCGGCTTTGATCGAGTGGAATTCATAAAGCTTTCACATACATATTCTTATCCGAATCCCACAGGAACTGCTATTTGGAATAAAAGTAGGTGGCCAACACATTATTCCAAATTTATCCTAAGCAGTTCAGTCGTTTCGACGTGATACAGTAAAAACATACAAAAAAAACCCAACATTTTTACATTTGGATATAAAAACTGTATGTTATCTTCAGTCTATCTATATGGACACCTTAATCATGAATAAGCGATTGCTCATTTGGGTCTCCACAATGAGATCTTCCACCACCTGAAAAACTTGCTAGGGCCGTCTCTGATTGCAATATATGTTTTATTTAGGTTTTGTTTTCTATTTATACAAATGTTGGTCGATCGTTGCTTAGATAACAACACCGTGGTTGTTTTTTCTTACGGTTCTGCGCGGTGTTGTTATGAGTGAGCGACAAATTGGAAGTGTAAACTTGCAAGCAGCGTTGCCAACTTAACATATTTTTTACCCCTAAAATCGACAAAATTAAGCGGTAAAACCCCTAAAAAATTAATACCATAGTTTGCTTAGTAACTTTCGTTATTTATAAATTATGCAATATTTCGAACATTGTTTCGTTTTGCTCTGATGGTGCAGAGTTTTTGAGATCCATTGCAATTAAATTAAACATTAAACAAATTTAACCTTTTAGTAGGTGGATTAATAGTTATGCAATATCCACCATTTCACTGCATTGTGAATAGGACCTTTATCACACGTTGTAGCATTTCAATACATAACCTTACTACGCAACTTATTTTTAACAATATTATAGATACAAAAGGCGGGGTCGAAATTGTAATCGTGATTAATACTAGGTCAAACTCTGAAATGTTTTCAGAATGTTAATGCCAGCTGCGTCAAAATCATCTGAATAAAAATCAGCTGAGCATATTTTATTACTCAATTGGTATTACTCGGACTGGAGGTAATTTTTGTTTCCAAAAATATTAGTAGCTACGTTGTATGTTGGTTTTGATTTGTACCAACCTTTCGGTGCAAATCACAATCATTGTCAATATTGTTAATCAAAAAATTGCATATTGACACACAACAGCACAGACAACTCGACAAGAAATTTGTAAACAATAACAGCAACATTGTTGCACGTTGCTTCAATAACCAAGTCTCGTACATACCGTAGGTAACCAAAAGTGGTCTACTGTATGTCTATGGTAAACACTAAACACCGAGTCTATAGTGACTTTTTTTAAAGAAATATTAATCAGAACATAGATATTTTACTTTGTGATCAGAAAAAAAATAGCCACAGAGAAGTCTGAATTCCTAGTAACAAGGTACTGTACTTGATGCTATTTTAATTCTCAACAAATTCAATAAATAAATCAAAATGTCTCTAAAACAAATACCCCTAAAAATTCCCCTAAAATTTTATAGCCCCTAAAAGAATCCCATCCCGCGTGGAGACCCCCTAAATTTAGGGGGAAAACCCCTAAGTTGGCACCCATGCTTGCAAGTAAAGTACGAGCGGTAGAAAGAGGGGTGGTGGGCGTGACGTTGTAATTGTTGCTTGCAATAATGTAGCAACGCTCTGCGTGAAGAATATTTGTCTACACGTTCTTAATTAGTCAACTAATTTAATTCTCTTGTGAAATTATGCGAGTTTCTTTGTTATTGAAGGATAAAGCAAAAATAAATAAAACAGAATCTTACAGACAATGTTAATGAAAAATGTAGAAATTGTAATAAAAATATTTTTATTTTCATTGTAAATTTATTTTTTAATAATATATTAAACAAGATGACCCATGCGAACACAATGAATACTAAGGTAGGTGGGGAGGGGGTTTGTAATAGGATCAGTACCGGATTAGCCACGTAGCAGAGTTAGCAAATGCTATGGGCCTGAATAGGATGAAAGAAGAACCGCGTTATTTCTTTATTGTAATAGGCACATAGCAAAAGTCGACGCCAGTGAAGCAGTTTATTAATATCTCTGTGATATGTACTTCTGCTACCTGGCTTGGCTCTGAACTGTCTCATACGCGTGTCATTCACAGTTATTGCTTTTGCTCTTAAGGGTAAAATTCCGAAAAATTTCGTTCTTAATTTATAATGCTGCCTGAGTGTAAACCGTAATATTTTAAACGATACCTCATTTATCAATTTAGGTTAAGTGCCAATCGAGATAAATGGCTCATAACAAACAAACAAAAAATATTACGAAAATAATAATACTCTTGCCCTTGAAGGGTCGAATTCCGAAAAATTCCTTTCTTAAGATATAATAAAAGCAGAGAGCTTAATTCTTAATATGATAGCTCATTTATCTGTTTCGGTTAGATATCAAAGGAGATAAATGGCTAATGGCGCCAAAAAAAAAAAAAAAAAAAAAAAAAAAAAAAAAAAAACCTAACGGAAATAGTGATAATTTTGCACTTTAATGGTCGAATATCAAAGAAAAACCTGTGATAAAATATGATTTGATCAAAGAGACCACCTTACTCTTTAAAATAAAACTACATTTCTCTATTTCGGTTTGATATCAAGAAAGATAAATAGCTCATTAAAAATATCTAGAAATAATAATAATTTTGCCCTTTAAGGGTCGAATTCCGTTCTTAAAATATGTGATCACGGTGGAGACCTTACTCTTTAAAAGAATACATCATTTCTCGATTTCGTTAAGACATCAAGGGAGATAAATAGCTGGTGAAAAAAAATGCGTTATGGAAATAATGATAATTTGATAATTTTGTCCTTTAAGGGTCAAATTTCGAAAAAATCCTTTCTTAAAATATGATGACCACAGCGGAGAACATAATCTTTAAAATGATACCTCATCCTATTAGATAAAACGCTAAGGTGGAGTTTGGATGCGTCGTCTATAGCTACTACAGCTATTGGCTAGAGAACGGTCAAGTGCCAGCCTTCACTCGCCAATCAACAGCCACCATATTGCATTCCTTCCTTCATGTTGCATTTTGTTTTTTTACTACAGCTACATGCAGAAACTCATGTAAGGAGAATGGTGTTCGATTTTTATGTTATGTTATCTGTATCAGTTATAAAAAATAGGTTAAATCATAACCTAAGAATTTTTTTTAGCAGACTATAAGAAACAATAAAGTTTATTAAAAACTCGGAGAGACGTACGTAATCGCGAAATGACTCAGTCAAATAAATAACAGTTATCCGTTTTCGAAATTATAGTCTCTGTCATTTAAAGTAAAGTAAAATGCAATTTTTTTTAATCCTAACCAAATACCATGGTAATCTAACCACAGTAAGGTACTCATATCACGAAAGATATAATTAAAAATGATTGTTTTTACTTACAAGCTTTTTCAGAATAAATTCCTACTACCATCATAGATGATACCCTTAGTATTTGATAAACGTGTTAGCTATTAAATGAGATTTAAGTTTAGTTTTTCATCTAATAAATTTATAAATGGCAATTCAACAACGATAGTCTTGCTGTCAAATAGTGGCGAGCAGAGGTATTAGAAATTATTTTCACAGTTTAATAAATACGCAATTGTTATGAAATTAACTACTATAATACAGATATGAAGTCTGATTTTCGTAACATTTTATTCTTAAAAAAACGTGGAAAAACATTTCGGCTGAAAAAATGTGGAACAACGAGTATTTTTCAGTAGCATGTTGCTATTGAAATTAACATTTAAGAAACTTTAATTTCTCAAGGTCTCTGCATTTGGTAATTTCCAAATCTCATTCATGCCTGATGCTCAATTTAAATTTAATTAAAACTTTCACTAATGTTGCTGCTTGATTAAAGTTTATTTTTTACTGTTTACATATTTTACTGAACACTTCCGTTAGTGGTCTTTGTTCACATTTCCTATATGTGAGTTATTAACAGGCCAAAAATTTTACCGAATCGAGTATTCATACAAATTTTCTTCGATGTTGTTCAGCTATTTAATAATCTGTATAATTTTTCAGGCCGTTACAGAAACTATGACGAAAGATTACATTATGAATGTTTTCCAAGTCACAATTAAAAAACAACGTGATCCTTCAGATATTCAGGAATTCTGCAGAAATTGCATAGTGAAATTGTAGGGTCAAATACCAGTCAAGTTTGTATTTCAGCAAGTTCGAGTGTACGGTCTTTTAAACAATTAAATTATGGCGCTATCGTCCCGGTCCGTCTTAATTATTTCTGAGTTCTTCAAGCTCAGAGATTTTATTCACGCTAACTCAGTAGGGGGAGAACATGTTTTCTGGCGCACCGCCAGGTGGCAGCACGGTCGTATGACGTCACAAGATGGCCGCCCCCGTTTGGCCGGTCAAGATGGCCACCGTTAGTTCCCCGATCGGCGGCTAGATGGCGCTGGACCGTTAGTTCACAGATCCGCTGGTAGATGGCAGTCCCCGTTAGTTCTTTGGCTCACTGTGGCATGTATCATTTTGGTCTCCGACAAATATTTGCCACTGCTCTCCATTAGCCGTTCCCTGTTCTGGAATGCGGACGTCAGGCAAGTTGTATCGCGGCGACAAAACTATGGATTCGTCTATCACTTTAGTTCCTAGTGGTCATCGTGTGTGTTGCGTATACCAATTCCACCTTTACCGAGTAACTTAAATATAATTAAAGTCTTATCTTCGAGGAGTTTAAACGGACCCATTGGTTTAAGTAGACAATGGACGATTAGTTCATCCATTAATCGGGAAATCGAGTATGATGGTCACGAATCCACTTCCTCTCAGATGTATACTGTTTGAAACAGATGTGGGTGTTGACGTCAATGCCGGAAAGCATAAATGTTTCCTTTTAACGTTCGATATGGGGAAAAAAAAACGTCATAAACTCCAGATATAAATTCTATGTGTACCTGTTTTCATGAAATTATTTAGCGTTCTTGCCTCGCATTCGGGAGGACGGAGGTTCGAATCCCCATCCAGGCATCCATGGTTTCCCAAAATCACTCCAAGTGAATGCCGGGGATGCGACCTTCAAAAAGGCCATGACCGAATTCATTCCCATTCCTTTCCGTCTCTAAAGACCACGTTGTTAGTGTGCGTACTGATACTCGTGGTACGTGGGGCAAATAAAAAAACTCCAGATATAAAACCGAGGAAGAATTCTATGTGTACCTGATTTCATGAAATTATTTAGCGTTCTTGCCTCGCATTCGGGGAATCCCCCTTCCGGGCATCCAGATTTGGGTTTTCCATGGTTTCCACCAGGTGAATGCCGGGATGCTACCTTCAAAAGGCCATGACCGAATTCATTCCCATTCCCGTCTCTAAAGAACTTATTGTTAGAGAGACGTTAAAAAAAAAAAAAATTCGACTGCCGAGGTGCAAAGTATCCTGGTTTCCGAAAGATGGCGTGGCACACATCATTTCACCAAGCTTTTACGAGAAATATTTCAGGTATTCCTGCCTGCTGTCTGTCTGCTATTATCGGTATATCAATGTGACAAGTATTTCGAAACTATGGAGTTATTCTCGGCGTTCCGTTTGCCCAGGTTGCGAAACTCTGTACACACACTATCGACAGCAAGGTGCAAATATTTCAGCACAGTAAAATATTTTCTTCGGTTCTGTGTCGTGAAATATACTTGCGTTTGATTAAGCGTGAACCATTACTATTTTTTACTAAAAACAAAAGAAGTCCACATTAGCGTATATTACCTACAAAACATTTCTGTTCCCATGTCTCCTTGTTATTACAGAGCAAAGCACATACTATTAATCAGTCACATTGCTATACAGTACAGCAATATTTCATATATGTTATTCCCCCCAAACTTAGTGGCGAAGAATTAAAGAATATTTCACACATCTCCAATGACACCTGATAAAGTGAAGTTACAGTGAGTTTATTCCTTGACAGCCTTTTCAGTCCCTGGCTTTACCCTATAATGTCTGATCATAGTCCTCTATCCCCACCCCTTTTTTCTATATAGTGTTCCTAATTAAAAATTCATTCATATACCGAAAACATACTTTTGCACATCATATCGGATTCGTTATGAACCAATTTAATAGCTAACAGCATTAATGATAGCTCACGAATTTTGGCTAGATACATTTTCATAGAAGATCCCCACACATCGACAAGTATCCAAAACGTCACCATAGGTTCTATTACGCCTAAGATAGTGCTCACACCTGAACTGTCGTAAATTGTTAGGTCAAAGTGGGTGTTTAGATATTTTATCCACTCAGGCCTCATCACCTAAAGTCTAGTGCGAGATTGTGGTCATGGTCAACTTAGGCTCCATACACCACTCAGAATTATTCCACCAATATCCATTCTAACAGCATTATACGCCACCTACAGCCCCTCAACACTCTTCCTATCTTCCAATGACATCCATACTACACCACACAAGCAATGGTCCTGACTGTGGATTTGTACCCAAGTCCTTCGCTTCTCTGGTACATCACCCCTCTCTGTTAAATGATTTTTATGTAGTGAGAATCAAAATTCACCAGTACAGCACATTATTTCTCTAATCTCTGCTGTCACTGGTATAAAAAAAATATTTCATCACACTAGTAATTTTTGCCAACAAGCTCAAACCTATATTGTCTGTATATCCAGACCAATCTATGTATCAATTCTGTAATGTTTTCGTAAGCAATCACAAATGGAGTGCCCTTAGCAATCCCTTGTGACACATCAGTGATTGACTAGAAACAGAGAGATATACGCTGTGCCATGTACTTACCCACCTTTAACTGTATTTTACAGCACAGCAAGTATGTTCCAGGAACGAAACATCGTTTTGTTAATCTTACTAATTTCACCCCTGCCCTTTGTGATAAAAATCGAGTCAGTGTAAGGCAGTGCTAAGCACAGAACATGCTGATTCGTCATAAAATGCCTGTGGCCAAGCTGGAGATATAGAAAATTTACCCACTTACTTATAGAAGAAATCCAGTGCACTATTCCTAATTCTTTCACCAAGATCTACCCTAGCCTCATCGCAAACATACGCCCAGCACTTCCCCAAACTTCATTCTGTTTCCAATGATTTCCAATCCAACCTCTGAACAGTTACTGACAGGGTTACCTTTTGTTCGTGTGTTAAAGTAAACCAAAAATTCGCAAAGTCTTCTCCTAATCATTAACAGGGATTCCAGCTACCAAAATGTTCACTTAAGGTGGTTCTACTGCAGTTTTTCCAAGAAAATTCTCCAGGATAATATTTTTCAACCAATCAGGTGCCAGGAGAGTTTCTCCATTCGGTTTAAATGTTCCATCTGACGCCAAACTTCGGATTCAGGGCCAAGTGTGACATTTGACTGTAATTGCATGCTTTGTTCAAGTAACCACGATAGAGTTATCATGATGCTCTTAGCTAACTGATAGTTTCTTGGTCATCAAACAGGCATCATAACCCACATTTTAATAGAAGATCCCCACACATCGACAAGTATCCAAAGGTGCAGACACTAGTTCTATTGCGCCGAAGATAGCACCCACGCTTGAACTGTCGTAAATTGTTAGGTCAAAGTGGGTGTTTGGATATTTTATCCACTCAGGCCTCATCATCTAAAGTCTAATGACAGATTGTGGTCATGGCCAACTTAGGCTCCATACACCACTCAGAATTATTCTGCCAATATCCATTCTAACAGCATTATACACCACATACAGCCCCTGACACTCTTCCAATCTCCCAATGACATCCAGTCCAGTTCCTTTATTAAGGCACTTGTTGAATATTTTCCACTAATAAATCTAGCTGCTATATTTTGCACCTTGCATTTGATGTACAAAAAATGTGGTCTCCATACTACACTTATATATACAAGAAATGGTCTGACTGTGGGTTTGTACCCAAGTCCTTCGCTTCTCTGGTACATCCCCTCATCACCCTCTCTGTTAAATGATTTTTATGTAGTGAAAAACGTGAGAAACACAATTCGTATGGCAACACAAACGGCAGTAAACTGTAAAGAGTACAGTGAAATGGGAGATTGCCTAAGCCCTGAAGCAATGGTTAGAAGCACACGTTGATGGTGAGCATAATTCTATAACCATATATTTTAGACTCAAATTAACAGAGGAAGTAGACACACGCACACACTTGTACATGCATACAGCGAGGTCGACAGAACTAACAGCAAGCATCATGGAAACGATGAAGTGTGGCAGAATTGTCGTTACCACTGATTAACTGGGCAGAACTATCGTTAAAAAAATCATCAGACAGACGAGTTTAAGTCAGGTATCACAATACTTACACTTACACGCACAAAGAGAGACGCAGATATACATGTACAAGTCTACACAACTACCGGTACCAATCATGGAAACAAAAAAGTGGTGTAGTACTTTCTTGCCCCATGACTGGCTGAAAAACAGAACTCTCCTTACATATCATCTGCCTGGCGAGATAGAGGGTGTGCAAAAAATGGCATGTTTTCACCATACACCTAAGTATTTACATCATAAATAGTGTTCATCACACACAATTGATTACATTTACCATCAATACGTTTCTCCCACACTGCAACCCTATCTGCCATTCATTAAGAGTGCCCCAGGTACCATGAGTTACAATAGACATTTGACTATCAGCAGATACCAGAACCCCTCATATTCATACTAGGTCTCAACCACAAATCCATACGTATCCACGCACAAGCTCAAAGAAACAGGAACAGCAAATCATACATCCAGACAGAAGAGTTTAATTAATGTATCACCACATTTACAGAGACGCACAAACACTCACATTTCCATGCCTACAGCGAGCTAGACACAACAACCACCCAAATCATGACGACGAAAAAGTGGAGTAGAACCCCCATAGCTCATAACTGACCAAAAAATCATCAGTAACATAATATGTTCCAGGCACCATACTCTTCACATCAATATCATCTCATTTATTTCACACTACAGACCTCACTACCATCCAGTATCATGTGTGCTAGGTACAAAACTGTTCACATCAGCACAACACGTCTATCCCACACCTAAGCCTTTACAGCCATTCAGTAACATTTTACCCCAGGTACCACGAGTAGCAGTAGACATCTGGTCATCAGACAGATATCATAACTCCCATATTCATACTAGGTCTCAACCAAAAATCTGTACGTCACCTCACACAAGCAAGGTATCACCACATTTACGAAAAAAAACACACAGAGATAGAGACGCATACACACGTTCATTTCCAGGCCTACAGCGATCTCGACTCAACAACTAGCCCAATCATGGCAACGAAAAAGTGGAACAGAACACCTATGACTGGTCAAAAATCATAGAAAGACACACATAAACACATACATACACACTAACATGTCAATGCATTCAAACAGTTCCATTCATCACCACACATAATTGGAGGAAAAACTGAAGAGTTACAGGATGTGTGAAGTTTGAAATCACAGCCACATCTCTCCCACACCGCAACCCTTTCTGTCATTTAGTAACATGTGACCCAGGTACCATGAGTTACAATAGATACTTGTCTATCAGACAGATATCATAACCTCCATATTCGTACTAGGTCTCACCCACAAAACCATACGTCTCCACACAAGCACAAACATATGGGAGGAACAGCAATTCATACGTCCAGATAAATGAGTTTAAGGAAGGTATCACCATACTTACGCACACAGACACATATATCCATGCCTACAGCGAGCTCAACACAACAACGAGCCCAATCATGGAAAAGAAAAAGTGGGACAGAACCCCCATGGCTCAAGACTGACGAAAAAAATCATCATTAACATGTGTTCCAAGTAACAAACTCCTCACATCAAAATCATATCATTTAACTCACACTACAGACCTCTCTGCCATTCAGTATCGTTGGTTAATATGTACAAATCTGTTCACATGATCAGCACCACCTCTATCCCACGCCACAAGCCTTTTCTGCTATTCAGTAATATTTGCACCACGTACCACGAGTATCAGTAGTCACATGGTCATCAGACAAATATCATAACTCCCATACTCATACTAGACCTCACACACAAACATAACTGACCAAAAAACCATCAGACAGACGTTAGAGTGTGTGCAAAGGATGGCATGTTTTTGCCATACACCTCAGTACTTATCACATTATCAATTAATTACATCAACACATAGGTAGCCAGTCATTGTGAAATCTCAAAGTCGAATATAATCCTATCGTGATAGACACACAGCCACATAGAAAGACACACACTCACATGTCCATGCATACACACAGATGACTGAACACCCTAGGTCGAGACTGAATAGTTATAGGATGTGCGAAATATTTCATTTCTTTGCCACAAACCTCGGTGCTCATCATACCCAAATGATTACATCTACATAGGTGGCCACTGATGGAAACATCTCAAGTAGACTCCTACCACCATAATTACACACATAACCACACAGGAACAAGTACACACACATATGTCCATGCATATACCACAATTTCATAAGTTACCACATACATACAAGTAACTGCAGGAAAGGGACCCGACACACGACGTCCACACTAAGGTGTTACATGATAGGCAGATGATAGCATGTATTTACAATACATCTCAGTGCTCACCACACATACTTGATTTTTAATGTGCCATCAGTATAGCTGGTGGCTGGAACTAAGCTCTTGGCAATGTTTTGGCCAAAGGTCATTTGTTAATAGCAGCTCATCAAAGACAAATTTTGGGTGAACCTGCCCCGGCGGGCGCGGCGGGAGGTGGCCACCCTACCCCACTGCGGACGCGTACATCATGTAGGTCGGTATACCGGCGCAAATAACCGCTTACTAGCGCAATGAAATTCCGGTCTTCAGTCCGGTCCTAAAAATGCGGTTACCGGTAAGTGGGTAAATTTTCTATATCTCCACCTTGGCCACAGGCATTTTATGACGAATCAGCATGTTCTGTGCTTAGCACTGCCTTACACTGACTCGATTTTTATCACAAAGGGCAGGGGTGAAATTAGTAAGATTAACAAACGATGTTTCGTTCCTGGAACATACTTGCTGTGCTGTAAAATACAGGTGGGTAAGTACATGGCACAGCGTATATCTCTCTGTTTCTAGTCAATCACTGATGTGTCACAAGGGATTGCTAAGGGCACTCAATTTGTGATTGCTTACGAAAACATTACAGAATTGATACATAGATTGGTCTGGATATACAGACAATATAGGTTTGAGCTTGTTGGCAAAAATTACGAGTGTGATGAAATATTTTTTTTATACCAGTGACAGCAGAGATTAGAGAAATAATGTGCTGTACTGGTGAATTCTGATTCTCACTACATAAAAATCATTTAACAGAGAGGGTGATGTACCAGAGAAGCGAAGGACTTGGGTACAAATCCACAGTCAGACCATTGCTTGTGTGGTGTAGTATGGATGTCATTGGAAGATAGGAAGAGTGTTGAGGGGCTGTAGGTGGCGTATAATGCTGTTAGAATGGATATTGGTGGAATAATTCTGAGTGGTGTATGGAGCCTAAGTTGACCATGACCACAATCTCGCACTAGACTTTAGGTGATGAGGCCTGAGTGGATAAAATATCTAAACACCCACTTTGACCTAACAATTTACGACAGTTCAGGTGTGAGCACTATCTTAGGCGTAATAGAACCTATGGTGACGTTTTGGATACTTGTCGATGTGTGGGGATCTTCTATGAAAATGTATCTAGCCAAAATTCGTGAGCTATCATTAATGCTGTTAGCTATTAAATTGGTTCATAACGAATCCGATATGATGTGCAAAAGTATGTTTTCGGTATATGAATGAATTTTTAATTAGGAACACTATATAGAAAAAAGGGGTGGGGGATAGAGGACTATGATCAGACATTATAGGGTAAAGCCAGGGACTGAAAAGGCTGTCAAGGAATAAACTCACTGTAACTTCACTTTATCAGGTGTCATTGGAGATGTGTGAAATATTCTTTAATTCTTCGCCACTAAGTTTGGGGGGAATAACATATATGAAATATTGCTGTACTGTATAGCAATGTGACTGATTAATAGTATGTGCTTTGCTCTGTAATAACAAGGAGACATGGGAACAGAAATGTTTTGTAGGTAATATACGCTAATGTGGACTTCTTTTGTTTTTAGTAAAAAATAGTAATGGTTCACGCTTAATCAAACGCAAGTATATTTCACGACACAGAACCGAAGAAAATATTTTACTGTGCTGAAATACAGGGCGTTCGCCGGGAAACGCAACCCACTGTTAGCGCTACAAGGAAGAAACTGCTCGCGGCGAGCGAGCGTTCAGCTCCCGGCATTGTTCGACCGTCGGCCGCGGACTATTTCATAAACTTGTATGTGCTAAGCATTTAAATGTGACGTAATTCATTAGCTTACCTTATAAAAGATGCTGGAAGTGTTGACACTCTTGTGTAATGCACATTTCACATCTTCTGAACATATTTCGAGACACACGCTGCCCTAACTGACTTAATGATTTTTTGGGTGACTGTTCTAGTCGAAAAGCGATATCGTCAATTTTCTCCTCTGTGAGAATACGGTTGACCGACAGTCTCTTTTTGTTAAAAAATGAACCCGTTTCTCTTACTTTTTTAACCAGACGCAGAATTGTTGATTTAGCTGGCAGTAAAGCGCCAGGATATTCGCGACGAAATTTACTGCGACACTTTTTAAACGACTTCTTCTTCACATATGTATCGTAGAGAAATATTCTTTGTTGCAAACTGTAACGAACCATAATTTTACTCACACTCAAACACGGTACAGATTAGTAAGAGTATGAAGCCCCAAACCAGCCAAACCGCAAAGAAACGTTTATTCACAACACTGATTAATAAGAGACTGAAGTCACAAACTAGCTACAATGCAAAGAAACCGTTCTTAACAATGTAAGGGTCACTGCACTGCACTGTTGGGGCAGCGGAGGTGTTAAACAGTGCGGTGATTCACGGTGCCGCGTGGCGGAAACTGCTGGCACCGCTGTCCGAGCAAGTTGCCGACGGCAACAGACTGGGAAGGTTGCGTTTTCCGGCGAACGCCCTGTATTTGCACCTTGCTGTCGATAGTGTGTGTACAGAGTTTCGCAACCTGGGCAAACGGAACGCCGAGAATAACTCCATAGTTTCGAAATACTTGTCACATTGATATACCGATAATAGCAGACAGACAGCAGGCAGGAATACCTGAAATATTTCTCGTAAAAGCTTGGTGAAATGATGTGTGCCACGCCATCTTTCGGAAACCAGGATACTTTGCACCTCGGCAGTCGATTTTTTTTTTTTTAACGTCTCTCTAACAATAAGTTCTTTAGAGACGGGAATGGGAATGAATTCGGTCATGGCCTTTTGAAGGTAGCATCCCGGCATTCACCTGGTGGAAACCATGGAAACCCAAATCTGGATGCCCGGAAGGGGGATTCCCCGAATGCGAGGCAAGAACGCTAAATAATTTCATGAAATCAGGTACACATAGAATTCTTCCTCGGTTTTATATCTGGAGTTTTTTATTTGCCCCCACGTACCACGAGTATCAGTACGCACACTAACAACGTGGTCTTTAGAGATGGGAAAGGAATGGGAATGAATTCGGTCATGGCCTTTTGAAGGTCGCATCCCCGGCATTCACTTGGAGTGATTTTGGGAAACCATGGATGCCTGGATGGGGATTCGAACCTCCGTCCTCCCGAATGCGAGGCAAGAACGCTAAATAATTTCATGAAAACAGGTACACATAGAATTTATATCTGGAGTTTATGACGTTTTTTTTTCCCATATCGAACGTTAAAAGGAAACATTTATGCTTTCCGGCATTGACGTCAACACCCACATCTGTTTCAAACAGTATACATCTGAGAGGAAGTGGATTCGTGACCATCATACTCGATTTCCCGATTAATGGATGAACTAATCGTCCATTGTCTACTTAAACCAATGGGTCCGTTTAAACTCCTCGAAGATAAGACTTTAATTATATTTAAGTTACTCGGTAAAGGTGGAATTGGTATACGCAACACACGATGACCACTAGGAACTAAAGTGATAGACGAATCCATAGTTTTGTCGCCGCGATAAAACTTGCCTGACGTCCGCATTCCAGAACAGGGAACGGCTAATGGAGAGCAGTGGCAAATATTTGTCGGAGACCAAAATGATACATGCCACAGTGAGCCAAAGAACTAACGGGGACTGCCATCTACCAGCGGATCTGTGAACTAACGGTCCAGCGCCATCTAGCCGCCGATCGGGGAACTAACGGTGGCCATCTTGACCGGCCAAACGGGGGCGGCCATCTTGTGACGTCATACGACCGTGCTGCCACCTGGCGGTGCGCCAGAAAACATGTTCTCCCCCTACTCAACTCAACTTCGTATTCGGTCAGATCTGGTCGACCTCATGGAGGAAGGAATAATATGGAGACGACGCAAGAGACCTTTACCACGCATGGGAGTGAAGCAGGCCGGCGGAGGAGTGGGGGGGCATGGCCGGAGTGGTGGGGGCTTGACCGCTTCCCAACAAACACGGGGAATATGTACAAACACCTCAAGGGGACTCTAGGATAAACGTGACGCCGGTGATGGATTATTATGTAACTCGATTGAGACAAATAAAAATGAAGAATAAATTTTTTTGATATCCTGCTTAGTTTTCGAGATATTCTGTCTCAAATGTGAAATGGTTTTGGTTGAAATTCAGAAGAAAAAATTATTCAAAGTCAAATTTTATGATGAATTTTTATTTAAAAAGACGAGACAAATAAAAAATAAAGAGTAAAATTTTTCGATATTTTCACCTAGTTCTCGAGATATACTGTCTCAAAAGTGAGGTGTCTTGAGTTGAAATGCAGAAGAAAAATTTCGCAAAAGTCAAATTTAATGATGGATTCTTATGTAACACGACGAAAAAACTCGATAATAAGGAATAAATGTTTTCGATATCTTGCTTAGTTTGGGGGATATACAACATCCAAATTGAGGGGTTTAGGTTTGGATGCATGGCTGGACCAAAAATTAATTCTGTCAAAGCCACAATGATTACATGGTTGGCATGCAGAATGGATATTTCAGTTTTATTACTACCACTTGTGGTTAGTCTGAAATGTGTCCTAGACCAGAAAAAAGTAAGAGGACCCACTCTAGGGATGAGCAACCCAGGACATTTTGTAGGCTGGTACCAGAAATAAAATGTTTATTCAGTCACCTTAATGAACATTCTCTTGATCAAGATGTGTTGTCTAATTTCACAGCCCTACTTATTAGGACAATTGTAAAAAAATTATCTCTCAGTTAGATTTAGATACGGGGGGGGGGGGGGGAGAATGTTGTACAAAAAAAGAGGACTAAATTAGAAACACATTCCCCAAATTGATTTTGTTCAAAGGCCAATAACTTCTTTATTTATGAAGCCCATTTTTATTTCTGCATGAACCTGTTTCGACATAAATAGATGAGAAAGATTTCAAAATCGGTAAAATAGGTATAGACGTATTTACAAACAGAAACAAGTCTTATATGAAGCTTTAAAAATAACCTAAGTCAATGGCCTGAAATAGCTATTTAAAAAATTACTAAAACTCACAGCTCTCACATAACAGTTAATTTCATCATCCATTGTCAGTATAATCAGCAACGTGACAAAAGAAATCGTAATAGTAAATTCACTGAATCGCGAAGTAAAACACGCCCCTTTAAATCTCATTTTAAACACTCGTTAAAAATAATGCTAGTCTATTATGTGCAAAACAGCAAGTTTGCTGATTTTCTACACTACACCAAGAAAAATTTGAGAACAAAGTCATCCCATTGAGAGCTATGACTAAATATTTATAGACGTGCTGCAAAGTTTGCGGTGTCTACCGCTCACTTCAACAACGATAATTACAATTCAACTTACTTATGAAATGATATTCCAGGTTCTTTCCTGTCTGGCCTATTTGTGCAACCGTACGCAACACAAGCTGGCATTTTTAAACACTTATACACAATACTAAATGAAATTATCACTGCATCTACCACAATGTGAACACCTTAATTGTTGGGAAGCGCCATATGGTCGCTGCCGGTGCTGCCACCATGCGGGGAGAGTTAGTGCTTGCTTCACTGATTTAACGTCACTTCTCCTCCATATAATTCCTTCCTCCATGGTCGAACCTGTCATAATCTTTGACCCTAAAAACTGGAACCATTCTACACCCGTGACAATACGCAATAAACGGTCACGGACAATACTAATTGCAATTACCTCCACAAATCCCGTAAAGTTTTATGCTATGAGAAAGTTTCTAAGGAAACTATAATTCCAGAAACGAATAAAGGTGGTATGTTACGTGATCATGTACGTTTTGCATAAACTTTCTCAGAGTTTCTTTTTTTTTTTTTTGCAGAAGATTTTGTTACAGCATAATTCGCTTTGAAATCAGTTTTACAAACTATTTAAATTGGTTTCATAAGCGCCATGTTACTAAAGGTATTAATTATTGCGGGTCGAAGTAGTTCCATATTTAACGTGCTGAATTGTGCCTGAACCAGGAATAAAACTGATATTACATGCATAGCAAAAGTTTTTGGGATTCCAGATTTTTTTAAGTTCACTGGTTCTATACTTCCTTTGTCGTTAATTCAGTAGACGTTACTACTGTATTGCCATGTGAACTGCAAATGAAATACATAGAACATTAGAAAATCAAGGCCATTAGCATTATGTAATAACAATTCCGTATAATAAACCAACTGCAAAAAAAAAAAAAAAAAAAAAAAAAAAAAAAAAAAAAAAAAAAAAAAAGAACTGCCAGAATATTGCGACCAAACCGTCATTTTTGACGGGCTAGATGCTAGTTTATCTATATATCAAAGGAGATAAATAGCTGTTGACACAAAAACGCGTTGGAGAAATATTGGTACTTTTACCCCTAAACGGTTGAATTCCGAAAAATTTCCGTCTTAATATATGATGTCATCAAAGTGGAGATCTTTAAAATGATACTTCATTTAATGATTTCAGTTAGGTATCCAGGGAGATACATGGTCAGTGACACAAAAACAGCATTTTAGAAATATTTACTTTTTGTTCCTCTTTAATTGTCGAATTTGAAAAATTACTTTCTTAAAATATGCTATGATCAAAGCGGATACCTTAATCATTAAAATGATACCTCATTAATCGTTTTCGGTTGGGTACGAAGGGAGATAATGGTTTATGACAAAGAAACATCTTATATAAAGAATGTATATGACTATAAAACATTATCAATTTATTTTTTCACCTCCGCGGGGATCAAGCACTGAACTTCCTCATCTGCGTTTACAATTCTAGTTTCAAGGAAGACTCTTACAGCTATTTGGATTGTTTGAACTATAGGTACTGGCATAGGCTACCACTGGATGGTCTAGGTTGCTGGAGAAAATTGTCTGCCATTCAAAAGTTAGACGGTGGCAATATTTTTAAATAAACTACTGCAATGGAGATGTACTGTAGTGCATATTACCGATGATGGGAAAAGTTTCCCCTGTTGTCGGAAGCCCGTGGCACATGGAGTATACACGGTGCGTTCATAACATTTCAAGACTTGTCTCCGAACAATAAATTTACCAAACATTTTTGTGCAAAGAAATAAGTCTTCGAAATATCAACCTTGAGCATCAACATTCCTTTGCCAGCGTTTTGTTCATTGACTCCCTGGAACTTTCGAGCGGAATTCTGTCAAAGGACCTCATCGAAGCTGCCTGGACCGCTTTCCTTTTAGGTATCTCTTGATTTGGGGGAACAAAAAGAAGTCGCTGGGAGCTAGGTCGGGGATGTAGGGTAGCTGCGGTACTGTTACTACGTTAAACTTGGACAAAACTTTGCCGGCGGCGAGCATGAGGTCGCATTGTCGTAGTGAAGAACCTAATTGTCTTTGATCTCTGGACTGACTCGATCCTTCAAACGGTGGAGCACTTCAGCGCAGTGGCGTAGCTAGCGTGGGTGACACCCGGGGCGGTTATTGATGGTGTCACCCCTTGAAAACTTAAATTCAAAATTAAGTAAAATATAATATCTTGTAAGTGTAAAATATTACATTAATAAAATATAATTAAATAAACATTTATTGTTATTCAAAAATTATAGTTAATAAAATTGTAATATTAACATCATTTAAAAAATTCACAAATAAACTAAATACAATTGCTTTCACAATCTCTTTTTAGCTTTAACAGCTGCAAACTCGTAAATCACATCTTCAAAATTATCAATTTGAGTTACTTCATGTTCAATAGTCAATATGGCAACATTTTAGCCACGTGTTGCACACCGGTGATCGAAAGTGGTTTTAGATTAATCTTAACTCCTCTGAAGATCGGGTCTCAGTCCGACACTCGGCCGTCATTGGATTGGTTTATGTTTTGACGGTGCTGATCAGTGTCGGCCTGCTGGATGTGGAGAAGCGCATAGAGAGAGATCGGAAATTTCCCTTCTCTTACGACTAAATGTTGTTTTCATGTTATTATATGCCTTAAAAAAAAAGTTTTTTTTTTTCCATCCATGTTCATCAGATGTTCGTAAAATGTAGGAAGAGTCGTAGCATCTTCGCATTAAAAAAAATCAAAGCTCTGCCAGAGTTGAAGATCAATTTTAAGACTGGCAAAAATTGCAGCCGAGATCCACATTTGTAACCGAACCTCCCACACCCGAATCGCACGCCGTAACCAGCCGCACGACTAATCCAGAAGTACTGAAAAATATGTATTCAAACACATAAAAGTGGATTCGAATTTTTTGATAGTAAAAATAGATGGTGTACAAAAAGAGTATGTTTATTTTATCATGTTTGAAAACTTATTTTTCATTACACCTATATTCGGACTGGTGACTCAAATGGTTACTGCGTGTGATTTGGAAACTGAAGGTCCCAGTTCAAATCCCGGTCTCAACTGTAATTTTTGCGCGCCTTAAAATTGACATTTACCACTGGCAAAGCTTTTATCTGTTAATGAGAAGGACGCTTGGTGGTTCGAATTTCACGTTAATTTGGATTTCAAGTTAGGTGACTACGATTTAGGTGCACTGCGAGTTTCCCAATAAGAAACTCTGTGACTAGAGTTAGAGATAATTATGAAATTACTATTTTTACGATACAGAATCTTTACGACATATATTTAAATTAAAATATGTTATAATCTCGTTCTTGACTAACAAAACGTACTGAGTGAATCGAAAAGAACCTCAGACAAAAGAACCTCAGACAAAACCAACGCGTCAAGTGCGAAGTGATTGACATTTCATTGATATTGCGTTGATACTGTTAATACTGCGCTGGGATACTATTTTTTTTACATAAAAGATCAACCAGTTAGGTGATTACGTGGGTCAGAAAAAAAGTATTTTAATGTACTTTAGTACCAAAACTGTGCAAACTAAAGTACAGTACTCTATAATAAAGTAGGGTGTCATCCCCAACACTGATTCCCTGAAAAAATACTTGAAAACGTTAAAAGAGACTAAAGACACTGTATGAACACGGGTGAGCTATGGAAAAGTGTGGACGCAAGTGGGTGAGCCGTCACTCGACCGACTGTTGTTGCGGTGACGGTACAGGCCAGTATTGGCAAAGTGCAGCTCGACCTTTACACTTAATAATAATAATTGATAAAATTGCGATGGAGCGCCCGCTCCGGTGGCAATCTCCCTCCCTTTCCAACCAACCTACTTTTCCCCCTACTAATCTTTACTTTAAATTCTTTCAGTGTTTCCGGTAACTTATTCATCACTTCTCTTCGCAATTTATTCCAGACCTTTTCCTACGAAAAAAATTTTCCCACACTCTTATGCCTGCCGCTTGTGGTCATGGTCAACCTTACCCTTCCAAGCACCTCTCTTAATTTTCCCACAAATATCTTTCCATGCTTCATCACCAGTACAGGCTTTGTACACTCCCATGACTCTCTTCACCCTCCTTCTATCCTCCAATGAAACCCACTCCAGCTCCTTTATCATATTCGTTACCGATTGTGTTCTGCGGTAATTTCCAAAGACAAACCTGGCAGCCTTCCTCTGCACCCCCTCCAACTCCTGTATTTGATACCCAAAATGTGGATCCCAAACTACACCACCATATTCCAGCAGTAGTCTGACCAAAGTATTGTACCCCAATTCCCTTACTTCTCTAGTGCATACTGATACACAAACTGGCGCAAATTAAAATCCCAACACCCAGACGGTGCTGTGATAAATGAAATTTGGCCCCAAGTATGCCCGCATGAAGAGTATTAAATGATAAAAAATTGAAAGTTTTATATGTAATAATGACAATTTCGGAGCTATTTATTATGTAAATTTCATTTTAAAAAAAATGTTTAGCGTATAAATGGCGAACAGTGTGGTGTAACATGACACTTTGCTGTCCACAAGTTTTTGTTGGCTAAGTACGCCAAGGCGAAGAGTGACAACTCTCTACACCCAAATGTCTAACTGCGAGAAAGGTCGGAGAATTGACGTGTGTTTTTGAAGTGTGTATCATATAGTGAAATCTCCCGAAGGATTGGTCGTAGTGCAATGTCAGTATACAAACTAGTTACACAGTGGATGAAAGAAGGCTCTAATAGTCCTAGAGCAGGCATGGGTCCATACAGATGAATAACAGCACGTGAAGACCGCCAAATGGTGTGGGTGGCTGTTGCTGGCAGATCCAAGCAGTGGTTATAGATAGTCACCCCCCCCCCCTCCCCGGACGATAGAAAACTAATTGCTTGAAGCTGGGTCACACTCTCTGGCCCCTGTGCATTGTGTCCCATTAATCTAATTTCATTGCCAGCATCATCTAACCTGGTGTAATGCGAAACACAAGTGGACATGTGATGACATACATTTGTGTTTCCAGACGAGTCTCGATTCTGTCTGTGGCACAGTGATAATCGACGACATGTTCGCAGGCGTTGTGGAGAAACGGCGAACCTACTGTGATTTCAAAACGTCACGCAAGTGCAGCCACTGGTGTCATGTTTTGGCGGTAATCAGTTTCGACAGCATAACTGAGTCGGCTGTTGTTGAAGGCAATGACAGCCCATCACTATGTGCACGGGGTACTGCATCTTATTGTGATACCCTTCACGTTCACCATCCAAATCGCATTTTCCAAGATAATGCCCGTCCTTATACTGCGGCCATCGTCACACAAGCCTTGCAAGGAGTTTCGATCACAACTTGGACAGCATGGTTCCCAGATTTGTCCCCAATAGAGCATGTCTAGGATACCAGGATTAGACACATGGTTCACAGATTTGTCCCCAATAGAGCATGTCTAAGATACCAGGATTAGACACATTACATCACATGGTCACCCAGCACAAACTGTGCGACAGCTGACTGCAAAAGACATGCACGCATAGTGAGACATACACCAAGAAGACATCCGAACACTTGTTGTGTCAATGCCGGCAAGGATCCACAAATGTATTGGTGCTCAAGTTGGGCGCATTTCTCACTGACAACTGTTTCTAAAGGTAATAACTTAGCCTGGTCCATTTACATTTGTTATCATTTCTTCTAGGTATGGCCCTGGATATCTCTTCAAAGTTTTCTAAAATTCTACCATTCATGTATGCGTGTTGTGATTTTAATTTCCGCCAGTGTAACTATAGGGCGACCATAAGATTTCGCTATAAATTTAAAAAAGTTGAAAGCTACCCATTTGTTATTGAAACGTTAACATCGGCTGTATTTAAATGACTTTGCAACCTCGGTATTTGCAGGACCAAGGGATATTGAGAAAGTTAACAGAAGTGGGTTGATAGAAGTAGAAGCAATTCCAGGACCCAGATGCGGTCCCATTGGTGCAAAACCAGGATCCGGGTCCCACAAGTTGTGAGACCCTGGGGGATACTGTATAGTCAGAGAAGCAACTCTACATTAAGTTTCTTCATAAAAATTAGAAGAATAAATAAAATATATAAACATAATTAAACGTAATTAAAAAACAACGCGTCAGATAATAAAAGAACATGCCTTTGCGATATCTGCCGTCTTTACATGAAGTAATTAACAAGTATTTTACCACCGCTCCTAAGAAATACGTAGCTACAGACTCCTAAATATGACATTGCATGTACTGAAGACCGTCTCCACATGTAAATTTTAGATTTCTAGCACCGCTCTGTAGCGTATAAATAAAGATGTAAACGGCTCGAATGTTCGTTCAGTTTATGATTAAAGCTCAATTTTTGTTCAGGAACAGAAGTTCGACATCTCTGTCGATTTAAGGAACCATAAGAATTTAGGTACCTGTATTCGACAGAGAGGTTACCCATAGCTAATAGAAATCTTCTTCTGTAAATTTATTATAGAAAATTCTTAGAGAATCATACGCTTATTTATTTCATCGCGATCATATTTACATATTCACGATCAGTAGAAAGCATAGCAAACTCACATGAACCTAGAGTTAAAATGCTTACTAATGTTACAATTTCGCTAGCAAGATACGGTGGTTCCGACTGTTTTAAACACGTGCCCCACAAAAACTGATTACCAACGACAGATGATACCATCGACGAACACTTGGGCTCGTTCGGATTGACTTGAAACCTGACAAGTATTGCTAGTTTAATGCAGTTTTCTGAATCATTTTATTTGCATAAATTCGAACATGATTACGATTTCATGTCGAGTGTAGGTGCACTGTCACAATAGGCAGGTACACAGAGTGTAAATGAGATAACGCGATATGTACTCAATTTATACATCACGAATCTGTCAGATGATAAATTCAAAAATTACTAGAAAAAACTTTAATGCACTTGTGAATCTTAGCTAGAAAGCTAATGGAATTCTAAATAAGCAAAATAATTTTGAAGCCTAGACTACGCGTATTCCGACATACGCTTGGTTGCTTTTTTTAAAATTTATTTTCAAAGGAAAATTAAAATTTTTCTTGAATAATTTCGAGAATTTACAAGGGGCATCCCTAATTTACGTGAGGTGAAACAGGGGGGGGGGTCCGGCGAAATCTCACACAAACGGGGGGAGGGGGGTCTAAGGAAATCTCACGTAAGGTTTTGTGAAAAAAAAAGCTCTAGAAATTGCGCGAAAGTCGATTTTAAGGGGGTATTTCGTTGAAAAGTGGGGGTGTGACCGGATTTTGAAGGGTGAGACCTAAAAAGAAAGGTCTCCAAAAGTTTCTAGGGCGATTTCTAGGGGAGGTTCTCACGGACCAGATCTCACCAGAGGGGGGGGGGGGGAGGGAGTCCGGCCAGATCCCACGAAATCTCACCAGAGAGGGGGGGGAGGTCCGGAAAAACACCTCACGTAATTTATAGATGCCTGAATTTAACTGTCTAATTACTATGATTTTAACAATTTTAGATATATATAATATATCCCTTATTTTAAAACTACCTCTTTTTATACAAGAAAACTTACATTATATCCACCGCCGATTCTAACAAACCAAACAGTGACGGACGGCAAGCACAATGAGTTCTTGTGATTGTTGGAGCTACAGAGCAATGCTCTCTTTAAGTGTGCGGTGTTACCAATAATTATACTCTATTGTAATGAAAGAGCACAGCCCCCTGGATCGTACTTGAAAAAGCGATAGATCAACTTAAAAACAAATATTCAAAACATTAAAGGTAGACGTGTTTCGACACCAAAGGATAAAAGAAGTCTATCAAAAAACATTTTTTATCACAATAATTTCGATTACTATTTTCGAAATGCGGGTGTCACCCCTAGACGGATCCCCCCCCCCTAGCTACGCCACTGCTTCAGCGTGACCTGTGACAGTCTGTCCGGCAGGAACAAACGCCAACGGCTTATTAGTGGTTATTTTCAACATCCTTTTTGAACCTCTTGTGCCACATGGCTGCTTCTTTATAGGGCTCTTGAATCATACCAAAAACCTATGTAGAGTTTTTGTTCAGTTTCGCACAGAGTTTTATCGAATAATGCTGCTTCAAATGACTCTCCATTTTCGACTCTTCGACGGGGGTCACTGACTCGCACACAGGCCACTAGCGATCTGCTCACTCCAGCGTCTCGGAGGCTGTGGGGAAACTAAACTCGGTACAACACTAAATGAACACTGAGGCACATCTTGACACCATTATTTATTAAACACAATATACAAAACATCACATTTACTATGTTCGCATTAATATGAGGTCTGTACAGTTCCACTCGGCACATAGTCTCACTGACGACTGCCTCTTGGTAGTTATACTAGCTCCCACCTGTCCTTAGTGGGCGCTCCTGTCGGCTCGACGTGGATGCCATCTGGTAGCTAGGAGAGGTACCGCCCACAAGCCACCAGCAACACCAGCTGTCGCGAAGAGGCGTACTTCAGGCTCCGCCACAACCACTCTCCCCCCAGTGACCTACTCAGGGAGAGTGGGGAACGAGACACGCTTCTTGCCACCAGCGCTTGTGTCCACACGGGAGGCCCTCGCGTAGGTCCTGACCGGTCTGTCCATGGATGCCGATGGGTGCGTTGGTGCTAGTTGATTCCCGTCGGTCTGTTCATGATCTGTTTTGGCGAAGAAGGCAGGTTTCAGCATTTCCACTGAGATTGCTTTCTCCGCCCCGTTGAGTTTAATGACGAAAACTCTGTCGCTGATGCGCTTGATGACCTCATGTGGCCCCGTGGCCTCAAGAGGCTTCTTCACAGAGTCTACACGCTTGAAGACGTGGGAACAGGTGTATAGATCCTTCAGTAGAAAGAGTCGGGACTTGGTGTGGTGAGCCGTTGGTGTTGGCCTGGCGCTGCGGATGTGCTCACGGAACTTCTCCATGAAGAACTGAGGATCCGCTGGGGTGTCTTCAGAGGTGAAGAATTCGCCAGGTAGTCGAAGCGGCGCTCCGAATAGCATTTCAGCTGGCGAGGCCTTCAGATCCTCCTTGTACGCGGTTCGTAGGCCAAGGAGAACGGTTGGCAGCAAGTCCGGCCATCGTATGTGAGTGTTGCACATCAGGGCGGCCTTAAGCGAACGGTGCCAGCGTTCGACGAGTCCATTCGACTGCGGATGGTATGGCGTCGTGCGAATTCGCTTCGCTCCAATCAGACGCGATAGTGAAGTGAAGAGGGCTGACTCGAACTGTGGGCCTTGATCCGTGGAGATTGTAAGCGGAGTGCCAAACTGACAGACCCATTGCGTGTAGAAGGCCGAGGCAACTTTGCCAGCCGATATGTTGCTGAGTGGAATGGCCATCGGCCATCTTGTGAAGCGGTCAATGATGGTGAGGCAGTAACGGAGACTCTCGAACCTGCGGCAGCTCGATGAGGTCCAAGTGGATGTGGTCGAACCGGTTGTTGGGAACAGCGATATTGAGTGGAGTGAGTCGGTTGTGACGTTGAATTTTTGCTCGCTGACACGGTACGCAACTTCGAGTCCATAGGAGAGCATCCCGTCTGATGCCTGGCCACACGTACCGTTCCTTCAGCATCTGGGCGGTGACTCTGCCATTGGGATGAGAGAGCCCATGAACGGCGTCGAATGCTCGTTGCCTGAGGTTCTGTGGGATGTAGGACCTTACTCGATTGTCCATCACGTCACAGAAAATGTCGAGGCCATCGATGCGGAGAGACTGCAAGTTGAGTGAGGTGGATTCCCGGAGTGTGGAGAGTTCTTCATCAGCGAGCTGTGCACGGCATATCTCCTCGTGGCTAATCGTCGTGGGCATGGAGATGGAGTTGATGCGGGAGAGAGCATCAGCCACGACGTTGTCTTCACCCCGAGTGTGGATTATCTCAGTGGTGAACTGCGAGATATAGTCCAGGTGGCGCAGTTGCCGAGGAGAGGCCTTCTCCGGTCGCTGCGAGAAGGCATATGTGAGTGGTTTGTGGTCTGTCTGGATAATGAAGTGACGGCCCTCAAGAATGTGCTGGAAGATACGAATGGCCGCATAGATGGCGAGGAGCTCTCGGTCATAGGTTCTGTAATGGGTCTCGGCTGGGATGAGCTTCCGAGAGAAAAAATCCAGTGGTCTCCAGGTCCCATCCTGAAACTGTTCAAGTGCGGCTCCGATGGCTGTGTCGGAGACGTCAGTCCTCAGACAGAGGTTGGCTGACGGCGAAAGGAAGGTTGTTTGAACAGCATCGGCAACACCACGTTTACAGGCAGCAAATGCTTGCTCACTAGCAGGAGTCCAAGGAACTGGGCGCTTGTCATTGCGTTTAGAGTCCTTCAGCAGGTCATTGAGTGGCGCCTGCATCTGTGCAGCACCAGGAATACACCTCCTGTAGTAGTTCACCATTCCCAGGAACCGACGGAGATCGGAGATGGTCTGAGGTCGCGCATTGGACGCGATGGCTTCAACTCTCTCCGGCGGTGGCTTGTAACCAGAAGCATTCACTGTGTAACCCAGGTAGACGACCTCTGTCTTCCCGAGCTGGCACTTCTTAGGGTTGATTGTTAGCCTGTTCGCACGGAGGATGTCGAACACCTTGGTGAGAGCTGCAGGTGCTCCTCGTGAGATTTGGAAAAGATGATCAAATCATCGATGAAACAACCAACGAAGTCCAGGCCTCGAAGCAGATTGTCCATGTGGCGTTGGAAGGTCTGGGTAGCATTGCGTAGGCCGGGCGGCATACCAACGAATTCAAAAAGTCCAAAAGGCGTCGTCACTGAGGTCTTTGGAACGTCTGACTTGCAACCGGATCTGATGGTAGGCACGGACCAATTCGATTGTGGAGAAGACTGAGCAGCCATGGAGTCGCTGAAAGGATGCTGTCTCCGTGGGTACAGGATAGCGGTCGGGGACAGTGATCCGTTAAGCCACCTGAAGTCCCCAGTAGTTCGCCAACCACCGAGCTTCTTCGGCACCATGTAAATCGGGCTGGCCCACTGGCTGTCGGAGGGGTCGTATCACGCCATGATGCAGCAGCAAGTCAAAGTCCTCCTTGGCGGCCTTCAATTTCTCGCCAGTAAGTCTGCGAGGGCGATCAAAGACAGGAGGGCCAGTGGTCTCAATGTGGTGAACCACAGCATTGTCAGACTGGGTGACGGGGACAGTATTAGGCGTCGGGATGTCTATGTAGCGACTGAGCAGATCGCCATAAGTCTTGTCCTGGTCACTTCTGCAGGCGGTCTGGGTGATGGTGGAGACCGTATGGATGGTGGCTTTACAGAGTTGGCCCGTGGTCGTCAGCGATGTAAGTGGATCGATGCGATGAGCGCCTTCCCTTCAGGTCCAAGAGCAGAGAGTGGTGGACTAGGAAATCCGCTCCGATGATGGCTACCTTAACATCTGCAATGATGAAGGACCACTTGAATGCTCGGCGTAAGTTAAGGTCCAGCGTCAGGAGTTTCTGCCCGTAGGTATGAATGACGGTCCCATTTGCGGCGTACAGCCGGAAGTCATCCTTCTTGCAAGTTCCGGGAATGGAGGCCTTAGGTACCAGAGAGATAACCGAGCCGGAGTCGACCAAGAACCTCATGTTTGTTGTGCGGTCGTGGAGGTGTAATCGGTGTTCCCCGGTGAGGCGGGCGTTTGCGGTGCTGTCGCCGGCCGCCTGACAATCGACAGCGCTTCTAGTTTCCCGACCGCTGTCTGGATGTGTATGAGCAGGGCGGCTCGCAGCACCTAGCATTTTCTCCGAAGCGGCGATGATAGAAGCAGACTGTGGCTCTTGATGGGGAGCGTCTGCAGTAGCGAGAGCTGCTGCGCTCACCGCTCGCGGCCCACGTTCACTGCAACTGGTTATGAGCGAGGCGTTGATCTTGCACAGCTCGGCTACGGCCAGCTTCAGATTAGAGGGCGATTTGAGCGGATCAACAGGCAGGCGTTCCGGAGATCGTGATTTGGAACGCGTGTGGCCAGCGGCCATGACGAATGTAGAGGCATGCATCTCGTGTAGCACATCCACGATCTTCGCCTGTTCTTCAATGGAGACGCCCTTCACCAGCTTCAAGCACCGTTGGATTGATTGAGGTAGCAAGGCAAGCCAGCGCACCCTGATGACGTCTGGAGTTGCTCTGCCGCCGGCCAGGGTGGTCATCTGCCTTAGGAGCTGTGTCGGCTTCTTGTCCCCGAGCTCCAACTCAGTGAGGGCCTTGTGGAGCTGGCGGTCAGCTGAGTCCGTCAGCCGGCTGATGATCTCAGTTTTAGGCACTCGTATTTGTTTTCCTTAGGTGAATTAGTCAGCAGGTCTGCTACCTCCATCATAATTTCAGAATCCAACGCTCCAACGAGAAGATTATATCTCGCAACATCGGATGCGATGCGGTGCGTATAAAACTGAGGCTTCGATCTGAATGAACCACATATGAGGGCAGTGTCTCCAGAAGGGCCGGCAGTTTCATGGTGCCGACTGACAACACAGCCGGGGGCAGCGTCCGTTAGTTGCAGTGGCGTGGACTGGTCACGTTCGTTCGGCTTCAGACAATGGCTCCTTGTTTGCAGCCATGTTCGTCGCTGAAGCTCGCGGTTCGGGCGATTTACTCGACGGAGAACGCTGGATCGGCGTAGCACTTATAACATGGCACCACACAATTCAACACTGAGCACAGGATTTGGTATCGGCGCGCGGCAGCTGAGGCACGTGTTCGGTTCTGCGACGGAATCCACTCGCATCACGTCGGGGTCACCAGTTGTGGGGAAACTAAACTCGGTACAACACTAAATGAACACTGAGGCACATCTTGACACCATTATTTATTAAACACAATATACAAAACATCACATTTACTATGTTCGCATTAATATGTGGTCTGTACAGTTCCACTCGGCACATAGTCTCACTGACGACTGCCTCTTGGTAGTTATGCTAGCTCCCACCTGTCCTTAGTTGGCGCTCCTGTCGGCTCGACGTGGATACCATCTGGTAGCTAGGAGAGGTACCGCCCACAAGCCACCAGCAACACCAGCTGTCGGCGAAGAGGCGTACTTCAGGCTCGCCACAAGGCAACTGCCGCTAGCGCGGTCTGTTAGCAGATACCCCACACTACTTCATCCTGCCGGTGGAACCGGTCTGCGCGCCCTCCCCTACTCAGGAAAAAATGAGCCTAGAAACTTTGTGACCGCATCTTGTACATGTACCAGTTTGGGAGATGAGTATGTATGGATAAATATGCTCTTGAAACTGTGGTCTGCTGACGCATGTGTGTGAAGGAACAAGGGAAGTCACGTACATGACGATGGATTTTGTTAATGGATTCGAGACCATGAGAGAACTGAATAATGAATACAGGGTTACAGGCACAGCTGGGCACAAAACAGTTATATCCGTTAATCGTTAATTAACGAAGTTAAAGAAATTGCGAAATTTAACTTTTAAGGTAACCTAAAAAATCATTAACGGTCTTCTTAACTTCCGTTAAATTGGACTTCCGTTAACTTTAGTCCGTTACATAGGTTGTTGACGTCTTTTCATTTGTTTGAACTGTGCGCCACGCCACCACTCATATGCAGGGCTGCCAGATTGTTTAATTGGATACATAACTTGTATAATTTGGTTACCTCTTGTATCCTGTTTGTATAACAGATTGCCTTGTATAATTGGATACAAAAATGAGTACTTAAAAGTAAAGTACATTCCAGCACCTTTTTGAAAGTGTTTGCCCTTTATTTCATTGAGTTGGCAACCCTTCCTGCACATCTATTTCCTTTTTGTTATTCAAAATTTATCAATGTATACATTGTTTACTTTTCGAGGACTTTTTTTGCTCCCAGCACTTTCACTCACGTATGTAATCAATGGATGACCCCTTTGTATAATTGGGTTTCATTCTGTATAATTTCAAAGAGACAGCGGTATAATATAAGTTGGCTGTACTGGCAGCGCTGCTCGTATGTTCGGTGTAGTAGTGGGCGCCGCCTGCTAAAATCTTGGCAGCGGCGCGCCGAGCATTTTCAGCCGGCGGCGGCGTGACTATTTTATATTGTGAATTCTGCAAACGTAAATAAACTAAAAAGCGTCATAACCTATCTTATTGACAAATCAACATTATTATCTGTAATGAGGTGTATTTATTATTACAAAATGTATGTCGTTATACTTTAGTAAAAACATCGCGTTCAGTTGGTGTTGAAGCAACAGTGACGGATCGGCAGTGTGTGTCGGAAGATGTTAATCGGACAAACTGTTCGGTCGTCAAATCGGGCATTACTCGGAGGAAATTCTGTGTCAGTGGATGACCGGCCGCCTGATCGATCGATAGTATCGCACTGGAGTCTGCAAACAGTGTTGCAGATCAGCAAAAAACTCAACTTTCAGTAACCAGTGCGAAAAAATTCAAAGAAATAATACATAAGTTACGAAAAAGATGATGTGCAATTTTAATTCGAAACATTTGTGTGTCTTTTCTTTTTTAAAAGTGGAAGCTAGTTTGGCAGTTTCGGCCGTGTAATGTAAAAGGATGTCGCTGACTAACTTCCGTTCTATTTGTTCACGTAAAAACATGCAGGCCATGATTTAGTTAAACCAGGCTGGGTCGTCTAAAGGGGCGTTTAGGCCACAGGTAGGCCGTGGCACAAAGGTAACCGTAACAGGCATTGGTCGTAGATTTTAGGTTGGCCGCAAATTTCACTGGTTGCAGTTTTCACATATTCAGGTGTCCCAGTCCAACTTGTTTTCTATAATATTGTTGCTTTTCATTCTGCAAACATGTTTTTTTTTTTTTTTAATAAAGTCACGAGTACCTTAATTATCTCTCGTAAGACAATTTGCAAGTGTTATGTTGATCACAGTCTCAACAAAGATAAAATCAGACAGGAATACCACTTCGTTGTTGTGGAGATAGCATAACCACAATTTGTTAATTTTTATAAATAAATCCACACTTGCATCATGGTAAATAACACCTTGAGATAGAGAGCAGTTATACCTACCGTACTATAATACTAATACATCAGTACAACTTTTGACTAGTTAACTTTTAACGGATAGCTTTAACTTGCGTTAAATTATTTAAAAAATTTAACGCTTTAACGATTATCGAAGTTAACTTTTTAAGTAGCGAAATAATGATTAACGAAGTTAACGTTTGGATTAACTGTGCCATCTGTGGTTACGGGTATTGTTTAGTAGTGTATGATGATAGCAAGGCCGGCGTTGGGGAGCTACGCTCGGCAAAAGTACTCCGGCCCCGGCCCCCACAGAAATAAAATACAAGTTTTAGAATCTGACTTTGGACATTTTTGCAGAGGGAGGGCAGCTAAAAACCCTAACCTGGGGCACAAATATCCTAACGCCAGCACTGGATGTTAGTATTTGTGTGAGGGGTTGGTGTTAACATTACAGTTTGTTTTTGTACAACCTATAGGTTGCCTGCAGGCCTTGTGAAGAAGATACAGGCAGTGGCGTAGCTAGCGTGGGTGACGCCCGGGGCGGATATCGATGGTGTCACCCCTTGAAAATTTAAATTCAAAATTAAGTGATATATAATGATCTTGTAAGTGTAAAATATCATATTAATAAAATATATTAGATAAACATTTATTGTTATTAAAAATTGTAGTTATAAAATTATAATATTAACTTCATTTAAAAAAAACACAATAACTAAAAACAATCTTCTCTTTTTAGCTCTAACAGCTGCAAACTCGTAAATCAAATCTTCAAAATTATCAATTTAGTTACTTCATGTTCAATATCAATATGGCAAAATTTTAGCCACGTGGTTGCTCACGTGTGATCGAAAGTGGTTTTTAGAGAGGCTCTGAAGATCGGACTCAGTCCGACACTTGGCCGTCATTGGATTGTTTATGTTTTGACGGTGCGGATCAGTATTCGGCCTGCTAGATGTGGAGAAGCGCATCGAGAGAGTTCGGAAAATTTACCTTCCCTTAGCGACTAAATGTTGTTTTTCATGTATTATTTGCCTTAAAAAAAGTATGTTTTTCATCCATGTTCATCATAATGTCGTAAAATGTAGGAAGAGTCCTAGCATCTTCGCATTAAAAAAATCAGAGCTTTGCCAGAGTGAAGACCAATTTTACGACCCACAAAAATTGCAGCCGAATCCGCATTTGTAAACCGAACCACCCACCCGAATCCGCACGCCGTAAACCAGACGCAATACTAATCTAGAAAACTGAAAAATATGTATTCAAACACATAAAGTGGATTCGTGTCATTTGATTAACAAAAATATATGGTATAGAAAAGATATGTGTTATTTTATCATGTTTTAAAACTTATTTTTCATCACACCTACATTGTGCCTCAAATGATTACTGCGTGTGATTGAAAACTGTAGGTCCGGGTTCAAATCCCGGTCTCGACTGTAATTTTGCGTGCCCTTAAAATTGACTTTTACCAATGGCAAAGCTTTTATCTTTAATGCGAAGGACGCTCGGTGGTTTGAATTTCACGTTAATCTGTAGGTCTTCTTTTCAAGTTAGGTGACTACGATATAGGTGCACTGCGAGTTTCCAAATAAGAAACTCTGTGACTAGAACATTGAGATAACATGAAATTATTATTTTTACTATACAAAATCTTTACGACTTTATATTTAAATTAAAATATGTTATAATCTCGTTCTTCACTAACAAAAAGTATTGAGTGAATCGAAAAGAACCTCGGACAAAACAAACACGTCAAGTGCGAGTGATTGACATTTCATTGAGATTGCGTTGATATTGTTAATACTGCGCTGGGATACTATTTTGTACATAAAATATCAACCAGTTAGGTGATTACGTGAGTCAGATAAAAAAGTATTTTAATGTACATTCGTACCAAAACTGTGCAGAATAAAGTACAGTACTCTATAATAAAGTAGGGTGGCAAACCTACCTGTCATCCCCACACTGATTCCCTGGAACAATCACTTGTAAACGTAGAAGGATAATAAAGACCGGGTAGGAACACGGGTGAGCTATGGAAAAGTTTGGACGCGAGGGGGCGAGCCGTCACTCGGCCGGCTGTCGTTGCGGTTAGGGTACAGGCCAGTATTGGCACCGAGCGTGGTGGTGTAACGGATAGCGTTCTGGCCTCGCATTCGGGAGGACGGCGGTTCGAATCCCCGTCCGGGCATCCAGATTTGGGTTTTCCATGGTTTCCCCAAATCACTCCGGGTGAATGCCGGGATGCTTCCTTCAAAAGGCCATGGCCGAATCCTTCCCATTCCTTGTCCCCATCCCTTCCCGTCTCTAAAGACCTCGTTGTTAAAAAGGGACGTTTAAACTGTTAAAAAGTATTGGCAAAGTGCAGTTCGACCTTTACACTTAGCAACTGATACACAAACTGGTGCAAATTAAAATCCCAGTACCCAGACGGTGTTGTGATAAACGAATGAAATTTGGCCCCAAATATGCCCGCATGAAGAGTTTAAATGATTTAACATTTAAAGTTTTACATGTAATAATGTGAGAATTACGGTGCTATATCTTATGTAAATTGCATTTTTTTTTTTTTTAGCTTATAAGTGGTGAACAGTGGGTGTCACATGACACGTGGTTGCCCACAAGTTTTTGTTGTCTAAGTATGCCAAGGCAAAGAGTAACAACTCTCTACAACCAAATGTCTAACTGAGAGAGGTCGGAGAATTGACGTGTTTTGAAAGGGTGCATCATATCGTGAAATCTCCAGAACGATTTGCCGCAGTGCAATGTCAGTATACAGACTTGTTACACAGTGATGAAAAAAAAACTCTAATACTCCTAGAGCAGGCAGAGGTCCATACAGATGGATAACAGCACGTGAAGACTGCCAAATGGTGTGGGTGGCTGTTGCTGGCAGATGGTTGACTGCAGGCCAGATCCAAGTAGTGGTTACACATATCACACCCCGCCTCCGCCCCTCCCGGATGATTGTAAACTAATTGCTTGAAGCTGGGTTACACTCTCTGGCCCTGTGCATTGTGTCCCATTAATCTAATTTCATTGCCATCATCATCTACCCTGGTATAATGCGAAACACAAATGGACATGTGAATGGCGTACATATGTTTAGAGACGAGTCTCGATTCTGTCTGTGGCAAAGTGATAATCGACGACATGTTCGCAGGCGTAGTGGAGGAAGGCTTATCTGCTGTGATTTTAGAACCTCACGCAAGTGCCGTCACCGGTGTCATGTTTGGTGGCAATCAGTTTCGATAGCATGACTGAGTCGGCTGTTGTTGAAGGCAATGACAGCCCATCACTATGTGGACGGGGTACTGCATCTTATTGTGGTACCCTACATGTTCAACATCCGAATCGTTTTTCCAACAAGACAGTGCCCGTCCTCATACTGCGGCCATTGTCACACAAGCCTTGCAAGGAGTTTCGATCACAATATGGACAGCACGGTTCCCAGATTTGTCCCAAATAGAGCATTTCTAGGATACCAGAAGTAGACACATTAGATCACATGGTCACCCAGCACAAACTGTGCAACAACTGACTGCAAAGACATGCACGCGTAGTGAGACATACACCAAGAAGACATCCGAACACTTGTTGTGTCAATGCCGGCAAAGATCACGAATGTATTGGTGCTCAAGTTGGGCGCATTTCTCACTGACAACTGTAAAAGGTAATAATTTAGCCTGATCCATTTCCATTTGTTATTATTTCTTTTAGGTACGGCCCGGATATATTTGTATGCGTGTTGTGATTTTAATTTCCGCCAGTGTAAGTATAGGGCGACCATAAGATTTCGCTATAATTTAAAAAATTCGATAACTACCAATTTGCTATTGAAACGTTAACATAGGCTGTATTTAAATGACTTCACAACCTCGGTATTTGGAGGACATATTGAGAGGAAAGTTAACAGAAGTGGCTTGATCCAAGTAGAAGCAATTGCAGACCCAGATGGGGTCCCATTGGAGCAAACCCAGGATCGGGTCCCATTGGAGCAAACCCAGGATCCGGGTCCCACAAGTTGTGAGACCCTGGGGGATACTGTATAGTCAGAGAAGCAACTACATAAGTCCTTCACCGAGCGTGGCGTTCTCGCCTCGCATTCGGGAGGACGGCGGTTCGATCCCCGTCCGGGCATTCATAAGTTCCTTCATAAAAATAGAAGAATAAATAAAATATAAAAACATAATTAAAGTAATTAAAAAAACAACGGTCAGATAGTAAAAGAACATGCCTTTGCGATATCTGCCGTCTTTACATGAAGTAATTAACAAGTATTTTACCACCCGCCTAAGAAATACGTATCTACAGACTCCTAAATATGACATTGTATGTACTGAAGACCGTCTCCACTGTAAATTTTAGATTTCTAGCACCGCTCTGTAGCGTATAAATAAAGATGTAAACGGCTCGAATGTTCGTTCAGTTTATGATTAAAGCTCAATTTTTGTTCAGGAACGGAAGTTCGACATCCCTGTCGATTTAAGGAACCCAAGAATTTAGGTACCTGTATTCGACAGAGAGGTTACCCATATATAGAAATCTTCTTCTGTAAATTTATTATAGAAAATTCTTAGAGAATCATACGCTTATTTATTTCATCGCGATCATATTTGCATATTCTCGATCAGTAGAAAGCATAGCAAACTTACGTGAACCTAGAGTTAAAATGCTTACTAATGTTACGATTTCGCTAGCAAGATACGCGGTTCCGACTGTTTTAAACACGTGCCCCACAAAAACTGATTACCAACGACAGATGATACCATCGACGAACACTTGGCTCGTTCGGATTGACTTGAAACCTGACAATATTGCTAGTTTAATGCAGTTTTCTGAATCATTTTATTTGCATAAATTCGAACATGATACGATTTCATGTCGAGTGTAGGTGCACTGTCACAATAGGCAGGTACACAGAGTGTAAATGAGATAACGCGATATGTACTCAATTTATACATCACGAATCTGTCAGATGATAAATTCAAAAATTACTAGAAAAAACTTTAATGCACTTGTGAATCTTAGCTAGAAAGCTAATGGAATTCTAAATAAGCAAAATAATTTTGAAGCCTAGACTACGCGTATTCCGACATACGCTTGGTTGCTTTTTTAAAATTTATTTTCAAAGGAAAATTAAAATTTTTCTTGAATAATTTCGAGAATTTACAAGGGGCATCCCTAATTTACGTGAGGTGAAACAGGGGGGGGGGGGGTCCGGCGAAATCTCACCAAGGGGGGGGGTCTAAGGAAATCTCACGTAAGGTTTTGTGAAAAAAAAAAAAAAGCTCTAGAAATTGCGCGAAAGTCGAGGTTTTAAGGGGGTATTTCGTTGAAAAGTGGGGGTGTGACCGGATTTTGAAGGGTGAGACCTAAAAAGAAAGGTCCTCCAAAAGTTTCTAGGGAAGGTTCTCACGGACCAGATCTCACCAGAGGGGGGGGGGGGGGCCCGGAAAAACACCTCACGTAATTTATGGATGCCTGAATTTAACTGTCTAATTACTATGATTTTAAAATTTTTAGATATATATAATATATCCCTTATTTTAAAACTACTACTTTTTATACAAGAAAACTTACATTATATCCACCGCCGATTCTAACAAACCAGTGACGGACGGCAAGCACAATGAGTTCTGATTGTTGGAGCTACAGAGCAATGCTCTCTTTGTTTAAGTGTGCGATGTTACCAATAATTATACTCTGTTGTAATGAAAGATCACAGCCCCCTTTATCGTATTTGAAAAAGCGATAGATCAACTTAAAAACAAATATTCAAAAACATTAAAGGTAGACGTGTTTCGACAGCAAAGGATAAAAGAAGTCTATCAAAAAAACATTTTTTTATCACAATAATTTCGATATACTATTTTCGAAATGCGGATGTCACCCCCCCCCCCCCCCTAGCTACGCCACTGCTTCAGCGTGACCTGTGACAGTCTGTCCGGCAGGAACAAACGCCAACGGCTTATTGTGGTTATTTTCAACGTCCTCTTTGAACCTCTTGTGCCACATGGCTGCTTCTTTATAGGGCTCTTGTATCATACAAAAAACCTATGTAGAGTTTTTGATCAGTTTCGCACAGAGTTTTATCGAATAATGCTGCTTCAAAATGACTCTCCATTTTCGACTCTTCGACGGGGGGTCACTGACTCGCACTCAGGCCACTAGCGATCTTCTCACTCCAGCGTCTCGGAGGCAATTGCCGCTAGCGCGGTCTGTTAGCAGACACCCCACACTACTTCATCCCGCCGTTGGAACGGGTCTGCGCGCCCTCCCCTACTCAGGAAAACATGAGCCTAGAAACTTTGTGACCGCATCTTGTACTTGTACCAGTTTGGGAGATGAGTATGTATGGATAAATATATTCTTGAAACTGTGGTCTGCTGACGCATGTGTGTGAAGGAACAAGGGAAGTCACGTACATGACGATGGATTTTGTTAATGAATTCGAGACCATGAGAGAACTGGATAATGAACACAGTGTTACAGGTATTGTTTAGTATTGTATGATGATAGCAAGGCCGGTGTTGGGGAAGGAGGTTGGGGGAGCTACGCTCGACAAAAGTACTCCGGGCCCCGGCCCCCACAGAAATAAAATGCAAGTTTTAGAATCTGACTTTGGACATTTTTGCATTAAAATTTTCTGACTTTATACAAAAAAAAAACCCCGAAAGTTTAAAGTAAAAATTTTTGTCGGGAGGAGGGAGGGCAGCTAAAAACCCTAACCTGGGGCACAAATATCCTAACACCGGCCCTGGATGTTAGTATTTGTGTGAGGGGTTGGTGTTAACATTACAGTTTGTTTTTGTACAACCTATAGGTTGCCTGCAGGCCTTGTGAAGAAGATACAGGACAGGTGTAAGGGAATGGAAAAGGATTTTGATGACAGGCCTTGGAGGTCAAGGGAAGTATGTTCTTCCTGGTAAATGGAAGTTTGGGATCGGTGGAGTGTGTGTAGTAGATGCTAGTATTAGAGAACTGTATTAAAGCCTCAATCATTGCAGCCCATGACCACGGTGTTTCAGCCCTTGTCAGCAGGGAGGATGAGGGCGTTCTTGTTACTGAGGAATTGTTTACTGGCTCAGGTTTCAATGGAATCTAATTTGTATGACTGGAGTTCAGAAAAGAGGGCGATAGCAGAATGGAAATGAGTTCCTCTTGGAAAAAGAGAGGGTAGGTTGGTCCACAAAATAATAGGAGCTAATTAGCAAATGAATTTACAAAAAAGGGACAGCGAAATAAACCACCTCCTACCTTAGATGATGGTATCGTGGGGTGAACACATAAATAAGCACACAAAAAACAGGAAAAACAATGAATATTTCGAGACTTGACTCTTTGTCAACAGGAGAAAATCAAGGAGGGAAGGGGTATATACATATGTGATATTTCCCCCTAAACTGCCACCACCCTTGTGTTGTCCACTGTGGCCTTCTTGGACTTCATTCACATGGTGAGCCTCAGTCTGTCATGTGTCTTGTAGACACTCATGATTAAGGTTTGCTACCAAAATAATGTGATATGCTTTCTTTTCCACTGGTCAGTGCCCTCCTACTATCATCTTTGGTATATGTTTGGTTTACTTGCACTGTCATTCATTATTTTCACTGTATTAAAGCATTTTATCTTTCATTATTATCAAATGTGTATTAATTCACAATATGATTGGGCATGGCCTACACCTGAATAGTGGAAGAATTTTGGTAAAGGGAAAGATGCTAGCAATGTGTGTTTCTCCAAGGCTTATCTGATTATGATATATATAATGACCAAGGACAAGAATTATCAGGAGAAGAAATCCAGGAAATTATTGCAGGCTCATGGCGAATGGCGTGGATTGTAGTGGGTGTAAGAAGTTGATTCCTTGGGCTTGTAATGAAGACAGAACATAGGAAATAAATGTGGCTCTCCAATTGTTTTGTCCACTTTGTATTAAGGATGAAAAAATCAGGAAGACTGGTGAAACGATCAGCGAGTTGGGCGGAACGGTTAGGGCCTCAGCCTATAAAGGTGGAGAGATGGTTGGTTTAGTGTGGAGGGTGAGAAAGATGGCTGGAAGCTGATAAGTCTGAGAACAGGATAAAGAAGTCGGACACTTCTGAAATTGTGTGGAAAAATAGGTTTGATGCATTACCAGAGTCAGGACAGGAAGGGCCACCAAACCTTTTGGAACAAGGATGTGCAAGGAAATAATAGGAAGAAAAGGATCCTGCAGTTAGGTATTAGCCACGAGAGAAGTGTAGGCCCTCTTCACCAAGATCAGTTAGGCACAGGCTTCTAGGTCACTTGTTTTTTAAAACCTAATGCAACATTAGGTCAGGTAATAGAGGAGATAGCTTCGCTTTGTAGGAATTTTTTCAAGGGCGATAGAGTAGTGGTAATGTGGAGGTGTAGGGAATAGTATCGATACAAAAGTGAGTGAAAGTGGTTTAGGAGGTCCAGCATACCAGGACTGAACCCATGCAAGCCCAACACAGAACCACACTGGAAACAGAGGTGCTACTTGGAAAAGACATTAGTTCTGTCTTGGGGATTGTGCCTGTAGACACCATTGGCAGGAGGGGCATCTAAATGGAAGGGGCAAGAGGGTACTTTCTGAATTGTTAACTAAACCTATAAAGGAAGCCCATTTCCAGTGATGATGGCGTCAGGACTGTGCATTTTTTAGGTTAGGGGCTACTGGTGAGGGTTTGGAGATAGATGATGAGGAGGTACTGATTGTAGATTCATGACAGGATTTTTTTTAAAAAAAAAGCAAAAGAAAAAGCTGAAGTTGCTGAAACAATAACTGAAGGGGCACAACTGGGAGGCCGAGGTTAATGCTGAAAATAACACAAATACAGTGAGTAATATGAGAGTTACTGGTGAACAATGGAAATAAAATGAACAAAGTAATTGAATTTGCAAACTATGAACCAGAAGTCACTATAGGGGTAGAGTCGTGGTTAATAGTAGTAGTACTAGAGAATGAGGTTACAGACTGATGGTTACAGAATGTACAAGAGAGAAAGAGGAGCAATTTGTGGAGGAGTATTCATACTGGTTAGCAAAAACTATTATACTTCACTGGTGTTCATAGATCATGACTAGGAGTTACTTGGGATAGATTGCTGGAGTAATCAGGCTGTTACATAGTGGAAGATGAGGCTCTTGGGGAGAATTTAAATTTATACTAAGATTCTAAAGGTGAGAATGGAATGGTCATTGTTGGTGGGGATTTAAATTTTCCAGGCGTAAACTGGGTAGGAAATAAAATTAATGTCACAAGAGAAGAGAGATTTGCAAATACCTTAGTAATGGAAGAAGGCTTTTCACAAGTGGCAAAGTAGAACAGAAGGGGATGAAACTCTTTGGATATCTTCCTAATAAAGCCTAATGATAACCTCTGAATTGTGATCATGAAGCAGCTCTGATGGATATTAAGAGGATTCAGTAAACCAGTGGAAAAATTAGAAGGTGGAAATTACAGGTATAAGGCACAGATTTCAAAATTGAAGAGAGATTTCAGGGAAAGTTTCAGCAAATGGAAGGATGGCTAAAGTACAGTAAAGTAAGTGGGAAGAGTTCATGAATATAGTAAAAAAACAGAAAACAAAGAGAAGTACAGAACTTACATACTATAATAGGGAGATGAGGTGATTAAAAAGATTGACAAGAAGGAACATACTAAGAGTTAAGATACAGCAAGGCAGTAGGGAATATTTGAAACAACTAAACAAGGAATTAATAACAGCAAAGAAGATGGCTAAAAATGGGTTTATGGAGAAAATTAACGGTATAGGGGGACCACTGATGGATGTAGCTAGACATATCTATGGCTGTGGTAAAAAAACTGAGGGTAAGGTAAGTTGTTGAGATAATTATAGATAAGGATGGAGAAGAAGTTACTTAGGATTTGAAAAAGGCAGAGATTTTAAGTAACTGGTTTAGTGAGACCATTAGGTACCACGATTCAGGAATGGGAGGATGAGAATGAGCTTATCCATACAATTAGAAATGAACAGATTAAAAAATCTAAATTCATCCAGAAGGAACTAATAAAGTTAAAAAAGCAAGGGGCTGGCATAGAAAATATTATTACGGATGTATTAAAGATATCAGGATGTGACAATGTACCTCAGTTTGAAACATTATTTAAATCGAGTCTGGATACTTGCTGCTTACCAGAAGAATTGAAAACTGTGGTAGAAGTATTGGTCCATAAATGTGAGGTGACAAATAGGATTGCAAATTACAGGACAATCATTTTGACATAAGTGACAAATAAATTAATGGAGAGATTGATATACAACCATATCAGAGGTATCTGTGAGGAACATAAAAGATTTTAAAATCGACAATATGGCTTTAGGCAAGAATATTCTTGAGACTCTCAGTTAGTAGGCTACATGCAAGATATTTCAAATGAAGTAGCAAGGAAGGGCAAATTGATAGTGTAGCACAAGATCATTCAAAGGTTTTTGACAGAGTTATCCATAAAATGGTGCTAAATATGGTAAAGACTATTAGAGGGGATGAAAAAGTGATTTGCTGGGTAGAAGAATTCTTAAAAGGTAGAAAGCAAGAAGTTAGGGGAGGTTTTTTTTTATCAGTGTACCTAATAATCTGACTTTTGTTTGTATTTATCTTCATTCCATGTTAACACATCCAGCCAGATAGCAATGGGGCAAGATTTTCAACTTGTCAAAGTTAAGTGGTGGCTCCACTAAAAGAATCCTAATTAAAGTTTCCATTTAATATTGGAACAAAAACTTGATGGTATGCCGTTTTGTGCTTTTCATTGGTTGCGCATTACTTGAAATAATAATAGGTTTTGCAACGTTAAAGGAGATCTAATCTGCTAGCATTAATTCCAAGAGCTAAAAGAACATGATACACCATCATTCAAATGATATTCAATAAGACAAACAAGTGTCGCAAAAAAAAAATAAAAAAAAAAATTCTAGGGGTAAAGAATTTTCTACTATGCTTTATGGGCTAGGATAATGTTTACATAGAATATTTCCTCTCCATATTAAAGTATCTAATTTTTATGTAGTTATAAACCCTTAATCAGTTATTTCTTAAATTGTACAGTTAAATTATACAAAAAAAAATTAAAAACATTTGGTAGCTGGAGAAACACTGGAAATAAAAGTTATTACATGACATTTACATTCTTTTCCTTCTCTGGGATAATTGCTACTCGAATATAATAATAAAAAAGGTAAACACATTACTCCACACACCTACAGGTCCAGGAAGATGAAACAGTGGGCAAATGCTAGTATGATATAAGATGGTTAAAATGAGAGAGGTTTTTAAATAGTATCTGGAGAGGGTAACAAGTTGTGGAAGTGAACATGTTCGGAAGATAATTACCAACGAGTCAGCATTCTAAAACAGGCAACATAAATTAACCAAAGAAGGAACAGGAAATCATTTGGCAGAGGTCAGCATCATGAGATGTATAATTTCAGGCACCCTAGGGTTGTATATTGGTACTATAATATTAATTTGAACAAATTTTTCCTTTTATGTGAAAGACACAAAAAATAAACTGTTGGCAAATAAACATTAATGCCATGACACATGGAGACAAAATAATTTCAGAGTAAATTACAAAATAGTTCATGCAAAAGAAATTTGTATAAAATATTGAACAAATATGTGTTTACAGATCTGGAGGAATGACAGTTCGGTAAAAGCCGTTATACAAGTAAGAAATAAAATTTTAAATGAAAAACTTTTGTCCCAACAAAATGATAGGAAATGAGCCTTTTATATATCAGCTCCTAATAAAAACCACAGAAATTTGGTTTAGTGGGAAAAGTAAAAAATGCCAGTCTCCATGTAATATAGCTAAGTAATTTACTACTAATTTGAAAGATGTACAAAACATTGCCTTGAAGTATTACTGAAACAGCAAAATTATACAAATTATCATCAACCAATGAATGAAAAACTGTTGTTGGCCATTACTTAAAAAGGAGAAAAAAAAACCTTTGCCAAAATTGTTTGGATTTGAACTTTAAAAAAAATATACTTATGAAAATGGGTGTATCTTTATTCAGAACAAAGAAGTGTAGTAACAATATATATAACAAATTTGAGCATGGATTGACTTCATATCAGCTCCAGCCAAAAGGATCATAAAATAAAGTTCTTATCAGCATTAAGATCATTCAGTCACTGAGCGCATTCAAAACACATCTGTTTGACAACTGTTTCTAGTTGAACTTAGAACTACACAATGTAGATCTCGGATGTAGTTTGAAAGAGTATGAAGATGTATAAAATTTATGAAGCAACAAGCAAATTTTATGCAATTACAATTAAATTCTCATGTTATTTTCAGGATTACCATTTATACAGCTTCATGTCCTATCAAATCATTAAAAGACTTGTAAAATGTACAACTAAATGACTAACTACAGCACTATCATATCTTGTTAAAAAAAATCAAAGCATTGCAGGGGCTGTGAAGTGTCAAGAGTTACTGGAATACACATTATGAACAATGACCAATTACAAAACTTTTTTTACACAACAGTGACAACACTAGTGGAATAGTAATCAATTATAAAATGTAACATGAATGATTAAAATCGTGGAAGAAGAAAAACTATAACCACAGTTTAGGAAAGAAATTATTTCTTTATGCCACATCAATTTTACTAAATTGGGAAGGGACTAGGGACAAGGATGGGTAAGAAATAATTTGCTACTACCAATTATTCTCTGTTGAAGGAACCACTTTGGCATACACCTGGAGTGATTTCAGGAAGCCATGGAAAATAGAAACCTGGACGGTAGTACAGGGATTCGAAACAATGTCAGTCTGAATGCAAATTCAATGTTTTATGTCTCACCCACCACAATCAATCCACAGAAGCCTATATAAAGTTTTCCTGAGGAGTTACTTACTCTGTGGTTAATTCACACTTGATATTTTTTCTTTTGTTTGAGCCTCCCTGTCTTCAGCTCTAGTGAGTTAATGGGCTCCATTTAAGTTTCACTGTTTTAATTTCATACAAAACATTATATACAGACAATGATAAATTACAATATAAAGAGAATAATTTTTTATTAATTTACATTTTCATACCTGAAGAATAATCAGAGTATACAATCTATAAGATTCTCTTCAAATACTTTATGAATGTATGTGCATATCTTTAATTATCCCAAAATGGAATTTCTTTAGAAGAATCTAAAAAGTTAGGAACATTTGGTTATGTCAGGATCTGAATCTGTGTAGACCACAAGTTTCCATTTCTCAAAAGTTATTTTTCCCCCTTTTAACGGATTTTTTTTAAATTTATTATATGAGGTTTCTCATGGAACTTGTGGCAAATTTAGAACATTTGATAAAATATCTGGATCAGAATTCTCCCCAATGCAGCTCACTGTACTAATACATTCACATACTGTATTTATGAGAACACAAATGGCACAGGTACAAATCCTGTTACCAACAATAGTGGTTGCATGTTTTGGATAAGGACAGAGAAATTAAACTTATAACTTATCACAGCAAGTACTACAAGGAGAAAAGGATAAAAGATGGAGGGAGGATTGAAAACGAGAGAACAAAGTTCTATAACCAAAAAAACATATCTATGGTCCGGTATTAGCTCTGAATCACTGCCCCTCTACCTGTTTTCAGCTGAACTCAAAGCAGCTGTTACAATAAACAAACAATATTTCAGGAATTCCTTAATATGCAAGAGAATAAATGAGATCAGTGGCAAGTCTTATAGAGATACTCATTATAGATCGTATGAGTCAGTCAAGATCAACAATTCCATGCAAATGGCACCAAGACAATGGTGAGGGGAGAATAAAAGAATGTAGAAGAGAGCAAGTACTACAAGAAGAAAAGGATAAAAGGTGGAGGGGAGGATTGAAGACGAGAGAACAAAGTTCTATAACAAAAAAACATATCTATGGTCGGGTATTAGCTCTGAATCACTGCCCCTCTACCTGTCCTCAGTTTGAACTTACCATCATCATTTTCCTGGCCAACAGTCTTTCTGTGAGACAGTCTCCCACAACACACACCACCCATAATGTTCTCTTGTTGATAAAGGGCTAGACCCGAAAATTAATTTATCATGTGTGTTCACGTCCCACATCCATCATCTAAAGGTAAGTGGTGGCTCATTTCCCTATCCTATTTTGTTATTCATATGGGGTTAGAGCGTTAGACGGAGGAAGCCACTATTGGAGACTGTAGATGATGTATCTTAAATATGTTGGTAAACCAGCCATTCACTGATAACTCGTATGGATTGATGGTCTGAGGATGGCTCCAATCAGTTATACAGATTATAAGAGTAACAGGAAATGGCATGGGCAGTAATTTGATGATACAGATTTGGTAAGTAACCCATCCACTTTCATGATTTGTCCTATTGGAGAAGTGGTTGATGATGAGTCTGAAATAGAAATGTGATCAATGGATGACGAAAGGCAGTAATAATGTACATAATGGCATGGGAGTAAAATACAAGTAATATGGGATGTTCAACAGAGATGGGATTGGAGCAGATTAATGTAGCAGCGAACATGTGACAGGTTTTTGGGTAAATGGAAAAGAACCATGCAGTCATTTAACAGCACAAAGACAAAGTTTGGAAAATGTGACAAATAACATTGGGAAGAGGATGAGACAAGTAGTAGGAAGGTTTTTGGTTGCACTTGGGTAGGTATGATCATGATGCAAGAAGAGAACCGAGTGTGAAACATGGAGATTCAATTATATTGGTTGATGCAAGGTGGGAGTAGTGGTACTTTAGGTGGAAAATTTGACTGTTGACTAGTCACAGGCGACTGATAACTGGAGGGTATTAAGTGTTCTGAGTATGTGGAAGTACTGGTGAGTGATTCCACATATCCGATGCTGTCATCGACACAAGAAGAAGGGAAGCGATTCTTGTCCAGAACGGACATGTGAAAGGAATGGCAGCAATCAAGCTGTTCTTGGCAGTATGATGTGGCAAAAGGGTGTAGATCACTAAGTTGCTGACCATGCCAGTTCTCAGAATACTACCAGTAAATGTTTCACAGAATACATCACTGAGACTTTCACGAGACCACCAGTCCATCTAAAACTGCCAACACCCTATACACAACAAACATTCTCCTGAGCATGTCCGGCAAACACATCACCTATATATATTTTCTGTTTAATGTAATATTTTCATTTTATTTTCTCAAATTTCTTTCTCCTTCCCCACACTTGCTTTCTTCCATCTGCTACTACCAATTTCATTATTTGTAGTCCATATCTCTCTTCTCCCAAATTGTTGCTCCAGCCACCTGTAACCAAAGATTTTATCTCATTGATGGAATGGACTCTGTCATGAATATAGACATTAGGATTCTTACACATATATTGCGATCATGAGGGTACAAGCAAAATATTGTAAACTAGTGTTCAACTTACTTCCTACTGTTGTAGCATCCCTCCTAGAAATCTGATAAGAAATGGTTTTAACATAATAGTGACAATGAAAATTTTGCTAGGCAATAAAACTAAGGAAGGATTTTGAAAGCAAACCCACCACAGGAGGACCATGATGAACAAACAAATACAAACATACTTTACATTTTTGTACACATCTTAATTATGTTTAGAAATGAGTCTGTGCCAAATAAATACATTTTTTTAAGAAAAGAGAATTCTCAATAGCACCAAAAAATTACAAAGAATATGCCGTTGCTACAAACATACAATGCTTGTGATGTAACACTTCCTGAAACTAGTAAATTCTAGTTAATTTGGTTGGTGATTCAGGAGGAATGGCAAATGCTGAAGGAGATGGTAGTATGAACAATATGAGAAAAAAAATTCATATAAACATGTGTCCGATTTCCATTCATTTTGGGGATACAGGTGCTGGAATGTTATGCATAAAATAAACCTCAGAAAATGATTAAGAGCACATAAACAACTTACTGAAGTACTTTATTCAAGCAAAAATACACACATATTTTACAAGTTTTAATTAAATGTTCAAAAATCCCATCAATCATTGACCACCAAGATCGCCGGACCTTGTCCCGTTAGATTTTTGTTTGTGGGAATGGTTGAAAAACAAAGTGTACAAAGATAAAATAAACACAAGAGATGAATTAGTCACTCGCATTGTAAATACTGCTACCCTTATAAAAGTACACCAAGACCTACTCCGAAGAGCTACACATACTATTGCAAAGAGAGCTGCAAAGTGTATTGAAGTTGTATAAAAACTTCTCGGGTTTCAAGCCACGTATTGAAGTTTTTATATAGCACTGCAGTCGCGAAAATGTAAATGAAGTACTGAAGTCGATGGTGGGATTTTTGAACATTTAATTTAAACTTTTTAAAACATGATTGTGTTTTTGCATGAATAAAATAGTTTTAAAAGTTATCTGTGTGATCTTAATCATTTTCTGAGGTTTATTTTATGCATAACATTCCAACACCTGTATATCCAATAGAATGGAAATCAGACCAATGTTTATATGAACTTTTTTACTCAATACTTTTTATACTAACACATCCTTCAATATTCCTCCTGAGTTACCCCAGAACATATAAATTTTATCTTCACTGGAAGAAACACCATTACAAAAGATATTCTTAAGGTATGTGAAGATTGAAAAAAGTAATTTAAGAACTTTCTTCTTTTCAGTATACATGACTGAGCATTTAAAAATGAATTTTAAATTATTAGATTTCCTCAAATCTGAAATGCTGTTTTGGCAGACATGCTTCAAATTTCTTCTAGGGCAGAGCTGTGCATGCAATGTGTGCTGCATAGTCTACTAAATACATAATTTATATGATAATCACAGCCAACAAAATAATATTCCACTTACATTCATTTTTTTCACTTTTAAACAGACAGACACAATTTCCAATCACTGTCTGAATTAGTTCATCAATTTCAAGAGAAAATATGAAACAAATATTTATTTAGCTCAAAATGATACTTTGTTTAAGGTGTATAAAACTCAATAATTAATATAAACTTTAAAAGATAAATAATCTGAAAATATTAAGGAAGTGCTCATTTAAACAATTAAAACCTAAAAATTCTTCCAGCTATGACAATATTTCAAGTAAATTACTAAAACGATGTTCAGATTGTATCGATCATGTACTTGCCCAAATTTGTAATGAATCGTTAATTCAAGGTGTGTTTCCAAATAGACTAAAATATTCAGTTGTAAAACCGTTGTTTAAAAAACGAAAATCAACATGTGTAGATAACTATCGTCCCATTTCATTACCTTCAGGATTCTCAAAGATTTTTGAAAAAGTCATGTATTGTAGAGTAATAAAACATGTTACGCAAAATAATATCCTCACTAAATCCCAATGTGGGTTCCAAAAAGGATCATCTATAGAAATGGCTATATATTCATTTTTAAATAACACATTTGAGGAACTTAATAATAAAATGAGCCCTGTAGGAATATTTTGTGATCTTGCAAAAGCATTTGACTGTGTAAATCATGAACTACTTTTGAAAAAAATGGAAAACTATGGTATTTACGGAATCGCAGGTAAATGGTTTAGATCATACATGGAAAGTCGAATGCAAAAAGTGTCCATTTTTGATACTAAAATAAACAAAGATGCTTCATCAGACTGGGAAAAATTAAAACATGGAATTCCACAAGGTTCTGTCCTAGGACCCCTCCTCTTTTTGTTTGTATATCAGTGACCTTCCTGGAAACTTATCTGACAAAGTTAAGAGTGTTTTATTTGCAGATGACACTAACCTGACACTGAGATAAACACCAAACAGCAATCTAGAATTTAATGTAAATGAAGTACTTAGTGAAGTAGCAAATTGGTTTAAGGCAAATTCATTAAAACTAAATTTTGAAAAAACAAATTACATTAGGTTTAAAACAAAAAATTATGCACAGCCAGATTTACAAGTAAGCTATAAAAATAACACAATATTAGAAACAAAGAGTATAAAATTCCTTGGCATTAAAATAGATGAGAAACTCTGTTGGCATGAACATTTCACTTCACTACTGAAGAAGTTAAGTAGTGCGACCTTTGCAATACGAACACTTTCTCCAACAGCAGATCTAGAATTAACAAAACAGGTTTACTCCTCATATTTTCATTCAGTAATGTCATATGGCATGATTTTTTGGGGAAACTCTTCACAAAGTAAAAAAGTTTTCATAGCACAGAAAAGAGCTATTAGGATGTTGTGTAGGGTAAAACCAAGAACTTCTTGCAGACAACTTTTTAAAAAACTCAGTGTTCTTACAATGAGATCTCAGTATATATATTCTCTCATGTGCTTTGTCATAGATCATTGTAACCTGTTTACTTCTAATTCACAGGTACACAATCTCAATACAAGAAGCAGAAATAACTTGCACAAACCACAAACATCTCTGTCATTAACACAAAGAGGAGTTAATTATTCTGATATACATCTGTTTAATAAACTTTGCAAGGGTATAAAACAATTTGCAGAAAATAAAGATATATTTAAAGAAAAACTGAGAGATTATCTTATTGGCAACTCCTTCTACTCCATTCAAGAATTTGAACAAAAGAATTAATTGTATTCAATATGACTTTTGCAAATCACAGTTGTAAAAATTTATGTTTATTTTATTGCCTTTATTTTTTTCTTTGTAACATATAATTGTTTTTTACTATGATTATGACTCATATTGTATGTATGTATATTAACCATGACATGTTTCACATCCCAGAGGTGCTTCCTCAGCAGGGATCCATGAAACAAGATTGATAAATAAAATAAATAAAAAATTTAATAAAATGGAGATTCTTCATCAATTTTTTGGTGCCTGTTCATGTTAGCAGATTAGAATTACTTAAATTTCAAATTATCTTTCAGCTGCTTTTCCCATACAGAATTCCTAAATACATGGAATAGTGTAAAATACATGTTGCGTTGGTTACTCTTATTCGGCACTATAATGCAATAAACATGCAAGCCAAAATACTTTCAACCATAATTTTAATAATAAAACCCAACGATAGGCAATTCTAGACTCAATCTCTTAATGGCTTGTACAAGATTATCTACACGTAGCTTTTCTCAAAATCATCAACATCTAATGGTAATACCACATATGTACCCAAAAGCACAACCAATAAAATTGTAAGCATATACCCTGAATCAGTCTACCACAAAATATAAACTATTTAAAATATATAAAAATTAATCACCAAGTTCTCTCATGCCAATATGTGATACCTCTGGAACAAGCTGCCTTGACTGTACTCATTTTGTGAGAATGGATAACTTGTTCGGGGAAAAAAGTAAAAAAGAAACCCATACCAGAAAAAATAGGAAGGATGATTCTGATTTTTTTTTTTTTTAAAAAAAAAGGAGCACACTACTCTACAAAGTATAAAACAGAATAGTAATGAAGCTAAAGAAAATGAATATTATTCATGTCAGAAGTATTGCAAGGGAGGTGTGTACACACTGAAGCATATCCATTACTCGTCATAGGGTAAGGCTCCCTTGCCAAATGACCCAATAGTTTTTACATTAATAAGGTTTTAAACCAAAATTTCTGTTTGTCTTGTGTGTTGTATTCTCTCCACAGCCTTCAACTTTGGTGAGCAATGAAAATAATAAAATGAAAAAGGAGGACAAAATTAAGTAACAACAAATTAACAGAGGAAATGTGAACAAACTGTTATCCTTTTCATATGAGTAAAGCTAAACAGAAAAATGGGCATATAGAAAAAAAATTGGAATGAGGCAAAAAGTATTTAAATGCAGAAATCAACGATGCTCAGCCCGTCCTCTCCCCCACTCAAAAAAACTGCCCTAAAAAATAACATTTACTATATAAAGACTGAAACGCTTTAAAATACAATATGGGGAATGTATAATGAACAACAATACAATGATAATTATTATTATGGTTTCAAGATTCAACACAAATGAGGTCACTAGAACTCAGAGAGGAGTTAAGAGAGCCTTGTGAATGAACCACCCCTATTACTGAACTGAAATAATTCCAGGAATTTATGCAAAGCAAAATATTTGGATGGCCACACCGTGGATTGAACCCATGTCCTGACAGAATGCCAGGCATAAATGTTAGTAATTGGATTTGGTCATTAGCATAAATGAAGTTTTCTCATGCAACTAGTTTAATTTTCTCTCTCATAACAGAGAATGTTTCTGCTCACTATGCGGCTAAACCCAATTTGAATTAAAAGTGGCATAATTTTAAAAAGTTCTTAGCTCTCAGTATATGATTCGTGCTGTTTATTTCCTGTCATCTTCTTTCGGCTTACGGCTTTATGCCTAATCAATGTCGAGGCAGGCAAAGACGGGGGATGAGGAATGGGAAGAAATTCGGCCAAGGCCTTTTGAAGGAAAGCATACCTGGAATGATCTGAGGAAACCATGGAAAACCCAAATCTGAATTTCCAGACAGGGATTCAAACCCACATTCTCCCGAATGCAAGGTCAGAGTTACCACTTGTCCACCATGTTTGCTCTGTTTTCCTCTACATTTATAAGTGACAATTACCGAGGTTTTAAAGCATACCAACAAGGACATTAGCACCTGTTATAAGTTATGTTTCTCAATTATTAATAGAACTGAGTTTACAAAAAGATAATGATTTTATGGCAGTAAAGAGACCACAAACAAAATTAAGGAAATAAAGAGTTAATCAGAACAAGAAACTAATGTTCAAAAGAATTTGCATTGATTTTGTTCGTTCGCTGCAACTTTTATTTTATGTATGCCAATTGACAGAATAAATCACTATTTAAAGGTTTTAGAAAAATATTTATAGCAATACCTGAATAATTATATAACAATAACGATGTAAAGGTCACGGGGTTCCAACAGCTCCTGCCATTTCCCACAGGATTCATGAAGGTAGAGGTCTGCATTGAGATTACAACCTTCGACACCAAAAGGGATGTGACAGAGATCTGCTCCGGCCATTCTTTACCTTCACACACAGTTTCCTCTATGGTACTCTTTGATAGCAGGCCGAGTGGGCCTGGGTAGCAATTCAGCTTCAAGGAAAAATCTTAGGCTTCATCTGGAATCAAACCCTGATCATCTGAGTTACAGTCAGACACTCTACCATCTGTGATACACGGCCACACACCAATATTGGAATAATTATTCTTTATTTTGATTTATAACCTCAAAATTTACTTTAAAAAATGAGAAATTTTTCAAATCTTATTAAGGACTGAATTTTTAATAACATGGAAGTTCTATCTTCAGAAACGTTTCCAAGTTGATTGTAGGCTAGAATACTGACAATCACTAATACTTCATAAAACTTGATAATGCTTCAGTGTTTTCTAACTTATTTTTAATATAATAACTGTTTAATGTGAGCTTTAGCCATTGTCATTTAGGTATTCGAATGGCATACTATAATCAAACCCATATATCTGTTAACCATTTAAAATTGTTACATTTGCATAACATTTTACATGTGACCATTTCGAAAGAAAACTTTGCACATGTTATAATATATAAAAAAGAAAGGCTTATTTCAAAATTTGCTGTGTAAATTAAGACACAGTGATGAGACACAGCTTCATTAGAAATCTTTCAAAGTCCCATAATGACTTTCCTTAATCACACTTAAAACACTTTCATTTATATGTATGTAAGCTTCTGCTCTTCCAACACATTTTTATGCTGCTTAGAGATATTTTGTATACTCAATACTGCCTATTTATTTAGCAGCTTGATGCATACAAGACATGAGACTTAAACAACATAGTGTAATTATAAATATAGAACTATTTTTCATAAAACTATACCAACTAAGCAAACAATGCCCTCAGCCAACAGGTACAAATCTGCTACATAAGGATAGTCAGCCATAACCTATACAACTAAATGCTCAATCCATGCCATTTAAATTTTCCAAACATCCAGGGAAGATCCGGCACAATGTTAATGATAGTTTGTGGGACCTCACCACACAGTATGGTAAATCTGACCAGCCTCTGATGTGTAGAATAGATGCAGCTTTTCCCACACCACAACTAATGAAATGTTGACTACTCCAAATAGATCAGGGATGACTAAATCCTGGAAGTTTTGAACTGGGATTTCTATTTCTCCCAATGCTCTGTGGTGTTGGTGACCATTCTGCTATCCAGCTAGGCTGAAGGAGTTGGGTGTCATAGCTGCAGCAGAGTTACCCACATCCATTGACAGTGAGTGGATGCCGCCGTACTGCCCTTCTTGGCTTCACGGCCATGGCATTAACTACATACTTAACAGTTCTTATGAGGACTCAGTTCAATTCCCAAAATTATATGTAGCAGATGTATTTAACTGTTCAGGCAATTTGGGATTAGTCCAAATGAAACTATTCTCCTGTCTGTGAAAAACAAGACATGAGGAATAAGGCAGAATCACATCACTGGAATGCAGGAAGTATTCTTGTTAGTACCTAAGCCTCTCCACTAGAAAGCTATTCAGCTAGAAAAATGGAGAGATGCACACAGCCATGATTCTGAGGAAATCCTTACAAGCTTCCAGAAAATAACTTAAATTTGAAGTTAATTAGGAACCTAAAAAAGAACAAAGTCTTTCCCAGCATTAAGCCCTAATGTAATGTAAGTTGAGTGATTAAATTATCTACTGTCAGAAGATGACAATAGTAGATCACTGAAATATAAAAGTGGAAACAGCTGTTTTACTCTGTTTGTTATACGAGAGTATTACATTAATCAGGAATCCCTCTTTATTGTCTTATCACACCTCTCAGTCTTAAATCACTTCCATCACCTGCAATTTATCGATCCCATAACCCCTCAAAGAATAATCCAAATTGTCAATCTCTATTCCTGTATGTTAAAAATATGACACTTGTTCTTTCTGACAGCCTTAGATAAAAATAATTGTGTTATGTGTTTTCATGTTTGGATGCTGAAACAGATACTACAGTGAAAAAAGTTTTCATTCTTTAGCTTCAAGATTTCGCAAGATAATAAAATTTACAGTTTAAAATGTTTGCCATATACTTAAAATTTAAAGCTATACTGTATTAAGTGGGTCACAAAGGGGAAACATGAAATTCATTTTTATTAAATATTAAAAATATAATATTAAACATTGTCACTAATAAGTAAAACCTTAATAGCAGATAAAAATAGTTACAAAATACAGAAAACAAAACTCGCTCACCTTGCACAATATGAAATGACTAAGGCTGAAAGCATATCATAAAAAAATTGTCACAGGTTGTAAGACCACACAAATTTCCATTATTTTAATAGTGAATAAAAATCTGGTAATTTCATAAATTTTAAGCCTGTCACATTTGAAGGCCCATATACAAATATTTAAAATTTTAGCAGTGTCTGGACTTACTGCAGGTGCGGAGAATCATCATAACACAGAGACCCAAATGCTATTGGGGAAGGAATTTAGCAGGTTTACTACTTTAATTAAAAAATCTGAAGGTGAGAATAAGGAACTTGGTGAAAATTTGAAAATACTATTTGCTTGCTAAGTACAACACAAGTAATAAAAATGATCACAATAACAAACACAAGGGAAACTGCTGAGCTAGATGAATTTCTTGAAGCCCACTTTTTAGATTTTTGAATCAAAGACAAAAACTAAAAAAAAAAAAAAAAAATGAATGGTATTGCTAATGCCATAATACTTTTTCAATGACACCTTCAGTGAGAAAATGAGATTTAAATAATCTATACAATACTCTGGCCATGTATATACACAAAAATCTATCTTTGCACATTCTAACTCCCTTCAGATTCAACATAAGTTCTTCAAATTTTTCCAGTACGAACCCAAGGGTTAAATATAAGTCAAGTTCACATTTCAGACAGCTCAACTCACACAACCATGGCCCTTTTCTCTGTATTATGTATAACCTCCATCTTTATTACTACTAAGTCCCTTCAAACTTCACAGAAATATTCCAACTTTTGCAGGGCAAACCCTCTGAGTAATATATGGCTCAAGTCATATTTCAAGCAGATCAGAACCGTTGAAAAACAGGAATTATTCTATATATGTAAGCCAAAACACGTTCACAGGCTTACACCTAGAAACATGGTCATCTTTAAGGAAGTAAGGAATTTGGTCAATTGTTTAGAAATTCAACACGAACTGGCTGTTACTTCGGCATGGTGTGACAAACAGTAAGTTACACTAAGGCACATAACTAACAAGAAGAATCCGTTTGTTCAGAGATACAAAATAAACAGTTCAATTATTTGTATGGCTGATTCCATGAAGTATTTGGATGTAATAGTGCAAAACACAAAATGGGACTTGCACATTAATTTGGTCATAAATAGAGCTAATTCAAGGCTGCAATTCATAGGTCAAATTGTAACGCACAAACAAAGCAGATAGTGTACAAAATTCTTGTGCATCCACATTAGGACTACTGCTCCACTGTTTGGGACCCATTTCGTAGGGGGCTAATTGACAGTATAGAGAAAGTATGGAGAAGAGGCACTCTATTCGTGATTGCTTGCTACTGTTCCTGCGAAAGCGATACTCTGGTAGACAGTAGAGCTGTAAAAGTAAGGATGTATTTGTTATTAAGTAACGGGTTCATCGCATGAAGTACCGAATCGTTGCTCACAAATTCATATTGTTACTCGCATGTTTCATTACTCGCATTTGTCGTATAGATGGCAGTTTGATTCGATAAACGTATGAACACGACATATCATGAGTCATGTGGGAGCTGGAACGGTTTGCCCATCAATTGAATGAGCAGATGTTTGTTTTGATATAGTTGATATAAGTGTTCTGTGATTGTGATATTTGGTATTATTCTGAAGTATGTAATATTCAGTGCAGTAAATCAAATATATGAACAATTTACCTAAATTTATTTTACTCAATGAACAATTTACATGAACTTTGCAAAGTATTAACGATGTCATTCATGCGATGCTTCATGCTAGTGCTCAATTGTATCAGAAGTAATGTGACATAGCAATCAATGAATTTGAAGAATAAAAAAAGAAAATAAATCACAAAAGAGGATGAGACGGGGAAATTACTACAGGAGCATGTGCACTATCGCAATTAAAACACATAGATATTTTGAATGTGAATGAAGTATGAACATTGTTCATCGTATACATACGCACGTATTTGTGGGAATTTTGATTTGAATTTGTTTCATTACAAATAAAAATGTTTGTATACGAACACATTGTGCGAGCATTATTTTAATGTAATTAATATTATTTACTGTTAAGTTTTGATATTTTTAATGAGCTAACTAATTTTGACAATGTAATTACTAATTTTGTAGTTTTTATTTTGTTTAACATTAAAATTTACAGTACATAAATCGTAAATAGAAAATTTGTATGGATAATTTGAGATACTTACTGTTTTTTCATTGTTTGTTCATTAGTGAGATTTATTGATTTCAAACTTATTCCAATCCCTGATACCCTTACCTAAAAAAGAGAATCTTCCTACACCCTTGTGCCTGAAATCGAGTGCCAGCTTGTGGTCAGGATCATGTTTTTCCCCTTCCAAGCATTACTTTTAATTCTTACACCAATATCTTTCCATGCCTCATCATCAATATACGCTTTGTACACTCCCATGACCCTCTTCACCCTCCTCCTGTTTTCCAATGAATCCCATTCCAACTCTTTTATCATATCTCTTATCAATTGTGTTCTGCGATAATTTCCAGAAACAAATCTAGCCGCCCTTTTTTGCAGTTCCAGAATTCCATAAATAAAGAACAAGGTACGATGACTTAATTCTTTTGCTTGGTGTTAGGTATTGTATTATTACCGCAGGATCCATTTCAATGCGGTACTGGCTTTGAGGTTGAATTTTTGTTGTAACCAAGATGCAACAACAATTATTAATCAAATTGCACGTTTGTCGTGTACCTTTGTTATTGATTTAAAAGTTCTGAATATTCATATTTTTAAAATGAAACAATTAAAACGGCAGTCAGTAGCACTCTGATGGTATGTCCACATTTATTTTAAGAAATCTATCACAAAAAGATTAAGAATTTGCAAAAATAAATGAAAACAGTGAAGAAAGACAGTGGTGAAACCTCCTATTTAAAAACGAAATACTTTGATGAGATTATAATATTTGTTAAATACATGTTGCATTATCATATCAGGCTTCTATGCAGGGTTTTGAGTATACTACTTTAAATATAACTGTCATTAGTTATTATCACTAGATTTGCCAGTCAGGTGAAAGGTCACGTATTTGTTTTGTAATCAAACAGGTGTTTGTTTTGAAATTAGATTATTTCTTTCGTATATAATATTCATTACAGTAAATCAAGTGTACATTCAGAGGTTTTCCATAAGATCCATGTGCAATGACTTACCTAAACTTATTTTACTAAATAAACAATTTACTTAAGCTTTGCCAAGTACAAACGAAGCCGTCCCGTATGCGACCCAACTCGATGCAAATGTGATGCTTCATGCTTGTTTGTACTGTATCAAAAGTAACAAGTAACGAAACAATACGATAGTAAAGAAGTTATCCCGTATGCGACATGATTAATCACGCTAGTGTTTGATTGTATCAAAAGTAATGAGTAATGCTTCGAAAGAAATGGGTACTGATTGGTTTACTAATGAATACATACGGGTACAAAATTTCTCATTACTTTTACAGCTCTAGTAGACAAACGATGTAGTTTTCGTTTGAACTCATTGGTAAACATACATACACCCACTTTCATTTATGAGTGCAATAAAATACTTTGTCCACCAACCGATTTGGGCCACAATGACAGGAGTGATAATATTAGAGAAATAAGATGCTGTACTGATGTTTGTATGAATTCTAGATCTCCTTGTGGTATTCAGGATTGGAATGCATGGAGTAGAAATTAATTTTGATGCAAAGCACACCTCTGCCATTCTCAAATTTGTGAAATGCAGAGTACATATGTAGATAGAGCAGAAGCAGGTTATTACTGAATTGCTCCAAAGGACTGAAAAATGCCACAGCAAGATGGTTTGAATGTAATGTTTCACAAAATGGCAAAGGTTTCATCCATATAACCAGCAAAACAAAGATTTTGTTTTCTTTGTATTTTTCTAAAATCTCCAGGTGATCATCTAAATTCATGTATATCATAGGTGTCAAACTCAATTTTGCAGAGGGCTGTATATTAAATTTAGAATGTGTAGGTCGGCCAGATTTTAAAACTTCCGTAGAGGAATCGAGTGAAGTCTAAAAAACATGATTCTTCTTTCTGTGTCATATTGTGATCGCGGGCCATATTGATAGGGCCCATATCCTTGACATCACTGATGTATATCATCATCTTCCCAATTTTACTAAGAGATTTTCCTCACTACACAGGTTTTACTCCAACACATATATAAAAAAATACTTGCAACACAGAACTTGATTTGCCCTTTAAAAAATTACCATTTCCTCCAGGTTGGGGGATTTGCAGTGGGCCAGCTCCCTACTCGTATAAAAAATATGAAATGCTAAAAAAAAACACCATTCTTCTTTCTATTTCCATGCCAAATTATTTGTAAACTCTTAACACTGGCATTGACAAGCCAAAGTAAAACCTTCAGAAAACCGGAGAATGTAATACAAAACAACAAACCTTTTACTTTTGGGAGCCATACAAAACTGTGGCTCGGTCTAGCGGAGAGAAGGGATTGGCTAGAAAGCTACGCTGGGCTACGTGGGGGGGGAGGTGGGGGTTTCTGAGCTAGGCCAAGTAGCTTTTCATTCATATTATTTGCCAGTTAAAATAAAGTACAGAACACACAACAGCATGTAAATATTTATTTTCGTCATTTAATTATCTTTGTATTTAATTTACGATAGTCTGGCCAGAGAAAACAGTACAAAATGTCTTCTGGAATCAATAGGGGAATAAGCTATGTTCTACAATGGGGGTGGGGGGAGAAGGGGGGGGGTAGAGGCAAAAGCCACATCTGGCTATGTGAAGGGGGAGTTCACAGAAGGCCAAAATGGAGCTACGTGGTTTATGGACGCTCCATTATAGCCTTAATAGTGTTCAAATTTCTTGTATTTATATCCATTTTTCTACACAAAAATGTAATTATTATTATCATTACTCCACACCAGTATTACACCAATACTGTTCAATATTTTGGACAGCAAGTGATTTTAATAACACTTTTTTCGGTTTTTTTACTACCATGAGAAGAACACACTGTTTTTCTCCTAATGAATGGATCACATCTCTAAGTATTAAGGTCCGCACTAGCCTGGTTCCATGTGTCTTTGATTGCTATAGACTGGTTAATTAGATTCCTACTCAGTGCTGAAACAATTAACAGGTCTATACCACAAACAAAAATTCTCTCTCTTTATTTGTAATAACATGCTGAAGATGCCATTACCCTGCCAGAAATATATATTCTTTAAAAACATTTAACAACTAAACAGGGGCGTAGCTACTATGGGGCTAGGCGGTGCAGTGCACCGGGGCCCTCTCGCTCAGTTTTTTTTTTTTTTTTTTTTTTTTTTTTTTTTTTTTTTTTTTTTTTTTTAGCTCTACCGTCGTCTAAGGGGCCCCTGAGAACACATGAGCCCCCTAAAGAACAATTCAAGGGCCCCCATCCCCATTTCAGGGGGCCCGTACCAGCACACACAGCAAAAAAAAAGGTCGCCCATCTGGCCTGAGGGCCCAAAATAAATTTTTTGCACCGGGGCCCTTGTTGACCTAGCTACGCCACTGCAACTAAACATGTTTCAAACAGCCACAATATGTAACTGAAATGCTCTGGCAATTAAAATTTGGGACAAAATAGTACATTTTTATTTTAAAAGGAGATGCATAAAAGCAACTTCACATTCAAAGGAATAAATTTATGAATTCAATGTAAACTAGTTTGTAATTTTATGTGCAGTAAAACATGAAATCTTATGAAAATTTGGCAAGAGAAATTTTCTAGAAACAAGGGGTAGTTTATTACCACATCAGTATATTTGTAATTACAGCAAAAAAATGGCTAGGAGGTTTTCAGATCCCTTCAAATGAATTTCTTTTTTTCTTTTTTTTTACTTCTGACTTTACATCCTGTCGACGTTTAACATAACATAAAAGCATTAATGACAATTAATGCATTAACGACAATACTAACAAAAAAAATTAGAATATCTCTATTCAATTTTAAAACAATTAAGTGCCAGTAGATCCAAATCTTTCTTGTAATTTATTTCAATACCATTCACAGATTTTTTTCTGCCTCTCTGAGGGACACTCTTCCCCCTTGCATAGCCATCCTCCAGAAAGATGTATATTTCAGATTAAATATTTTTCAAAATCATTTTTTACAACATCCACAGATATGTGTTTTCTCTATTTGTTCAGGTATTACACATTCCACTAAAATTTTGTGAATGGCTCATGTTTATGGTTGTCTGAATTTCATTAGATTCATCAAAGTGCAACTTGAAACAAATTATGCATAGTCAGTTAGAGATTTAAGTTTGAAATCTTCACAATTATACAACTGAATGTTACTTATTAAGCATAATCTTCTGACGGCATATTCTACACAAGCTTTACGCAAAGACTATCATAAGACAGCCTAAGGGCATGCAGTCGATACATTTTGTAAGACACATTCAGCCATATGTTCACGAAGACTTCTCTGAAATTATGTACCGAGAAAGAATGTGCTGCACACATGTCCCATCTTATATATCATTCTTAAGAAATCAAACAGATAAAAAACAATATCTTGTAACGATTAAATTGACTAAGCTGAATATGGTTTTCAATGATGTGGAGTAGATACTGAACTTGAAAAATAAAGCGTAATTACTTCAATCACCTGATACACACATTTACTAATATTTTACACACTTTTGGCTAGCATTTAGGTTATGATGCTACCAATTCTCAAAATTTTAACATCATCAGTATTTTTAGATCCACACATAAAAGTGAACAAATCATTTTTATCAATAATGAGAGACTTACTGTATTATGCTAATTATCCTTGGAATAGCTTTATTTACATCAAATGGTAATTCAAGAACAATTTTTCTTCTAACTCAAAGTACATTAATTACCCAATTAAAAAATTTTGTAAGCTGGAGTTTTGTAAATATATCTATGCATAACTTTGATGTAGATATCTCACTCGAATAGTATTCAGAATAAATGACTGTTCTATATTTGTACTAATGAATGCACATCAACAGTAACTTCTGTACTATGTCTGCTGTATTTATTATTCACCCCAAAGTCTGTTCAGAATCTTCATTACTTACCATTCATTCAATTGTACTTCCTTCCAGTGCACCAAAATTCATTGCTACTGGATGCATATTCTCAACCTCGTGGGTTATCCACAGAAAACTAATGGGGGCCCTAAAAATGTAATTCAAACACTACATTACTATTAAACTGATCAATGCTGCTTATTAATAATAATTTTTCTTGGTGTTATCTATTGTTTGACTTAAATCAAAATGATTTTAACCACACTGCATTGCATACCCATTTCAGATTGATATAAAAAATGAACTTACACAATCAGATGTGAATGCTGTTCAACAGGAAGTCAAGCAGGGTGACAACACATCACAGGAGGCCGATGCCACTTGTCTTAGACAATGTAGCACTGTATCTCAACCCCTGAAGATATACAGCACTGGGGACCAAGATTTAAGTTCAGATTAGTTTGTATATTCTAGTAACTATTATGTTCATTTATTGATCTGATAATAAAAAAAGGGACAGATGAAATTAATAAAACATCTTGTTTAGTAATTAATTTTAATATCAAATCATTTGAAGAGAATGCTGCCAGCAAAAGTGAATTTAATTTTTTCTTTAGGCATATCTCATCCATCACCTGAACCCACAGCATCAGAAAAGTAGCAGTTTCTCTGAAATTGGTACTTCACAAAAAAGGAAGTGGAAGGAATTTTTAATGAGGGAAGATTTAAAAAGAATGCATGTTAAGTGACTATAAATTTGATAAGATGTGTGTTAATATATTTAAAAAAAAAAAAAAAAAAAAGTTAGCTATTTATTTTAGGACAGTGAACAGGACTAAATCTCACAACTGGAAAAGCCTTATATTTCACTGATGGCAACCAAAAGTAAATCTAGTTGTGTTCGAACACCCTACTAGAAATACTAAGCCAATTTTACAATGGACTTGCATTCCACCAACTTCTTTGATAACAGAATTCTGGATTCATATATTGTTAATGTATTATAAGTTATGGAAAATCAAACTAAAAATGTCACGCACCATTACTTTAAGATCTCAAAAAATCAAGCACACAAAATAAGGAAAATTCTCTTAGTTGGACTTTTCATTATGACAAGCAAAATCAGACACAAAAAAAAACTACCTTTATTGATACAGAGTACTGTTTCTGCAATACAAAGGAGATAAATAACTTAATCTCATAATTGTTTTGGAACTAACATTTTCTTCAATCCAAGTGCTGTATGATATTTTCTGAAGGCCCCTTTTGGGTTAAAAAAACTTATGGAGGAACATTCCCCCCCCCCACAGATTTTTAAAACAAGTTGTATTGCTAATCCAAACTTCAAAAGGGTGAAAGTCTCACTAAAATAGCAAGTCAAGGGAACCTACTCACTTTACATGCCATCTGAAGAATTGCACATTAAAAGCATCTTCAACCAATTTGAGAAAATTCCCTCAACTATGAATGCAAGTAATTTTTAACCCAAGATTTTCTGTAACATCGCAACAGAGCTGTATTTAGCAATATAATTGTTGGAGATTTAAATTAAACTTTCATTTCACAAGATAAATCAAGAAGGAATTGCAATTTTGCATTTACAAAAAAAATCCTACACCATTCAGTATACTGAGTCGGGTACTCCTAATAAATTAAATATTGTATACAGCACAATATAGTCTATTCTAATTTTCATACAAGATCACAACCGCCACTTAATAAACTAATTTTCAAAATAAATATCCAGATAACTTCAGAATCATAATAGTTTTTAATTTACCAACTCTGTATCTTTTGTATCAAAAAAGGGTCTTTTATTTCTACAAATAAATTAGTAACGGGAGCGTCTCTTTTCCGGAAAGATGAAGAGACGAGACTTAATATAGCTAATATGCACAATTAAAGGTAATCAAACAATGAGTGAGAAAGTCTCCCCAGTTATGCTTTATTAAAAAAAAAATATGTGAAAATCCAATATACAGTGCAAGAGTTTAGGATCTCAAACCAGCTCTCACCAAATACAAGTTCACAAACTTTATGGAATGATATATTAAATTTAAGGCCAACACATAGCAATGTTGGAGAGAATAAGGAACAAACCTTTCCAAATAAAGTATTTTCCTACCCACCTGAGAAATGATAGGGCTTTAATAAACACGAAAATGCTTTTTAATGGATCAGATAAATATATATATTTCAAAACCAAATATTAAAAATACATCATAAATACAGAAAACCACGTGTTAATCTAAACTTTCCACACTGTGTATGACCTTGTTTACGCGACAGCGTAATTGTACATACTGCTTAACATCAAATACAATATCAAGTGTTCATGAATTGATTGAATGTGCAATACTTAAAAAGTGTTAAATTATTACTCAATGATTAAGTTGCATCATGGGAATTTCCCATCAAATGCACCAGTGAAAATAACAATACCACAATATTACACTGTTCAAAATTAGAAAACAGCAAAGAATAAATTTTGTCCATCTGGTGTGCTTCGGAGAAGTTCTGAAAATTATTCTAACTTCTAAGACAGCTTCTACAAAATAGTTTGAGAACCATCATAGCCTCTTCATATATCATTACTCAGGACCTTAAACTTTCGGCTTACAAATAGTATCTAAATATACAAAAAGGTGTCGTAATTTCTTGAAGGATTATTCTTTCTGAAAAGCTCCTGTGCTCCAGAGTCAATATTTGGTTTTAAACTATATAACACAGGATTTTACAACGTAAATATATTCAGGTCACAAAATTGTCTGAAATACTGACTAATAAAATATATGTTATATTGTACACAAACTACTCTCATATGAAGTATATTAAATCTCTCTACAGCTTGTAAATATATTTATATATACATATATATTTATGTACACAACTCTTGAAAAATAACATACTGTGCAAAATGTGGATACTTTAAGCTAATAAGCATTTCAGTCAATCACTGTTAAACACCAGGAGTGTTAATTTATTTCACAATGTAGACAATTTTATGTAATGCACTCTAATATTTTCAACCCTGTTTTGGAAAATGAACTAGTAATGTACTAGTAATTGTGTTTCTTCCACCAAAATTAACAGAGCCCACTTGCAAGAAAATAAAGCCAGATCAAATATGGCCTAGAAAGTTATTACACTTGACAGGAAAAAATCCTATTCCTTTTCATAGCGGCATGGTGATCAAAACTCTGGGCTATTAATATTGTCGAAGTTCTAATAGCAGTCACTTTCAAGCATTCTTTTTGGTACTCAATATTGCTAAAAAAAAAAGAAAAAAAAGATAAAGATAAAAAAAAATATGTATGACCAGGAGTTAAGTTCCTTTATAAACATTAACAGTTAATACAAAATATGTATTAACAATTACGAAAAAGTACCTAAACCTTGGATTTGTATGAACGCAATAAAACGCCTACATACAATACGTCACATTTCTACGGAAACCATTGCCAGATTTTATGTAAAATAGTTTTGACGTCTGGTAGTAAAATTTTTGAAGAACTGATAGAAATTTTGAAAGTTGTGACAAGTAACTGATATTTAATTCACAATAACTTCCATCTTTAATAAAACCTTACATATTTTTAGAAGCACCAAAACTTGTTTATTCACTGATATGATACACATCGTCCTTACGAAATGGAATATTGTTTGTGGCAGAAATCAAATACCTACAAACAGATGTGAAAAATGTTTCCATTATCCACCCATCTCTACCAAATAGAAGACTTGAATCTTTTGCTTGTATAGAGAACATAAGTCAAAGAAAAATAGACGTGAAAAATATTGTGATCCATCTTCTGCCTGAACAAATTCAAAGAGCAGATTCTTTATCTTCTATTCTGCACCTCAAACTGTACCCAAGATGCATATTTCTTCACCAATAACACTCATACCACATTAAGTAAAATAGATCTTTATGTCAGGCCACTACGCTTAATGTTTCACGAAATATATTTAGCAAAATTATTGATATAATGTGTCTCTGGGGTACAATTTATTGTTAAAAACAACATTTAATCTAGAAATTTCAGCAGATAAGGAGAGCTTATTTTAGGTATGATTGTGCTTTGATCAATTACATGAAAAATTAATTTTGCTACTGATGAAGATCTCAGTATGACAGCATATTCCTGCATACATTTCTAAGGAGGGGGGGGGGGGGGAAATTGAAACACCTTCTGATATTCACAATTGGATTATAAATCTCCCTTCCCAAAAATACACAATTTTAACCTATGTCCGGAAGGGGGCAAAAATTTTCTCATGACTGCTGCAAACAATTTCAACTTAAGACAATATAGCTTAAACAGAAATCGCTAGTACATAACCTTTCTTTACATAACGAAAAATTTTAAATTTTCACTTCATTAGAAGCTTCTCAGTACGTACACCTAACATGTCAAAGTCGACAATTTCAGAACACGAAATTTCACCACATTCCCAATAATCAAGCCTCCAAGTTCATTCTCGTTTAACTCCCCAAAAATAATAATAAAAAGCAATCACACACTCGGGAAATTTTAGGCGCAGTAAAATGCTCATCTTCTCAGTTTACAAATTCAGCACACTTAATACGATAAATTTGTACTAGCAGGAGATAAATAAATCAGCAAGACAGGCACACATTTAAGCATATAGCCTGTTTATGAACAGGTACATTCACTAAAATTAATATAGAGCACTCTATAATTTACCAAACTTGTTAAAATCCTTCCATAAAATGAACTTGTATTAAAATTTCAAGCAATCATATTAACAATTGTGATTGTTATCTACACATTCTTATTCACAAGGATAGAAATGTTACATAAAGAAACTTTACCTCTATAACTATACACACACGTACACACAAAAAGGGCACAATATTAACACACAATAGAAATGCCATGTATTTAATCCAGAATTTTGGTACTTTATTAAACTAGTGTCACTATTTTTTTAGAAGCAATATGAAGAGCTTAATACTTCGGCTAGGGTAAATTTACTCCAAAACAATCACATTAATTGTGGTCGACACTGCCGAAATTAATTATGACATTAATTATGAACAATTATGATTTTGGGGAAATTGAGCTCAAATATTTAAACATATTAAAAACAAAATCTCTAAGCCATAAAAGGAAAATTCCACATTACATTTACACAAACCCATTCAATCATTTCCAGTGATCTTTGGCAAAGGAAAAACAAATTTCAATCATATTTTCTAAATAAACATTAAATTTGGAATGTCATTTTCAGTACACAGTAGATGAGAATGTGTCTTAAGATTTAACACTGGTATGGTACCTAGCCTTCCCCACTCCCACCCCACATACACTGTCTAAAGACAGTTGAAAGTAACAGAATAAACAAGAAAAAGTTAATTTTAACAACAGATTTTGAACCTGCATAAAGGACTCGACTTCTACAACCAGCTCAAAGAGATTCTACATTTAACACCCTGACCAATGCAGTAAAAACATGGGCACAAATTTCTACAGCTAAAAAAATTGGAACACGCACAATTCCAAGTAGTGCGCTTCTAAGACTTGAGTTTTTCACATGAAGAGGCAACAAAAAATGTGACCAGAAATGAGGCACTACACTGCTTTCGAATGAACAGCCAAGCAAAAACGTCAAGGTGAAAATATTTAAAGCTTACACTTATTCAATAACTGCACTGTCCATCTCGTCAATCCCCATATGAGAAGTACTGCTGCATTTGGCAGCTGCAGAATCAAGATCTGCAGGAACTGGCCTCAAAGAATCATCATTTATCACAACTGCCGAAAGTTTGTTTGCCTCATCGTCACTGTTCTCTTTTACTACTGCCAACTTTTCATTTTCTGGATCACCTGCTTCATCAAAAACATTCAAATTTTCGCTTTCCTTATCACCACAAACAAGTTCCGTATTTTCACATTCGTCACTGCCAATGACTTCCACAGCATCATCTTCATTCTCACCCTCAACATTCACACCATCTTGACAGGCTTCGACATTGTCAACTTCGTCTTCGGAAGAAGAATCGCTATCTGAACTGCAAGATGAGCTATCGCTTTCAGAGTCAACCGAAGATACCGTTGGCGAATTTCTCTTCAAGTAAGAGCACCGCAAGTGATCGTTTTCTCGCCTTAACTGCTCATTTTCAAGTCTTAGCTTTTCAATCTCCTGTTTATACGTTTCAATATTCTGTGCGTTCATTACGCTTGCTGCCGCACCTGCGTTTTTCGCGTTCATTTCCTCCGTGGCACGACTGGATTCGTTTGCTTTTAACCTCGCTTCTAACATATCTACTTTTTCTTCCAACATCAAACATTCTTGAATTAACTGGGTCTTCGACATAGCGCTTATTCTTTCCGCATGTAAATCTTCATACGTATTGCAAAATTCTTTACTCAAAAATTCACCTTCGTCTTCGGGAGATGAATAAAAATAATCGTCATCTGAATCAATGCTAAAACTTGAATCACGCGCTCTCGGTGGCCTTTGCACAACAGGCACTGCTCGGAGATGATCGTCCAATTCCTGCAAATCATTATGATCTGCCATCAAAAACTGAGTTGTATTGTACGGTGCCTCTGGTTGGCCGTATGCATATAATTTTCCTCGCCTATTATTTGATTTAGGTTTATCATCTTGCCACAGTCTTGAATACGGTTTAAGCTTGCGTCTTTTAGGTTTCCCTCGCCGTGTCTTCTTTCGTTTCCTAGAGCGCATATTCTCACCGATAGTATTTTCTTCCTCAACTTTTTTTACGTCGTCTTCGAACACCGCCTCAGACTGCTCCATATTAGTGAGCAATTCCGCAGGATGCGTAACGTCACCCGCATTGATCTTTAAACACGTTTCTGACATGTTCTCCGCGATTACCACTGCTGCTGACATTTCCGCGAGGTAAACACAAGAAGTTCCACCTTTCCTGATGGTCAAATTCACTAGACACCGATGCTAAACCTACTAAACGCAAGAGTGTCAAATATGTCTGCCGACTCTAACGAGCACCGTCCGCCATCTTAGTCAAGGTCTCCTACATGAGCACAACAGCGCCAGCTTGATCGTTAAGTCAACATCTTTCTGCAGAACAATTATCCACAGCCTTCTCGATAACAAAATCATAGTTGGGAGACAAAGAAAATAATACACAATCAGAATCATTTTTAAATAAACTATTCAATAAATATAACGCACATCACATAATATATTTAATACACAAATACAATTCAGTGGATGAATAAATACACTTAAATAAAATCAAATTAACATCATCATAATTGTAGAAAAAAGTAGGCCCTAGTATGCAGAAATAGTATTCCGTAATTGAACGTATATCACATTATTTATCTTGGGTGACTATAAATGCTTTTCACAGAAATATATTATAATACATAAGAAATAGAAAAAAGTCATTAATATTTGAATAAAAACTTCTTTGACTAAGACGAAATCACCTTCTTTCTGAAAATGAAGATAAGGGTTTGCTTTGGTTCTTTAGAAGAAAAGGAATAATTCCTGACTTTCTCAAATATTAAGTACCTAATCAAACACATTAAAAAGTGTGAACATTATTCGCCCAACAGAACTTCTCCAACATTTACCAAAAAAAATATCAATATGCCTTTTAGTCCAGTAACGGGATAGTTTTCACTTGCATTATGTTATGTAGAGGATTTTTTTTTCTTATCTTGTGTATATTGGTGTGAGTATGCAGAAACCAAATTTTTGACCTCCAACACGCTCGGCACAATTTTTTGTGCCCAAAAAACTTAAAAATTTTGGTACTTTTACAGTTTTTCGTCTATAACTCGTTCCTGATGAGTCCTAGCTAGAAACACTCTACTTCCAATTTGAAAGAGGACAAAATTTCCTACAACTTTCGTAGGAAAAACTTTTTTCTAAACTCAAAACTAAGCGAGCTACAGTTCTTCGAAAATCAGCCAAATTTCACACTTTTCCTAAAAGTTGGGTTTTTACCTATTTTGCCGCTCAAAATGTCCTGAAATCCCTGCGTATATAACTGATATATGTGTATTTCTGTATGCCATAGTATATATATGTACTACACTTTGATTACTGATGGCTAATTCAATAATCACTTAGCATTGTTGGCCGGGAGATCCCGAAGGATTGTTCGGCCTCAGGTGATAATGTTTTCGATACGCCGCGCAATGCGCTCCTTTGTGGCTATCTAACCTGATCAAGTAATAGTACCGGATGTAGGGAACCTACAGCTTAAGGTGGAATTCAAACCACAGAATCGTTCTGGCATACTTCATGTTACACAGCAAGCTGTGGCAGAGTTGAACGTCTGGTCAATGGCCTTTGAAAATCACTGCTGAGACCGGGATATCGGTCTCCAGTCAGACGCCTTAACCATTGATCTACCAGATCACACTATTACTGATGAATAGTGATAATAGAGAGAAAATGAATGCATAATTTTATGGCACAAAGTTATTAAGTCATAATAATTTCGTAATAAGTTAAAAAATGGTCATAAATCAATTTCTTTTCCGTTTGGTTTGTCCCGGCTTATCAATGACTTGTATCGCATTCATCCATTGCATCAGGAACAGCTTCCTCGAGGTCGAAGAACTCTTCATCTACTTCATTTCAGGAACGTTTTCACAAGACTGGCCAGAGCAATTTTTGCAATCAGCTGAACAGTGCAGTCTTGACTAGCGACAGCTGCATGGTGGAGCTGAATTCAGATGCAGCGTCTGTTATTATTGTTTTTTCTTATGGCTTTACGGCTCGTCGATGTCGAGGTCATTAGAGGCACGATGGGACTGGGGACAAGGAACGGAAGGATTTCGGCCATGGCCTTTTGAAGGAAGCATCCTGGCATTCTGCTGGAGTGATTTGGAAAACCCAAATCTGGATGCCGGATGGAGATTCGAACCGGTGTCCTCCTGAATGCGTTTATTATTGTAACTGGAATAAGACTTGACGAGCCTTTCCTTCATCCCCAACCATCCTTTACTTGGTGGTACGTGCACATTGAATGGAACGTTGACGTATCTGATTTTGGTGGCAACCATGGTATCTAGAATGCATTTTTTGGGCAGATTTCTTAAACATTTCGTATCCGAACCTTCCAATGTCCCACAAGCTATTTCTCCGTACCGTTCCAAGATGAGCTGTTCCCCTGCGTGTTCTCCAGATGCTAGTCACTGGAGGCTAGGTGTTCTGAGAAGTTAGCTTGTATGTTACTTTCAGATATGGTTGGTATTGAATTGAGGCAGCAGAATTTTTCTTTCTCATAGCCGAAATATGCTGATATTATATCACATCCTGCTAATGCATAGATGAAGAGGATATGTGTGTGTTCAAACTCGTAAGTGTTACTAAGGCCCATTAGCAAAATGAGAAAGCCAATATACTCACTTAGAATTATCTCACAGTCGGATTTTTCTGCTTGAGAAATAGCTGCGTCAACGATCAATCCAGCTGCATCTTGTTTTGCCTATTAATCCTGGATGCCTACTTTTTCAATTTTTTCCATTAGTATCAACATTACACGGTTCTTCCTGCTCTCATTAGCTGCGTCACTGCAGCATTTGTTTCCTCGCTGAAAATTATGTCTGCTGAAGTATCTGATGTTTTCAAACTAAAAAACTCTTCAGATGTCTTTATTCCTCTCTGTGCAGCATCACTTCGATATCCGTCAAATATAACTGTGATGTTTGGATCTAAAGTTCGTTGTCAAATAGGCTTCATATTGTCCACAGAAGCAGCCAAGGTCTTCACTACGATGCCACATAACCTTATGCAGGAGGCATCATCCGTCCATACTTTTTATGTTGGGTGTGCATCTTGAAGAGATTTAAATGCTTCATATAGAGACAATTTTGTTCCCTTGAAGTACGGAACAAATTCAAATGGGAAACATTGTTTCAATCCATTAAAGCGGAAAAGAAATGGATTCATGACTAATTTTTGACTTATGAAGACTTGATTTTGACTACATAAATAAACTTTGTGCCATTACATTATGTTTTCAATTTTGCAAATCCGTTTTTCAAAATGGTACAAATACCATCAGCTAATAGAACGGACTGGTAGCTCAGTGGTTAAGGTGGAGATCGTAATCCCGGTTTCAGCAGTTATTTTCAAAGGCCATTGACCCCGATCTTCACCTCTGTCACAGCTTGCTGTGTAGTATGAAGTAAGCCAGAACGATTCTGGGGTTTGGATATCACGTTAAGCTGTAGGTTCCCTATACCCGGTACTATTATTTGTCAGGTTAGATAGCCACAAAGGAGCGCATTGCGCGGCATATCGAAAACACTGTCACCTGGGGATCTCCTGGCGAACAATACTAAATGATTATTGAATTAACCATCAGTAATCAAAGTGTAGTACATATATATACTATGTCATACAGAAATACACATATATCAGTTATATATGCACAGGGCCGGCGCTAGGAATTTCGGGCCCGGGGTAACAGACGACCTGTTTTTTTAGCTGTACAACAAACTTGCCGGTCGGACAATGGGCGGATTCTTAGCTTCGAGGCCTTGGGGGCCCTGCAGCTGGTGATCGGGGCCCCCCATCTGCCGGCGGGCCCGGGTACATTTGACCCGCTTACCCCTCCCTAACGCCGGCCCTGTATATGCAAGGGTTTCAGGACGTTTTGAGCGGCAAAGTAGGTGAAAACCCAACTTTTGGGAAAAGTGTGAAATTTGTCTTATTTTCGAAGAACTGTAGGTCACTTAGTTTTGAGTTTAGAAAAAAGTTTTTCCTACGAAAGTTGTAGGAAATTTTGTCCTCTTTCAAATTGGAAGTAGAGTGTTTCTAGCTAGGACTCATCAGGAACGAGTTATAGCCGAAAAACGGAAAAAAGTACCAAAATTTTTAAGTTTTTTGGCCACAAAAAATTGTGCCGAGGGTGTTGGAGGTCGAAAACTTGGTTTCTGCATACTCTCACCAATATATACAAGATAAGAAAAAAAAATCTTCCACGTGATATAATGTTTGTGAGACCACCTTTTTACGACCCCGTTACTGGACTATTCATCTTGCAATAAACCGTTTGGGTTTATTCTTATCTACGGTTTAATTGTAATGTATCTTATGCCATATGGCAATTTCCTTACGCATCTATTTTTAGGTAATTGAATTTTCACCTACGGTTTCCCCAAATCAATCCAGGTAGTTTGGATTGGTTCCTTCAAAAGGCCGTGGCCGAATTCCTTCCATTTCCTTTTCCACAGTCCTTTCCCGTCTCTAATGACCTCGACGTCGACAAGGGGGATAACCATATAACGTACAAGAAAACCTACAAACATTTCCATATAACAACTTAGTTGTTATAATCATTTGAATGATTATTCGATCAATCTCAGCTGTGGCAAGCTTATCATTAAGCCCCGGATTCTTACGTTCGAACCTATTTTGTTCCCAACCTAATATTCTCGAAATTTGAATTTTCTTTTTCGTATTTTGTATAAACTAATAATATTTGTAAATTTAATAGGACCTATAAGAACCTAATTTTTATGTTATGACCTGAAATGGGCTAATTTGGTTTTCAGAGCCTAAAAGAACCTAATTCGATGTGCTGATCCAGTCCGACTATAATTTTGTTACTTAAATAAAACAAATGACTGGCCGGGTTAGCTCAGTGGTACGGGCCGTGGGCTAGCAAGTAATTTTGACTCGGGGGAGACGCCTTCGATTCGAACCCCACCGTCGGCTGTTCTGAAATTGTTTTCCTTTTCACCTCCAGGAAAATGCCGGAACAGTGCCTTATTGACAAGCTACAGCTGCTTCCTCCCCCCCCCCCTTTCCTTCTCAAAAAATTCGTTTCCTTCTTCTACATTCATCCAAGTTAATGTCATCTGGGCGATCCGGCCAGTCACCGTCCCCAGCTGTATTTATTACTACGTGAATCCTAAGCTCCAAGACACTGCAAAGGTAAGCGGTATAGGAATGATCCGTCGCAGACATGGAGGAAGGAAGTATATGGAGAAGAAGTGACGTTAAATCTGTGAAGCTGGCTCTAAAATCGCGCGCATGCGCAGTGGCGGCAGCAGCGATATTGCGATCCCAAACAAATGCGATGTTCACATTGTGTTAGATGCTGTGATTATTTCATTTTGTAATGTGTATAAGTGTTTTATAATGCCATCTTGTGTTGCATACGGTTGCACAAATAGGCAAGAGAGGGAAGAACCTGAAATATCATTTCATAAGTAAGTTGAATTTTAATTATCGTTGTTGAAGTGGGCGGTAGGTTTTGCAAACGTCGGTGCCTGTCTATAAATATTTAGTCATAGCTCTCAATGGGATGACTTTGTTCTCAAATTTTTGTTGGTGTAGTGTAGGAAATCAGCATACCTTGCGATTTTGCACATAATAGACTAGCATTACTTTTTAACGAGTGTTGAAAATGAGATTTAAAGGGGTGTGTTTTACATCGCGGTTCAGTTAATTTAGTATTGCGCTTTCTTTCGTCACGTTGCAGTTTATACTGACAATGTATGATGAAATTAAATGTGTTAAATTATGCTATGCAATCTAGGAATCTTGATGAAGCAAACGATGTTGTTACCGCAAATACAGTTTGCGATTCAAATACGCGTGTGTGGGTATGTCTACATAGTTTGATTCTGTAGCGGCAATTTAATGGAGATTGTGGTTAGGTCTAAATGCAGTCTGTACCAGAATGGTTTTGTTGTTCCATAAGGGACAAAGAATTTATCTATTACTGTTAGTAATTTCATGAGAACCAAGTTAGTGACAAAACGTGTATCGCAATGGAAACTGCTTTCACTTCCAGCTATTCCCAATTAAGCTTAAGATGGATGGCAACAAATAACTATTTTTATTCTGGTCTAGGCCTCATTTCAACCTAACCACAAGTGGTAGTAAAAACAACTGAAATATCCATTCTGCATGTCCACCATGTAATTCATTGTGGTTTTGGCAGAATTAATTTTTAGTCCAGGCCGCTTATCAACTCAATCCAAGTATATCACGAAAACTAAGCAAGATATCGAAAAATTTTATTCTTAATTTTCGATTTGTCTCGTCGTGTTACATAAGAATCGATCATTAAATTTGACTTTTGCGAAATTTTTCTTCTGCATTTCAACTCAAGACACCTTAGTTTTGATACAGTATATCTCGAGAACTAGGCGAGATATCAAAAATTTTTATTCTTTATTTTTTATTTGTCTCATCTTTTTAAATAAGAATCCGTCATCAAATTTGACTTTGACCAATTTTTTCTTCTGAATTTCAACCAAAAACATTTCACGTTTGAGACAGAATATCTCGAAAACTAAGCATGATATCAAAAAATTTTATTCTTCATTTTTTACTTTTCTCATCGAGTTACATAACAATCCATCACTAGATTGCGGCGTTACTTTTATCCTAGAGTTCCCTTGAGGTTTTTGTACATATACCTCGTGTCTGTATGGATTCGGCCTAACCCCCCCCTCCTCCTCCGCCCGGCTTCACTTCAATGCGTGGTGAAGGTTTCTTGCGTCGTCTCCATATACTTGCTTCCTCTATGGTCGCAGAGTCCGAGGATGAAGCCGAAATTGGAGAGTAAACGTACTATGTTTACGTGCAAATCAAATGGATTTATTAAATGATTTGTTTTAATCTCATTGTTGACGGTAACATTGAGTAAAGCTGCAACAGCGGCAACTTTACTTTATTACAAAGATTTACATTCAGTAGAAACAAATCGATCAAGCAAATTTTAAACATAGCTTATTAGACATTAACAATCTCAGGAACGCAAACCATCTATCTTTGAGCAGTGAACAGGTATATACCGTCATCGTTCAATGGTAACATGGAAATTAAAACATTGTATAGACCTACATATTTTTAGTTCCTTCATTAAAAGCTATCATGCCTAAACAGAAATCCTCAAGAAGCAGTCTCCTGCGAGAGTGGATTGGAACGGATAAGAACTTGGTACAAATGGAAAATTATATATTGTCAAACATGTGTATTCGCGAAATTTTCGCTCGGGTCATCTAGTATATATTATTTCTTTAAGGTGTTTTTTTTTTTTTTTGTCAGAAGCCGTTATCTCCCTTCATACCTAACCGGAATCGATAAATGAGGTATCATTTTAAAGATTAAGGTCTCCGCCATGGTCACATCATATTTTAAGAAAGGAAATTTCCAGAGTTCGACCCTTAAAGGGCAAAATTATCATTATTTCTGTATCGTATTTTTTACCATGAACCATTTGCATCCCTTGTTATTTAAGTGAAATAGATAAAGGAGCTATCATAGTTAAGGTTAAGGCCTCTGCTTTGGTCACATTATATCTTAAGAACGAATTTTTTTTCGTAATTTGACCTTTAAAGGGCAAAAGTAATAAATGTGAATGTCGTGCGTATGAGACGTGTCAGAGCCAAGCCGCTATAGCCTATAGCAGTAGCACATATCACAGAGATATTAGTAAACCACTTCACTGGTGTCGACTTTTGTTACGTACCTATTACACTAAACAAATAAACAATTGAAACATATGAGACGGTTCCTCCTTCATCCTTTTACGAACTCCCAACCTTATTATTCATTGTATTCACGAAATTTTCGCACGGGTCATCTAGTCTACCATTAAAGGCATCGCATATTGATAGGAAATTATGCGTGAAGTCCCATTTTCACGTCACATAATGGAGATGGTGAACTATGTTAGCCTCAAACTGGTAAACCAATGGTGTTCATATTTGTCCATCATCTGTCATTAGCGGTGTCTAAAACAAAGCGCAGTTGTACCTCACAACAAATTTATTTATTACTGGCTGATTGTAATTGAATATACGTTCCATTTGCAATTACCCACCACTTCTACTCTTGCATTGTAAAAAATTTAACTCCAAACTCTTTCACTGAATAAGCAATAAATGCAAACTTGTTTGTGGGAGTGAAAGCTTTAGCAGTTACAAATATCGGATTAATATATTACACTTTGTGATAATTCGATTGTAGACCTGATGTGTGTGTAGATGTTATTGGGGTTTCTAAATTCTTTTTAATTTTATTGTTAACACCGTATGGATATTAAAGAGGTAAAATATGTAACTAACCTAACATAAAATATAAGCAGTAAAAATATGTGATTTAAGCATATTTTTAAATTTACAGGAAGATTTTACTAGTTGCTTCTTGGCTGTCCGGGTGACGCCGCGTCATGATGTGTGCAGCCGACGTTTCAACCATCCTTCTGCGGTCTTCTTCTAGGGGAGTCTGCGGTCTTCTTCTAGGGCAGAACCTTCTGCCCTAGAAGAAGACCGCAGAAGGATGGTCGAAACGTCGGCTGCACAAATCATGACGCAGCATCATCCGGACAGCCAAGAAGCAACTGACTCTGGCCGCGAAAGCCTACGATTTCATTATTTTATTAGTTAAATTAAGATTTCCTTCCCACCGTAGCTCAGAATACTGAGCCGCCGCACGCTGGATCGGGCAGGTACAACAGGGCGGGGCAAGAGCCTAGACCATCGCATGCTGGGCGTCCTTACTGCAGATTTTAGGCGGTTTTCCGTATCCATTAAGGCTATCCTCAATCGCCGCCTCATAAACACACATTTCACACAAACAAAAAATACTCTTATCACACACAGAACATAGTTACACAATTCACAGACAGATGACAACATATCACTTCTTCCATTAATACTTAGTACGATCTGGAAGTACGTATAAAATGCTTGGCGTCACGGTCATAAAATAAAAGCTCCAGATTTTAACAGTGTCAATGATCAGTGAAGCTCATCAAAGGCAGTCGACCCCTCATGTTGAAAAAATGTGGTGAAGAAGAATAATAGCTAAATTATATTTAGGGTTTATAATTTATCATATTTTCAATCTGATGATTCTTTTAGGAGATATCAAGCATTTGTAATACATGAAAACAACTTTTGACCATAATTGCATAACAAACTAAAATTATTATTTCAGTCTCAATTGTTTTATGTGATCTGATTTATTTTATTTTTTGAATTCGTAATAAATCGTGACTTCATCCATGTGAACCAGAGAATTGCTCGGAAGTTTTATTGTACCAATATCACTACCTCTGTACACTATGCTACTGCACTTTGTCACAATGAACTGCGTTCAGTGATTGCAGTGCGCTATCAAGTTATGTTACTGTTGCTAATGTAGATTCTCACAATCCCTGCAGTCGGTAGGACGGTGGATAGCACTGTATGTAGACGATCAAAGATTAAAGCTGTCTCGATGCTACGAGGGTCTAACTATGGAGCAAATAAAAGAGAGGAGACCGCGTAAGGGACCTTCTCCATACAACGAAGTGAAGCCGAGAGGAGAGTGGTGGGGTGGTTGCCATATTGGTCAGGCCAAGAAACACAGGGAATGCATGTGTAAAGGAAGAATTTCTTCGTTTTTAACCTTCGCATTACTAAAAATGAAGTCTTATGGGATCACGTTTATAAATACCCTAATTGATATAACCTACAAACATAATAATTTATGAAAAACAAGCTGCTAAATAATTTTTATAGGAATATTGTATGCCGAAATAGAACTTTTTTTTCTCCCTACAGTCGCTAAAAAACCTGAGGGTTATATTGTTATTTCAAATAGATTAGATAGATGTTCAAATAGATTATATTACCACATTCCATTTCAGTAATTTTAATCCTACCAACATTTTTTATGAGAAATATTACAAAATCAAGAAAAATACGTCTAGTCCTATTTACAAGCAAAAGCAAGTCCTATTTGAAATTTTAAAAATATCCTAGGTGAATGGTTAGGATTTTAAAACAACTGAAACCTTCAAAAGAATTCACGGATTACTCAGAAGATATTTCACTGGTAGTGGGTAGACCTATTTAAATTCACCAGCAGCATCAGTGAAAAGGGATTCTATCATTACCGTGGAATTCTTATGGAACTTTCGACAAATCAAAAATAAAGAATACATATTTTCTGACATTTCGCTTAGTTCTTGAGATATACTGCCTGAAAGTGAGGTGGTTAGGTCGAAAAGCGGCCTGGGCCAAAAGAAAACTAGGCTTTATATCAAAAAATTTTGTTCTTTACTTTCAGTTTGTTTCGTTAAGTTACATAAGAATTCATCATCAGATTGTGGCCCCACGGTAATGATAGAATTGCATACATCAAAAGTCGGAAGCTCAAATGGGAGTAGTTTACATCACGATACACCTTGTATCACTAAAATAGTGCTCAAGAAATTACTAATAACTAATAACAAAAAAATAGAACGTATCGCGAATTACATTTCGGATAACAACAAAATTGACTTCATTACGAATCCTAGTTCACATAGCACAAATTATTACAATTAATTTCATCATACACTTTCAATATAAATTACAACTGGACTAAATCACGTAGAATAATGTATTCGCTGAATCGCGATGGAAATTTGATCCACTTAGCACAGACTTTGAACGTTCGTTTACAATAAGGCTAACCTGTTACATGAAAAATAGTAAGACAGAATGGTTCTCTGCATCAACAAATATTTGATAACACCTTCGTCCTATTGAGAGCTGTGAATAAACTATCTTCACAGGCATTGTAAATCTATAATGCCTACTCTTGCAGACACCGCATTACAACACTTCAAGAACAATAATTACAACGTGACTGACCTATGGAGTGTTATTCCAGGTTGTTTCTTACTTGTTCTGTTTGTACAACCGTAGGAAACACAAGATGGCATTATAAAACACTTTGAAATATCAGAACAAGAAATGTTCACAATAGGGAAGGTAATGAAAACAGACCAATATTTTGAACCGACGAATACTGGCGGCCGCGCATGCGCAGTAGGCTTCCACAGTTTACAGGTGGCTTCGCAGTTGTAGCGACACCTTGTCTCCTCTCTTTTCGTACCTCCATGGGTCTAACAACATGTTTCTGTGGTCGGGTGGGTGGAGGGGGAGTAGGTGCGGGGAAATCAGATAATGGTCATCCATACAGCTGGGGAAAGTAAGAAGTGGTAAACCAGTGTAATAAAGTAACAATCCAGTCCCAAAAAATGATATTTCATTTAAAATTAGGATCGGCAAGGCCGTAAATAGCAACAAAAGTGATAGGGGTTGCTCCCATTAATCACTACCAATGTGACAGTAAATCAATTTGCATAAATTAAAAATGAGACACAAACCACCCATGTCTTCCTACTAATAGCACTCTATAAAGAATAATACAAAATAAATATAAGACTAGCTTGGTGACCGATATGTCAGGATTCGTAGTCAATGGCCTTTACTAAAGACAAACAACGAGAACATTTAGATTGGTAGATTCTGTGTAGGTAGTGAATCAGCAGTCGAGCTACAGCAGCCGTTAGCAACAGTCTCCGATTTTTGTCTTTTGATATATTCTTCCGTTTTTTGCTGTTTCAGGGGACATGACTTGTGCAATGTGACCAGTAGGCGTGTGGCTCTCGAAGAGATTCTTACTACTATGGCATATCTTCAAGAACAGGTATGGAGTATCCTAGACGAGGAGCGGCAGTGCGTTGAAGAAATTCTGCAGCCAACTGTAGCAGAACCGGCAAATCTGGATTTTCAATAACCTGTTGCAGAAACCGTCTGGCATCGTGTGGATCGGAGAAAGGCGTCGAAATTCCCAATTAGCCGACGGGAAAATGATATCTTTCCATTAAGGAATGCGTTTTCCGTGTTGCAAAGATTCAAGTGTAGATGGCCCAGAAGCGCAGCAGAGAAGATTTGTTCGCAGACCCCGAGCGATGCCAGGAAAAGGTTACTGGTCATTGGCAGCTCCAACGTCCGACGTTTGGAGAAACCGCTTTGAGAACTAGCCACGAAGAACGGTGCAGACCCTCATACTAACGTGCATTCTGTTTGTCTTCCAGGAGCAACCATACTACGTGTCATTGAGGCCATTTCAAAAGCAATCAGAGAATCGAACTGCCGTCAGTTAAGAGTAGCTGCGCACGTGACTAATGACTCGTGACGTGTTTCTGTTGCAGATATAGTGAAATCTATGGACAAATTGGGCAAGAAGCCGCGCGGAGAAATTCGGTATCGTTGCAGTTCTCCATTTGTAGTGTCGTGCCGCGCACCGATTATGGGGAGGTCGTATGGTGGAAGATTTTTAATTTGAATTGTAGTTTGCAGGACCTGTGTCACAGAAACTACTGGGGCTTCGTCGACCTTCGACCGATGATAGCTGCCAGCTGGGACGCATTTGACAGGTTGGGCGTCCACTACACACCGAGATTGGCGACCAAGGTGGCTGCTAAAATATGGAAACGTCTTGATATGAATTACTTTTAGAAACACCGCGAGGCCCGAGGATCCTTCTGATCATCGAAGAGGATGTGCCAATAACCTAGAAGCTGGTCCTGGTAGTGATGGCGCGAAAAATTTTGATATTACTGCTCCAAATACTTCACTCGTTTCCCATCAGAATGCGAATATGAAAAATGTAATTTTAGACTCCACAAATAACATTACGAAGCAGCTAAGGATAATGGTCCTAAATTGTCGGAGTATTAGAGGGAAAGTAGGAGATTTTCGCGCCTCAGTTGCGACTAATGATGTCGATATAATACTAGTAACTGAGAGCAGGTTGACGCCAGAGGTAGAATCTAGCGAAGTATTTGGCCCTTATTTCAATGTTTTTCGGAAAGACAGAGCTGTCTTAATGGGCGCGGGTGTGTTTGTGGCTGTTAGCAAAACCGTTAATTGCTCTGTCGTAACCGAAATTGAAATTTTTTGCGAATTTTTATGGGTCAAGGTAAAAATTGGTAAAAATTTAAAATTCATAATCGAGTCATTTTATCGATCTCCGGATTCTGATTTGGCTAACGCGTAATATTTCAGAGGGTCACTTAATAAGTTTTACAAAAAATTCCAGGGACATATATTGATCGTGGGTGGTGATTTTAACCTACCGTCGGTTAATTGGGAAATATACACTTTCAGGTTGGGTGGAAGAGATAGGTTAATAACCGAAACGTTCCTAGAATTATTTGCAGAAAGATCTCTTGAACAGATGGTTGAAGAGCCAAAGCGGTAACGTCAAAGATTCCTCGTCAATTTTGGATCTTTTTCTTATAAGCAATCCTGATATTGATGTGTGAGTGGGGACTTTCCCGGCGTATCGATCCAACAAAATCTTCTCGGGTGTCCAGCCGGATGGTGGTGTAAAAACACGACGTTTCGACAGCTGACTCTGCTGTCCTCATCAGGTATCTTGTAGTCTTGATGAAGACAGCAGAGTCAGCTGTCGAAACGTCGCGTTTTATACACCACCATCCTGCTGGACACCCGAGAAGATTTTGTTGAATCCTGATATTGTAAATATAGTTTGTGTAGAAGACGGTATAAGTGATCACAAGGCGGTTGTGGTAACTTTAAAATCTAGTATGAATTTGAAACATGACAAAGACAAACTCGTATATTGCTACGATAAGGCAAACGATGTGGGTATAGTTGATCACTTGGCGAAACATTTTGAAACGTACACGCTAAATACAAATGTTGAGGAACTTTGGTTTAATTTAAAGGAAATAATATGGAACGGTTGTTCCTAAGAAGTTTATTAAGGTTAGTAAGAACCTTCCGTGGTTCAATAGGGAAGTGAAGCGAATGCTCAGGAAGCAAAGGCGTAATCGCGTTAGTCCAGTTACTAGCGGAAGTGCGTAAGGCAATGCGTGATGCGTTTAAAGAATTCCAAGCCAGGTATTTATCAGAAGATCTGATTACTGATCCAAAAGAGTTCTGGTCAAAATTATTAAGAAGCTGTAGTAAGGTTATGCCCTCACTGATTAAGGAAAATGGGGAATTATCCGTAGAGAAATCAGAAATTTTGAATAATGTATTTAAAAAAGCTTTCACGAAAGAAAACTCGGAGGAAATTCCGATTTTTAACAATCGTACCAACAAACTTATGAATGATCTCGTTCTCGATGTCGAGGGAATAACTAAACTGCCTATGAATGTAAATCCCAATAAGGCTCCCGGACCAGACGGTATTCCTACAAGATTCTATTCTAGGTACGTAAAGGAAATTGTGCCGTATTTGATGAAATTATACACCGTCTCCTTGGATCAAGGAAAAATACCAGCTGAATGGAAGACCGCCATCGTAAGTCCAGTATTTAAAAATGGGAATGTTAATGATCCTCAAAATTATAGGCCGATCTCGTTAACATCAATATTTTGTAGGATTTTAGAACACATTATCTATTCAAATGTCATGCCGTTTTTGGATGAACGTGAGCTTTTAAACCTAAATCAACATGGATTCAGAAAAGGCCAAGGCTGCGAAAAACAACTTGCACTTTTAATTCACGACTTGTGCCGTATTATAGATGGGCAATATAGTTCTATTAGATTTTAAAAAAGCTTTCGACACTGTGCCTCACACTAGGTTACTTAGGAAACTTCGTGGCTACGGCATATCTAGATAAATATGCGACTGGGTTGCAGACTTTCTGAAGGGGCAGATAGGGCCTCTGTTATTTCTCATATACATTAATTATTTATGTGACATAATAAGGGGAATGAAAAGATTATTTGACGATGATGCTATTATTTATCGTGAAATCAAAAGCCAGGAAGACTACGCTTTGTCACAAGACGATATTATGAAAATAATTGCGTGGTGTAAAGATTGGCAGTTGGAGTTAAACGCTAAAAAAGTGTCAAGTAATGCCTGTAAGTATAAAGGTGACACCATTAGCTCTGAATATACAATTAATGGTACTGTCCTTAGAACAATAGATTTCGCTAAATACCTGGGGGTAACAATTCATAATAATTTATCGTGGAATGAGCATACCGAGAATGTAATTGGGAAAGCAAATCGCAATGCTCCGATTTCTAGGTCGTAATTTAAAACAATGCACTCCTGAAGTTAAATCGATTGCATATAAGTCACTAGTGCGTCCTCACTTAGAATAATATTGTTCTGTATGGGGTCCCCATCAAAAGGGGTTAATGGAGGCATTAGAGAAGGTCCAATGAAGAGCCGCCCGATTCGTTGGAATATATAGTTGGAGGGAAAGCGTAAGTGCGATGTTGAAGGAGTTAGGTTGGGAAGACCTGGAACACCGAAGGCGTTGCTCTCGACAGAAGCTGATTGAAAAATTCACGACTGACATATTTCGGAATGACAACAAACAAATATTGCTACCAGCAACATTCGTATCTCGGAATGACCGTGAAAATAAGATAAGAGAAATCAGTTCCAGAACCGATTCTTTTCTGTATTCATTTTTTCCACGATCTATTAGGGAATGGAATAGAAAGGATTTACCGGGCGAGTAAACTTAAAATCCGACAGGAGTAGCTTTCGATAAAGCCTCTTCGTTTCCGAGATGTTCGTTCCCAGGAGCCGCGCACACAAACCACTTCGATGGCCCGTAATACGTCTATAAGGGAATTTCGTGACCTGTGCATTGAAATCTCGTGTCAGATATCTCCGGAAGCCTACCAAGGACTTGAAGAATCCATGCTACGCCGAATCGCTGCTGTATTGCGTTCGAAAGGTGGACCAATATGCTTGTAAGTAGATGGTCATAATGTTTTGGCTTATCAGTGTATCTTCAGTTTACATAAAGATCAACGGAAGTTCGGGTTGGTTTAATGGTCGAGGTTAAATTAAAGACTGTCCATTTATTGTTACAGGGTTTTTTTCCCTAGTGATACATCACAATAAAAAGGAGTTTAATCTAACTTATCAACTTTACAAATGAAGAAAAAGTGTTTTAAGATGTTTTGAGAATAATATTTTTAATAGAATTTGTGTTGTAAAATACTTTATTTTTTTCCTTTCTCTATGATGAAAACTTTTTGAAGGAAGTAGTGTTGTAAATAATAAAATATTTTGAAACTTGTATTCAGAATAGAATCTTTTAAAAGAAGTTTATGTTCAGAAAAAAATATTTTTTTGTAAAATTTTCGTATTGTAAAAGTAAACCGCATTAAAAAATTCTCTCTCTTTGTTGGACAACGAAAATGATTAGTTTTCTAAATAATTTTATGTGGTCGTTTTATATGCTTTCTGTGAGGTGTTTTGTTGAAAAAAAAAAGAGAAAGCAAAGTTTATGGCTCTGCGCATCCTAATACTTTAATATGAAATATGCATGGAATTCAAATATATTTTTATTTGGAAGCTTTATTAGTGTAGAATTACCATTACCATGGTTTTCCCTATTTATTCGCTTTTTATTTATTGATTTTAATTAATCAAAAATGTTAAAAATTCAAGGAAAAAGTAACGCAGCGTTTTTTTCTAATCCAATCGTGACATCAGATTACACATTCATATTGTAAATGAGGGCGTAGTTACTGGGCGTTTTCATAATTTTATGATTGTGTTTGAGTTTTATGGTAATTGTCAGCATAATTGGTGAAATATTGCATTCTCGCAAGAATACTCATACAATAAATAAAGAATGGAAGCGATTTTGTAAAATAATCTCCTCCCCCCCCCCCCCCCCCTAGGAGTGAACGCTGCAATGTAATTAAGTGTTAGATATTTGAATTAATATTTTTCCCCCTTTTAGAGCATTAGCTACGTATTGTAAACACCTAATGTGAATGAAGGAACACACCGGAATAACGGCAGTGAAATGTAGGTCTATTATTTTAGGGGAGATTGTGGTAAAGTTTAAATGCATCCCGGACCAGTGACAACTGATAGTTTTTGTCACAGGTAAGATACAAGGAATTACATTGAGCGTTATTTTACAACAATTTTACTAATTTAATCAATTACAAAGAAACGACTTGCCAAAACATACCGTTCAGCCCCTCATTTTTGACGATCATTGAAGGTAGTAACACTATAAAGTGTCAGAAAAGCATTCTTTTCAAGAAAATCGTTGATTCGAAATGAAGTCCTCACAGGTATACCACCGGATTCTGTTTTCACAACACAATCCGGATGTACGCACGTGAGGACTTCACTGCAAACATACGCCAGGAAAGGCTTACATAATTTGTTAATAAGATTTTTTTGGTGTTATTTCGATTGAAATATGCATTAGTTTTTACTTTATTTCATTTTCTTCTTTTCTATATTTTTATGTCGTCGTGAAGTATTTTAATACGTAAAACCGAGAAGATCGATTTTTTCTTTTTTCTATGAGCAATATATTTAATTCCTGGAAGTGGTTGGGTGTAAATAGTATACCTGACGAAAACCGATTCGCCTCCTAACCAAATTTCAGTCGCTATTGGCAAGGCATATTAGGAAGTCATTGGCCGTAATTGCATTTGTTGTACCTGTTATAAGTAATGAGATTTGTTGAAATAAAATAAAATAAAAAATTCAAGCTCAAAAATTTCTGCAGATGAAAATAAATAGAAATATCTGATACTGCGGGGATTTAAAGCTGGTTTGGAAAATTAGGGAGCGGACCCTTACAGCCTACATCAAGCTGACTCTGGGTAATATATGCCAAATTTTGTAATTAAAAGATATTTGGATTCTTTTTGTGGTAGGTGCATTTGAAGAACCGACGGTACCACAGACAAATGATTATCAGCCAGTTCAGTCATTAAATGATGTGGCCTCTTAAAGTCATGAGCTCAGGTAGACATAAACCCTTCAAAACATATTCAGAAGATTGAAATCCGTTTTTAAAATGTCTGATGGTCTCGTTTGATGGCTTTAAAAGGTCCGTAGTTGCTTTGGATTAAGCCTGAATAAGAAATAATTTGAAAAATATGCGTATTAAACTTTTCATTAGAAATGTAGTCTTCACGGGTTTTCCGCCGTATGTTGTGGAAATGCGACAACGAGCTTTCGGCGGCTGACTGTGCCGCCATCTTCAGGTTGGATGTTGCGCAGGGAGAACCAGAGCTGCATTCTTGAACACTCGAGAAGCTGAACCTCCGAGTAACTCCCAGTGCGACAGCAGGGCCGGCGTAAGGGAGGGGTAAGCGGGGCAAAAGTACCCGGGGCCCGAGCCCCCGAAGGGGGCCCTTCGGCCATGGTGTCTACCTAAACTGAAATAAAACACAAAAAAAAAACTTTATAAAAAAGGTGTTATTTGATTTTTTTGATTAAAATTTTCTGACTTTATCCAAAAATCAAAGTGTAGAGTAAAAAAAATAAAAATCGAGGTGGGGTGGTGGGGTGGGGGCCGAGAACATTTACCTGGGGCCCGAGAATCCTAGCGCCGGCCCTGTGCGACAGTACTACACTACTCAGTATGATGCATATGCTGTTGCAAACAATACACACTATGCTCCAGGATCTCCCGCGGCAGATAGCTGCAGCTGTTTACAAGACCGATGAAACCACGCAAAACGGATTTGTTCCGTTTTGCGTGGCTTCATGTATCTGTCTATCGCCGTATTTCGAAGTTATGAGACAACATGTGTTATTTATACAGATAATTTTTCAACCAAATGTAGACAGTATTTTTCTCCTTGTTTCAAAGGATAAGTTTCATTGAGATCGGATGAAAACTGTGGATTTGTATGAAGAACAAACAAACATACATTCATCTTTATATATAAATAAGGTATGCAAATAATCTTCTGCGACACAGTTACTTTAATAAATTATTATTTAATTTATTTTATTATGCGTGACGCGTTTCGAGAAATTCTCATTTTTTTTATTTTATTACATTTTTGGTGTGACGAGTGCTCGTGTCATCTTCTGTTTGACGTTATCCGGTTTTACTTTGTATTTCCTGAAATTGATATTTTAGATTGTGTACTAAACAGTTTATTGCAATTAATATGGAGTGGAATAATAATTTTTTTAAAATAAAACTTACATTTTACGAAGGATATTCCAAAGTATGATTCACAGAATTTCACACTTGCACTTCGTCACTACACAATATTTACACATATATATATATATATATATATATATATATATATATATATATATATACAAACAGTGCAAAGATGCTTTAGTACATCTTATTTAATAAAAACAACCAAAGATAATTCGTTAAAGATTGAATGATTAAAGATACATGTTGTTACTATATTGCTTACCTTATAATTTTACAAAAACATTTAATAAATATAAAAGCCATGAATTTAATTAATATTTGATTGCAAATTTTTTATAATAATTTATCGAAACACTTGAAATAATTTACAGATTCACTTTCAAGTCTTTCATTAAGTATTGTGTCATTAAATAGTTTGTGGTGCACATAGATCTCATATTCTTCCATCAAATCCATTTGGTGGCTTTTATTTAGGTAATGGAGTACTTTCAAGTCTTTGTCGATTTCACTGAAAGGGTGGACTTGAAAGTACTCCATTACCTAAATAAAAGCCACCAAATGGATTTGATGGAAGAATATGAGATCTATGTGCACCACAAACTATTTAATGACACAATACTTAATGAAAGACTTGAAAGTGAATCTGTAAATTATTTCAGTGTTTCGATAAATTATTATAAAAAATTTGCAATCAAATATTAATTAAATTCATGGCTTTTATATTTATTAAATGTTTTTGTAAAATTATAAGCTAAGCAATATAGTAACAACATGTATCTTTAATCATTCAATCTTTAACGAATTATCTTTGGTTGTTTTTATTAAATAAGATGTACTAAAGCATCTTTGCACTGTTTGTATATATATATATATATATATATATATATATATATATATATGTAAATATTATGTAGTGACGAAGTGCAAGTGTGAAATTCTGTGAATCATACTTTGGAATATCCTTCGTAAAATGTAAGTTTTATTTTAAAAAATTTATTATTCCACTCCATATTAATTGCAATAAACTGTTTAGTACACAATCTAAAATATCAATTTCAGGAAATACAAAGTAAAACCGGATAACGTCAAACAGAAGATGACACGAGCACTCGTCACACCAAAAATGTAATAAAATAAAAAAATGAGAATAATTTCTCGAAACGCGTCACGCATAATAAAATAAATTAAATAATAATTTATTAAAGTAACTGTGTCGCAGAAAATTATTTGCATACCTTATTATATTAAATAGTTACAGACTTTCACAAAGTCCATATATCATGGATAAAGTAAAAATTTATATATAAAGATTAGCTCATTTTTATCAAAATAATTTACTAATTAATTAGTGGTATTAGCAGTAGTTTCTTCTAACAATGGATCATGACCATCACAATAAACTGCTGTAGTGTCATCTCAATATGTTATAATTCTACTTCTAGTTGGTATAACAATGTCATTTACATATAGAGAAAATAATATAGGACCTAATACTGATCTCTGACGAATTCCACATTTAACTATACCAATTTTAGATTTTACCTTTGTTACAGATGAATGAATAGATGCCATCCATAGTATTCTCTTTGGCGTGAAGCGGATTTGTCAGCTACCTACAAGTTACTGTAAGGTACACTTAATTGGACATGATGAGATTGTTTTTCGGACAAGCCCTAGAGTTTCCCCATGGTGCCCATGTTCACGTGAATGACTGCCTACATTCGATATCGCATATAAGGCCGTTTTTGGTGACGATGCTGCTGAAAGGTTTACTGAAAATCGATGGGCAGTAAAATTTCGCGAGCCTGGAAAAGCCAAAATTGTTGATTAAAAACGCAGCCGACGTCCGATCACTGCCACAGACGATAAATATCGGAAACCCGTCCATGATTTGATTAAAAATGACCTGCGAATCACTCAAAAGTGAATCTCAAACCATATTAGAATATCCAAGGAACTTGTCGGCTTCATTACTGAACAATTGGGATACAGTAAAATCTATTCACGAAGGGTACCTCACGCGCAGCTGTAAAGGCTCTGATCTAGCACTTTGATTTTTATTTTTTTTCCTCTACTCAAGAAAGACTTCAAGGGAAATCTTTACACTTCGAACGATGGGGTAAAGGCAGCTGTCAAATTCTGGATTCGAGAAAGGTCGGAAGAATTTTACAATAACGGAATAATAATAATAATAACATGTTACACGTTGGGAGATATGTGTTAGCCTTAACGGTGAATATGTTGAAAAAAATATATATGATTTTGAAGCTAATACTAATATAATTCCGTGTGGTCGTAATGACCTGGTGACAGAGTTTCTATTGGCTGCGCATTCCGCCCCTGTCGTAGCCGCCTTAACCCAACCCGGCGGATACAGGGGACATACAGTTTAACCTGGAATCCGAACCACGGAAGCGTTCTGACGTATCTCACATTACACAGTAAGTTGTGCCAGAGGCGAAGGCCGGGTTAAGGGCCTATGAAAATCCCCGCCGAGACAGGGATTCGAACCGGGGACCTATAGATCTCCAGACACCTTGACCACTGAGCCACCACACCGCTCCTTTTGTTATTTATTCTAATCCTTAACTTCCTTACCTGCAACAAAACAAAAATTCCCATTCCCTTATCCTTTATATCGGGTGGCAGCTGTTTTAATGCTAATCTTTTCCCTTCCATGCATTAATACTTATTTTTCCACCAGTATCTTCCAAGCCTAATTACCAATAAATATTCGCTATGTAGACTCCCAGCACTCTCCTCACCCTCCTCCTCTCATCCAATTACTCCCAATCCTGCTCCTTTATTATATCAGTTGCTGATTGTGTTCTGCACTAATTTTCACATACAAATCAAGCTGCTTTCCTTTGCACCCGCTCCAGCTAGTATATATATATATATATATATATATATATATATATATATATATATATATATATATATATATATATATATGTGTGTGTATATATATATATATATTTATTCTACCCCATCACTTTCAAGCAATGGCCTGACCAAAGTTTTATAACCCAATTCCTTTACTTCTCTGGTACATACTCCGACAGAACTGGATATGTTAGGGGAAAAGGGGGGCGGGAGAAAACCAACTTCAGGGGGCGTCAGAATCATGTTTGAAGGGCGGAAATTTATGTCGCGACTTTTTTTTTTTAGCTCCACTGCGCTGTGTGGCGACAAAAGGGTGGCAAAAGTAGCCGACAATCGAGGCGGTGGCAAAATAATCTCGCAGTTTGTGACCCGGCTCGGAAAATTCCCAGATCCGCCGCCATACTCGACAGAAAATGAAGGATTTTGAAATTTTTCTCAGTCACATGTGCAATGCGCCCGGCCCCAAATGAGTTAACTAAATTGTTATGCGAAGATATTTATACTAAAGATGTTCAACCAGCAATTATTTCCCTAATCTTTAGTCTTAAAGAACATTTAGTTTTTTCTTTTGATAGTGCATTTCCTGTCCTAATTCTTCACTTTCTAACTTATAAGTATTTATTTACACAGAACGTGACTTTTTCGCCCTCTCCAATAGCTTTTATTACATCAAATCCGATTTTTTACAGTTCAGTCTCTCAATTCACTTATAAAGATATTCTGCTTCGCTATCAACTTCCCATTTCATCAGAAATCTTGCACATAGCCTGACTAACTGAGATTCATATAAATATCTGTGTCAAAAACTGTGTTGCTGATTTTCAATATAGTTTCTTTCTTCAGAAACATTTCTGTTGTGGTTGCATATCAATTTGTACTAATCGACTTGTAATTTTAAATCCCATTTCGCTCTTCTCCTTCATGGATCGGTACTAATTTCGCACTTTTCAAGTCCTCTCGTAAGCCACAATTCTCCAGACGACATCTAAACAATATTACATGTTCTGAGACCGTATTCATTCTCATACTCTGCCGAGGAAAATTACGATAATTAAAAAATACAGTACGAGATATACCAAACTCTTCTCCTTTTGATTCCATTGCTTTTTGTTTGTTCGCCGACTTCTTCATACTAGTGACCTTAAGCATTTTTGCTAGATTTCCTTATCGTTCAGAAGAAATCCGCATTGTCCATAATGTTACCCAACAATTGAGAAAAATGCTGGTGGCAGATGATGCTTCTGCTCTGATATATTCACCATGGATTCCAAATCCTTACTGCAGAAGGGAAGAAAATATACTTACAGGAATCAGTATCACATTTTATTTCCTTGATTATAAGTGTTCTGCCATTTAGAGCCAAATACATTGGTGAAAGATAAATATTGTGTTTTCGGCAGTGAATTTATATGAAGCAACGTAGTCCATAAAATTGAGCGTAAGTTAATGTCGTATGACCGTAAAAAATCGGTATATCAACGCTTTTATATCCTCGTAAGGAACATAACAACCATTCACAAAACGCGTGTTTCTTGTAATTTCACAATCCTGATAATCACTCCTTTGTTACACGGAAGTACCACATCTTCAAAGACATCTTGTTATGCACCAACGAAAGATGTTTACCCGTTTTATCTTCTGAATATTCCTCTGAAAAATTGGCACATGGATCGTAGATCAGCCTTCCGGCCGAGGTTACGCCTAGATCCAACTGCACCTTCTCCTGAATTCAAATGCTTCACGAAATCAACCGCCAAGCACCAAAAAGCTTATAATTCGTACAAACGACTTCTTTTTTTCGGTATGAGCATTAAATAGCAAATTTCGCGCCGTCTGTATCGTTGGATCATCAAACTGACGATAAGGCTTTTTATTTCTCTGTGAATAACATCACTATAAGATATCATCATTTACTATGGAACTGTCTGACCACACAGTTGCTTAACTGGACAATTAGGCCTATATATTGGTTTATTAAAATGGACTGAAACAAAAGACTCATATAACATGAATTTTATTCAAAGTAACCTCTCCAGTATATTGATTCAGCAAGTGTAATAATGCTTAGAAGTCTTTGATCATTATTGACATATGCTTGTGTATTATGTTCAAGTCCTCCACAAAGGTGCAATTTACTTTAATTGATGAAACAATACTTTTACTGCTACAAATCTAGGAAGTAGGTCGGATGACTGACCATGTGCATGAGTATCAAGGCCACAAATTCCTGTACAGTCACTGCCCTGAAACAGTGCAACATGATGAAGATAAAATAAAATGAACAAAATCGGTTCATGTGGAGCGTTGATTTCTACACTAAGGACGAAGATTTGCGCATTGCTTCATAGCTGATGCATGTGTCTTTGCCGAAATAAAATCAGTTTCAATGTATAACTGTTGGAACTAGCAATAGGTGATACAAAGATAATAAGGGCTTTTTTATGGATAGATAGAAAGTGAAGCAATAGTTCAGGGTTGTGCACGTGGAACATTCCGTTTGATGTCGACCCTCTGTAATGAGACGGGCCCCCTGGGCTGAATCTCATAAAAGCCGTCCCCAAAGCAGAACAGCTGCATAGCTAGCAGCGGCGGTTGGGGCATTTGACCAAGAGGCAGGCCAACAAAAGCCTACTGCTCAAACGATCTTGTAGCAAGGAAATGACCACAAGAACTCCATTAATTTACAGAATTCAATATAGAAAATATAATTTATAACAGATTCCTAAATATGACTTAATAATAACATAGTGCCCATGTCGAACACAGACATTTTAATTAATGCATAAGGCAAGCGCACCAATAACAGACATTTTTTTTTCAATTTTCAGAGCCTCTGAATATACTAGTTAATTTCATTTTCAGCATCCTGTATATTTGTATTCCATTATATTGCTGGAAAATTGTAAGTGCAAATATAAATAATTTTAAAAAATACTATGAAAAAAATGGTAAAGCATTTCTATGTACACCAAGGACCATGCACAAGATGCACAAGAAGCAGAGGGCAAATCCTAGTCATAAATAAGACTCCACTATCCTATATTTCCTCTTCTCACTCAAATCTGCAGTCATCATTTATAGAACATTTTCATTCTGTCCTTCCAACCGTCTAACTTTCAACATACATAATTGGCACCACATTTCAAAATCTTCGTTTTTACTTTTCTCTCGTATCCCAATGTTCAAACTTACTTCAAAGTGTTGTGCTTCACACATACATTTTTAGATAGTTCTTTCTGAGACATATATCAATGTTTTATAGTAACAGGTTTCTGATTTTGAATGATAATATGCCAAGTAGGGTAAATAAACATGAAATGTAGATGAACACCAAAAAATAAAAAGCCAATTCGTTCAAGAATATACAATGTAGCCATTTTCCTTAGATCCTACTATAAGATTGACTATAGGATGTGGATTTACATAAATATTATTACCTAGCAAAGCAGATCTATACAGCAAACCACACACTCGCATAATAATATTTTGTAGATAAGCTAAGCTCCATTTCTTAATATGATACCCAAATCGGGTTATTGACTTTTTCCAAATCAGAACTATGTATAAGGAAGCTGTTAAATTAAACTTGCAATATTTACCTAACAATGCGGGAGTTAAGATATTGTCGCAGGGACAGCCATTTAAAACCGTAAAGATAAGGTTACCGCATTTATTTTCACTTAGAACAAACGGAAAAAAGAAAATTTTGAGGTAGTACTCTCCTTTAAACAAGCTTAAAATAAGCGAATGTTTGTTTTCTTCAGAGACAATTGTGGACTGGAAAGTAATATACATGAAATGATTATCAGTATGGAGACGTGCTGGTGCACAGGTGACGGGAGAAGAGAATGATGAGCATGTGTCAGTTCCTGTACTATGTGAGTCATGCGCGGATGTTAAGTGAAACACTTGGAGCAGTAATCTGAAACTAACACAAAGCCCTGTATTTAAAATTAAATCTCTTCTTCATTAAAAGCGGATTAGAACGTTTCTTTATTTGTATACAAGGAATTCAGAGATATGACTCCATATTCCCGTGCAGTAAAAGGAAAGCAGAGTGTACAAATGAAATAAGCAGCTTAGATAGTACAGAAAGGAACCAGTATGCTATCATGCTATAATACTCATAAGCTGCGTTAAGGCTGTATAATTGATGTAACTGTAATTATTGCTATGGCTGTATGGCTAATGGTCCACTGCCAATAATAAATTTAAAAAAATATATCTATTATTCCCGGAGTGCTGCAATAATTAAGATTCCATATTGTCTTTCAAAATACGAAATGAGTTAAAGAAAGAAACATCGAGACTGAATTAGAAGAACCATGTGCCATGCTGCGTTATCTTTTACTAGTTGGTACAGAAATAGATATCACCCCGAAACGTGGGAACTACACGCTCGTATGCCGCCTTCGTCCGACGTTTTTATCATGTCTGAACCATGCATGTCAACGCCGAGTCATTAGGTTGTTCTTATACCTCTCCCCTAAAAAAGGAGGTTTCGTCCTTACTTTTCCTCTGGAGAAGAGACATCTGACGATGTTTAGTTCACACTACGTCTAGGAGTGCTGACTCGAAATCACCCCTCACTCTTTTTTCCCCTACGGCTTTACGCCTCGTCGACGTCGAGGTCATTAGAGGCCAGGGGGCAACGAACGGAACTTCGCTCATGGCCTTTTGAAGGAAGCATTCCGGCATTCACCTAGATTGAATTCCGGTAGCCATGGAAAATCGAAATTTGGATAGTCGAACCCATGTCCTCCCGACTGCGAAACCAGAGCGTTTCGCTTCCCCCCTACGTTCGGACCCTCTCCCTGTATGAGCCAAGTGGAGCATGTTCCATAATTAATAAACTTACATGGCATTGTTAGTCACGATATACCCTAAGGACTCAGCCGCCAAGTGACAGTGTTTTGAATTTTTTTCGTGGCTAGAGTTGCAGTTTAACACGATCTTTACCGTGAAACGTCCTGGTGTATCTAATGTACAAAGTCTCGCCTGGCCTCGAACTGTGTACCTTGAATTTTTCGAGGCAAACGCCAAAACCACTGAGCTACCACACCGTTCAATACGGTAACAACTAACCAAAATCCAGACAACTAAACAAGAGCTCTCTAGTACTCCAAATTAAGTTTCGTCGTTTATTTATGACTTGAAACTAATTCATATTTTGCGCAACTCTCTTATTAAATATAATAAAAAGTAGTTCACAAATCATGTAACTGAGTTTAATTTCAGTTACAGGAAAACATTTACATCAGCATTACAAACGTATTAACTTGCTCTGTAAGTGATATTTCACTTCTTTTCTTGTTTGTTGCAGGGAGCTCATACAGGTTTCAGAGCTAGCGGCTATGATAAGCGAATTCAGACGCTAGCATTGATTTATGAAGTAAGCTGAATATTAAACGAATTGTGTCCTGTATAAAAGATCAAATTTTGTGTTGTTGAAAAATCTAATGTATAGTGTGCTACCTCTGTACGGCTGTATATAATTATACAATATAGTAATTTCTTAATAATGATAGACAAATCTGAATTCTTTAACTGGAATACTTTCGTGGCTCAACGGATAAATCGGGGTGTCATTACCTACAAAGTTTCAAAACGTTTATAACTTCCTCCCCCAGGGGAGGAGGGTGGGGAGCGCGAAGACATGTCAAGGGGGGGGGGGGGGAGGGGGCAGGGTGCTTGGTAGCTACACCCGTGTAGACGATACCCTAGCCCTACAGTTCGTCTCTTTGTTGTTAGAGTTGAAAACCATTCTAACATTACATACTTAGTGATTTTTCTCTGACATGCCGTTGTTAGTACTGAAAAATAATCATTTAGCTTATTAATAATAAAATTGTGGATGGGGGAGGGGGCGAGGGATGAATTCTCTTGACGGAAGGAGGCGAGGTAGGAAAAACGTTGGGATTCCTTATTATAGATCTACCAACGGTTAGGGAAAAAAAAGTTATAGCGTTACATTGTTTGTTATTTGATGGTATTGTTTTCCAGTATTAGCTGTGGCAAGTTATAAAATGCATGGGAAACTATGATTGTGAATTTTACGTGTATATATCAGTTTCACATTTATGATTTATCTGTAAACAAGTGTGGAAAGCTTTCAGAATATAATATTCGTGCCTGGGATTCGATTCTTGGTCCGGCGATCCAGTTTTCGGTTTTCATGGTTACCAGAAGTTTCTTTTGGCGAGTGCCGGGATGATATCCTTCATATACGCTATTAACCAAGACAGTTATCCAACATCTAATAACCTCGTCTTCGAATAACTGTAAAGAACCAATGTAAACAGCAAGATAAATCGTTACTGCTTATAAATCTGCCAACACAATAAGTATTTTATGTTGTACTAACTGATAGACGGAAGGAGTGTTTTCGTCATTAAAAAACTCGAGAATAGTTGACAAGTTTGTTTCAGTTATTTTTTATAATTACTTATTTATTTGGATAGAAAATTTATCTCCACACGTTTAAATTTCACAAATTTCCACTTTATAAATTCTTTCAATGATTTAAATAAAATGTTCAACACATATCAAGATAATTTATTCCAGTCCATGACACCTTTAACTTGCCACTCCTTATGCCTGAATCGAAGAGTTTACGATGGCGGCTGCTTCTTCCTTTCCAGAAACTACTCTTAATTGTCCGTGATTAATGAATCCAATTCAGATACCTATTGCTCTGTTTGCTACTGGTATAAAATGGAGTCCTACATTCAGTTCCTCTGCATTGTTTTGGCAAAAAATTGACTTGTAATAGATTTAAAATTATTTACTGCTCTTAAAAGAACCAAATAATTCAGCAAAAATCTGGTGATCAGAATTCTGTACGAACAAATGCAAGTTACTTAAACAGATAAATAAATGCACAGGATTGTCGTAAGATAGAGTAACGTATGGGATAACTAATAGCCGACGGTGAGAAGTTTTCATATTGCCCTCGTATTTTTCAGGACACTTGTGTTTACATGGCCGAGTATTTGTTGCGTGTGATGGAGCAAACACTTGATAGGTCTGTGGCTGTAGGCGGTTGACCCACATCTATATAGCGCAAACAGGGCTGATAGCTGGGCGTACACAGAGATACTGTACTTGATACCTTTCGTCTTGACGCTGCTGAGTTAAGCATAGGATAAACTAATGAGACTAAAGTACAGGATACTGTTAACATTTATTAGACCGCTAGTGTAATTGAATAACATCTTGAACACAACGATTTGAAGTATTGACCAAGTTTTCTTTCCTACTGGCTGCATTGAGAAATGCCTCTTTGACCTGTTAGCAGCTCGGTAAAAAAAATCTTACTGCCACGTCTATGACGGCGAAAGTAGGTGGCTCCTGACTAATGCAACCGATTGGAGATCGAGTCGAGAGTGAATGGAAGACGAGACCCTAGCACCTTACAACAGGGGGTTTCCGCCCAGTATATAGTAACCCTGACAGCAGAGTTGTCGGACATCTATGTTGGGGCTTTGAGGAGAGCTGATCATCTGAAGTAAACACAAAGCTCACATAGACTCACAAAACGATTATTGGCTGTGGAAAAGTACAAGCGATTTGATATTTCAGAAAGCTTACGTGGTGCTGCTTGAAATGTCAGATCAATTAGAAATAAGGAACCTGAGATATTTCAAGAAACAACCTTCAAACGCATAGGGCTAACTGTACCTGTGAAATCCGAAAACAAAAAAAACTTAGTAGAATCACCTTAACAGAGAACTAGTAAAACTTTGCAATGGCTTCCCCCAAAATTTACGTGCTCCGTCTGGTGTAGCAATGATAATAGATACAAAACGTGTAAGTTTTGTAGTTTCATATAGAAAAAAAAAAGATCCCGTTTCTCAATAGGAAAAGAAAAATATAAACAATATCTTAACCTGACTATTCAAATTCCAGAGGATTAATCACCCCGTAATTTTAAAAATTCCTTCTTAAAAATCGCAAATACTAACAGAAAAATATGAAAAAAGAGACGTATATTAATCATCGGTCGAAATATAAGTTTCGTAATTTTAGTATCACATTTACATCACAGACGTGATTCTGCCCACATTCCCCTCAGATTTCAGTAATTATGCCAAAGGTGTTCATTGAATAGGTCTATTATACGCATTCACTAATTTATACTTGGGTAAGCAATTTTTGAACTATCTCATTTGTTGGCACCGACACGTAGCAATTATTTTTTCATATTTCATAATTTGCTGAGTTCACATGAAAGTCGTGCGATAAATGTTTGACCGCAGTAAACGCCGAGGCGTTGATGGTGCAGCTTTAGTCGTGAACTCAGTTCTGCGGCACGGAAACCTTATCACTTAATCTTCCCGAATCTTTTGAGGCGAAGCCAGTGAAGTAGCGGGAAGGGGAGAGACAGCGTAGACGCAGATGTCGCCACGGTGCGAGTTCCCCCACCAGCTGCTGGAAACAAGCACCTTTCCTTTTTTACCGAACGCCATTAACGTAGTTGGAGCGGGCCAACGCGAAGTCTGTATGGACGACATGCGTTGCATCTGTTGAGCTGCTAACATAACATCTACATATCTACATCTACATATATACTATGCAATTCAGAAAATTGTGGGTGGCAGAGAATTCATATAAGAATCAGTCTGGCACCTTATTTCTCTAATTTTATCTTTCCTGTCCTTCCGACTCAAATAGGTTGGTGGAAGAAGTATTTCACTACACTCAAAAGTGAAAGTGGGAGTACGCATGTTTTCCAATAAGTTTAAACGAAACGTGTGTCGTCTATCTACCAGAGACTCCCAACCTAATCTACTAATCAGTTCTGTGACGCTTTCATAAGGACTGTAGCAAGCGGTCACGAATCGAGCGGCTCTTCTCTGTACTTTCTCTATACTTTCGATCAATCCCTTACGAAATGGGTCCCAAATGGCACAACAATAATCCAAATGTGGACGCACAAGAGATTTGTACGCTATCTCCTTTGTTTGTTCATTACAATTTTTCAAGATTCGACCTATGAATCGCAGCCTAGAATTTGCTCTACCTACTAACGAATTAATGTGTATGTCCCATTTCATGTTCCTTTGTACTGCTACTCCCAAATATTTCATAGAATCGACCATATCAATAACTGAACTGTTTACCTCGTATTTCTGAACAATCGGATTCTTTTTGTTAGTTATACTTATTGCCTTGCACTTTTTACAATTTAGTGTAAGTTGCCACTCAGCGCACCAAGTCAAAATAACATCCAGATCGCGCTGAATTTCTAAGCAATCGGCCAAATTTCTTACTTCCCTATAAATAACCGCATCATCAGCAAACAATCTAAAAAGGCTTTTCACTTTGTCTCCGAGATCGTTTATAAAAATTAAGAAAAGAAGTGGTCCTATTACACTTCCTTGAGGTACACCCGATGTAACATCTAGATTAGAAGAACTTTCTCCTTCAACGACAACATACTGCGACCGACCAGTTAGAAAATGCTTTATCCATTCACAAAGCTGATCCGATATACCGTACGCTCGAAGCTTCGCTAAAAGGCGGTTGTGTGGCACAGAGTCAAAGGCTTTCTGGAAATCTAAGAAAACCACATTAGACCTATCACACCACGATTTTAGTGTAAGACAGTGAATTTATTCTGCTTCCACTTTAAGAGGAAAATACGTAATTTTGAATGAGAGGCAACGTAATTCATGTAAGACAGAAATTGGTTATGGTTCTATGTCACTGAAATACAACAAGCCTGACAACGGTCCTGGCACACTGTTCAAATTCCCTTCTCGAAATCCAGGTTTTAATTTTCTATGGTTTCCCGAATTCACTCAAGGCGAATGCCGCATGCTATGGCCGAATTTCTTTCCTTTCCTTGCTCATATCCTCTTGCGGCTTTAGTGACCCAGACACGTCAATCATATTCCATGTATTGGCAGGTTGGGTTGTTTCCGGATATTAGCTATACAAGTACTTACTGACAAGTCATTTTGGTAGATGCAAGCACGAAACATGATTTAAAAAGACTAGCTTTCAGTTTCTGGAATACTCAGTCAAGAGTTTGAGTATGCTATACGTGCTTTCTAACCCATTTATTTCAATCTGATCATTAATTTACATTAAGTTTTAAACAGTGTTTCTCGAATATAGTTTGCGTAAATGTTAAACAAATAAAGGCATGGCACAGGGCCCTGTGCGAATCTGTTTTTATACTAATTTTTTAATTTCCCTCGTTATTCACACTATAAACAAAGTGTATCAATCGTTTAATAAACTTTACGTATTTCAAAACCCAGCGTCTCTCCGATCGCTTGAGCATTAGCATGCCTGTAGTTCTTTAGCCACTGATTCTATTTGAATGAAACTTTTTTTAAAAAAATATTTAGCATCATTATGGCATCAGTTTATTACACTAGATAAAATAGGGAATATCAGTCTCGATTTCATTGAACTAAGTCGATAAAAACCAGCATGATAGGGTCTTCTTTGGCATATGCTGCCTAGACGGATAGGTATTAATGCCGGTTTTCCTAGCGATGCGTATTTTGCGCAGCAGGAATCGGTTTTGCCCTAATCACATCGGCAGGAGCTCGAAATGTTTTGCGTGGCGTAAATATGTTTTCCTAGGGGAACGTGTTGACCTATTCGGTTGACGTACGTGTCTCAGTGCCTTAAAATGGATCGAAGAAGAAGGATCTGAGTAAAGCCAGAAGTGTATCTGAAAATGCTTTCGGGATCATGTGCACGATTTTTAGATTTTTTTTTTACTCCTGTTTATTTAAAACACAAAACTGTTAACTTTGTCGTGACTGTGTGCTGTTGCTTACACAACTTGATCAGAGATGAGTATTTATCTGAGGATACCTTCAGAGCAGATATAACCCAAAACAAGGATTTTCCAACCCACAACCTATTCCCTCTAGCAGGCACAGATGGTTTTGCCAAATATGAAGTATTTCAAGTGAAATGTCTATTACTTCAGCACCAACCGCGACAATTCAGATTGAAAAAATACTACTCTCATTATTGTTCTACATGTGAATTAATTAAGAAACATTTTTTTATTAGATAGTATAAATGTTGAAGCAGTAATGTAGTCGATTGTTTGATAAAATTATTATACAAAAATCAATTTAATTGAAAACTTTCCTCACTTTTTTTCAGAATATTCCTAGCTTTTCCTTACTTTTTTGCCGTGCTTTTTGAATTGTACGGTAATAAGCTTGAACTTCGCACAAAACACGAGTCACAACACGCAGCGTGCGACGCTTAAATATAGGGGGAAGGAGTAGGCGGTGTAACACGCTGAACGAAACACGTCGTACATTGCGCAAAATACGCGTCGCTAGGAGAAACGGCCATAGGCCTTGGCATTGCAGGGACTAGCATATATATATAGTAGCCGGCCTGGAATGAGTGGTTTTAATTAAGCGTTGTGTTCGTTTTGTGTTGTCGCCTCTATAGTCTGCCTCAGCTATTAGCGCAAAGCCTTTATAAATTCGAGCTGGAGCTGGCTAAATGGTTGCAGAGACCGAAGGCCACGTACACTGAAGTGCCAAAACACACGGGGTACCTATTGATATCATGTGGTGCCCCCTTTTTGCGCCGAAGTGCAGCAACCAGTCGGCGGATGTTCCTTGAAGAAATATTCATTAACCGTCCATAACTGCGAAAGTGTTGCCGGTGCGGAACGTCATGCACGAACTGACCTTACGATAGATTGCATTCATGTCTGGCGATATAGGTGGCCAAGTCGCTAGCTGAAATTATGCGGACTGTTCCTCAAATCACTCTTGGATGATTTTGTCCCGATGATACGGCGCACTGCATTCTTTTAAAAGTCCGTTGTTGTTTGGGAAGATGAAAGCTGTGAATAACTGTAAATGATATTCACGTAGCTGAACATAACCACTCCAAACAATGTGAATGGTTGGCTCAGTTTGGCCAGAGGTCCCAAACCATGTCATGTAAACATGTATCTATTCCCTCCAAATCATATAAACAAGACGAGGACGATAACGAGGTAAAAATCGATTTCAACCGTTCAGCGTATTGTTTATAAAATCTGACTCCCTTAAAACAACCGAGCGTGGTGGGTGAGAGGTAACGCTTTGGCCTCGCATTCGGAAGGGCGCGGGTTGGAATCTTCGTCCGACCATCCAGATTTGAGTTTTCCATGGATTCCCCAGATCAATCCAGGTGAATGTCAGGATGGTTTCTTTAAAAAGGCCATCGCCTAATTCCTTCCCGTTACTTGCCCCCAGCTCCTTCCCGTCCTTAATGACGCTGAAAAAACGTAAAGCCATAAGCAAAAAAAAAAAAAAAAACTTTAAACGATTTTGAGATATTGTTCTCTTTTAGAGTCTCAATTGCTCAGTTGAAATCTTTATATAAAATTCCGTTTATCTGTTAAGTCAAGATTTGTTTCAGATATCATTCACTAGGTCATTCAGATGAATGAATTCCGAACCGTTAAATTTATCTCATACTTCTGAATCAAACTGTAACAATAAGAACGTGCGAGATGAATAAGCATTATGGCCTTGATTTTACATGAATTACATATTACTACATGTTTAAAAGAATTTTAAATCCTATTTAAGTGGAGCTTGGATCATAAGATCAAGAAAACTAATAGCGTGCGAAATGTGGTGTTATTGTAACATCCAAAATATCTCCGTCTGTTCACCACCCAAGAGGCGTTGTTATTGCATGAGTCGCTTCAGGCGTTGCTATAGTTTTATATATACATATTTTTTAACTTATTGCTTTACGCCTCGTCGACGGCTAAGGGACCGTGCACAAACTACGTGGCTCGGTCCAGGAGGGGGGGGGGGAGGGGTTGACTGAAAGGCTACGCTGGGCTACGTGGGGAGAGGGGGGAGGTTCCGAGCCAGGCCACGTAGCTTTCCTTTCATAACATATTTCACAGTTAAAATGACGAACATAACTCACAACAGCATGTGAATATTTATTTCCCTCAGTTAATTATCTCCGTATATAATTTACAATAGTCTGAAAAGAGAAAACAGTACAAAATGTCTTCTGGAATCAAAAGAGAAAAAAGCTACGTGCTACATGGGGGGGGGGGGTGTTTAGAGGCAAAAGCCACGTAGGGCTACGTGGGGGGGGGGGTGTTTCACAGGAGGCCAAAATGGAGCTACGTGATTTATGCACGCTCCCTAAGGTCATTAGAGGCGGGATGGGACTGGGGACAAGGAACGGAAAGGAATTCGGCCATGGCCTTTTTGAAGTAAGCATTGTGGCATTCGCCTGGAGTGATTTGGGGAAACCATGGAAAAGCCAACTCTGGATGCCCGGACGGGGAATCAAACTCGCGTCCTCCCGAATGCGAGGCCAGAACGTTAACCGTTCACCCACCACGCTCTTTATATAGTACTAGCCACAAAGCCCGTCAAAAATGACGGGTTTGGAGTATTCTGGCAATTAATTTCTGTTTACTTGCATACCTAATCAGAATTGTTTTGAAATAAAGCTCAATGTGCTGTAATTTCTCGTCCATTGTGATGTAGTGAAACGTTTCAGTTGTCTACTTGATGCAGGTCGCATTTCAGTCTAACCACAATCTTCGCTAATAATGCGATGAAGATCTATGTGTTAACGGATGATATAGGTTACATACAGTCAGTGGCGTTGCTAGGTCAATAAGAGCCCCGGTGCAAAAAGTTTATTTTGGGCCCTCAGGCCAGACGGGCGACGTTATTTTTGCTTTGTGTGCTGGTAGGGGCCCCCTGAACTGAGGATGGGGGCTCTTGAATTGTTCTTTAGGGGCCCCTGAGCTGTGGCTGGGCCCACCCTCAGCACAGCGAGGGCCCTTAGTTAGGGGTTCCTGTGATCTCAGGGGCCCCTTAGATGACGGTAGAGCTAAAAAAAAAAAAGGTCGCCAGTTTGCTGTGAAGGCTCGTGGGCCCTCTAAACTGCGCTTAGGGGCCCCTTGAGGTATGCTCGGGGGCCCCCTGAGCGTGAGGGCCCCGGTGCACTGCACCGCCTAACCGCCTAGCCCCATAGTAGCTACGTCCCTGCATACAGTTGAAATGATGACCACAGTGAAAACGAAGGATGCTAAATTAAATCATAACAAATTCAGTGTTCTGGCAAATCATTTCTTAGCAACCGCTTAAATAAACACAAAAATAAAACATAATATAATTCCTATTGCCTTGCGCAATAACAAAATGTTTCTGTTGCTATCCTAATCCAGGTTGCATTTCAATCTAACAAAAGGCAGTTCTATCATTACCGTGGCGCCACAATCTGATGATGAATTCTTGTAGAACTCGACGAAACAAATCGAAAATAAAGTTAAATTTTTTTTGATATCTTTCTTGGTTTTCGAGATATAGCATGTTGAAAATCAATTATAACTGTGATTTTGGTGAAGTTTCCTCTGGTCCAGGACGTATTTCAACCTAACAACAACCACCAGGAAGAAAATAAACCACATATAGTGTATTTCCACCGTGTACATATAGCGGTTTTCGTAATTTGTTATTTCTGGTCCAGGCCAGATTTCACCCAAACCACCTAAATTTTGAGATACAATATCTCGAGAACTAAGCGAGATATGGAAAGAAAATATATTCTTTGTTTTCGATTTGTCTCTTAGAGTTACATACGACATCATCATCAAATTTGGTAATGTAGAAATTTTTCTTCTGTTCCAGGCCGCATTTCAACTTAACCACGTCAATTTTGAGATACAATATCTCGAGAATTAAGTGAGATATCAAAACATTTTATTCTCTACTTTCAGTTTTTTTCGTCGAGTTACATAAGAATCCATCAACAAATTGCGTCTTCACGGTTATCATAGAATCCCCTAACGACATACAGTACTACGCTAAACCATGCAGGTAATATTTCCTTCCTCCATGCGCTAAACATGCCGCCAGAGAAACAATACTTCCGTTACACGCATATTAATATATATCCTTATCACATTTTAATGGTCACATTGCATGGCGAAATAAACCAAATAAAAAATCTATAAGGGTTCTTCAATCTTAATTTTTTATATTCGTTATTCAGAATTATACTAACACATTTGAATAGCTGACACAGTTACATGCGGCTGAAATAAGGCATCAGTAAAACCAAAGAAAATTAAAAATAAATCTTAACAACTTACGTCATTCCAACGTAATATTAGTTTTAATGGGTGGAAGGTGATATTTTCCACCGGCCGGAAACTGGTATCTACTGCCCTGTTGAAATTTGTATCAATTGCTTCGTTATAATGGCATCTTCTTCACATTTGCACCCTCCTTTTTTCGGAAAAGTCGCCATGAATTAAATTAAAAAATCGGAAATGTAAAACGCTCTGCAACCGAAAAATGTTAGCAACACTTTCGTTAGAACGAAGTAATGATTTAAGTAACAGAAAAAAAAAAACTAATAACAATCTATCAAAACTGCCGCTAACATTGCGAAAATTAACTTACATATATGTGATTTCAACGAATACTTCTACATAAACTAATATTAAATAAATCAAGCAACTAATAAGTATGTACTGTCAGTTAATTTATTCGTGGATGCCTAGAAATGTTATTAAATAACGTGGGTATTTCTCTGCAGTTGCTTAACTAATCAGAATTGTTACAAAATAAAGCTCATTGTAATTTATCGTTCATTGTGCTGTAGCAATAAGCTTCAGTTATCAACTTGGTCCAGGTTGCATTTCAACTTAACCATAATCTCCACTAAAATTTCCGATAGAAAAGCAAAGCTTCAATCACGCGCAAATTAATACATTCCTCGCATCGCGATATAAACTTGATCCCAAATCTTCACAGGTTCTGACACATTTCTTTCTTAATACCTATGATGAACATCGATATTTTAACGGCTAAGAAAGCTTACAGCGGCTGAAATAATGACTCCAGCAAGAACGAAGGATGCTATAAATAAACCTTAACAACTTAAGCTATGCCATGTAATATTTCATTGTGGTTTAGGCCGTTTATATCACGAACATTTGCAACTTCTTTCATTTGAACCATGTAATGTTTCAGTAAAAAAAACAAAAACAAAAAACGGATAATTAATATGCCAATTTAAACGCACACAGTTTAAATTAAAAAAACTAAATTATTCATGCCTTCTGCGTTAACGTCAAATGCCACTTGTAATTCTGATCCATGCTAGTTATACTCTAACCAAACTTTTCGCTCGAAATACAAAGCTTTTATCTTACAATATCTATGGACAAAGAATTTAAGGAATACTTCAATATATCAAGAGAATATTACGTAAATATAAGCATCAAATGATTGATATATCGATTTTAACGCAATACATACTTTTATTTCAGTGTTATGTGAGTTAATTTATTCACTGTTGCTTGGAAATGATATTAAATAACGCGCACTCCCACAAATAATATCGTAAAGCGTGACGTCATAGCACAACGTCATAGGTTGACTTCACCGCGTGACATGACGTAGGTGCGACAACGCTACATCTTTTGTATTATACTAATAGATTATAAGGTTAGAGCGGAGACAAGAACCTCTTAGTGGACGGGCTGCAGACGAATGAATACGTAACTGTTTTCCACGCCGCTTTTAAATCGATAACCAGACGGCTAAGGTCATATTGCTTACTTACAAATATACTCGTAGATTGCCAACTACGCAGAGTTACAAGCACACGTACAAGGTGTGATAGCCTCGGATAGTTATACTGCGTACACGTAAACATGGCGTGACCGGATGATCACAAGGCTTGATTGTGACTGCTCGTAAGTTGATTGCTAGGGTTGGTCGGTCCAGTTGCTTGCAATATGTCGCGCCAACCCCATCACTTGTGCACCATACAATATAACTTGGGATAGCCTGCAGGCGCTGATTCTGATTGGGGAAGTAGATTTTCTCTCCAAATGTAACCCTATTTTTCATATTTATACTTTCCTGATATTAAATCTCTAATTCTGAAACGCTGCTGCGTTGAACTTGAAAACTACAAGCCTGAGTACTTCGTTCATTGGGAAAGAGCTGCTGTTTGCCGTAGATTAGAATCCAGATTCTCAAGCGAGTGCAATGGTAGAATTGTATTCGACTGGAATATGCTATTATGTAGGATGAATTGGAAAGCGAATTACATAATTAACATGTAACTAAAGGAGTTTACAACATTTACAAAAATAAGAGATAAGATGATGGATTAGGTGTTAACACACGCTTATTTATACTGTTGTTGAAGGAAAGAGGTGAAGTAAAAACATAGATTACGTGAAGGAGATTGGAATTGGGGTAGTGTGAATGTGACATGAGGGTATTGGCGTGGGTAGGAAGACTTGGAGCAATACATGACATTATTCGGAGGCCAATGGAAAAGTTACTTTATTTGTTTTGTACCGATTTTGAGTACTTTGTTATAGGAAACGGTATTCGGTTTTCAGTCATACAGCGAGATAATCTGTTTTTATGGGTTCCTCAACGTTATATTATATTTCTCCATTTATGCTTCAGATTAAGATTCATGCCTAGTAGCTACAAACACAAGACGCACACAGTACTTTATTAAACCCAGCCCACTCGAGGATGCACTCAAACAGGAGACCAGCAGGACATGAATCCAACGCCAAGGCTAATGTACCTATTTGTGACAATTTCCGTTTGCCTTGGAAAAGTATTTAAAGAATTGGCCAAAAGTTCTTTATTTAAATTTATTTATTGGGATTCAACAAACTGGCTGAGATCAGAGAGGACAATTTCTACGTAATGAGAAAAGTGGAGAGAGCATTTTATCTGCAGATCATGTGGTAAAGTTTTTTGTTACTCAGAAATACGTATTTATCAAGTGAATATTACAGACGATGGCCAAATTCACCTGGAAACCTTATCGGTGTAGCCAGCATGTACGCGGCGGCGTGGGGTTTGAAATCACACTAGTCCTGGCTTTGCAATTCTAGTAAGACAGCGCTTTTACCCGCTAAGTCAAAATGCTGGATTGACAAAGTAAACCCGGCCAGGTCACCCCTCTTCAGGTAGTATAGTCAACAGTACTCACTCGGTTGTCCCTTTTGAGAGAGACAAAAAAAATATATTACTTTCAGTGGTTTCTCTGATCAGTGGCTACTACGGCTTAAAATATTGCACATGACACACCGGTTTATATACCGTTTAGCGTTATCTGCAATGCGACCACTGCGACATTCTCCGGCTTAAGCCTCAAAAATTTATCTTTCAGATATCTAATAATCTCACCAACAGTTTTACAAGCTTACATGAACCTGATGCGGCAGTGCTGTTACCAGCTTTCTGGTCTAACTTTTCTCGTTTTTTTCTTATGCTTTACGCCTTTTAAACATTGAGGTCATTAAAGGCGAGAAAGGACTAGGAACAAGGAAAGGAAAGGAATCCGGCAATACCCTTTCGAAGAACCAAGAACCATCATGGCAAACGCCTGGAGTGATTTCGGAACTTCTCTCTATATCCGATTCGATTTCAAACTTGCTACTGGGTAGTTCTGATTGCGATTTATATTTATTGTATCCACTAGAAGCATATGTAGAAAAGTTAAATACAACAATCGAGCACAATTTCTTTTTTTAAAAAAAAAGAAAGAAAGAAATAGTACTCGTAGCGTTGTCTGATGCTCAAATGAGGAAGGCCACATACTCTTTTTTTAACAGGATAAAAAATGAAAATAAAGCAAAAAACAGATTGTATGACAAGAAACTAGATCTTAACAGTCACCAAACCATATTGGAGTATCCACTTACTGACTTCGTGGACAATTTCCCAGATTTCTCCCACTATAGTGTCTTTGGTCAACATCTGATTTCCAGATATCCGACCAACAAAGTCAAATTGGTGGGTGGTCCCCTTGGAAGAAAGTTGAGTTATGAAAAAAGTGTGTGATATTTATTTTAGAAGTATTCTTTGGCTTATCAAAACATCAAAATCCGCCACTAAAATATTAGTGGCCTAGAGTGCAATAATTATTCACTACACTTTCCTCTCATGTGTACATACTTCATTGCCAAAAGAAAACACTTATCTAAACAATCGTTGTCAGAATCTTAAAGCGTTAAAAAACCTTATAAAAAATCTTAAATGGTATAATTATTTTATATTTCTTTTAAAATCATCGTTTTATGGTAGTTCAATCAGCTACAGAGACCACTGTGCATTTTAAAAGTGTAATAAAAATTATGATAAGAATTAAAAAAAGGGTTTTGCTATGGTGTACATACAAATAATAGACAGATGTAAAAGGCACGATCCGCTTGGTACATTTTTTTTTTACACCACAGGTTGTCATCAGCCGTTTGAATAAATTTGTATACACTTCTTACATAAGATTTTTTAAAAGTTTTCTTAACGTATTACGAAAAAAAACATTGTTTTAGTGAAATCTTCATGTAGCGCAGCCGGATAGTATCGTAAAATGACAAAGTTTTGGCAACCTGCTCAGACTGTTTTGTGATTTCAAGCAATAATATCTAAAATAGACCTGATGAAACAACCGAGCATGTTGTCGAAACGTCGTCATTTTACGATACTATCCGGCTGCACTCCCGTGAAGATTTCATTGCATCAACACGCCGGGAAAGTCTCCACTCTCATATTACAACATTGTTTTAGATTACTCAAAACATACTTGAGTGAATTAAAAGAAAAACGGCGTTTAAAAAGTCTTAATTTATAGAAATGGCATGGAATAAACTGAAAAAAGTCACATGTTTCGAAAAAATATTAAAAAAATCAGTACCTCAAAAATGGTAAGACTTTTACAGAAATAAAATTTTGGACATGATGCAGGATTATCCTTTCATTCCTGGACACCCTGTATATTCCCACTGTACATAAGCTCCGTAAGAGTTAAATCAAAATAAATAACATGAAGTCCAACCTACAAGAAACAAGTAACAAGAAAGTCCCGAATGAGGTAGGGTTCTCTCAAAGCTATTGACTGACATTAGGAGGTAGGGAGTTCAGCATCACGAATGCATCTCATGTCATAGACTACGTACTACGCAGTAGAACACAGCTTCTGTGTCGTCTAACCGCCGAATCTCTCCGCGGTTCCATTCGAACTTGTTGCTCTGGCAGGCTGCCAATAACGGAACTGTACACAGACCCAGAGATGTCGCCTGGCCAGCCGCCAAACTGCAGCCCTCCTGCGATTAGTGTCTGTTATTTACCTCCCAGTAGCTGTTACGGGAAACTGATCTATAATTAGGAAACTTCATCTTCACTACGGAGTTACTTCCAGGCGGCAGCACTTCCTCACTCTAGGTACCATCCGAATAAACTCTACGCTACATGAAGTCGTCATACGATTTTATAAACATGTAAAATTGGAGAACATATTATAAAACAGATAACACACACTAACACTTTTCTTGACCTCCGCTGATAGGCTACTAAACGTGATTCTCCATATACTGATTCTGTATGTCTATTTGTTTCTGGTTTTACATGTTCATATTATATTTCCATAAATCTGATTCTCAAGTCAGTGCGGAACATATTCAATTATAAGCTCGCTACTATAATCATATTCTTATCTCTGGTATAACTTCATGCAAAGAATGTGGCTTTGAGAAACACTACCTTAATATGTTTTACACATTTCCATGGTATGTTTTCTTCAACTTCGACTAGTAAACCGGGAAAAACATAAAATGAATTTTATGCAGTAGCGACTGTTCGTGGTAAATTACTTTTCCTGATAGTACAGTAGTTATATAACAGATTCTTGACACTAATGCTTCAGTCCCAGAGCAAGAGTCACATCAGTGTTAAGGCGTGCGAACCGAGAAGGCTCCGTGTTGAAGTGTCAAATATAATATTACCTCCGTAGCGGTGGCTCAGTTGTTAAGGCATCATCTGACTATACCCTTTTCACCTTCAACTGGCGACTCAAGGCCATGTTCCCCTTGCCCCGCTCCTCACCTCACCCCATCCCCCTCCCGTTCTTACCTCTGATATGATCGCTGTGTTCAGGTAGGGATGAGGCAAATTTCCCCATCGCATGTAGGATTAAGGGCAGCGGAGTGGGGATAGAGCAGACTGACCTTGATCCGCCTCTGTTGACTGAACGCGCTATAGCGTCTATAGGCCTGTCTACGTGGGGATTGTCATAAGTCCGTAATCCAACCTTCACCTCTGCTTGTTGCTTGATGTGAAGTGCGCAAGAACGTTCCTCTGGTTCGGATTCTACAAACTGTAGGCCTCTTCTAGGGCTAACAAGCCTAGTTGTAACACGGGTGTATGGAAAATAAAGCCAAACGAAAGCTTAACGTGGTCCTGGTTGGCACAAACGAACATACATACATAATTACCTCAGTTACTAGCGACGTACCAGATGAGTGGCTCAAATTGACGGCTATCGAAATAATAATGACGCTTCTCAATAAGATTTGGAAGAGGAAATCGGACCAATAGATTCTACCCCTTTTGAAATAAGTGGATTGCACATTAGCCTTAATCCATAATGATAGTTCTATCTTGCTGAACAACGTTCGGAAACATACGCTGAGGAGCCAAAATACTATGACTACCTGGTTAATAGCGTGTTACCCTCCTCCCCCCCTCCTCCCCCCCCCACCTCCCTCTGGATCCAATACAGCAGCAATTCGGCGTGGTATGGTTGCCACAAGTCGTTTGTAGGTCTCTGAAGTATCTGGTGCCAGAAGCCTTCGCACAAGTAACGCACTGCTCTTAAATTAAGGTCCGGTGATTTGTGGGCGTGGAGCTGTGCCCAATAGCGTCTCTGATGGGTTCTATCGGGTTGAGATCAGGCGAATTTTGTGGCCAAGACATCAACGTTATTTATTCAATAAAATTTTCACTTTACGATGCTTTTAGTTTTACCTATGCTCACAGAATTAGATCGAACACCATTTTTCATTAAATAATTATTAAATTATCCATGATTAAAAACAAAATAGGACCCAATAAAAACTACAAACATTACGTTACCAAAGTACCTGCTTCTGGGACCACGAAAAAAACAGTGGAATTATGATGACGCAGTGCCGTATTCGGTCAAAAATTTCGAATTCCGCTGATTTTTAATGTAAGGAGAGGAATGAAGGAAAGTATAAAGCTTGTACGACTACGTGAAGTACCTTAGACTTTTAATGACTCCCAGTCAATCAGTCAGTCATTCAGCGATTGAGTGAGTGAGTTACAAAATCGGTAACATTTGTATATAAATAACTTTGAAACTAAGAACAGCAACAAAAAAAAAATTAGTATGTTCGCTACAATTGCTGATATATATGTATAATAGAAATTTGAACCATGTAGCGTCACTCAGGCCGAAGAAATTAAGGTACAAAAATAGCCCTAATTTCTTCGGGAAAAGGGTTGACAAAGCCATAGTTAGCTCTACTTGGCGGGACACTGCCGTGTGAATAGATCCTTTACGTAATCTCTAGTTAGTTACTAATCAGTCTTCAGTACGGTATGTCTTAATTAAATTAAGTAACAGTCTCCGTCTAGTGAGACACACAATGAAAGGCAGTTTTTACGATGACTCCGGAATCTCAAGCAACAGTTTAGGTTAATTAGTTAATTACTTACTTTCCCAAAATAGATAAAATTGTATATTCCGTCGCTCAACAACGTTTCAAGCTTCTTTAAAAGAATATTAACATGATCTCTTGACTTATCATACATGAAGAACAGTAGTGAGTGACTAAGATTATTGAGAAATTATCAGTTCGTCGTAGAAATCCACATGTCAGCGTGTTTCCGCGAGTGCATTATAAATTATTAAACTTCAAGCGATTCTAAATGGTGCCATTGATAAATAATGAACTTCTTAAATAACTACCGCATGGTCGTCATTGTTCTTAGGTATGACGAAAAGTGACACAATTAACAATCAATTAAATGTTGATCTCTGACAGAGTAGCACGGTTAATGCGTCGTCACCGGCAGATAACTGACAAACAGTATCAGAAATTAATATATTTCTTAGTTTGCAAAATATTGTGTTGAGAAGAAAACTAATGCCGACAAATTATTAGTTTTAACAGTAAAATTGCCCACACGATTAGCGTTCTCGCCTCGCATTCGGGAGGACGCCGGTTCGAATCCCCGTCCGGGTATCCAGATTTGGGTTTTCCATGGTTTCCCAAATCACTCTAGGCAAATTCCGGGATGCTTCCTTCAAAAGGCCATGGCCGAATTCCTTCCCATTCCTTGCCCCCCATCCTTTCCCGTCTTTAAAGACCTCGCTGTTAAGAGACGTTAAGCAATTTTAAAAAAAGAAAAAATGCCCACACGATCTAAAACTCTACAATTCACCTGCCAAACAATTTAAAACAATTTTGACACAAGGTGACTGGCATAATTTAAAACCAACTGAAAAATTCCAAATCATACACTTTCTCATGTTAGTAAAACAACAGATATATATAAGAATGATGGAATTAAACAACGCTGTGTTTCATAACATAATAACAAATACACGTCATCTCTAAAACAAATCGCTAACGCTCTGTTAGTATTTTAATTGTTAGTTGTTTAATTGTTAGGGGAACAATATTCTCTTTGTTTACTTTTACTTTTTTGTCTTCTTGTTTGGTCTAGAGTCTAGAGCATAGGTTCCCAACCTTTTTTGACCTACCGCCCCCTTTTCGAAAAAAAAATTACTCACCGCCCCCCTGTTTGAAAAAAAAACCCAGCACCGACGTCTTTTGTTGTAATCAACGTTGTGTAATCCGTAGCGCTTCAATTTAATTGGCTTGTTGCCCACTTCTTCAAACAGTGATTTGATGGCACCCCTCTTAGGTGGATTGGGCTATATTAAATATTGAAAAACAAGGACAGATTTTTAAAATTACTTATTAAAGAATATTAAAAATATTGGTGCCTTGTACAAAATTTGATTAAAAACTTATATTTAAAGTTATTGTAGAATTATCAGTGAGAGGTCTGAGCTTGATGTCATGATACTAATTTTTCTACATTTGGTGCTATATTTGTCAGCAGGAGTCTCAAATCGCCGCATTCCACTACTAACAATCTGTTTCTTTTCTTTGTTAGTAAATTGCTTACTACACTAAATCCCCTTTCGGCTAAATATTACGACGGGAAAGCAATAAAAAAAACTTTTTTGTTGCAGCCCACAAAGCAGGATATAAATCTGGAATTTGCCACTGTAGCCAAAATTCTTGATATCCATTTTTTAATTTCAATTTTTCATTTGTTGACAGTTCTATCAATTCATGTAGCGATAAATCTGCTGTTTGTAGGTTTGAGAAAGATTCTAATACCCAATCTGGAATGGTCATGTTAAGAATATCCCTGAAATCTGTTTTTAAAATCTTCTTTAAGTGCTTCCAAATGTTGACAAATACTCAAATATCTTCATCATTTGTTTCCACAGAGGAAAGATTTGGAAACTGATAGAATTATCTTCGACCCACATTCTGTTTGTGAAAGGCAAGTTTTGACATGAACGCACAAATAACTGACTTGGATCAAATTCAAATTATCTCCTTGCAGCTGTAGGTTTGTTTCATTAAATTTTTGATCTAGGATCAGTTAAATAAGCTATATCATTATTATATTTCCATAAATTCTCTCTTAATGAATCATCTTTGTTTTCAAAAAACGTTATAATGGAGTCAAAAACGTCATAAAATCTGGTTAGACAGGTACCCTTTGACAGCAACGAACTTCTGTGTGAATTATCAAACGATTGAAATCCTCGTCATTTTCATCACAAACTTTTCCAAATAATCTACTTTTGAGAGCATTGCTTGTTAACTGCGGTAATTACATACTGTAGTGAGCAGTGAAGGCGATCACTTAGGTTTTTTTGCAACCAAATGGTGTCTGTGTATTACACAATGCACGGCAACTACATTTGGTACTGCCTTTTTCAAATATGAAATCAGCCCTCGGTATCGTCCAACCATTGCCGGAGCACCATCAGTAGCATTGGACACGATATTATTCAGAGGGATATTTTTTTCTTCAAAATAGCGTTGCCAAACTTGAAATATAGATTTTTCTTTAGTATCAGTTACTAATTTTTTTGCGAACAGTAATTCTTGACAATTTTTTTTCACATTTAATGAAGCGAACGTACGCAAGAATTAATGAATCATTGTTTGGTAAAGTAGATTCATCAAGCTGTAAAGAAAATTCGGCAGTCTTCAAAAAATCAGTTAGAGAACTCTCCACGTCCTCGGACATTTCGCCTCTGTACTGTGTTATTGCTAAGTGGGATTCTCTTAATAGTATCAGACGCCGGCTTGTGCAGTACAGTACGCAGAAACTCACTCAGAGATGGCAGTATCAATTCTTCCCCAATCGTGTGCGGTTTTCCCGATTTATCAGTAACCAAGGAAATATTGTAAGAGGCACGAAGGCCATCTGCGTTTTGTTTGAATGCAGCTGAAAACATACCAGCTAAAGATGGACGTCTTGAATATTGTTCTTTGAGCATTTGAAAGTAAGATAAACTTTTATGTTTTCTGTCGGGGTGCATTTTGGTTAAATGTTCTTCTAAACGTGAAGGTTTCATAGCTTCATTTGAGTAAACGCTCATGCAAATCAGGCACATTGGTAATGTTTTGTTTGAGGGTGCCTCAATAAAACCATATTTAAAGTATTCGACATTGTACTGTCTACATATTTTCTTTGAATGTGACATCTGTGAAAATAAAAATAAATTTTGATATGACTACCACCACGTTATTCAATTAAATAGATTTACTATTACAATTTAATTAAATAAATTGAAATTTGTGTTCATTATTTCATGAATATTTTGCGACCAACAAATAACTGTAAAAAAAATATTATTTAAATTTATTTAAAATGTATAAACATAAATTTTAAAAGTATTTTTAAATTACGTTACCGCCCAGCCACAGAAACGATGTACAAAATAGTATTAATGAAATAAGAGCAGTAAAAATTATTAAGCTTTATCGAAAAAAATTTAGAAATAAAAGTTAATTATAACTCGTTTATTTAACTTTGGTAAATAACTTTTTCTTTAAATTTCTCAGTTGAAAAATCTTCATAAAATAACTTAGATAAAAGTGAAATCATCAATCTGCCACTTCCAGTTGGCAGATCTCTATCAAAAGTGGATAGAATTGAGATATTCAGGTCCGAAACTTGAATATGTAATTTCATAACAAGCTGTTCGACAGAATTTGCTTAAACTGATACACAGGCAGGCATAAAAATGGATTGAGAACAGTTAATTCGAGTTAATATAAGTCTAATTAATGGTTATATTAGCAACCCATACACTGGCGGGATAACTGAATATCTTCAGAGGACGTCGTATGTGTGAGCCAGCGACAGACAGGACCCATCGCTCCCCACTAACACACAGTCCTACAGACCGTCTTCGATTCACGCATTTTAAGCTAAAATGGTAAAGATGTTCTAAGTTATTTTATAAAAATATATCAGAGATTTTCATCTCTATTAAAATTAAAAGGCGCAGTATACTGAACAAAAATTTATAGAATGAGGCGTATCAATACATTTCTTAAGCCATATATCCCGAATGCAAACTTGAGGTTTTTCCAATTTTCACATTTTGCGTATTAAGTGGAAATGCTAAAAAGAAACAGTAGATTCATGTGACCCAACTTGATGGTACTTTGGGATTCGGTTGTTTATAAAAAGATGAATAGAGAACAGAAAACAAAAATTAAAATATTGAAAAAAGGAATATAAATTAAATAATATAATATTACTATATAAATACTATTGATATAAATAAATTATTATACCCATAAATTTTACTGTATCATTATCATTAGTGTTTCAACATACAGGAATATATTGTACTATGCTTTGAGAATCGAAGTTTAACTGAATTTTGTAATGTGGTAAAAAATGGCTCATCCAACTTTGTAACCATCTGTTTGATGCGCCTTAAATCTAGTGAAAGAGGCCAGTGACTGAAATTTTCCATTTTTCATTACCTTTCATTCTGCCAAACTAAACTTGTTTTGTGTTCTAATTATATTTTGAATTAACTCGTACAAACTGCTCGGACATTTGGTAAAAATCGAAACATTTGATACAAATTCTCCACACATTTTGCACATGCTCATTTTACGTTTTAACTTTGACAACTATCTTATACATGCGCATGCGTATTAACCAAGGTCTACAACACAGGAATTTATCAATGCAATTAATTACTATGGCTAAATGCTGAATAATTTTTCCAGAAACAGTAAAAGAATTTAAAATTCCTAAAGGGAAAAAGTGGATAGGTGGAGGAACTTACACAAAAATAAAATAAAACAATAATAATAAGAAAGGGATATACAGGTGACAAGACAAGTTAAAGTACTTCCCGAAGCTGATATTTCGCTAACAAGATACGCGCTTCCGAATATGGTAACCACATGCACTTCAGAAACTGTTCACCATCGACAGAAGAGACTATCACCAAATCCGTGGACCCGTTCAGTTAACCTGACCGTGTTGCTGGTTTTCTGGATTACAGTATTTTCTTAAATTTGAATTTCATACATCTTCATGTCAACCATCGGTACACCGTCAACCATAGGTACTCTTACCCTTTGTAAAAATCTCGAAATGTCAAAAATGATATGATTCTTAACCCTCCTTACAATGTGTGATAAATGATGTTGATAACAATAATAGGAATAGTAGCAGTGAGCAGTACAGAATCAAGTGCAGTTAGTTAGCAGATGATACAAAAATTAAATAAAAGATTAAAACTTGGTTGAAATTTCACAGCACATTCCTCACTTAATATCGATCAGTTAATAGAATAATAAGCAAATAATAATAATGAATGTGTACTAATCTCTGTGGCAGATAGATATTCTAAAATGAACAATCTTCAGTAAGTAGGTCCACGGAAGCTGTAAATACCGCACAGGTTCACAGTCGCTCTGTCTGAAGGCACTACCGAACACTCGAACACTGACAGTGACCACCAGTGTAAACATTGTTGATCGAGGCGGAACATAAACATACTAACAATGGTGATCCCTGTGGTTCACAGCGCTTATTGCGACTCATTCACGAACTATTGAAGCAGATGTTAGGAGCAAAGCTATTGTCAGTATTGTGTAGTGTGTACTAGTCTAATACCAACTTTTGGTGCACAGCGCTTGCTGCAACTCATTCATGAACTATTGAAGCAGGTGTTTGGAACAAAGATATAATGTACTAATACCAACTTTTAATCCCCACTGATCTTGCTTAAAGGACATTTGGAATTACTTGCTGAAACATTTGTTCAATGTTTTTTGTTATTAATTAATCTTATCGGCACGTCCTTGCCAGTGTTGGCTAGGGGGGCGCTGGCTGGGCGTCAACGCCCCCCAAATTTACCTTTGTTCACAAACGCCCCCTACGAGCTCTCTAACGCCCACTGGGGGGCGGTACGGCCCACGTTGGGAACCACTGTCTAGAGTCTAGACCATAGGTTCCAACCTTCTTTATCCCACCACTCCCTTTTCGAAAAAATATTACTCATCGCCCCTTTTCGAACAAAAAATTGTTCACCACCCCTTTTCAGAAAAAAAACCCAACTCCTCTTCTTGTAATAAATAATGTAACCCATAGTGCTCCAACATTTTTGCTTCGTAACCCACTTCCTGAAATAGTCATTCGATGGCGCCTCTCTTAGAAGAGGTGTACAGTATCATAATTGTAGAAAAATAAGGACATATTTCTCTAATTAGTTTATTGAAAGATATGAATAATATTGGTGTATTGTTTATAACCTGACTAACAAATATATATTATGAAAAATATTAATTACAGGACTGTGCTTGGTGTAACGACACTAATTTTTCGATATTTGGTGTCTTATTTGTCACAAGCAACCTTAAATCGCTGTATTATGCTATTGAAAATCTCTTTTCTTAGTTTATAAATTGCTGGCTACGCTAAATACTCTTACGTCTACATATGACCATGGGAATGCAATTAAAAACTTCTTTGATGCAGCCCTTAAAGCCGGATATAATACTGGAAAGCAGGACCAGAAACGCCCCCTACGATCTCTTCGACGCCCACTGGTAGTCGGTATCAGTCTCGTTGGGGTCACTGGTATAGACCATCCAAGGACCACGACATTCAATTATTGCGATTGGCAGGAGTTTGACGTTTGCCCAATAAAAATCGTCTGGCAGTGCTGCTCCTCTCACTCATTTGTGCAAAGGACATCCATCTTTTTCTTTGGTAGTCTGTCCTGGAACCTCATTTCCTTGAGCATCCCCCTAAAGGCGCATTTCCACGATCCCTTGTAACGAAGACGAGACGGGACGGGACCTCATTAGCCGAAGTGTAGGGACGACCACGGGCCGCATGTGTGTCCTAGCTTACCTCGTTGCCACCTCCGCACCACGTTGCCTAGTGTCATTTGGCACAGAGCACTTTACAGCAACAGAAGGGGTGCGCACCGCTGCTGCAGACCGATGGCAACAGCACGCCGCTACACACGCCTGTGATGTTTACCGACTCAGAGTGGGTAGCTGCGTCTCGTCTCCGCTAGCAGAGGCGGCCCTGTTCCCATGGCGTGTGGTTGAGTATTCGTCCCGTCCCGTCCAGTCTCGCCTTCGTTACAAGGGATCGTGGGAATGCGCTAGAGATGTACGGACTTCTAAGCCTGCTTCTGTTACCCCCCGTACCCGCAGATCCTTGCTCTCTTCTTTCATTCTAAGAGATTTGGTTTTACTTTTCTGCCAGTATGGCACAAGCCGGTTGGACAATCCAGCAGGATGCATCCTGCGGAAAACGCCAAACATCCCATCCTGCCCACGTCCGTGATTTTTTCATAATACCGGCATATTTCCTTATTACGACACCCTTTGTGTTCGTTTTCTTGTTTCAGTTATCATTATTTCTATATGAGCGATAGTGAACTTTATTCCAACTGATTTTTTTTGTGGTTAAAGTTGCAATTACTCTTGCGGTGTAGAAGCACCGGAGATGACTGGTTCGCGTGGTGAAATCGATTTCTCAAGATAGGTGAAGTGAAACGCTTGTCTGATGGAATGGTTACCTAGTACACGACAATGAGAGCGAGCTTTGTGGGTGAGCGGTTAACCCTCTGGCCTCGCATTCGGGAGGACGGCAGTTCGAATCCCCGTTCGGGCATCCAGATTTGGGTTTTCCATGGTTTCCCCAAATCACTCCAGGCAAATTCCGGGATGCTTCCTTCAAAATGCCATGGCCGAATTCCTTCCCGTTCCTTGTCCCAGTCCTATCCCGCGTCTAAAGACCTCGACGTCGACGGGGCGTAAAGCCATGTGTGTAAAAAAAAAAAAAAAAAAAAAAAAAAAAAAAAAAAAAAAAAAAAAAAAGACAATGAGCGGAGGATTTCATTTGTATGAATGTGGCATTAGGCTCCCAATGCTCCCAAATTCTCACATAAGTCCTTTCTAGTTATAACATCTTTTGTATTCTACTAGTAATAAATGCAAGTGATACGTGGGTCGAAAAGTGCAGAAGAAAATATGTCAAAAAAGAAACTTGATGTTTTTACAGAGTATAATACTTCATTTTCGCACATTTTGGATGCCAGTATTGTTCCTTACAGCACAGTCTACCATGCCTGCCAAGTCTCAAATGATGAAAATTTCTTCCACCGCTAGGGCTTGAATCAGTTGTCGAGTGCAAGGCGCCATCAGGGTGTCTTATATCAGTTCTCACATGGAATCATCCCATATCGCGTCTTTTCGATGATTCTACGACTGTGAGGCATAACAGCGCAAGTATCTCTGGAAGCATTGATGAAGAGCCTTTTCGTTTTCAATTAATTTTAATTGTTCCTATAGACCAAAATATGTAGGGCTTACATGAGACGAAGGGGATCCTCTCTTACTTTTCCTTTTGTCCCGAATAAAGTAATGAGATTCTAATATTCAAGAACCGCATCTTGGTCAAAGCGCTTAATTAGTCAACCAGCTAACGGCAACTTAACTAATACATTTGCGGTGAACTCCGTGTAGATTTAAATTCGAAAAGTAGAAGTATTTTAATAGAAACAATTAAGAAGGAAATTTGATCTACAAGTACTAACATCATACCTAATAGTAGACTTGAAGGTATTATTAACATTGTAAATCATTATTGTTAAACGGTAAGCGTATTTGACTTTTATTCTACTAGTTTAAGAATGGAGTATTCACTCACAAGTAAAGAATTTTCGGTGCCAGCCAGCGTTCCGCCTGCACGAAAGACCGAAATAAACTTGGCATTTAAAGCACTGCAATTTTCTCACGCAAGGGAAGATAGTCGACATCATGTATAAACATTGTTGTGACTACTTTTTATAACTATGTGCATTATTCCAACTATCATAACACAAAAGAAGTATTTTCGACACTTCCATAAAGATGAACCGAAGCTAAAAGGCCAACCCTTTCATACGTTTTTTTTTTCGGCTTCTGAGGCCATACAGCCAAATCAACAGTGATTATGTGTGGTCCAGTGCTTTCAGTTTCTTCCACTATATATTTTTCCAACTAGTTATACACAGCACAGCACAGACATAACATTCACAACACTTATGCCTGCGGTCGGACACGAACCGGCGACCTTCGGCACTAGATTTTGGAATTTTTGTACGTGTGTGCACGTATTCAACAAAAGTTAACCATTTCAAGGAAAGCGTATATGGTGATAGATTATGTCACGATAGTGATGGTTTACGTTTCGTAGTGATATTGACACGCTGAGCCATCATAATTATAACAGCCGGGTGATGAGTCTTCTGAGAATGTATTAGGTAAATTTGGTTGGTCTTGCCACCTGATGACAGAGTTTCGATTTGCCTCGCCTTCTGCCGAACCACGGAACTGCCTGGTGTAGCTCATATAATCAAACACAACTCCTAAAATTTTCGACTCCCACTGGGATTTGAACTCGGGAGCGGACCACGAACGTTTGAAACCAAGCTCCTTAACCACTGAGCGACCAGACCGTCAGTACATGCTGCACTTTGGTGACTAGCTATTTCATTCGCTTGAAATTTGTGCTATTAATTCACAGATAAATTATCAAAGAAATATTGGCGGGTGGGAAAAAGCGTACGAGCAGTTCTGATTGTTTCTTTTTTTTTGGACCTGCTTGTTTCCTTTAAATTATAGGTTGTACTTAGATGTTTTAAACACGTTTGTGCAAATCATTTAGTTCTACTACCTCTTGAAATTGCTATTATTTCAGAAGATTTTGTGGTTGTGGATGTCCTACAGTGTTGTTCACAAGGCTTCACTGAAAACAATAATTATTGAAGTAGTTACACTTGGCACGTGTATCAACAGGCTGCTTTATTTGTACGTATATAAACTATGATATGAAAAGCTTATATACATCTTTCACTTCCAACTCGCGGTTCACGGTCGTATTCCCCTAACCCCACTCCTTACCTCACACCACCCTTCTCCGACCTCTCCAAGTAGGCGAGTGGAAATTTTCCTTTTTGTATGTAGCGAAGAGGGGATAGAGAATACTGCCCTTGAACCGCCTCTGTTAACTGAACGGGCTATAATTGAATCGCTAAGTCAGTCTATTACAATGTTTGCGATATAAATACACCGTCGTCGCGTATAAACAGGCAAATGTGGCCATTTGATTTTATTTATTTTTTATAATTTTTATGGCATTCGGCCGTGTTAGCCATTCAGCCAGCTCAATGTGTTCGTTTCTCTCACAATGTACAGATTTCTTATGAGTATGATTATTTTCTCTAATGTGTAAGGACGACACAAGACGAACACAACACTTAATTAAAACCATCCATGCCCTAGGACGGACTCGAACCGGCGACCCCTGCAACGAGAAGCAAGCACGCTACCCCTACGCTGCCGGGGTCGGCATGTTGCCATTTGATGGCCAGTAACTGTGTTTCCGTTTATACCAGAAAGAAGAGCTATACATATCTACACAAAGGTCAAAACAACAACTATATTTCTCTTTGCTTGCATAAATTTTATGACTAATACTATCGGACCTATTTTGTGTGTAAAATCGAAAGACTGGTCTGACTCACGTATTTTTTTCCGTGTTTTCTAGTAATTTATTGAGAGAGAAATTGTACCGTAAGTTAATCCATGAAATAAGCTTTCACTGTGCGTAGTTTTTTTATAAATCAATTCATTATTTTTAGCTCGATCTAAGCACAGACAGAGAAAAATGCCAAAATTTATTTTGGTTATTGTACTATCGGAAACTTCATAATTTTCAGAATAGTTTAGTTCACAAGTTTTTGCGTGATGCGCACACAAACAAAAATTTCAAAATGTACAATTTTGCTTCTGTATGTTCGGAAACTATGTTACTAATCTGGATATCCTAAATGTTAACATATGACATAACTTATCACTGAATGTAGTTTCGTTAAAATTCTTCCACCGAGCGTGGTGGTGTAACAGGTATCGTTCTGGCCTCGCATTCGGGAGGACGGCGGTTCGAATCCCCATCCCGGCATCCAGATTTGGGTTTTCCATGGTTTCCCAAATCACTCCAGGCGAATGCCGGGATGCTTCCTTAAAAAAAGGCCATGGTAGAATTCATTCCCATTCCTTGCCCCCCATCCTTTCCCGTCTCTAAAGACCTCGCTGTTAGAGAGACGTTAAGCGTGTAAAAAAAAAAAAAAAAAAAAAAAAAAAAAAAAAAAAAAAATAATAATAATAATAATAATCTTCCATTAATTTTTGCTTCCTGTGCTTGCCGATAGATATATACAGACAGACAGATTTCAAATATTATAAATTTGGCAGCTTTATCATTAGTAGTGCGCATTATAATTACTCTTTTCGAAATAAATTTCATGCACAGACGATACTTTTCTACAATCTCGTTATATAAAGTGTAAACGAAGAATGGATGAATATTAGGAGAATCAATAGCGGTACGTCGAAGGAAGAAGATCTTGATCCATTAATTAGTAGTTAATTTACGCATTAGGTAGTTTGAATATCTTCATTTGTATGCTAATGGAGTCAGAAACTGAAATAAATTATCGAAAAATATGATAAGCAACGTACCTCAAACATCGAAACAATTAAAAACACAACTTTGTTTAACGCAAAGTAAATGTGTAGGGAATTTTACACTGTGGAATATTCTCCATCATAATATTTAATCTACCTTCTATATGAATATAAAATACCACAAAAACTCAAAACTACTAAGCTTATATTGATGGGATTTTCACCTTTTTAAAGCTTAGGATCAGAATTGAATGGTTAGACATGGCTTGTGTTTCAACGCTACATAACGCTGGAGCAGTAAATAAAATTCTGAAGGTATAGCGTAAAACACCAAAGATCCGATACTAACTAAATATTGCATACGCCATACTTCGTAAAAAAATAATAGCCGTATTACCGCATTTCCGCATCCTTCCTTCAATTTAGGATATGCATTCTACAAACTGCAAAGAGGGCCTAACTGAATTCGAAGAGGAAACTGAGTAAAGAGGAAAATACGAGGGGGTACCCCCCCCCCAAAAAAAAGGAATTCTTTTTTAAAAGCTACGTATTTTCAAAGTTTTTACAAAGCAACCTTATCCCCATCAAAATACTCTCCATTACAACTAATACATTTGTTCCACCGGTGCTTCCACTGTTCGAAACATTTTATGATCTTTAGAAATGGCTGACAACTGCTCCCTTGTTTTTTCTTGACCTCTTCGATGTTGTCAAATCGGTGTCCTTTCATGTCCCTTTTCATGCGTGGAAATAAGAAAAACTCGCACAGTGCCAGGTCAGGCGAGCAAGGTGCATGGGACAGCGGAACCATGCCATTTTTAGCCAAAACTGCTTAACAGGGACAGCTGTGTGTGTATGTGCATTATCGAGGTGGAAGAACCAGTCTCCTGTCTGCCACAAATAGGGTCTTTTTTGGCGAACACTGTTGCGTAATCTTCTTAAAACTTCCAAATAAAAGGTTTGATTGACGGTCTGATGTGGGGGAACAAACTCTGAATGAACTAAGCCCTTGGCATCAAAAAAGCAAATGGCCATTGTTTTGATGTTTGATTTGACTTTACGACATTAATTTGGACGGGGTGACAATGACGTCTTTCGTTGGCTTGACTGTTGCTTTGTTTCTGAGTCATAACCATAGCACTTTGACTCATCACCAGTAATGACCTCTGACAGAAAATCAAAACTCGACATTTTTCGACTCGACTCTCTTTTTGATTATCAGTCAGAGCCCGAGGAACAAAACTTAGCAGCAACCCTTTTCATTCCTAAATCTTCGGTTAAAATTCGTTGAACCGAGCTCTGAGATAACTCACTAATCTCTGACAGTTGATCAGTTGTCTGTCGACGGTCTGAGAGCATAAGCTCTCGAATTTTCCCAACATTTTTTTCGATTCGGGTAGCTGATGGACGTCCAGAACGAAATTTGTCATCAATCGACATATCGTCATTTTAAAACTGAGCGAACCACTCGTACACTTGAGTTTTTTCTCATAGCGTCATCTTTATAAGATATTTTCAACATTAAAACAGTTTCAGCAGCATTTTTACTGATTAGAAAACAAAATTTCACAGTTGCACATTGTTCACTTAAACTTGCCATCATCAAAAACGAAACACAACGAGTTGAACTATAAACACCTAGCGGCAGGAACGCGTACTACATAAGCTCCACCCACGGCAATGCTATTTCGGTTATTTATGGGTACCCCTTCTACGTAAATGAATAACTGCGAAATACACACCAGAGAACATCATTGCGATCGAAGTTATCTAAGACAACTAAATTACAATCTCTGGCAACTAACATAACCTATGCATAACTAATGTGAAAGTGAGCCTTTCGTGTTATAAATAAAAGTAATTTTGGAAAATAATTCTGAATACTTGATAATCAACTGTACAGGTACGGAATAGATTTTAATTTTTAGCTCCACCTCCAAATAAAGTAGCATAATGAGAAAATTTTCAGCTCCAGCGGCCGATGAGACACACCTAATGTTCAAAACTGTCAAAACTCAGACAAAATCGATTCAGCAGTTCTCAGATAACGCTATATTCCTCGTAAAATAAATGTGTCATAGTGTTAAGTTTTAACTTGGACCGCAAGCTTTCAAATTCTGAAAATTCATTTAAAATCTGCATTTTCTGTGTGATGCCGCAACAAACAGACACATTACGGGTACGTTTATATGTGTGTGGTATGTATTGATGCGCGAAAGCTTTAGTAGATGTTGTATCTAGGTTTAAACGTAGCATGGAACAAAATGAAAACTGACATTCATCCAACCCACCCCATCCTTGATACTGTGAGGATAACTCAAGGGTTAGTTTGGTACCGGAAATGAGTGGTACCAAATTAATGAGGCTTGGTACACATGAATCTTTTCGGTCGAATACAAATAGTGTACAGTAAATCAACTCCAATCGACCCCTTTCTGGGTAGGGTGCAGGCGAATCTAGGTTTGCTTCAATGCGGGTAAATGGCTGGCGCCCATTTATTGAAACTTGGTACACACGTTTCTCATTGGTGAATAAAAATAGTATACGGGTAAATCAACCTCCACTATATCGGCCAACGCCGGGCAGTCTGCTAGTAATATAATAAATGGAAGCTATCTCATTTTGCAGAATTAGTGTCGATAATTTTCTTTGAAATGTCAGATTGAAAGAAGTGATTGTTTTAACGAAACGCGAAATATGCTTTTCAACGGATGAGGTGACAATATATTACAATTATAAGCACTGTGAGTATAGTAAAAATTGGCACATGGGGCATTCAGACTAAAAGTTTAGCGCTCAAGTATGAGGGTAGGCTGAAAGAAATGTGCACATGCTTGTGTAGGGCGTACGAAATGACCTTTAGAAGCGCGCCTGATGGTATTTGGAAGTAACATCTCTCCTCTATAAGCATGCGCAGGTTTGAAGTCGTTGAATTCATCCAGTGTATTTTGAGAATTGGAAGTATGGAAACAAGTTCTAGTGCTATGTCAACGCGAGTCAAACAGCGTGATGCTATTGAATTTTTAACTGCTGAAAAAATTAATCCTACTAATATTCATCGCCGTTTAATCGGTGTTTATGAATGCTGTTGATAGGTTACTGTAAATCGATGGGCAGTAAAATTTCATGATTGCGAGCCTGAAAAAGCCATTATTTTTAAAATGAAAAACGCAACTGACGTCCAATCACTGCCAAAGACGATAAACATCGCAAACTCGTGGACAATTTTATTCAAAATGATCAGCGAATCACTAAAAAACGTATCACAAAACATATTTGAATATCGAAGGAACGTGATGGCTTCATTATAGAACAATTAGGATACCGTAAAATCTGTGTACGATGGGTACCAGGTCGTTTCACATAGGCTCACTGTAGGGGCTCTGCGAAATCTGAAGTTTAAACCTGTTCCACTCAGATCGTGGTGGTTGAGTGGTTAACGCTCTGGCCTCGCATTCAGGAGGACGTGGGTTCGAATAGGGCATCCAGATTTTGGTTTTCCGTGGTTTCCCCAAATCACTCTAGGCAAATACCATGGCCGAATTCCTTCCTGTTACTTGTACCCCACTCTTCCTCGCCTCTAATGACGTCGACAAGGCGTAAAGCCACACCCACAACCTCCTTACTCCCCCGATCTTGCACCTTGCGGTTCCCCCCCCCTCCCTACTCAAGAGAGACCTTCAGGGTAATCATTACACCTCGGACGATGAGGTGAAGGCAGCTGTCAAATCCTGGATTCGAGAAAATGCGGAAGAATTTTTCAGTGACGGAATAAAAAAAAAATCTTGTTACACGTTGGAAGAAATGTGTTAACCTTAACGGTGGCTACGTTGAAAAATAAATATATGATTTTGAAGCTTAAGAATTGTACATTAACGTGCTTTTTGCCCGATCTTGTTATTTGTTTTTATTTGTGTTCTATATTGTGTTCTGCGTTTATTTTCAGCGTATTCTTATAATTTAATATCTTTTCATGAAAAAATTTCTCGCAACGATAAAGGGAAAGAGCTTAGGATGTGGTTTCTAGTGGACGTTGAGAACGCTTTGTACCACCGCAGCCCAAATCCGGTTTCCTATCAGCCTGTTGCTGGACCTGGCTGCCTGGTTACTTATCGTCTGAGTCGCTTACAAAGAGGCCACGAGGCCGACAACCGGCCGAATCGATATTTTTTCAGCGCTGGCTAAGCAAGCGTTCTCGCTCGCCTGTGCGCAGAAGGAAAAGTTATTCGTCACATACGAGATGTGCTATAATGCTGAGAGTCGTTAGTGTAAACGTCACAATCGATGTATTTTAAACTGTACAAAATGCGAGTAAATAAGAATTACATCACAAAAGAACAAGGATCAGCTTTTATAGAACCCAGAACATCTTATTCAATGAAATTCAAAACAAAACAAAAACAATAAACGGGCAAGTGTGCGATGAGCCTCGCGCATTTATGATTACCAGCTCTAAATGCTGCTCACTTATTTAGGTGTGGTAGTTCAAATCGTAGTCGCCTGGCACAAAACTCATTGCTTGAGATATTTTCAATGTAGTGGACTCTGCCTGCTCGTACAATCGTTCAATTCCAGTCAAATTTATTGCATTTGGAATCTATGTGCTAATTTATTAGGATACACTGATTAAACACATCACTTCTTCTGCCCGCAACTTATAAACTAAATTACGTGAAACTATTTTTGTATTCATTGTTTAAAAACAGGATGTGGTAGACATTAGAGACAAACACAAAGTTCCTAGTATTTTTTTTTTTTTTTTTTTTTTTTTTTACATATGGCTTTACGTCTCGTCGACGTCGAGGCGGGACTAGGAACGGGAAGGAATTTTGGCCATGGCCTTTTCAAGGAAGCATCTCGGCATTCGCCTGGAGTGATTTGGGGAAACCATGGAAAACTAAAATCTGGATACCCGGACGGGAATTCGAACCCGCGTCCTCCCGAATGCAAGCCGTTCACCCACCACGCTCGGTTTTGAAATAGACTTGATAACAGAAATAGTCTGAAACTGACAATTTTGATGAACATTCATATCTTTATTTGCTAGTGAAAAAACATTTTAAAAAATCTTATTCCTCTACAAACTGTAAACATCGATACTTCACACGCTGCGGAAGAAAATTTTTTTAACCTTAAGACCATTAAGAGTGTAATTTTAAAAATTTTAACTACTGTATTTGGTTTTGGGTCAATGTAATAAATAGACTGTGCAGATTTGAAGTCTGCAACTTATTTCGTTCAAGCGTTAGATGCCTGAAGACAGACGGATAGATAGCAAATAGACAATAGGACTCCTTTATTATTGGGGTTCCGAACCCTACTGAAGACACAAGGCGAAATAAATGTGCCCGCATGAAACCGATAACGCCTTAGGGCCGACATCGACAACGCATGTGGTTGGCAAAACCAACATAGTATACAGGAGATCTTCAAATTTAAATGTAATTTCTTATTTGTTAAAAATTAACATAAATTCGGTTGGTGGGTAATTTCTCACTCATCTCGATAATTATTGTCACGTGTCAGCCTTCACTCTCAAAACAGCGACCAACGATACCATTACAAGAAATTCGTGGTTATGTCCACAATTTAATAGTTAAGCAACTGATACCAAATTACCATAATGCATTCATTAAGTTTGCTCTTCGTAGCGTTTCATAATTAAAAATAATACTGATAAATTTTGCGCCTGAAAAAACGTGGATCTGTTTTTCAGTAACACGTTACTAATGAAAACAACTTAAAAAAACTTTAAAAATTAAATTGCTCATGGTCTCTGCTGTAACCACGAATGCCAATTGTCATTCCGGCTTAGGATAAATTTCAATTTAGTTTAAACTTTCACTCACGTTTTTGCTTGACCAACGTTTATGCATTACGGTTTATTTGCTTTTTATTGATTTTACTGACCACTTTCGTTAATGGGCTGTGTTAATGTTAGCTGTACGTGAGTTATTAGGTTATTTAAAGTGTACATCAGACCAAATACGTTACCGAATCGACTATTCTGACAATTCATTTCTTCGGAGTTGCTCAACTGTTTAAAATTATGTAATGTGTATTAATTTCTCTGGCCGTCACAGATACTATGACCAATGATTACATTAGTGTTTGCCCAGTCTCAATAAAAAACAAAGTGATGCTTTCGAAGCAAACAGGAAGTTTTTTAAATTTTGCAGAGTGAACTTTACGGGTTAAATACAAGTCAAGTTTGTATTTAGGCAAGTTCGAGTCTATAACTTTTGAAACAATTTTATTATTGCACTGTCGTCCCTGTTCGTGTTTAATACCTACCGCTATTAATGCTTCAGAATTCTTCAAGCTCAAGAGATTCTATTCACCTAGAAACACGGGTCAAGTTTATATTTGGTCAAATCAGGTCAACCTGTCACAATCTTTCATCCTAAAAGCTGGGACTAGTCTAGATCCGTGACGATGCAAAAAACGGTCACTGGCTTGCACTAATGATTAATTAATGTAAGTACAACAAGCGAATTAACTTCTGGCATCATTGCCAATCAAAGAGAGTGCGATGGTCACTGTAGTTTGTAACGAACAAAGTTTATTTGCTAAGATAATACTGTCATCTCGATGTCACTTGAGAGGTCAAAGGGGAACAGAGTCTCCCCCCTACCCTACCCCCGAGGCGTCTTGTAGTTCGGAAATAGTATCGTTGTAATCACTGCTGTGTCCAGAACAGCTGCTGTACAAAGGGCTGGATCGGATACCAACACAAGTCAACTTGTAGTTTTCTGCACAATGGAAAGAAACCCGCTTGCTGTGTATACAGATGAGCACCGAATAATTGCTCTCGTTGCGTCGCTCTCCCAGGTCACCTCCGTCCATTAAATAGCTCGAAATAGGAGAAAAAAGCAACCAACTGTGGAACAGCTCAAGTTTCCCCTCGTACACCATATGTCATTAAAAACAAACTTTGTACGTAAGTTTATTTTTAAAGTAATCCATGGTTGCTATTTGCGCACAGCGGTAGCGGTAACAAAATCTCATACACACGTCCCCGTCTCGTTGGTGGATCTGTATAACAGGTTTCTGATCTCAACTTCCTTTTTGCAGAATTGTTCTCACGTACGTCCGTTTGATCTATCTGACACAGCCTTTTTTAAGTTTTGTGCCTAAAATGTTTCCGGTCAACCAGCTTTATTGCTTGTCTCTCGTGTCCTTTACTAAACTGTTGATTTCTGTAATACACGGACGGGTAAGGTACCTGAGCCACAGCTATTTTTTTCTATTGCCGAAAAGTCACGTTCGCCGGCGTCGGAATGTGTGATAAATTACATGTCCCGAGCAATGTCTTTTAATTTGCATATTACCGAGGTTCACTGTTCACTTTACACTTCATCCAAGCTTGGTTACGCCACTTCATTTAATTTATGTACATAATACTGTTGTTCTATCTATGTAGTTTCGACCGTTTCAGGGTGTAAGGATTATATTTCCAATAGCTAACGTATTCCTAGAGAGATCAGGTCATTCTCAACGTTTCTCTATCATCTTTGAAAGCTTTACTCAATTCCCATACGTCCCACCAAATGGTCTATTAAGTCTTTAACACATTTATGATAATTTCACATTTTATTTTGGAGAAAATTTAATAACGATTTGTTGCTCCGCGAGAAGGTACGCTTCCACTCCATTTCTGTCCAGTTAATACCACTGCCTGCTAATACTGAATGACTGAAATCTCCACCGGATGTTGTGGAACAAAGACGAGCTTTCGGTGGCGTGCTCTGCCACCATCGCCAGGTCTGATGTTACCGCTGTGACAACCAGAAAAGATTATATTTCAGCGACAAGTCGGGAAAGCCTTCGTTCACACTGAAATAAGGTAATACTTGTTCCCTCAGTACTACCAACTCCCATATTTGTTTCTTTTACTAGGCACTCAGTTCAAACCACAATTTACCTTAAGAACCAGATTGTAATTACAAGAAAGACGAAATGTTTCAATAGACATTAACGTAGCGATATATTAGTGCTAACAACAGTACGACAGTGTGTTGATCCGATACAAGTTTTTACACCTGCATGCATGAGTAGTCTGAAGTATGATGGAATGACGCAATTCTTCAGCCTATAAGACTTAATTTGTGAAGATTCATCGTTACTGCTTGTCCGCTGGAGACGGGTTGATTTGTTTTATTCCAGACCCTCTTTTTATCGGAGGGGAGATATGGCGATTGTGTTGTTTAGAAGGTGTGCCATACCTTTCTTTTAATAAACTGCTTTGTTTGCGAGCTATACGTCCACAGGATTCATGTTGCTAGAGGAACGCGTATTTCAATTATAACAGGAAGTATATCGGCTTTCCTTTATACCGTGCACTAATGATTGTTCCGTCTATACAACAGACGTCAAGTGCCTACATAGTATATTACACTACATGCAGGGCTAAATGATTGCCGAGGTTTCAATAAGTCAGTGCACTTGGCACAATTGGGAGGGAAAATTTCTTATTTTTATGTAGTAAATTTCTTCTTCGTGTATTGAACGACTTCTCGGCAGCTTTGCTCGGGTGAAGTTCACATTTCGCAAACCTAAAGAAGAAAACACAATTTCGTATGCTAGTTCCTGCATGATACACGATAAATTTAGTTTATAATAATTTAAATTGTCTCCACGAATGACATGTTCCTGACGTCGTTACTATTGTTTGTAGCTAAAGTTCGTTTTTAATCATTTAAATTTCCTTCACGAGTGCCACGTTACTGAATAACCAAAGTTAGGAAGTCAGCAACGATATTAACAGAGTCCAATGAGTGAAGAGTTTATCTTTAACGTAGTGTGATATTTGACACCTATCTGTTCAGGTTGCGAAAGGAGTGTTCATCTTTGATAAAGTGATCTTTGGCCCCTATCTGTTCAGTTTACGAATATATTATTACTTATTGCTTCGTTCGCGATTCAAGTAGAGTCATAAGACATACCACAGTTTTTAAATTAGACCCAAAGCTTCAATACCGTGAAAACCCCATCAAAACCGGTTTTGTAGATTTGCGTGATGAGTGGGAAAAGAAAAACCACGGAAGCGGACGGTTACGGATTTTTACATGTTGTCAATGCACGATATGTGTGTCTTTTGCCACTTTGCAAACATATGTACGGCGGTCTATTTCTCTCTACACAAGATAAAGAATACCAGCAGTGATGTTTACAAATACGCGCCTTCAGATTCGGAATAATCGTAGATAGAGGGGGTAAAAATGCGAACTTTGTGCTTAAGTTTTGCAGACAAATAACTGAGTTTTATGAAATTCTAGAGTGCAAAATGTTTTCCTCACAGTCAATAAACGAGGTTTGTTCAAAAAAGACCGAACTTTTAAAATTGCGCGCTAACCGTCACGTCGGAAGTTTGCGCATAAAGTTGCGCCAAGTGTGATTCTTTTGCAACAAGACCTCGCATGCCGCATTGGAAAAGCTCTGATCAGTGTCGAACTAAAGCTGTCTAAGTAAACACGTGCTCGTGCAGTGACCACTCTGGGAATTAGTGAGACAATGTAGATGAACTTTTTGGAGCGTCGTTCAAGAGTTAAATTTTGCGTTTTTATTAGAATATTATTTTCTTTTTCAGAAACGTGGACATTGCTTCAGCTGGTTTATAAAGATGACTGTATGAGCGGTACGGTATGTTACAAGTGCTTTATACGTTTCAAACCTGGCCGATTATCGATTGACATAGATCCAAGATCGGGAATGCTAGCGCCTGAAGCTAACTACTAAACAATTAATATTGTTCTACCTGAGATTCGCGCAAACCATCGTTTAACTGTGCGGGAGGTTGCAGAAGAAGTTGGGATTGGCGTTGGTACTTGTCGCGCAATTTTAACTAAAAACTTGACATGCACCGCGACGCTGTAAAACTTGTGCCACTGCTGCACGCAGACGATCAAAAACATAACCGTGTCACTAACGACCAAGAATCGCTTGATCGTGATAACAGCGACAAAAACATCATGCAAGCATTGTTACAGGTGACGAAACTTAGGTGTATGGCTGTGCATAGAAATAAAAGCACAATCGTCGTATTGGGTCGGTCAAATTTCGCCACAACCGAAGAAATCATGCACAAGTCAACCAAATGTGAAGTCAATGTTGATCGCTTTCTTTGACTGTCGTGGGGTTATCCATCACAAATTCGTACTACAAGGTCAGACTGTCAAATATGCGCCGGAAGATCCAAGAACTGAGCAAGAACAACCGCCGGATTTTTGCAGCATGATAACGCGCCGTAATATGCTTCTCTGCTCATTTGGAAATTTTTGCCAAGAGCGGAACAGCCGTCCTTCCCCATCCCTGTTACTCACCAGATCATGCCCCGTAAGACTTTCCCTGTTTCGAAAACTTCAAATTTCCTCGAAAAGACGTAGTTTCCAATGTGTAGTCGAAATTCAAGAAAAATGGCAGACACAGCTTCCAGCCTTCACAGAAAACGAGTTCCAGAAAGGATATGAGCAGTGTAAGAAACAATGGCTACTTCGTATAGCAAGAAACGGGGAATAGTTTCAAAGGGACAAGCACTTGTATAGTTTCAAGTACAGTACTTAAGTTGTGGGACGATTCTTTTTTTAATAGACCTCGTATTACAAACACAGTCACCCAATCGTGAAAAAATTAACTACCGAAAGGCTGGTGATACAGAAGAAAATTTAGTTTTTCTCTACACATACCTGAAACTATCATAGCCGTGTGTTTAATACTTGGAGTGTAGTAAATTTCCAAAACACCGACAATCATTTGTAATAACTCCGTACTATCAGGTCAGGTTCATTATATACTTCCTGATACGCATGCGATAATCACATTTTCTATTTTCTGAAGTTGATTCCTGACGGGCTGCCATTATCTTCGAAGCATCGTCAAAGACGTTTGGCACTGACGATTAGTAATCGGTCAATGCGCCAGGGGCCAAGGAGAATACAGCACAACTTCCCGGAAGTGATTCTTTCGCGTGGCTCTGATGTTAATCTTTGGCTTGTCAGACAGAGCTTCTACTGCAATGGATCTGTCCTGTCAAGAATCTCAACAGAACTGCTTTTACAAACGCTGTTCTTGAACAGTATACTGTCTGCAGGTGGTATGGAAAGTTCTCGCTGATTTTATCGACAAAGTTCAAACAAAAAAATTAACGAGTAGTTTTTGATCATTCAAGTTCTACAAACTAAAGCTTTTTTTCCCCCCTAGAGTATATAAAATTATGTACAATTACAAGATAGAATAATCGACGTCGTCGAGGTAGAGAACTGTCTTTGATCTTATGGAAAATTTGCTCGACTGAAACTCATCTATTGTGTGTTGAAAACCCCGTTAATTCAATGCCTCAGCTGAGTTTGTGTAGAATATAAGCTAACTTTTACAACTTTTTCCATACCCAGTACTAAGCAGTAATTGTAAGGATTACACTTTCACTGGTAGCTCGTATGGCTCAGGCGTTTGATCTCGCCTCTGAAGTCATGATACGTGAATAACAAACTGGACTCTTTGCGCTTAAGTATTTTCATGCAACCATAAAAACACGTGCGTCGTTGGCAGTGGCGTAGCTAGGTCAACAAGGGCCCCGGTGCAAAAAATTTATTTTGGGCCCTCATGCCAGATGGGCGACATTTTTTTTGCTTTGTGTTGCTGGTAGGGGCCCCCTGAGCTAAGGTTGAGGGCCCCTGAGTTGTGCTTGAGGGCCCCCTGAGCAGTGGTTGGGGGCCCCCTGAGAGCAGTGAGGGCTGTTAGTGAGGGGTTCCCTGTGTCTCAGGGGCCCCTTCAGATGACTGTAGAGCTAAAAAAAAGATCGCCAGTTTGCCGTGAAGGACCATGGGCCTTCTGAACTGCGCTTGGGGGCCCTCAGAGGTGCGCTTGAGGGCACCCTGAGGTACGCTTCGGGCCCCCTGAGCGTAGGGGCCCCGGTGCACTGCACCGCCTAGCCCTATGGTAGCTACTACGCCCCTGGTCGTTGGTTACGGACAGCGCGTATGTACGACAACGTGAAGAGCTGTAATAAAAATAAAATAAAGAAGGTAATCCAATCATCTAGACAGCCAAAAAAGTGTTAGAAATTGACCATGTAACTGAGAATCATCGCACAGTCACATGTTGTGGCTTCAGAACTTGCTTCCCACCTCTCCTGCTGAGATGAATTATAATTTACTTTTCTAAGTTTAAATATCATCACACATTTTGGTAAAATACTGTATTGTCGATGTTAGTCTATGAGGTGTATAGAGCCTCTCTGAAAAAGAAACGACTACCGATATTTATGACTGCGGGATAAAGAGGAAGATTACAGTGAGTAGTCCCCCCCTGAATACCTGTGTGGCACGTGTAATTGATGGGACGGCGCTGTAGACATTCCGAATCGACCGGTGAGCGGGGCAGCAGACACGCAAGTCTCGACTCGAGTGCCTGGCTCGCGTCCAATCACACAACGAGACGTGAGTCAGTGAGACGGAAACGGCTGTTTACAGCTCTCGGGAACATAACTATCCTCATTTTCATTGACTTAAAAGAACCTTAGAGTTTAAATTAAAAACAGCAAATGGAAAATCCAGAAGAAGTTAAATCATCAATAATTGTACTGTTATGGGTTCCGGCTGCAATTTTCATTGTAGGCGTTGTTGCCATCTTTTAAGTGATCTTCTTGTACTTGCATACTATTTAAAATTTTGGCACGAATCCTCTCATTGCATTAAACAGATATGTTGGTACCAATTGCTTCTTCAATCCTCGATTTTGTTGAATAATCTGAATATCTACACTGAGCGGATGTCTTCGTTCTTCTTTTTACCTATAAGGGGGCGTCCATAAATTACGTGAGGTGAAACAGGGGAGGGAGGGGTCCGGCGAAATCTCACCAAGGGGGGGGGGGGGGGAATCAACGGAAATCTCACGTGAGGTTTTGGAAATTTTTGTTGGACTGTAGAGCTAAAAAAAAGGTCTACCAATGAAGCAAGAGGGAGTGTTTCGTCCAAAAGTGGGGGTGTTTGGCTTTGGAAGGGTGAGACCTAAAAAAGTTGCGAGGGCGATTTCTATGGGGGGAGGGGCTCCTCACGAACCAGATCTCACCAGAGGGGGAGGGGGGGGAGTCGGACCAGATCTCACGAAGTCTCACCAGAAAAAGGGGGGGGGGGTCCGGAAATCCGGAAAAACACCTCACGTAATTTATGGATGACCCCTAAGAGTAAATTCAATCTTCTCCACTTCAGTAATCTTGCAAGAGATTTATTAAGCATCCAACTTCTGCAACTCACAAGAAAATTCACCAGAAGTTGGCAACAGAGATTTCGATCGCTGAAATATCATGTGTAAACGTCTTGTTCATTCAACAAGACACCCGAAAACTATATTAATTCTAAATGCCGAGAAAAACTTCGTTCTTATATATAAAAAAATTGTTAATGCAAATATTTTGTAGAATTAAATGAATGACATAAAAAGTAACAGAGGCATATCATCAGCTGAACATACGTATGTCAAACACAGTATTGTCTCTTTGAATAAAAAACACATGAAGGTACAACATAATGATATTGGTGTTTAGGACGTTTCCTGTGGGATGGCCTCCACTTTCCGCCACAAAACTACACGTTACAGAAACAGAAGACAAATTTCATTAGTTCGAAATTTTATGGCTGTAGTCACTGAACTCTGCTAAGTATATATGTATAAACATTGGTTATGTTCACGATAATTTGATTTATAACGAATTGATAACTGTGAAATTGCTCACATATGTCGGTGATTTTGTTACCCACATTAAAAATGTTAAGCCCTTTGCTTCTAGAACTATTTTTCCATAAACAGGCAGGCATCTGTCAGATCTAAAAGAAAATTTGAAGTAACCTGCTATTTACAAACATTAACAAATTCATTTTTATTACAATTTAAAGTCTAAAAAAGCGTTTTAAAATGGATAAGGAATACATTTAACTTATAATCAGAGATATAATTGCCATATGTAGAAGTTCAATTTATAATTGAAGTGTTATGTGACTCATCGAAGAAATGTACGGGAGAATACCACTGATGTCTTTTTGCTGTCGAGTTGTCACGAGTACCCAGTTTTAGCAGAAAAAAGCTGTAAAATTTCAAACAGCTACTTACTTCTGATTAATAATTTTATTTTATTTTAATTTTTACTATTACTTTTGATAATTTCATACATAACTTATAAGTAATCATTAACCTACTCGAAAATTATACTCCAGATCATATTTTGTTTTATCTACACATCTCAAAGTAGCCAATAAGATTTTAGTGGATTATTAGAAGAAATCCTAAAAACATCCGGGTTCCAGGAATATAAAGTTTTTGAAATGCTAATCTAATAGAATGCTTAATGGCGTAAAAGTCAGTTGACTTGATTATGTGAATGATAACCATCCAATCTGATCGTCATGAAATTCCATTTTTATCTAAGTTTACTCACTTTTTCTGTATTGAAAGTGATATACACAGGTCATTCCACTTGCTAATGTGCAACTGACACTGCATCTAATATTTTATCTGAATTTTGCTATATCTTGTATGTGAAGAAACAGGTTGTAGTATGAAGGAGCCGTCCCGCCAAGAGTGAGTTCGGGAAACCATGAAAATCTGAAATCTGTAAGACTTGGCCGGTCATAGAACTAGCGTCCTTCCGAAAGCCAGGCTCGAAATTTGAAAAAACTCTAATTACAGATGGTTTTATAAAGGGTGCCTCCTGGCATACCTGAAGCAACAATTTTTTGTAAGACGAGTTAGGGTACATCTATGAATAAACGGTCTGTTCCTTTATTTATTTACTTATTCATTTGCTTATAGCTTTATGTCTCGTCAACGTCGAGGTCATTAGAGGCGGGAAAGGACTGGGGACAAGGAATGGGGAGGAATTCGACCAAGGAAGCATCCCGATATTCAACCGGAGTGATTTGGGGAAACCATGAAAAACCCAAATTTGATAAATCCAGCATTATTTTGACTAAAAATTTATTTAAATTTGATGTTTCTGTGGAATAGTTTCGAATCTAATTATTCCAAAAAGAACTTGAGAAAGCCAGATTCAGCGGGAAACTGTTATGGGTGTAAAAGACGTAATACAAAAGAAGGAAATGGTCATTGTATTAACGTAAGTCGAGAAAAGGAGAAACAAAATTCAACAATATTCAAGGAAACTGTAACTCATTCAGAGAAATACCCTGCGTAGGAGAAAGTCCTGTTATTTACCACTTCTTTGGTTCTCCTCCTCTTCTTATTAATTTAGATTGCACGCAAATGTTTTAATGCAACATCACATGTTGCTACTAAACCTTGAAACGTCAAATAATTTGTACGATATTGTGGTTGAGGATGACCGACAAGTTTCAGTATTGTGTACATAGCTTTATCGCAAGCTTGCGTGTATGGCGTGTGCACTGTACAACTGAATAGCGGCCTCTTTTTTTTAATTTGACAGCCTGTCGTTGCCATATAGAAACATACGAGTAAAGTAAGCTATCATTAACGTGACTTATCTGTCACTGTGTACACTGTACAGTTTCGTCGAAATTGTTGGTTATTGCTTGATCCTACTACAAAAATTTCAAAATTTAACACTTTGGTCTCTGTATCACGGACGAAATCATTAATACTAATGAAAGGTTAAGCTGTGTCACCATGTCCGTAACGCTAACCTGAAGCTCCCTAACAAACAACGGCCATAGATGTTTCTGCAAAATCTAGGATATAAACAATATTTAATTACAATAAGCAACTTCGAAGAAATCAATTGAGGGAACACTGAAAGAAAAGTATGTATTTCATTTAAAGCAACATATTACTAGCTAATTTTTCTTTGTTTATATTTAGTTGATGTGGATGTTTTCTTGTAATTTCTGCCCAAAGATATGGAAACTAAGAAATAGTTACCACATTACATCATTTTTAAAGGTTATGAGCGTTATTTAATAACAATTGTACTTAGTTCAGCAAGCAACTGCGAGGTAATGAACTGGCATAACAATGCATTCAACCCGGTAATTTTTTTACCGTATTTGAAGTTATTATATTCGCTGTAGATGTTTTCGTTATATCCTCTAACACTTTTATAGCAAACTCGAATAAATGAATGGCCAGAATTCTGCGTTCAATCCGACATTTCTGTCAGGTTTAGAAGCCAGTTTTTTTTATGTTACTAATAAGGAATCACTATATGCAGCTGCACTGAAATCCAATCATTAGTTTTTGTATGAGGCGCGCACCGAGAGTGGTGGGTGAACGGTTAACGTTCTGGCCTCGCATTCGGGAGGACGCGGGTTCGAATCCCCCTCCGGGCATCCAGATTTGGGTTTTCCATGGTTTCCCCAAGTCACTCCAGGCGAATGCCGGGATGCTTCCTTCAAAAAGGCCATGGACGAATTCCTTTCCGTTCCTTGCCCCAATCCCATACCGCCTCTAATGCCCTCGGTGTCGACAAGGCGTAAAGCCCAAGCAAAAAAAAAAAAAAAAAAAAAAAAAAAAAATGAGGCGTGCGTACACTGCCAAAGATTCCTAAAATTACAGTTTTGGCCTATGTATTATCGATAACTATGTTACTGATCTAGATAAAAAGTATACTATATGCTGGCTAGTGACCAAATATCTTACCACTATGTGAAGTTTCGTTGAAATGCATTCATTAGTTGCGAGCTAAGAGCACAGATAGAAAAAACGACCAAATTAACGGTTTTTCCCACCAATGTTACTAATCTGGATAAAAAGTATCCTGTATATTATGCGGATGCATAATTAAAATCCATTCATTTATTTTTGCATGTTGAACCGACAGACAGACTGGACTGTTTTGGCCTCTGCATAATTCGGGAATTGTTACTAATCTGGATAAAAAGTAGGCTATTTTCTAACCAGTGACGTAAGCTTCATTAAAATCTGCCAATTAGTTTTTGCGTGACAGGGCAACAGACAGACCAATAGCTTGTGCAAGTCTCCGTAATATAATGTCATATGGATAACACCTTCACAATAGGCTTCATTTCTCTCGCAGGCAGTATTTTTCTTCATAAATTACATATAAAGACACACCTTTTTTCAATTGTATTATACATTAACAGAATTCGTTATATGGTTCGGTGAATTTTTAATTGATAGGTAGAGATTGATAAAAACCCTATCTAAAGTTAAGTTTCTTGATGAAGTTACAGATACGAAAGGGTGTCAGACAAGGAGATGGTCGGTCGTTCATCTCATTTAACATTGTGTTGGAAAAATAATGAAAACATGAAAAATTCAATAGAATGCTTTGAATTTGCTGATATCTGGCATTAGTAGCAAAAACTAAACAAGAAGCTCAAAAAATGATTGAGAACTTACATGAGATTGCAAAAAAGTAGGGAACAGAATATATATAAAATACAAACATAATAATGAGAAACATATGAAAATTAAATTTTGAAAAATCAAGAGGGTCGAAAAATTTAAATATGAGGGTGAATGGATCCAACCCAATGGGCTTGATAAGGAAACGAATAAGGAAACGAATAAAGCAAGAGCTAGAGACGTGGAACTAACATATAGACTAACACAAAAACATATACAACAAGAAAGTGGTTACCTACGAAATAAATGTTAGACTATTACAACAGTCAGCAGGACAGAAACAATGTGCAGCGCAGAATGCCTGGTATTGAATAAGAAAATGGAGATTGAGGAGTTAGAAAAATAATCCTAGAATCTGTAAAGGAAAAAGACGGTACCTGGTATAAGATGAAATATGAAAGTCTATATAGGTATGCAGAGAAAATTAGACCTAATGCACAAGAGGACACCTTTTGAGAATGGGTTAGAATGGATTGACAAAAAGAATTTTCAACTACATCACTAAATTAAACAACAAAATTGTTTGAGCAGACGAGAAAAGATAGGGAAAAAGTTAGGACCCAGCCAGATGAGATATAGAATCGAAGATTGTTTCAAACGAAAATTGATAAATTAAAGGGGTTCCAGGGACAACGTACATTGTCCAGGACCACCTGGTCTGAAGAAACGAGGAGGAACCCCAGTGAAAGAATGAAAAAAAATCTAAGACGAGAAAAAATCAAACCAACAAACCAATTGTTTCCCGTGGTCCAAAGTATACCGAAAGCGAAAGAAGAGGAAGTATATATAGCAGGCATAAGATATTTTAACTTTAATGTTCTTTTATTTGTTATGGATTAGATAAGCTCCTGAGAAGAATTTACACTTTATGTAAACAATAATTTACAATATTCTGCCAACATTTTCTAACCATAATTCATTCATTTCTCTTAAAAAGTTTATAGTCAGTCAGATTTATTCATGTGATATCCAATCCTCAACAAAGTTTCGTAAACCTTCTGTTTTCTTTGTCCTACAGCACACGTGTTTGTATCTCCTACTTGACGAATACTGCCTGCAGCACCTCAGTCAGAACAGCCTACCCGCACGAAGTCTTTAATAACCACGTATGGTTGAAGGTATTATTTAATGTTTTGCTGCTTTTTCAATTTTTTCCCACACGGAAAATAATTATAGAGTGTTAGCTATATATGTTTTTTTTTAATTCCTTTTATCTAAAAAGTGGTCGCAGCTTACCGGTTAATGTTTTTTTAATACACTGTTGGTTATTTATCTTGTGATAAAAAATTACTAGCATTTTGCTCTGCTATCCAAACTCCAAAGATATGGCGACTTCCAAGAAATTTGCTACTCCCACCCCACGGCTTCATCATTTTACGTTCGTGTAGCAGCATATCCCCTTTTGTTCTTGTCGAGCTTCACCTCTTCCTTAATTGACTATCTCTTTCTGCATCTGGTGAAATAAGAGGCAGGCTTTTGAATCACCTACTTACTTCCTGACATATCCGATCAGGTAATTCTAGCCACTGACCGGATCTGCTTCATGTACAAGCCTCTCCATTTCGTTCTTTCTTCCCACAACCTGTCACCACCTTGTTCCAGTCCTCTCCTTTCTTTCGTACACACTCCTCCACTCCTTTCAGCCATCCATCTCTTGGTCTTCCTCTGTGTCGTTTACCATGCATCTTAATTTCGTGGATTTTTCTTGGGATTCTCTGAACTTCCTTTCTCTTTACATGTCCATACCTCTCAGTCTGGTCCTCTATACCCTTTCCTGTAGGGGTTCCTCTTTTCTGTTGTATCTAATCACTTCATTCCTTATTCTTTCCACTTTAGTAACTCTCTACCTTTTTTTGCAGTCATCAGTTTTTCGACTGACTTGATGCAATCCTCCATCCCCTCCTATCCTATGCTAACCTCTTCATCTACATATCCCTTACAACCCACGTCCTCAATTATCTGCTTCATATATTCCAATCTCTGGCTTCCTCTGCAGTTCTTACCTTCGATTGTTCCCTCCACTTACAAATTAACCAACCAAGCATGTCTCAAAATATGACCTCTTCTTTCTGTAAGTACCTTCCACAAACTTCTTTCCTCATCCATAATTTCCAAAACTCGTTAATTTCTTACTTTGTCTGTCCACTTAATTTTCAGCATTCTTCTGTAATACCACATTTCAAATGCTACAATTTTCCTTCTTTGTGGTATTCCGAAAGTCCATGTTTCGCTTCCGTAAAGTGCTGTGCTCCTCACATAGAGTTTTAATTTTTTTTTCTAATTCCTAGATCAACATTTGAAACTAAAAGATTTCTCTTTTTGCTAGAGCTATTCTGCTTTTAACATCATTCCTGCTTCGGCCATCTGTTGTAATTTTGTTTCCCAAGTAACGGAATTCACTTACTTCTCCAATTGCATTCGATCCTATTTTTATATTTAATCTATTAGTATTGGTATCATTTCTGCAACATTTCATCACTTTAGTCTTGCTTTGATTTATATTCAGTCCAAAATCTTCCATCAGTATTTTGTTCATGCCATTCAGTAATTTCTCAATATCCTCAGCCCTTTCTGCTAACAAGACAATGTCATCAGCAAATCATAGCATACTGATTTTTTCTCCTGCCACATGGAAATTTTTCATTTACTTTCTTTATTGCTTCTTCTACATACAAGTTGAATATTAACAGAGATAGACTACAACCTTGTCTCACACCCTTTTTTACTGATGCTTGCCTCTCATGATTCTCTACTTTTATTACAGCCACTTGATTCTTGTATAGTTCTTCTATCTCAATATTTTAGATCTGATTTCTTTAAAATTTTGAACATCTTGTCCCACCTAACATTATCAAAATATTTTTCTATATCAACAAGTGCCATAAAAGTATCTTTGTTTTTCTTGATCCGCCCTTCAGGTATTAATCATAAAGCCAGAATTGCTTCTCTTGTACCGCGATTTTTCTTAAACCCAAACTGATCTTCTCCTATTATGTCTTCAACTATCCTTTCCCTTCTTCTGTATATTATTCTGGTCAGTAATTTTGAAGCTTGTGACGTTAGACTAATGCGATAATTCTCTTATTTTTGTTTTCTTTGGAAGTGTGAAGATGATATTTTATTAAAATCCTGTTTTATAACTTTTTGATATCAGCTTGAATAAGAAGTTCTGCAGGGATCTCATTAATCAAAACTGCCTTATTTGCTTTCAAATCATTTAAAGCTTTATTAAATTCTGTCCTCAAAACAGGATATCCTAAGTCATCAATGTCGACATCACCTTACTTTTCCATTACGCTTGTTCAAGTCGTCCCCGTCATACAGTTTCCCAATGTATTCCTTCCATCGGTTAGCTCTATCGTCTGAGCTTAAAAGAAGTTTCCCATCAGCAGCTTTAATGCTTACACCTCTTTTCTTCATTTCTCAAAAATTCTGTTTGATCTTCCTATATGCAACATCTACTTTACTTATGACCATTTGCTTTTATATTTGTTCACACTTTACTTATGACCATTTGCTTTTATATTTGTTCACACTTTTCTTGTAGCCATTTTTCTTTTGATTTTTTTTTTTTTCATTTCCTGTTTATTTGATTTATAAAGTGCGTGTATTGCTCTCTTCCTGCTTCATCCTGAGCATTTTTGTACCTTCTCTTCTGAGCTTCTTTACCAGCTTTCATTATTTCGGTCTTTAATGCATTCCATTCGTCCTCGGTTGAACTCATTTCAGGGTTACTTCATAGACCTAAGTCTACTATTTGTGCAAATTTTTCTCTCGCACCGTTGCAGTTTATTCGCTTCCAGTCTGTTCTGTTTATGCCGCTTCCTTATTCGCTTGAATTTCAGCATGCACTTCATTACTATCAAATTATGGTGAGAGTCTATGTCTGCTCCTGGGTACGCTTTAATATCTAGAACTTGATTCCTGAATCTCTGTTTGACCATGATATAACTTAGCTGATATCTGCCTGAACCCCCAGAACGCGTCCAGGTGTATATCCTTCTTGCATGGTTCTTAAACAGTGTGTTTGTCACTACTAGCTTATATCTTTCACAAAATTATAAAAACCTGCTTCCTCGCTCATTTATTTCTTCTAGGCCAAAACTTTCTACAGCATTCCCCTCGTTTCCTTCTCCCACTATCGCATTCCAATCACTCATGGTTATTAGATTTTCCTCCCACTTCACATATTGGATTAATTCTTCAATTTCGGCTTATATTTCCTCTATTTCTTCGTCATCTTCCTGTGACATTGGCATATACACTTGTACTAACGTGGTTGGGACGGGCTTAGTTTCTAGCCTAATCAAAATAATCTTGTCACTAAACTGTTCATAATAACTCACTCCCTACTCTCTTATTTATTTCAAATTCTACACCAGTGAGTCCACTGAGAGCATATGTGCTAATTATCTTGTATTCCCCAGATAAGAAATCCTGTGGGTCCTTCTATTTAATCTCACTAATCCCAACAACATCTAGCTTAAGTCGTTCCATCTCCCTTTTTAAGTTTTCTAAACTAAATGCCCTATTCAGACTTCCAACATTCCACCCTCCGACTCGTTGAATGTTTCTATCCATTCTGATGACTCCTCCCTGAGCAGTCCCCACCCGGAGATCCGATTGGGGAACTATTTTACCTCCGGAATGTTTAACCCAGGAAGAGGCCATCATGATATATGTAATTTTAGAGGGTTACATGTACTCCGGATACCCTTTGGATCTTTAATGCAGTGATTTCCCGTTGACTTCTGCATCCCCATGCCGTTGATTATTTTTGATTCATCCGCCTTTAGGGGCCGTTTCCAACTCCAAGGGCAAGAGGGTACCCTGGACCACTCCCCGCTCTTCCGCCCTCCTTTCTACCTCTTAGAAACTTGATTTCGCTTGCGTGTACCCTGTCGATGTCCATGTTTCAGCAGCAAATTTCAAGATAGGCACATTGTATGTGTGATAAATTACTATCTTGCTTCTCTGTGGCACATCACCTATTTATGCTTTTTAACTAATTTTAATTTAAAATTTTCTCACTTTTTGAAGGTTTTTGTTTAGAACCTTCCTCGACAACTTATTTCAGTCCCAGAATACATTACCATAAAAGAAAATTTTCGGACTCCGCCACCCTGAAATAAAGGGCTGGCTAATTAATTGTCATAGGCCTCTCCTTTTTTTCATTTTTTCTTTATACTGACATCCAGGGTTATTAAGTCAAAGAACCAGCTTGATTAATTTGGGCAATCACATTCTGAGTAATTTCAAGTCTTTAATATTAATAATAATAAGGAGATATATAAAATGTTCAAAACAACTCATTAAAACCGTCGATAGCTGAGAAATATAGTTGTAACAAGGACACATATAAAATTAGCATAACACTTAATAAAAGCATGCATACCCGATCAGCGCGTTAGCCACCATGCTGTTCGGGCTGGCGTGTTCCTCTTTGCTGATCCGCAGTCAATAAATTAATGCACTTTGTAGGTTATGTTAACAATGAGAAGAAATTTTAATTAGTAAACATAATTTATATGATGAAGAGGTTTGGCGCTGACATCTCAGGTGATATGGGACGACAAAGTCATCTTCCGTTTATAACAGGGCTATATTATTCTATTCAACCTTACCAGGCAAGCCATGTTATAAACTGCCGATCATTCCTTTTTATTTAATTCGGCAGTTGTTGCATATTAATGTAATGCATTTAATTGAAAATAATATTTGCTAAAGCAAGAAAAACCACACATATATAGAACACCATCAACATGAGACATTTATTTAAACTCATATATCCAAAAATAACACAACTTCTCGTAAACTTAACACAGTCCTTGCTTTCTTCTGTCTTACTGCCATTACCTCTCTCATACCAGAGACAATATTACTTATATTACTCTTTGGCAGCGCCCGCTGACCAAAGATAATTGTCACTTAATGTAAACACTTACAATCCAGTCTTAGCGTATATGCTACACCTGCCCCCACTTCGAGGCAGATTAATAAATTTAGCACAATTTTTAAATTTGCCGAGAAGTTATTGAAATATACAATGGATGACACAATTTTTTTTTCCTTGAATATAATATTCAACAGTACTTCTCAAATTTAGTTTGCAATGGCATTACCTTTCCACACTATGCTAATAATTTCGATTAAAAATCCAAAGTATTTTCACGGTTTATATCAGTTCACTATTTAAATTTTGTTTGTCACTAAATTTGGCATCATATTCACTATATAGCGTCCAATTCCAACCGAATCGATAATGGAAATACTTGCCCCCGATAAGTTTCTTGCATACACGTAGTTCTACCGTAGCTTTTTCTTCCGCATCTTCCAATTCCTTTCTGCCGCTTTTTCATATTCTTCCAATCCTGCGTGTAATTTCTTTCTTGTTTTCCAGTTTTCCTTTTCATGAGACCATTCAACTACTTCTCTTGTATTAATATCAGGTGGGTACTCTTTTCTCAAATAATTTGAAGTAATTCGGTGTCGGCCGTCATCGATTGTGTCCTGTAACAATACTTCCATCGATCCCTTCTCATCTTTCCTGTCAAAAGAAACATATGTAGCGGCTTCTGTATTACCGTGCCGGACAAATACATTCGTTCTTTTATTGCTACCTGGACCTGGTACAATATTCTTTTCTTCGGTTCCCATCTGCAATACATTTTCATCTTCTTCTTCGTCATAACTCCTTATAAAAAACATTCTTATCCCACTTTCATCATTTTCTTTATATTCATTCTCACTACTTCTGCATTCGTATTCTTCCCCATCGCTGCTAGGAACATTTTCACTTGCTTCACATTCGCTAATACTTAAAGGTAGCTTGCTATCATTATCTGCTAATTCTTCTTCCTCGAATGTATCTTTTAACGACTCGTTTCGTGCTTCCGCTATACTCATTTTTTCTTCATCAGCTTCTACATAACTTCGTACTTGGCCTTCCAAAATTTCTTCCATTTTACTTTCCACATATTTCTGTCTTTCTTTTATGTTTCGATTTAATAACCCTTCTATCGTTTCAACAATAGTTTTCTCCTTTTCTTCCATATAGTAATCCATTAAAACAACGACATCTTGCTCCATAACTTTCTTGATTTCAATGGTATCTTCCCTCATTGTTTTCAGTTCTTTTTCTGACTCCTTCTCCACCATCCAATTTCTTCCAGACACACTTACTATCAATTCTTCTGTCCTTTTAATATTCTGATTAATACTATCCGTAATCCTTTTCTCAGATTCTTGACTACTTTGTATAACTTGCGTGATTTTTTCATTAATTATTCCGATGTCTTGTCTGGTTTTTTCTTGGCTCTGTTCAAATGCTTGTCTGGTTTTTTCTTGGCTCTGTTCAAATCTTCGGATGTCTTGTCTGGTTTTTTCTTGGCTCTCTTCAAATCTTCGGATTTCTTGTCTGGTTTTTTCTATGGCATTTAATATCAATTCAAGGTCCATACTCTTTAGGTCTGTACTCTTTTCGGCACTCATTCTAGCAAATGTCATACAATTATTATATATAATACATATATTACAAGCAACAACAAAAGTTTTACTACTCAGGAGAGCCAATCCCCACAGCAAAAATCACTGCTTCATATTTAACTTCTTTACTGTACTCCATTCACTCAGTGTTCAAATTTTAATTACTTTTCTTTTCTTTTTTTCTTTATATGTCTGATGATTACTCAGAACTTATAAATAGAATGTTCTCTACTTGCCGCGCTGCGTAGAATGAAAATCTGGAACTCGCCGCTGCCACTGCGTCATCAGAAGTCCAGTCGTTTAGGGTGCTTTGCTCATTTGTAGTAATTAACACCCGTAAATTCTGGTAAAGGGTCGCCAAATATAACAGGGCTATATTATTCTATTCAACCTTACCAGGCAAGCCATGTTATAAACTGCCGATCATTCCTTTTTATTTAATTCGGCAGTTGTTGCATATTAATGTAATGCATTTAATTGAAAATAATATTTGCTAAAGCAAGAAAAACCACACATATATAGAACACCATCAACATGAGACATTTATTTAAACTCATATATCCAAAAATAACACAACTTCTCGTAAACTTAACACAGTCCTTGCTTTCTTCTGTCTTACTGCCATTACCTCTCTCATACCAGAGACAATATTACTTATATTACTCTTTGGCAGCGCCCGCTGACCAAAGATAATTGTCACTTAATGTAAACACTTACAATCCAGTCTTAGCGTAATGCTACACGTTGAAAAATGAATACTAGTGTCAAGCGAACTTACATAAAAACATAATGACTTTTAAATTTTGTTAAATATGCTGACGTCGGATTGAGTAATGGAGAAACTTTCTGCTTTCTCTACTTTTGATATTTATTTCTAATTAAGAGAGTTAACTGTTATAAAAATTAATTATGAGCTCCAGTGTAAAATCCAGGATGAACAAAAATAAATAAACGGAACTCATCACCTAAATTAATTTATGAAACATCTGTAAGGATTCATTCTAATGTTCGGCTGGTATACTGGTTAATTGAAATTAACACTCGCAGGTTAACGATTTCAATAACTTTCAACATAGCAGCGAAAGATATTTGCCTACTGGCATCAATACATTTTAAATCCAAAGTTTTTGTAATTGCCCTCGTGGCAGCAAGTTATTGCGGTTTCACAGAAGGCTGAAACTAACCGACTGTTGTATGAAATTGAGACGAAATCCGACCTACACGCACCAGAAGTGAATACCTGTTTGTTCCTCAGGTAATGTCAGGTTACATTTCCACGTGGCATCAGACTTGGATATTCGTGCAATCAGGGATTCATCACCACAGATCGGTTTGACGTTTATCTGCTGCTGTTATTTTGAATAAGCAGGCATTTCACGTTTATCTGATAGACGTTTCTTTCATTCACTTGGACCCCTGCGTTTTTCACTTACGCTCTCGATGTTCGGGCTCTAATGTGAAGCAATCTCCAATTTAGGATTTACCATAGTCCAATAAAATAATTTTATTCATGTAATATTACAACGCGTGATTTTTATAGAATACTAGCTGGTACCCACGACTTCGTTCGGGTTTGTAAAGAATTTGGATTGATAGCTACGGACATCTAACCACCATAGTGCACGATGGGAGACTCGGTGCCGTTACAACACACAAATGCCAGTCATCTGCGCTATGTAGTTCAGGCAGCAACGTCTTTGGACGAAATACGAAAATATCCTTGATCGATCACTTTCAACCACCATATCTCCCACACTCCCAAAGTTAATGAAATTCGGCCAACGTTGTGATCGATGGGTGACTCTGTGTTACTACCACACGCAAAGACCAGTGACCTGCGCTTCATAGTTTTGGCTGAAGAGTGATACACAGGAACACATACGTTTTTGGTAGAAATTTAAAAGTGTCGCAGGTCGACCAGTTTCAACCCACATATCTCCCCCATAGCTACCGACATCTAACAACCATAGTGCACGACAGGAGACATGATACTACTACCACACATAAGCACTATGCTATGTTGTTGTGGCAGAAAAGTGACATATGGGGAGACACATGTCTTTCCTCGAAATACGAAAATATCCTTGAGCGGCCAATTTCAACTACCATATCTCCCACACTCCCACAGTTAATGAAATTCGGCCAACGTTGTGATCGAAAGGTGACTCTGTGTTACTACCACACACAAACGCCAGTGATCTGCGATAGATAGTTTTCGCTGAAAAGTGGTACACCAAGACATATGCGTCTTTGGCGGAAATATGAAATTGCCGCAGGTCGATCAGTTTCAACCCCCATATCTTCCACACCCCCGTAGCTACCGACATCTAACAACCATAGTGCACTACATGAGATACGATTTTACTACCACAAACAAACACCAATGGTATATGCTATGTAGTTGTGGCAGGAAAGAGAAGTATATGGAGACACAAATTTTTGGTCGAAATATGAAAACGCCCTGCATTGACCAACTTTAATCATCATATCTCCCACATTCCCACAGCTATCGGCATTCGGCCAATGTTGTGCATGACAGGAAACTCCATGCTACTTCCACACACAAAAACCAGTGATCTGTGCTAGGTAGTGGTGGCTGAAAAGTGAAATACACACGTCTATTTTTATATATATGATTAGGAGAGTACCCGGCGTTACCCGGTCTAATCGGGATTGATATTTCCGATGTGAATCATGCGTACCAAGTTTCATTAATTTGCCACCAGCCATTTCCAGAAGTAAACTAAACAGTGATATACCCAAACAATTCCCAGGATGGGGTGACTCGGCTACCATGATACAGAATGTCAGTTTCATTTTGGTCCAGGCTGCATTTCAACCTAATCATCTGTTTAAGTTATTACTCGATAGTCAAAACATGTAATATCCGCACATTAATACATACAGATGGATTTATTTTGTCAGAATTTAAACCTGTGGGTTTCTATAAAGAACATTGGAAATTAAGAGAGTTGGGGGTAGAGGAGGAAAGTGGTTGGGCTTTTGTAAACCAAATGTAGAGAGTATTTTTCTTTTCCTTTTAAAGCATACGTGTGCAAAATTCATTAAAAATCGGATAAAAAGAACATTGAAATAATTAAGGAATGGAAAGGTTGAGAGAGATTCAGTTTTTGTAAAATTAATGTGGACAGTATTTTTTAATTGTTTTAAACTATCAATGTTCGACCGAAATCAGATAAAAACAGTGGGTTTTTATAAAGATTAAGTGGTCTAAAAGGGGAGAGAGTATGGTTTTTGAATTTTTTTGGTAAGAAACCTTCTCTATGAAAAAATACATGTATTTTCCAACTTTCATGGTGATCGGTAAAACGGTGTCAATTTTAGCTTTGTGTAAAGAACATGGACAAAGATTAAGGGGGTTGAAAGGGTTGGTGGGGTTGGGTGTTTGTAAACCAAATGTTGACAGTATTTTTCTCTTTATTTTAAAGTATACGTGTGTAAGGTTGAATCGAAATCGCATAAAAAATGTGGGTTTATATAAAAACTAAGGGGTGTAAAAAGGGGGAGGTGGTGATTTCTGGATTTCTTTTGTAAGAAACCTTCTCTACTAATGTGTATACCAACTTTAATGATGATCGACCAAATCAAACGGTGTCGACTGCAGCTTTGTATAAATAACATTGTCAAATATTAAGTGGTTTGAAAGGGGGAGAGGGATTGGGTATTTTCAAAACAAATATTGGCAGTATTTTTGTCTTTATTTTAAAGTATACGTGTGCAAAGTTCCATCGAAATCGGTTAAAAAATGTGAATTTATACAAAAATTAAGGGTTGTAGAGGGAGTTATAAACCTTTTCAATGAAAAAATAAATGTATTACCAACTTTCATGGTGATCGATCGAACGGTTTGGACGCCTATTAATCTCAGATATTTTTATACATAAGAAATATTTTCAGGATGCTGATTCTGATGTTATTTATGATGTAGTAAAAGAAAAAAAAAAAGAAAAAAAAAACCTATTTCATTTCTTAGAACAGGTAGGGTGCAATAACCTTGCCGTGGGGAAGAAGTATTTGCGTCCGTGGAAAATCAAAATACAGAATCGAAAGGGGATATGGGCAACTACTGTTAATCTGAGGAGACTGGTGCGAGCATTTAATACCGAAAAAAAATTTCTATCGGAAAATCGTTGAAAACTTCTGTACCAAGATGTCACGATGTCAAGGTGGTGTGAGAGAAAGAACAATCTGAGACTGACCGATGTCACTATACAGTGGCTTATCCAGGATTTTGGTTTGGGGGAGGAGGGGCCTTGAACGGATTTTGGTTTGGGGGAAGGCTTGAGTAAATTTCGTTTGGGGGAGGGCTTGAGCGGATTTCGTTTGGGAGGGGGGCCTTGAGTCGGGTAAGATTTGGATTTATAGTCATGCCGCCCTTAAAAAATCAGTAGCCCTAAAAAAAGTCTCCAAATCTAAAAAATTACCGATGTCGGGGTTAGACATAAATACTTGAGCCCACTAGCACCCGCCCCACCCCTCCCCGGATCTGTCACTCTCACTATATGATAAATCTCAAAGCTGGACAGCAAATTGTTATCATCCAGATTGCTTACACGATTGCTGTAAGTTATCTGCAAGAAGGAATTAAATTCTTGAAAGGGAAATTTCGATTGTGATTCTAGACACCGGCTCTTTGTAGTATTGTGATTTGTCTGATTGAGAAAACCGATAAAGATCTAAAAAAAATGTCAGTTTCTCCAACGGACAATATCAAAGAAATTGCAATTTAACTTGAGATTTTTTTTCCTTCGGCTTTACGTCTCGTCGACAGCGAGGTCATTAGAGGCGAGATGGGATTTGGGCAAGGAACGGGAAGGAATTCGGCCATTGCCTTTTTGAAGGAAGCATCCCAGCATTCGCCTGGAGTGATTTGGGGAAACCATGGAAAACCCAAATCTGGATGCCCGGACGGGTATTTGAGCCCGCGTCCTCCCGAATGGGAGGCCAGAACGTTAACCGTTCACCCTCCACGCTCGGTGTAACTTGAGCTAAAAGATATAAATGCCTCAAGTGTGCTTCTTGAAACAACCTACTATATATCGAAGGACAAAATCTATATTTTAACGGACAATATCTATTACAAAAAGTGACGTGGTTGTTTACTTTATGCATCAGTTATCTCTAGATTAGATATCTCAGCAGGCGTGTCGATAATGGAATAAAAGATAAATAAAAAGGAGTATAATGAATATTTAATCAGGAAGTAGAGATTGTAGCTGGGAAAGTGTAGGGCAAGCACTCAGAAGTTATCGTTCGGTACGTTGATTATATCGGTTTGAAACTAAGGAGACCATTAGTCCAAATGCTTCTCGATATCTGAAGCTGATCTTGTTGGAAAAAACAACGTAACTCATAACAAAGAGAAACAAAAATTTTTGAATCAACAAAGCATGGCAGGAAGTTTGAAGATTTCAAGTTCTTAAAAACATGAAAAAATCGATAGAAGACCCAATCAATAAACGCGAAAGCATTCAAAGCTGTCTTCCAGACACTGAAGAAAAGAAGTTATGTAATCGCACCAAACATACAGACATGCACTACTTTATGTAAGTGTCTTCGTAACATACACAATTTAACAAATGTGAAAGAATTGCTACAAAACTAATGCAGAAAAGTGTGCTGGTAATGGTATTATACTTCAATTTAAATGTTTATTTGAGAAATTAGTGTAACTAAGTTGATTACATATTTTGTTTCACAGTTTTATGTTAATCTGCATGAAAATCTATGAAAAGTTTAGATGTAGCACTGAAGCTACAAATAGCTATTTATGAAGTCTTTAAGTAATTAACTTCTAAACATGGATTAGTCACACTTTCTCCTCAACAACGCTGGTAACACCAGCGTATTGTTTTTTACTTTATTGGACTGGCAGTGGGCTGAACCCACACAGTCGTAACTCATCTCACAATTATATTACAACAAATGTATAGGACCACTACCACTACATTTTACACACTTTATTAAGTACATTACGACATTTTTTTAAAAATTAATTAACATATGCAACAAGAAAAAGAAAAATTAGAACGATAGATGTTAAAGGAAGTCTTAGGGTTTTTATGTTCACCATGAAGTCATTTAAGAATCTGCATAACAGCATGACGAGTCTGGTATCTTCTATTGCAAGGAGATATAACACAATCAATGGTGGGAATATATCAGTTATGCAACGGCAGTCAAAAGTGGCCAAACCCTTAGAAACTAGTCAGCCCCTTCCCAGTTCTCAGTTACAAACGTTATTAATGAATTTACTATTCTTCTCACTTACTCAGTATCAAATTCAAGTTGAAAATTTGAATCATGAACAGCGCAATCAAGTGGAATCAAATATTCTGAAAGCAATTTCTAACAATAAATGTGCTCAGCTCAAAAACTTTATATGAAACTACTATTATTAAAATTTACAAAATCCACATTACGACGAGAAATTAGATTATAACCTCTTCTTTCAAAAAATCTACATCAAACAAATAATCTACTGCCACTAATCGTCTTAATAACCTATTATCACGTGTTTTCAGACGCCTAGTGTGGTTTATTTTCGACATGTTTTCTCTCAACTTTATTTAAAAGGCTTACTCAATTTGCAAAAGCTTTTAAATCTTTTAAAAATGTCATGTAACTTTATGTTATCTTGAGGTTTTCCTACTATTTGAGACCAGACAAATAACTCTGCATTCTCGTTGTTAAAATACGGAAAGATGGTTAGTAAATCACACCTCTCATCCCTCCTCCCCTCTCGTAAGCATCAGGAAAAGCTACTAATTTTGCCTTTATTTCATTTACTAAGAGTTAAATTGAATTCATTATTTGTTCTTGAACGAACCTCGAATTTGTTGCAGCCAAAATTTCACAAGACACTAACATTAGATGCAACTAACTAAAAAGGAAATCATCACGTCCGTTTGATCTGTTACTAAAAAGTCTTACAACTCTTTTCCATGTAAACAGAACGATCATTTTAGCAAAACGTACTCATTTTTTGTATTTCGGCTAAATTTTTAAAGAAAAATCTAAAACAATCGGGCCTAAACAGGGTCTTTCAAAAATTCCCATACGAAAAACTTATCAACAACTCTGAAACTAAGAACAACTGAATCGATATCTGATTCACTAATTCAGATACCTCGCTGAGCCTTGTAGACACCACGCTGAAAGCAGTTGTACCAACATCTGGCTAGCCGAAACAATTAAGATACGCCTAAATATTTAAATCCAAACATGGCATGATTAATGATGTTTCCTACATCCTATCATATAATCTATTTATATAAAACGATATTCTTGGAGACGATGTACCGATGTCTGTTACTCTGACGTCACGCTTTCCGCCTCTAGATCCCAACCAACAACGACCGGAGATGTTCGAGGTTATGCGCGTTATGTAATAAAAATTCCATTTTGCTGAACATCACGAGTAAATGAGCTGCCACCAAACTTAAAGAAACGTTCGTGGTTCTTAAAAATCGACATATTAATTATTAGTTGTGTTTTCTTAATTAAAATTCGTTCGATGTAGTTTTTTCTTATACTCTCTGCGCAGAGATACTGTTGTTACAGTAAACTAAGAAATAGCTACATTACATCATTTTCAAGATTATGAGCGTTATTTGATGAAAATTAGCGAAGAACCGAAATGCTAAAATATTGCGTTCATCATGTCATTTTTGATGGGCTTACATTATATTTATATTCGATGTAGATATTTTTAATCACTGGTATAATATACTAGAAGAAATGATACGCCGAAACACTGAAATACAAGTATGTACTGCGTTTAAATTAATATATTAATTAGTAGTTACTATTATTACTAATGTTACTATATCAGACATAAGTAAATATTTCCAGTGGGTCAAATTTAGATCGCAATACAATCAATGTATTCGTACACGGGTAATAAATAGAAGCTATGAATTTTGAACAGCGTTATCAGTAGAAGTTGTAGTTATGTCATAAGAATGGAAGTAGTTTCATAATTATTGTGCTGAATGAAGATCCTATAGTATTCCACTCTTTCCCTTCTCCCACTATTGCATTTCAATCTCCCATGGTTATTAGATTTTCCTCCCCCTTCACATATTGGAATAGTTCTTCAATTTCGGCGTATATTTTCTCTATTTCTTCGTCATCTTCCTGTGACGTCAGCATATACACTAGTACTAATGTGGTTGGGACGGGCTTAGTTTCTAGCCTCATTAAAATAATCCTGTCACTAAACTGTTCATAATAACTCACACGTTTCCCTACTATCTTTTTTATTTTAAATCCTACACCAGTGAGTGCACTGAGAGCTTGTGTGCTAATTATCCTGTATTCCCCAGATAAGAAATCCTGTGGGCCCTTCCATTTAATCTCACTAATGCCAACAACATCTAGCTTAAATCTTTCCATCTCCCTTTTTAAGTTTTATAACCTACCTGCCCTATTCAGACTTCTAACATTCCACGCTTTGACTCGTAGAATGTTTCTATCCATTCTGATGACTCCTCCCTGAGCAGTCCCCACCCGGAGATCCGATTGGGAGACTATTTTACCTCCGGAATATTTTACCCAGGAAGAAGGCATCATGATATATGTAATCTGAGAGGATTACATGTCCTCGAGATACCCTTTGGGTCTTTATTGCAGTGGTTTCCCGTTGCCTTCTGCATCCCGATGCCGTTGATCATTTCTGATTCATCCGCCTTTAGGGGCCGTTTTCAACCCCAAGGGCAAGAGGGTGCCCTGGACCGTTCTCCGCTCTTCCACCTTCCTTTCAGAGGCAGTTGGCAAGCAGTGAGTGACTCTTTATACCGGGAATCTTTCATTCGCCAGAGCCTCGTCCATGCAAACAGGGAGCACCACGTGAAGGAGAGGTTGACATTTTGTTGGAAAAAAGGCTAATATTGTCTCTCATAAATATGTAATACGTACAAATTACAAAATAAGGTTACGAGCGTTACATAACAACAATTCTATTCATTTAGGCAACTGCAGAGAAATTAATTGCCAGAACATTCCTTTCACCAGTCATTTAAAAATAATATAACGTGGCATAATGTAAAGTGTTAAGATTTATTTTTAGCAACCTTCGTTTTCACTGGGGTCATTATTTCAGCCGCATGTAAGATGTTTTAGCCTTTAAAATAATGATCTGCGTCACAGATAACATGAAAGAAAAATGTAAGAACCCGTGAAGATTTTGGGTCAAATTTATATCGCGATGCATGATGACACTGACTTGCGATACAGGGAATGTATTAATTCGCGTTTGATTGAAACTTTGATTTTCTAGCGGAAATATTAGTGGAGATTGTGGTTATACTGAAACCTGAACCATGTTGATAACTGAAACTTTCTGGTACAGCACAAGGGACGAGAAATAACACTGAGATTTATTTTATAACAATTCTATATATTTAAGCAACTTCAAAGAAATTCGTCCTTTTTGACGGGATTTAAAGCTAGTTTATAAAAAAGTAAAAATTCTATTATAGTTCCGGAGATCAAAAGGTGGAAAGCAACTATTTTCTCGTTAGTGTACTGCGACAAAAGCCAAAGTTAACTGAACGATGTGATAATGTCTCACATCTGCCTACAAAGGAAGGAAATAGGCCATCGAAATATACTAACTTGCAGTAAAATATCTTTCAGTTATTAGGGGATATTGCTATCAACAGATACTGTCATCGGTAGGTGTAAGTGGCAGCCCGACTCTTATCGCCTTGTTGCCAGGCGCACGGTGCGATAAGAGCCGCTGTTCAGCAGTTCAAGACTGAGCAAGTATTACATCACACCGCAGTGTCAATACCTGCATCTAGTACGTCAAGAAAACCAATTCTCGTAAAGCAACGAATGGTGTCTGCAATCGCGTCATCTATGTGTATTAATAAGTATTAAATAATGAAACAGGTCATCAGGGAATGGCGGAAAGTGATGTGTCAGTCAAAAATCCTAAACGGAATTAGACTAGGACACCAGAAGAATGGCTTGACATTTGACTGTCTCGCTTTTGCGGATGACATTGCGTTCTTTGCAAGAGATCTGGAGACTGCAATCAAACAGATAGAAGTCTTGAAGGAAACAACTGAAAAAGCAGAACTACAAATATCGTTTGAGAAAACGGAATACATGAACATAGACGCAAGAGACCAGACATGGACAGTGAAAACTAAATATGGTGATATTAAAAGAACACAGAAGTTCAAATACCTTGGTGAAATTTTGAAGTTGAAGATAGGGCGAGAGAGATGGAAACAGCTTTCAGGATTTGTCAAAAGACGTACAAATCAAAATTTATCTTCCATCAGGCGAAATACAAGCAGTATAGTACGGTAGTGAAGCCAGAATGTTTATACGCAGCAGAAACACTAGGCAGAAAGCGATTGACGGAAATATAAAAGAATGAAAGAAATTTCGAAGGAAAATCTTGCGACCAAAAAAAGTGACAGGAAGCGAATTTAATTTCCGTTTGAGATCCAACCAAGAATTATACGACAAGTTTTCAAAGGTATCAAACACAATTAAGAAAAGGAGATTAGCTTTCTACGGACACATCAAGAGAGTGGAACCAGAAAGAATGGCAAAGAAAATACTCAACTTTCAAGAAACAGGAAGACTCAAGTTCCATGGGTGAAGGAGGTCCATCAGGATCTGAAAAGATGTGGGATCATCATGGAAGACATCCAAGACAGGGAATTATTCAGAGGTAAAATTGCGGAGGTAAAGGATCTGACTGAAGAAAAACCAATCAGGAAAAGGAGAGCATTTTCAGAGAAATAAAAAAGCAAGAGTGAGCCGGAGAATGAAAGAGTACTGGCGACGGAGGAAGGAAACTCAGAAGAGAAAATGAAGTTGCGTAGTTGTAGTTCATTGATGGCTGGAAAAAACAAACAGGTTCTTTGCACTGAACTGGAGTCTTTCCATAGTATATAGTCGAATTCAAGGGTGTGAAACTTCTGCGTTGTCCCTTTTTAAATATTTCAGTGAGGAAAATAGCACAGTCTCAAGTAACGCAGACATTTTTCAGTTGGTGGGCTCTGGTTTCATGCGACCGGCGTATTAGGAATGCGGAATCGGGAGAGTGTGTTTACGGGTCGATTTGCCATGAAATAGTAGTGCTATTCACAAAGCTTGGAATGCGGAGAAGCTTAGCTTCTTTACAGATACGAATGAATCTATAGCTGAATAGGTTTTAAAATCAATTTTTAGTGAAAAAACAATCTCAATAATTTTAAGCTAACTGTTGTTTCTGTTCACTCAGTTTGCGTTTCCTGTTTTTCAGAACCTATTTCTTTTATTATTTCTTAATTCTCTATATTTATTATGATATTTGACGTAACATTTACGCGGTATAACTTCTTCGTCCATGGATTTTGTCAATCAACCTGTTCTTGCATCTATGGGTTGCGAGGACATCCATGTTTCCTATTTCTTCTGGGTTGATAGTGAATAGCACGTTTTACAAATTTATTGGTTTACATTCTCTCTAGTTGTATGTACTTCTGGTTTTACCTGGTTTTTACTGTGTGGTTTCATGATATTTGTAGCTTTGTATATTGTATATTTGTATTTTTAACATGAAATTCCATTAGGTTTTTATTTCCCCAGTGAATTTAAATGCTTTGTGCTGTCACAGAGACCTTGTTTTATATTTGTTAGACGTTGGTGGGAAAATACCTCCCGTTCCCCCATATATGCTGAGACATAATTTTTCACAAACACATGACATCGTAGTCGCTGGTTCAGTGGTATCTTACTCTTTTTTTTCCGGGAGTATAATTAGCAGAAATAACACTATGTTGAAGTTTTGAAGGAATCTATCAGAGAAACCTGTTTTTCTTTCCAAAAAAGTGTCAATTATTTGTTGGCTGAGGTTATACCTATATTTTTGGGTTTTCTCACAGAATGCGAAACAAATGAACAGAGAAATCCTTATTATAAGAAAAGACAGAATGCTGAAACGGATTATTTTTTCTTTTCATAAAATTCAAGGAGATGCTTTCATAAAGCCTGAGTTATTGTTAAAGATACGGAGATACATTTTCTGAAGAAAAAGGTGGATATTATGTCTCTAAATGAATCGGCATAATCATTTCATCCTTTGTAATTAATTTGAACAAATATACTTAGTTATTATGATTAAGAAAGTAACGCCTATAGCCACAACATATCGCATAGACACTGAACTGATATCAAAGGACGTAATTCCTCAGTCCATAGTTGATTATTATTATGGTTTATGCTTAATTCAAACAATGAGTTATCTGTATTTCCTTTACATGAATCGTCAGTGTATCAGCTAATGCGTTATTTCTTCGGCAGTCAAGCTGCCCCGTTAGAGACCCCATTACGAACAGCTACATTCTCCTCCCGATGTCTTCACCGCGAAAACAGGTCGGAAATATTCGTCACTGGGGTGGTCTGGTCAAATGAACAATTTAACACTGGACGGTTTGTATGATGCGAATAACCCCACATTTTACCAAATTCTTACAATCAGGCGATAACTGGTTTTATTTCGATCACGAATGTGTAGGTTTTATTTAATTATGGTATCAAGTTCTGGGTGCTAAAGCTACATCAAAAACATACGTAGTAACAGTGGAACTAACAGCAATTTTGTTACAATTAAAGTACACGAGCGTGTGCGCTTAAGAACACATTACTATATTGGATTTACTGCTACCTGTACTATTCCTAAAGCAACACCGAATTTTCATGAAGTAACAGCCACTAAGTTTATGACATATTAATAAGCCCCGGATTCTTAGGTTCGAACCTATTTTGTTCCCAACCTAATATCCTCGAAATTTTAACTTTCTCTTACGTCTACTGTATAAACTAATAATATTCATAAATTTAATAGGACCTAAAATAACCTAATTTTTATGTTATGACCTAAAATGACCTAATTCGGTTTTTAGAACCTAAAATGACCTAATTCGATGTACTGATCCAGTTCGACTGTAATTTTGTTACTTAAGCAAATGTCCAACCGGATTAGCTCAGGGCTACGGTCTGTGGAAGACGCCATGGGTTCGAACCCAACCATCAGCTGTTCTGACGTTATATTCCGTGGTTTTCCTTTTCCCCTCGAGGCAATTGCGGGAACAGTGCCTTATGGACAGGTTACGGGTAGCTGCTTCCTTTTCGCCCTTCCTTCTCAAAAATTTCGTTTTCTTCTTCTACATCGATCCAAGTTAATGTTACATGGCGATCCGGCCAGTCACCATCACCAGCTGTATCTATTATTACGTGAATCCTAAGATCTAAGACACTGCAAATGTGAGCAGTATGGGAATGATCCCTAACATAGTCCGAGGGGTAAAGTCGAACTTGGAGGGTAAACGAACTATGTTTACGTATAAAACGGAAGAATTTATTTTAAAATTGGAATAACTAATCACCACAATATTAAATGATGTGTTTTAACCTAATTGTTGACAGTAACATTGAGAAAAGCTGTAACAATACGGTGTGGCAACTTCACATTATTACAAAGGTTTACATTCAGTAGAAACAAATCGACAAAGCAAGTTTTAAACATAGCACGTTAAACATTAACAATCTCAGGAACGCAAACCCTTTCTGAGAATTTAAGAGTTGTATACCGTCATCGTTCAGTGGTAACACGGAAATTAAAATATTGTGTAGGCCTACATACGTTTAGTTCCTTAATTAAAAGCAATAATGCCTAAAAAGAAATCCTCAAGAAGTAGTCACCTGCGAGAGTGGTTAGGAATGAATAAGAACTTTTCTAAAGATGAGAGAAAATTATATATTGTCAAGTATGTGTGAAACCAGTAAGTTTAATTTGTTTTATATACATATATGTTTTATAATTTTAAAACATAAATTAGATTTTATTTGTTTTCATTTCTAAAGTAACGTAAAGTGACAGAGTCTAGACTGCTGGATGAAATTTCATAATATTAACTGGCTATTATCCGGGGTGTTATATTCAGGTGGACTATTTTTATTTTTGATTTCTATATAAGTGACTGCAGAAAAATGATCCCACGTACTACAGTATCAGAATTCAGCAACTCATTTGGCAAATGTTACCAGGAGAAACGCTTCCGAACAGAAGCAGAGTTTCATTACAAGTTCAAAGCTGGGTACAGAAGATTCGTTTCACCTGCGTCTGTGTGAAGTTCTCACTGCCGCTAATATACCAGTTTCAACAGTCCAGAATGCAGTCCTGAAAACCATTTTGGAAGAATTTTGCAACAGAAAAATATGAGATGAATTCACTTTAAGAAAGAATTACTTGCCTCATCTGCAAGTGAAAACCATTGAAGAACTAGTGGACATTGCCGACCACTTCATCTGGTTAAGTGTAGATGAAACGTCAGATGCCTGCGGCAGATATATAGCGTTGTTGTGGGCAAACTCGCATGTGAGGGACGTAGTATACCCCAAGTCATTATGAGCAGAGAACCTCCAATGAATAACCAGTCTACTGTGGTAATTGCTGTAAGGGATGCATCAAAACTGTTATGGTCCAGAACGCTAGGATAAATTGTCGTTGGTGACAGACAGTGCAGCTTATATGATAAAAGCAGGGGAGCGTTTGAAGGCATTCCATCTTCGAATGGTCCATGTCACCTGTCTAGCTCATGGGCTGCACCAGGCAGCTGAAAAAATTCGGGAACAGCACCCTGTAGTTAAAGAGATAATTCCTTCTGTGAAGAAAATATTCCTGAAAGCGCCAAGTCGAGTAGTTACTTTCATCGATACCCCTCCTTCCTGAGCCAGTAGTGACACGATGTGGGACCTGGCTCTCAGCCGCAGTATATTATGCAGAAAACTATGAGAGCATCACGGAGGTCATCGAATCATTAGATGAAAGCGAAGCTATTGCTATAGTACAGCTGTACAGAAGTTGAAATATATAAAGGCAAATTTTTACAACCCAGAATTTTCAATCAAGAATTTGGAAGGAGGTACTCTACCGTTGACGAAAGCATTTCAAATCACCCAAGAAGTGAGGGCCAAAGTGACTCCTGGACCAGTTGGGGTATCTATAGCTCAGAAGCAGGAGTCTGTTTTAGCCCGCAGTCCAGATTTCAAGAGGATGGAATATATAGGCAGTGTCCACTGTGGTCTAAAGAAACAAGAATATTGCCTTGGAATCTTAAGGAAATCGCTGATACAAAGTTCACACCTCTGACCACATGTGACGTAAAGCGTAGTTTTTCCGCATTCAAGAGAATTTGATCGGAAAAAAGAGGAGGATTTACTCCTGAAAATCTGTCAAAATATTTCATTGTTCAGTGTCATATTAGAAGTTTTAAATGAGTTGTTTACCATACACAATACAGACGAAGTATTTTGAACATAATAGTGGTTTCTTTTGCATATTTTAATGTGATCGACCAATGACATGTTGGAAGTTTTTAAGGAGTACTTGACATTGAATTGTAAAGTCAACAATAATTTTAACACTATGGCAGTATATATTGCGTGTTTTAAATTTTATTTCCCTTAAAAACGTGTAAGTTCCTAAATCAGAATTTTAAAAACCTATAAAAGCCTAAAACGTGAGTTGAATAAACCTAAATTTGGTTTTTTAGAACCTAAAAATCCGGGGCTTATATATTAATAATAATCTCGTGTGGTTTATGAGTACCTGTTTCACAGAGTTTCTTGGCGGTTGCGCAATCCGTCTATGTCGTCACCGCAATTCATAATCCGGTAATACGATCGCGTATAGAAGGTTCAACGTTGTATCCAAATCCCGAAAGCGTTTTCGCGTACTTGACATACACAAAACAAGCTTTGCGAGAGATGAAGGCCAGGTTAAAGGCCTTTTAAATTTCCAGCCGAGATAGGAACTGAAACCGGCAACGTTTTGATTCCAGGCAGTCGCCTTAGTCACGGAGCCACCAGACCGCTTACGAAATAGTGAAACAAGCAAATAAACTACAAATGAAATAGAGAAAGATTATTGTAGGCTGGTTAAAGGCAATTGCGGTATTAGATGGTGGAGTGAGATGCCTTCACAAGGTGATTCAAAAAATTAATTGTCCTGGTTTAGTGAATAACTGAAATAAAAAAGAAACAAATACAATGAAGTGCATACTTGCATACCAAAATCACATTAATTAAAAAAAAAGTGTTTACAACATTCTAAGTGACCAACTAAAAGGCGAAATTCGACCATTGTAATGTAGCTGTGATGAATACAAGGACACCAGTCAAATTATTCTGAGATACTGGAAGGGCAAAAAGAAAACCGACGATATTTTCAAGCAACTGGAGGGACTAGACGAAATTTTTCGAAGACATCACGCTACTGGGAACAGAAGACATTAGAGAGTATATGTTAATCTATGACTCAACGAGAATCACAGTACATTAGGTGACTCAATCTAGCAATAACGCTGAAATTAACAGCTCTGTTGCACATATCTGTATAAATGGTGCAATAACGCTGAAAGTGGCAGTTATCTAGTATATATCTGTATAAATGATTGGAGTTAACGTGATGTTCATCACTCCCTACTACCTGGTCAGTTGTATTTACTATCAATTCATACGCCAAGATATTTACAGTTAAAATCTTCAACAAAAAATTGCTCGTTCACGTTATAATCACTCAAAACTTTTATTTTTCTGCATATTTTTTTTTCTCTCATCAGTCTATCAACTGGTTTAATGCACTCCTCCAACTTCTTTATCTTGCCCTTTCCTCTTCATCTTATCATACCCCTTACATCCTACGTCTTCAGTTATCTGCTGCATATATTCCAATACTTGCCTTCCACTACAGTTCTTACCCTCGATTGAAACCCCCACTAACAAATTAACCATTTCCACAAGTCGTAATATGTGATCCCTTATCCTGTCTGCTCTTTCGGTAAGAATCTTCCAAAAACTTCTTTCCTCATCCGTCATTTCTGTCCACTTAATTTTCAGCATCCTTCTATAGCACCACATTTCAAATCGTTAAATTTTTCTTTTTTCTGGTATTCCTAACGTACATGCTTCGCTAGGCTTCTCACATAGAGTTTTAAAAAGTTTTTTCTAAGTCATAGGTGAATATTTGAAACTAAAATCATGAAAGCTGCTTCTTATTAGCATTTGGCCCAATGCCATATTGACCTATCTTGTCCAGGTTCTCCTGTAGTAGTTCCCAATCCTCTCCCGTTTGAATTTTGTCAAACAACGTATCATATGCAAAGAACCTAACATCTGACTATAAGCTATCAACACAATCATTCATTAGATAAATTAACAGGAACGGTTCCAGTCCACTACCCCGTGCCGAGCGTGTTGGGTAAATGGTTACGCTCTGACCTCCTATTCAAAGAGGACGCGGGTTCGAATCCCCGTCCGGTCATTCAATATGGGTTTTCGATTATTTTCCCAAATCACCCCAGGCGAATGGCGGGATGAATCCTTCAAAAGACCATAACCGAATTCCTCCCCGTTCCTTGCTGCTAGTCCTTTCCCACCACTAATATTCTAGACGTAAAGCCATAAGCAAAAAAAAAAAAAAAAAAAAAAAAAAACCTACCCTGTGGCAGATATACTGTAGTTGCAGGAATGCAGGAATACGCAATTCGAAAACGATGCTGTGTTACAAACATAGGAGAACGAAATACCCCTAGAGTACAGTTCTCTCACCAACAAATGCGTTTCAGTTTTATTTTCAATTTAATAAAAAAGGGTGTAAGTGTTTGGGAGAGAATATTAACGTTTCCGGTCAAATGTCAACCTCTCCTTCACGTGGTGCACCCTGTTTGCACGGACGAGGCTAAGGCGACTGTAAGATTCGCGGTATCAGGAGTCACCCACTGCTTGCCAACGGCCTCCGAAAGGAGGGCGGAACAGCGGTGAACGATCCAGGCCACCCTCTGGCCCTTGGGGTTGGAAACGGCCCCTAAAGGCGGATAAATCAGAAATGATCAGTGGCATGGGGATGCAGAAGGCAACGGGAAACCACTGCAATAAAGACCCAAAGGGTATCCCGAGGACATGTAATCCTCTCAGATTACATATATCATGATAGCTTCTTACTGGATAAAATATTCCGGAGGTAAAATAGTCCCCCAATTGGATCTCTGGGTGGTAACTACTCAGAGAGGAGCCATCAGAATGGATAGAAACATTCTACGAGTCGAAGCGTGGAATGTTAGAACTCTGAATAGGGCAGGTAGGTTAGAAAACTTAAAAAGGGAGACGGAACGACTTAAGTTAGATGTTGTTCGGATTAATGAGATTAAATGGAAGGACCCACAGGATTTCTGATCAGAGGAATACATGATAATTAGCACACAAGCTGTCAGTGGAGTCACTGGTGGATTAGTAATTAATAAGAGAGTAGGGAAACGTGTGAGTTTTTATGTAGAGTTTAGTGACAGGATTATTTTGATGAGGTTAGAAACTAAGCCCGCCCAATCACGTTAGTACAAGTGTATATGCTCACGTCACAGGAAGATGACGAATAAAAAAAGGAAATATACGCCAAAAATGGAGAACTAATCCAATATGCGAAGGGGGAGGATAATATGATAATCATGGGTGATTAGAATGCGATAGTGGGAGAAGGAAGAGAGGGCAATACTGTAGGAAGTTATGGTCTAGTCTAGGGGAAAGAAATCAGGGAGGAAGCAGGTTGTTAGAATTTTGTGAAAGATATATAAGCTACTTGTGGCAAACACAATGTTTAACAATCATGCAAGAAGGATATACACCTGTAAAAGTCGAGGGTATACAGACAGATATCAGCTAGATTAAATCATGGTCAAAGAGATTCAGGAATCAAGTTCTAGACTGTAAAGCGTACCCACGAGTAGACATAGTGTTTGACCACAATTTGATAGTAATGAAGTGCAGGCTGAAATTCAAGCTAATAAGGAAGCAGTATAAGCAGAACAGACTGGAAGTGAATACACGGAAACAATCTAGCACCAGAGAAATATTTGTAGAAATGGTAGACTTACGTCTAAGAAGTAATTTTCAAGCTGATGGATCAAAGGAGATGTTACAAAAATGCTCAGGATGAAGCAGGAAGAGAGCAATACAGGCTAGTTAGAAATAAAATACACAGGATATGCAAAAAAGCAAAAGAAAAATGGCTAGAAGAAAAGTGTGAAGAAGTAGAAAATGAAATGGTCATAGGTAAAGTAGATGTTCCATGCAAGAAGATCAAATAGAATTTTTGAGAAATCAAGAAAAGAGGTGTGAACATTAAAGCTGCCGATGGGAAACCTCCTTTAAGCTCAGACGATAGAGCTAACCGATTGAAGGAATACTTTGAGAAACTCTATGATGGGAACGACTTGAACAATAGCGTAATGAAAAAGGAAGGTGATGTCGACTTTGATGACTTAGGAGATCCTGTTTTGAGGACAGAATTTCATGGAGCTCTGAATGACTTGAAAGCAAATTAGGCAGTTGGAATTGCTGAAATGCCTGCAGAACTTCTTAAATCCCTAGAAGAAGGAATCGAAAGATTATTCAAGCTGATATCAAAAAGTTATGAAACAGGAGAAAACCCAACTTATTTTTAATAAAAATATCATCTTCACACTTCCGAAGAAAGCACAAGCCGACAAATGTGAGAATTATCGCACCATTAGTCAAACATCACATGCTTCAAAATTACTGACCAGAATAATATACAGAAGAATGGAAAGGGTAGTAGAAGAGATAGTAGGTGAAGATCAGTTTGGGTTTAGGAAAAATCGCGATACAAGGGAAGCAATTCTGGATTAATACTTGAAGGGCGGATCAAGAAAAACAAAGATACTTTTATGGCATTTGTTGATTTAGAAAAAGCTTTTGATAATGTTAGGTGGGACAAGATGTTCAAAATTTTAAAGAAGTCAGGTCTAAAGTATCGAGATAGAAGAATACTTTATAAAATATATAAGAATCAAGTGGCTTTAATAAAAGTAGAGAATCATGGCAGAAATGCATCAGTTAAAAAGTGTGTGAGACAAGGTTGTTGTCTATCACCATTAATATTCAACTTGTTTGTAGAAGAAGCAATAAAGAGAGTATAAGAAAAATTTTCATTTGGCATAAGAGTATGCTACGATTTGCTGATGAAATTTTCTTGTTTTCCAGAACAAGGTGAGGATATTGAGAAGTTACTGAATGGCATGAACAAAAAACTGAAGGAAGATTTTGGACTGAATATAAATCAAAGCAAGACAGAAGTGATGAAATGTAGCAGAAATGGTACCAATACTTGTAGATTAAATATAAAAATAGCATCGAATGCAATAGGAGAATTAAGTGAATTCTGTTACTTGGGAAACAAAATTACAACCGATGGCCGAAGCAGAAATGATGTTAAAAGCTTAATAGCACTAGCAAAAAGAGCTTTTTTGAAAAAGAGAAATCTTTTAGTTTCAAACATTGATGTAGGAATTAGAAAGAACTTTTTAAAACGCTATGTGTGGAGCACAGGACTTACTGGTAGCGAAACTTGGACTGTAGGAATACCCGAAAGAAAGAAAATTGAAGAAGCATTTGAAATGTGGTGCTACAGAAGAATGGTGAAAATTAGGCTGACAGACAAGGTACCAAATAAATGAGTTTTGGAAATGATGGGTGTGGAAAAGAGGTTTAATTTAATTTAATTTAATTTAATTGCAATGGAGCACAGGGTCCGGTGGCAATTTGCCTACACACCCAACTTCCCCCTATCCTGCACCTACCTACATTTGCCCTCTACAAATTTTATCTTTAAATTCCTTCAAAGTTTTCGGTAAATTATTCATCATTTCTCGAAAACTTTGAAGGAATTTAAAGATAAAATTTGTAGAGGGCAAATGTAGGTAGGTGCAGGATAGGGGGAAGTTGGGTGTGTAGGGAAATTGCCACCGGAGCCTGTGCTCCATTGCAATTAAATTAAATGAAATTAAATTAAACCTTTTTTCCACACCCATCATTTCCAAAACTCATTTATTTCGTACCTTGTCTGTCAGCTTAATTTTCACCATTCTTCTGTAGCACCACATTTCAAATGCTTCTTCAATTTTCTTGTGGAATAAGCTTACATAAAGAAGAAACATGCTGGTAGGTCTTATTTTGAGACATGCTGGATTGGTTAATTTACTGGTGGAGAGAACAGTCGAAGGTAAGAAATTTAGAGGAAGACAGAGATTAGAATATATGAAGAAGATTGAGGACGTGGGATGTAAGGGAAATGCAGAGATGAAGAGGTTAGTTAGCACAAGGTAGGAAGGGATGGAGGATTGCTTCAAACCAGTCGAAAGACTGAGGACAGCAAAAAAAAATCTTTAAAGTATGTGATTGTGCGAAATGGAGGTTTACTTTGTGTAATAGGTAACAAACCCGACTTTTAGTGAAGGAAATTAACTCGTTGTTTGATCAAATTCTGGAATTAATATTATTTTAAAGTAATTCAGCATGGTCGTCAGTCAGCTAGTGCTCGTTAGTTCCGCCTGTCACTGTTAACTCTGCAATCTGAATAATTTCCGAGAAACATTTTTTTGTTTTGTGTGTTCTCTACTTTCTGAATGAAAGACGCAATCCTCCTAACTTCAGAACGCTATATATATCCTATAAATTTATTATTACACTCTACTTACGTTTCTACTACTCAAAACAAGACGGTGACATACCATTTGGAAAAATAATGGGGTGAAAATAATTATAGGGTGTTTAGTGGAGAGTTGAAGAAAACAAATTTTTGTAATATTCATAGGGGTACCAAGCCGGAAAACCGACAACACTAAAAGTTTTATTTCACGATAACTACGACTTTTTTGCAGAAATTACTGTCGGAAAATTCTTTCATACTTCACAATGGTATGTAGTTTACTGAAGATTACAGCAAAAATTATGGCAATCTTTCTAAGGCTCATAGTTTTGGCCCAATTAATTTCTTGAGTAGATTTTTTTTTAAATTATCTATTTGATAGAGAGTTTCATGAACCGGATAGTAAAAACGGGAAAATACTCTCTTTAAAAAATTTGTATGACCAACTAATGTTTTTCAACTTAAGTTTTTTTTTGAGTTACATATGGCACTGGGATTTTTTGTTTGTTTGTGGTTTTATGTCTCGTCGACGTCGTGGTCATTACAGGCGAGGAACAGGAAGGAATTCAGCCATGGCCTTTTTAAAGGAACCATTCCAGCATTCACCTGGAATGATTTGGGAAAACCATGGAAAACCCAAATCTGGGTGACTGGACGGAGGTTCGAACCCGTGTCCCCCTGAATGCGAGGCCAGAACGTTACCACTCAGCCACCACGCTCGGTGGCACTTGAAAGACAATTTTGAAAAATGAATAATGAACTCGATTTAAAAATCGCTAGTAATTTTACAATATAATGTTTTAGGCAAAAGATTTAATTTAATACACAATGTGTGTACGAAATCCTCAGCGCGCATGAGTAACTCGCACCTGATAGATTTTTCAACCTGGATAACTTTAGTTAGTGAACTGTGGATGTAGCGTAGTAATGAGCCTGTTTTGCAGGTGTAACCTGGTAGTGCCGTGGTACTGGGTGTTGTGTAACGCGAGATCGATGAATCTCATGGCCGTACCGTGGTCAGGCGTGCCACAGACCAGAAAAGCAGCACTCCACTACAACGTCAAATCAGATCAGATCAGGTGCCGAAATGTAGGACAAAAACGAATAGTGCTATACAGCCATTACAGAAACGGACCATTGACACGCACAAATTTTCCATCAAGGGGAGGAGGGAGGTGTTGCTGGAAAGCTACGCTGGGCTGCGGGGGGTTGGGGGGGGGGGGGGGTTAGGAGCCAAACCACGTAGTTTTTCATTCATATTATTTGTCACAGTTAAAATAAGGTACAGAACATACAACATCATGTAAATATTTATTTCCGTCATTTAATTATCTCCGTATGTAATTTACGAGTCTGACAAGAGAAAACAGTACAAATGTCGTCTGGAATCAATAGGGAAAGAAGCTACGTGTCACGCAGGGCGAGGGGGGGGGGCAGAGGAAAAACCACGTTGGGGTAGGTGGTGGGAAGGAGGGATTCACAGGCGGCCAAACTAAAGCTACGTGGTTTATGGACGCTCCCTAAGTATTGCAGAGGAAGACATAAATTAGAATATATGAAACAGATAACTGAGGACGTGGGTTGTATGGGGTATGTTGAGATGAAAAGGTTAGCACAAGACAGGAAGGGCTGGAGGATTGCATCAAACCAGTCGAGATAATGATGATAGCAAAACTAAAAAGATGTTCAATGGTCAAACTAAAGAGAATGGTAGATCAGGTCACACCATTATGATCTGCAACCCTGAAAACTCAGACCCTGGACAAAGTAGGCATTGGCTACTAAACCCATGGCCATATGTAAAACACGGTCACTGGTTTAGCCCTACTAATAGTTAATAATAATGAAATACTGTGCCCAATATTTGTTAGCTTGATTTTGGCTAGTATTCTCTTTTTCTTATATATTTTCAAAATGTCCTCGTTTCGCAGTCTCTATGCATTATTCGCTATATCCACGTTACTAGTGCTTCCGTTACTCATGTTAAAGCCATATACAATATACACCATCCCATACAAAATACTTTCTATTAAATAGAACTGTAATGAATACAATAACAGCAATGTGTTCCAGAAACCAGTCCACAAAATGTTCTTCGGAGGCATGGACAACCACACAATACCTTCTGGAGTTTTGAACAGATGGCAATCAAGATGCATGACTTGCGCACTGCACAGAGTCTTATACGATCCGGCGCCACTATTCTAGTGCTGCGATGCCTGTTTACCAAGTCAGGAAGTCCTTGGCAGGTTTGGCTGTTTACGAAGTCAGGAAGTCCTTGGACTTGGCAGATTGGCCGATGCTGTTATTCCGCGATCCTAATGGTCTCAGAAAGCAACAATGGATACACCTTGTATAAGCAGTAGTACTCGCTGCGTGGATAAATGTTTCCACAGCAGTGGTTAGTGCTGCAGGAGAGTTCTTTTGACAGGTAGAAAATAGAAACACGTTCTTACAAGCGGTTGGCACTGTCTGATACGGCACTTAAAGAAGAAGAAATAGCAGTTTTTGTCAGATTATCTCTGTTAAGCTCTGTTTTAAATTGATTCAAGTCTTAGTAAGTTTTACACCGAGTTAGAGAACTATCTGATTCTGAACCAATGATATTTATGGAATCAAGTCTCATGCACGAAAACACAGGTGAAGTGACGGAACATAGCTAATAAATGTAAGCTTAGAATCAGAGTTCGAGTATATGAAAAAATGCTAATGTTTCGAATTTAATTTCATTCTTAACTTAGCTTTTAATAATTTCTGTCGATTAAAACGAGGAAAAGTCAGGCGACTGGTTTATCTAGAATGTATTAGCACGTTTTCCTACTAAAAAACACGAACACTCAGGTGTTATAGTTAAAAATTATTTTTATCCTTTACAGTTTCATCCCAGTATCGCTGCTAATGATACTAAATTGTCGATACCAAGAAGAAATTTACGCTGTTCCGTTATCTCGTCAAACACTTCTAGAATTGGAAGTGTTCACAAACATAAAAATATTTTATATTGTAGGCTGGAAAAATAAAAGCTTCAATAACTACTTCCAGCTACAAGTTTATAACCTATGAAACTACACTCCTTGTTCTTTAACATACACTGAAATGCCAAAAGTCAAGACGTAAATATCCAGATGAAGGTAGCACCACAGAAGAAACGTATAGCCTAAATGTGACGTGCATTTTTGCGGCTTTCTTTTGTACTCTCATGAGTCGTGTGAAAGGTTTTCTGGCGTGATTATGGTCGCACGACATGAATTAACTGATTTTCAACATTAAATGGCAGCTGGCGCTATTCTGTTTTGCAAATTTTTCGTGAATAAAGAGTGTGCCGCGAATATGTAATTTCGGGCACTACCTCCCGTCATGGACAACGCAGAGGTCGATCCAGTGTACTTAATGACCGAGATCAGCGACGTCTGCGTCGAGGTGATAGTGTTGACAGAAAGTCAACACTGCGACAGAGAGCAAGCAACACTTTCGATGCTGTAGAGGATGCATTGCTGAATATTTTTCCAGGGGACTCCGACGACTTGTTGAGTCAATGCGACGTAGAGTTGCTGCCATTCCCAATCAAAAGTGAGGCCATCCATCCGATATTAAGGGACATCCCATAACTTTTGGCACTTAACTGTGCAGTGCATATGCAAGTAGAAACTATTTAAATTTTTTCAGGGCGAATTTACAATACCAAAACCCGGACTTACCGAGTGGAATGTCCTGAAGAGTGTGCTCTAGATTCTACAACCGACATCAAACCTATCAATATTTGTATAAAGACTAGAAACTAACAATTTATGCTTCAGTTATTCATACATTAATCTATTAATTTTCATCGCTGAAAGCCTGTATTAACGATTTAATACATCCAAGGTTAAAATTTCAAAATAATTCCAGGGATTAGATTGCTAGCGGTTAATGGTAGGTTTTTTGTTACTAAGCTGCCTACCGTTACATTTGCGTGACTTAAACGTGATGCTAAGTTATTCACGCTGTGGGTGGCTCGCATTCGTTTTGTTGAAATTGAATACTGCGGTAGCGAGAGAGTAGGCTGGATGAAGCATTACTCGTCTTCAGACAAAATACTCAAGCTTATCAGACGTTTAAACTACCCATACAAGTTTTATGGGATTTTTAAAGGGATTAACATTCCTTTTATTCTGTCACTGTTTTAGTTAGGTTTGATGCAAATGTCAAATCCGTGTCATATACCTACTAATTTTATCTGTCATAGCTGCTTGAGTTCGTAAGACAGTATGATCCCCATATAGTTGTTAACAAATACAGGAAGGGATGCAATGGAAGGCAGCTAGAATTTGTTATGGAAATTACTGGGTTAGGAGCAATCCGAAGGCATGAGGCGGCTAAAGATAATGGTGTATACTATAAATTAGTGATTCTCAATCTTTGATCCGCAAAGATGTTGCATGCAGTCAACAAACAGAATATTAAAAAAAAAATTCTAACTGAATTAGATATATCATCACAAAAAATAAATTAGTAAAAATTATTCACGTAAATTGGACACCGCACTCGTACCGTATAATGTTATAGGCGAATTTAAGCTATAAGACAAACTTTCTAAAAGTCTTGAATATTTCAACCAGCAACAAAAATCTAGTATTTCGAGAATATGACTGCATTGTTACTACAATAATCTATCGACTAAATAAGTTTCGAATCAGCATGAGAGAGAACAGCGTTCCTTTAAGGATTAAATTAATTACCATTTTCTGAAGGCAAGTGTAGGTCTCCTCTGACCGCGGTACGTGCTGATAACAATTTGTAAATTCGGTTAATACATTGCAAATAGGTATAAAATTAGGCCCATATAAGTTAGTGGTCAGTATTTAGTGGTCCTTGGGTTGAAAAAGGTAGAGAAATGCTCTTATAAAGCTATCGTTGGCGATAAGGCCTGTACGGATATTGGTGCAGAATTTTTAGTAATATATAAAGAAGAAAAGAGGACATTACAGTAAATTAGTACTTACTTTAAGGTACAAAGGGAGGTTTTTTTCGTAGGTAAAGAAGTCAGAATGGGGCAAAATTATCTAGGGAAGTGCTAAATAATTTACATGACACAGTCAAGGAAATTAAAGTAAAAATTATCGTAACAAATACCACTGTGGCTTAAGATTCAACGCGATTAATAACTGCAAGTTGATCTAAGTTTAGTGGGAGAGTGGTAACTTACGGATTTGGCATCCGACCATCCAGATTTCGGGTTTTCAAGGTTTCCGGCAATGCCTGAACAGTTTTTTCAACATACCATGGTCGCATTCCTTCCCGTTCCTTGTTCCTAATTCTCTCCCGCCTCTGATGAGGAGGTGTAAAACACAAAAGGAAAAAAACAACAACAATATTTCAGTTTTTAAGCATAAACGTTGACAGTAATACATAACGTAGCTCCATTCACATGATTGGTCAAGTAAACATGCCGACGTACAATATCGTATATAAGATCCGACTGTACTCAAGTAGTTCCTATGTCTTGGATGATGACAATTCTGACTACTGTTTTTGATTAAACACGCCGTTAACACTTCTTCTTTAGTTGCTGCAATAAGATATCATCGCTTAATTTGTTTGGTTTCTAATAACTCCTTGTGTTATGGTTTTCAACGACTGAGGTAGTTATCTAATAGGCATGGCGCAAATCATGTTGAGCGAGGCATTGATGAAACACCAAAGTTTCAAGCATGAAGCGACAATGGTGTAGCAACCGATCACAAAACAAGTGATCAGCTATTCTTTTGAAGAAAATCACTTAGTGAGAAGGTCCCGACAAGGATGGATTGAATTAAGCAAACAAACAGGCGTGCTTCAAATCACTTTGCAATGAAACCTTGGCGGAGCGAACAAAGAATCGGAAAAGACCACTTGTCACCACAACAAGGGATTGCAAAACCAAGGCATTTCAACTGGCTTTGTCACGAGAACAAGAGGATGGGCTCGGCCGTGGGAACAGTAAGGACAGCATTGGACCACCGGCGATGAATAAAAGTTGCATAATGTCACGAAGCGACGGTAACGATGGGAAAATCGGCGAAACTAGCAGTGACCCGTCATATATGGGAACGAGATAAGGCGAGAGACAGAGTATGGTTGATAGTAAACTCGTGTATCAGCCTGGTGAAAGTTTTTCTAGTTGCTGCGATTATCAACTTTGTCTTGGCTGGACGCTACAGATGAACACAGAGGCGAAGGTCGGGTTAAAAGCCTTAAGAATTGCATCGTGTACATCGGAATCGGAACAAAAGAACCTATCGCACTTGAGCCATGCACATCAACAATGAGCTACCAGATATGAATAATATAATTTGTATAATAACATAGATTTAAGCTCGTGTTACTTACAGTTAATATAGGAGCATTATTTTTGATTGGGTTCCTTCTCTCACTCCTTTCCTGCTGAGATTCAAGGTCATTTTTTTAAGGTTCAGTAGCCATCGGGAAATGGAACTCACTGTTGACGCTCTGTCCAGCTGTTCCGCAGCCACAGAACCCTAGCACTTGAATTCAGTTTTTTTTTTTTTTTTTTTACTACTTATGGCATTACGCCTCGCAGACGTCGAGGTCATTAGAGGCGGGATGGGACTGGGGACAAGGAACGGGAAGGAATTCGGCCATGGCCTGGATGCCCGGACGGGGATTCGAACCGTCGTCCTCCCGAATGCGAGGCCAAAGCGTTAACCGCTCACCCACCACGCTCAGTCAGATGTGTTCATTGATCCAAAATCGATAACGTATCAATTTAAAAAAAAAATAATATTCTGTTGGGAGTTCATATAGTAAATTGGGTGGACAAATTTTTTTTTTCAACCCCTCTATGTGAGGCATGTTTAGAGGTTGTTTTTCAATTTTTTATTTATAAATAAAGACGTCAGCGCCTGTCAAAGTTGCCGAGTTTACAACATTTTTTTTTTGTAAGGAATGTCTCAAAAACAGAATTACCTACGAACTTTAAATTTGCTCCTGTATTTAAATGACAAATATTAAAATTCTTACATCTAACATAGTTTCTACGTTTCGATCAAAAACAAGAAATGTTTCATTTTGAAGTTATACTGCCATATGTTAATAGTATTTTATTGAAAAGTGTTATTAATTGAAAATTAATTCCATAATAAATTTTATTTGTCCCTAACGATTGGACAAACAGTTCGTTTGGCAACGTGACGCGGCTATGGGAGCTATGGGACCGAGCACACTTTGTAATGTGCAAACATATCAAGCAATGATTTTTGTACCAAGAAACTACATTCCAACTTGCCAGATATCTATTAAAGCCATTTGAATAGAGAATTGTAATTGCGCCAAGCTCGAATCGTACTTGTCCTGTTTATGTGCGCAGTTGCGACAATCGTACTAACCAAGTTGTACGTAGAACCTGTCACTGGCGTTATCAGTCTATGAAACGTATAATCTGTACTCCGAATCTTAAGTATAAATTTTGATTGTTAAATGTTTAATTTCAGCGACTGTAACTGTGACCTATGTTTTGTCGACATCGAGGTCAATAGAGGCATGAAAGGATGGTGGCAAGGAACGGGAAGGAATTTGGCTATGGCCTTCTTAAGGAACCATCCAGGCATTCACCTGGAGTGATCTGGCAAAAACATGGAAGAACCAAATCTGCAGGGACCCGACGCGGATTCGAACCCGCGTCCTCCCGAATGAGAGGCCAGGGCGTTATCGCTCACCCACCACGCTCGGTCATATTAAAGAAGGGCGTGCTTAAAACGCAGTGCCGACCAATTCAAACCCACTCTTCCGAAAGACACCTTGCGGACCGCGAAAATTAACGTCTCTTCCCAGCGGATAATCACCATTAAGAATTTCGTATGCTCTTCCTCTATATGTGTCTGGTATTTAATCCATGTGTTTAGGAATTGCACATCACCACCTTTCCTATTCTGCCAACAATATGCCGATGATGAAACTTGCTTCCACAAGGCCTTAATGGCAGACGCCAGACGCCATCCTAATGGAGTAACGAACTGATTCTACTGGGAGGACTTGTGCCTTTCTTCACCAACATACATATTACCCTCAAAACAATTTAATATCTTTATAAAAGTCCAGTATGTCCGCTAATTTGTCCAAACACATAAAACTGCCGCTATATTGAACTTACAGAGGTACAATGTAAGGTTGTCAACCACACTTTATTTTACTTTTTGCTATGGCTTTACGCCTTGTCGACGGCGGGAAAGGACTAGGGCAAGGAACGGGAAGGAATTTTTAAAGCAACCATCCCGGCATTCACCTGGCGTAATTTCGGGAAACGACGGAAAACCAAAAACTGGATGGCCGGATGGGGATTCGAACCCGCCTCCTCCCGAATGCGAGGCCAGACTGTTACCGCTCACCCGCCACACTCGGTTTTTCCCATCCTCTCACTAGTGCCCTTTGACAGAAATGCCAATTATCATCGAGTCAGGCTCCGTGATTAAGCTTTGTATTCTTTAACGTAAAACAAAACTACCTGGGCTACTACTTTAAGAGGTTACATCAAACGAATAAGTGAATTAGCTACTAATTTTAAAGGTACACTAACTGTAAATAATAATAATAAATAAATGATGAAATGCAAGTATCAGTTTGTCATGGAATAACTCCGACTAATAGTGAAATATATTCGCCGTATCTTATTCCAGCACTGGAAAACGTGAGCATCATCAAAGAGCTCAGATTTTATTTGAAAAGAGAAAACCAAGGGTGCCTCTCTCGTTGGTGCGAATACGCAGTAGCTTTGATCTTCAATCCTTGCCCCAGCCATTGTCGCCAGGAAGCTCTGTTCGTACTTTGCGTGAACTACTTACTTGACTAGAAACTCGCACGTATTTTTGTGTTGCAGAGTCATATTTCACAGTTTCGCCGGTTTTTTAAGACTACTTCCGAACACACGTCGAAGAAATCCCAATACGAATTCATTACAAGACCAGTTTCACCATTAGATTATCATTTCTGACGACAAGTGGGCAATTAAAAGATCTGGTTTCTTCCATAAAATGTGGATCCTAATTAGGGATAAACGAGTTAGTTTTAGAGCCAAGTAGGTTACAGCTTATACAAGGCGTATCTCCTGTCATTCATGAGATACAGTTAACAAACCTGTGTATTAAGAGAAACAAGTAAGTAAATTACAACCGTTGTTAAGTGCTTTTTCTTTCTTTTTGGCTTTACGCATCGTTACTGTCGAAGTCATTAGAGGTGGGAGAGGTTTGGAACAAGAACGAAAAGGTACTTATCCGTGGTCTTTTTGAAGGAAACCACTCCGGCATTCGCCTGGAATGATTTCGGGAAACCATGGAAAACCGAAATCAGGATGTGCTGACTGGGATTTAAACTCGCATCCTCTCCAATGTCAGGACCGAGCGGTATAGTTCACTCACGGGGCTCTGTATGTAAAATGAAATTTCTGAAATCAACTATACAAAAGCGAGAAGGGACTTAGTCAGAAACGAATAGATAGGAAGGGACATAAAAGTAAACCTCAAATAAATTGAAGACTAAGCAGCCCAAGGATTATTTTTTTTTTTTTTTTTTTTTAACAGTTTAACGTCCCTTTTTAACAACGTGGTCTTTAGAGACGGGAAAGGATGGGGGCAAGGAATGGGAAGGAATTCGGCCTTGGCCTTTTGAAGGAAGCATCCCGGCATTCACCTGGAGTGATTTGGGGAAACCATGGAAAACCCAAATCTGGATGCCCGGACGGGGATTCGAACCGCCGTCCTCCCGAATGCGAGGCCACAACGCTATCCGTTACACCACCACGCTCGGTCCCAAGGATTAAGTAATTGGAATCGGATGAGGGATTCTGGAATACCAAGGGAGTATTAGGTAGGAATATATAAAGAAGAAGATCTTTTAATTGGTTGGGTCAGATGTAGGAAGATTTACAGAACAAATGAGAGAGAAGGAATTGCCAAGGTATAAAATAATAGACACATTGTTCGAAAAGATTTTTTTTTTTTTTTTTTTTTTTTTTTTTTTTTTTTTTTTTTTTTTTTTTTTTTTTTTTTTTTTTTTGCTGTCGTCAGTCTTTAGACTGGTTTGATGCAATCCTCCATCCCTTCCTATCCTGTGCTAACCCTCTTCATTTCTACATATCCCTTACAATCCACGTCCTCAATTATTTGCTTCATATATTCTAATCTCTGTCTACCTCTGCAGTTCTTACCTTCAACTGTTCCCTCCACTAACAAATTAACCAATCCAGCATGTCTCAAAATATGACCTACCAGCCTGTCTCTTCTTCCTGTAAGACTCTTCCATAAACTTCTTTTCTCAACCCATCATTTCTAAAACTCGTTCATTTCTTACTTTGTCTGTCCACCTAATTTTCAGCATTCTTCTGTAGCACCACATTTCAAATGCTTCAAGTTTCTTTCTTTCCGGTATTCCTAAAGTCCATGTTTCGCTACCGTAAAGTGCTGTGCTCCACACATAGAGTTTTTAAGAAGTTCTTTCTAATTCTAGATCAATATTTGAAACCAAAAGGTTTCTCTTTTTCATGAAAGCTCTTTTGCTAGTGCTATTCTGCTTTTAACATCATTCCTGCTTCGGCCATCGGTTGTAATTTTGCTTCCCAAGTAACAGAACTCACTCACTTCTCCTATTGCATCAGATCCTATTTTTATATTTAATCTGATAGTATTGGTGTCATTTCTGCTACATTTCATCACTTTGTTTTACTTTGATTTATATTCAGTCCAAAATCTTCCTTCAGTATTTTGTTCATGCCATTCAATAACTTCTCAATATCCTCAGCCCTCTCTGCTAATAAGACAATGTCGTCAGCAAATCGTAGCATACTGATTTTTTCTCCCTGAAAACTTATGCCACATGGAAATTTTTCTTTGACTTTCTTCATTGCTTCTTCTACATACAAGTTGAATATTAACGGGGATAGACTACAACGTTGTCTCACACCATTTTTAACTGATGCATGTCTCTCGTGATTCTCTACTTTTATCACAGCCACTTGATTCTTATATAGTTTATAGAGGATTCTTCTATCTCGATACTTTAGACCTGACTTCTTTAAAATTTTGAACATCTTGTCCCACCTAACATTATCAAAAGCTTTTTCTAAATCAACAAATGCCATAAAAGGATCTTTATTTTTCTTGATCCGCCCTTCAAGTATTAATCTTAAAGACAGAATTGCTTCCCTTGTACCGCAATTTTTCCTAAACCCAAACTGATCTTCACCTACTATCTCTTCTACTACCCTTTCCATCCTTCTGTATATTATTCTGGTCAGTAATTTTGAAGCATGTGATGTTAGACTAATGGTGCGATAATTCTCACATTGTCAGCTTGTGCTTTCTTTGGAAGTGTGAAGATGATATTTTTATTAAAATCAGTTGGAATTTCTCCTGTTTCATAACTTTTTGATATCAGCTTGAATAATCTTTCGATTCCTTCCTCTCCTAGAGATTTAAGAAGTTCTGCAGGGATCTCATCAATTCCAACTGCCTTATTTGCTTTCAAGTCATTTCAGAGCTTTATTAAATTCTGTCCTCAAAACAGGATCTCCCAAGTCATCCATGTCGACATCGCCTTCCTTTTCCCAATACACTATTGTTCAAGTCGTCCCCAACATACAGTTTCTCAATGTATTCCTTCCATCTGTTAGCTTCTATCTTCTGACCTTAAAAGAGGTTTCCCATCGGCAGCTTTAATGTTCATAAGCTTATATCTTTCACAAAATTCTAGCAACCTGCTTCCTCGTTCATTTCTTTCTCCTAGACCAAAACTTCCTACAGTATTCCCCTCTTTTCCTTCTCCCACTATTGCATTCCAATAACCCATGATTATTAGATTTTCCTCCCCTTTCACATATTGGATTAATTCTTCAATTTCAGCGTATATTTTTTCTATTTCTTCGTCATCTTCCTGTGACATTGGCATATATACTTGTACTAATGTGGTTGGGACGGGCTTAGTTTCTAACCTCATCAAAATAATCCTGTCACTAAATTGTTCATAATAACTAACCCGTTTCCCTACTTTCTTGTTCATTACAAATCCTACACCAGTGACTCCATTGACAGCTTGTGTGCTTATTATCCTGTGTTCCCCAGACCAGAAATCCTGTGTCGTCCCTTCCATTTAATCTCACTAATCCCAACAACATCTAACTTACGTTGTTCCATCTCCCTTTTTAAGTTTTCTAAACTACCTGCCCTATTCAGACTTCTAACATTCCACGCTCCGACGCGTAGAATGTTTCTATCCATTCTGATGTGACTAATTCAATCGTCAAGCACAACGCCACGCCACCGCACATTACCCTGCTCGCTTTTCTTCTTTTTTTTCGCTTATGGCTATACTTCTCGTCGTCGTCGAGGTCATTAGAGACGGGAAAGGATGGGGGCTAAGAAGGGAAGGAATTCAAGCATGGTCTTTCAAAGGAAGCATTCACTTAGAGTGATTTGGGGAAACCATGGAAAATCCAAATCTGGTTGCCCGGACGGGGATTCGAACCCGCGTTCTCCAGAATGCGAGGCCAGAGCGTTACCTTTCACCTACCACGCTTGGTTCCGTGTTCGCCACCCGCCTTCCCACAGCTATAGTGGCGCAATCACAGTAAAACTTGTAGGACCTACACGGATCCGATTTTCGATAAAGAACTATTGGAGGGGGTTACAGGACTATATGTACGAGGTGTTGGTTGTTGTTGAACTCCCAGGCAACCAAAACAGGTCCATTCTCCAAACAGCTATGGATTGGAGGAAGCATCCTACGAGTGTGCGATAAGGACACATGGTGTGCTGCGAGAAAGTATGAGTGGAAAGGATTTCTGGCAAATTTTGTTGGAACCCTTCTATTAGCGTGAATTGGTGAGCGCATGCTTAGGTATTTTTACACGGATGTTCTATAATTTGGAACGCTTTTTTACATTCAAGTTGAAACTTGTAAAGGTCTACGGTTCGAATCCCTGTGTCGGCAGAGATTTTTATAGGCCCTTAACCCGGCCTTCAACTCCAGCACAGCTTGCTGTGTAATGTGAGGTACGCTAGAACGCTTCCGTGGTTCGGATTCCACGTTAAACTGTAGGTCCCCAGTACCCGGTACGTTTGCCGGGATAGGTTAAGGCGGCTACGACAGGGGCGGAATGCGCAGGCAATAGAAACCCAGTCACCAGGCCATTACGACCACATGGAATTATTATTATTTATTTATATATTAAATTTATTTTTATTCAGATCTAAAGCTTGTAGAGACATACTTAACGTCTCCCTATTAATTAATTAAATGAATGTAATTTGTTTTTAACTGATGTATGCCATTCGCTAGCGAAATAAACAAACTTGTAATTAATATTACCTGTGCTATCCTGAAATTTGCGTTATGTGGGATAATTTGAAAAATAATCCAGTATTAAAAAATCCCAAATACGATTTTAACGCCTGTTAGACATGATTTACTGAAATTTTTTGCATTCATTTCTGAAGGTTAAGTCTAGCCGTGATAAATTAAGAGTTTCAGGCTTTAGTTATAAAATCAAGTGTTTATCTCAGTTTTGTAAAATTAGTTGGGCATTTCACAGACATTTCACATTCAATCCAGCCACGAAGGTCTTCCGCATATGCACTGTTACTATGCTAATACTAGTAACAAGTCATATGTTTTGCTTTAAAGTAATACCTGTGGTTCCTTAAACAGAAAGATTCCTTTTCATCCTTCATGCCTTACGTCTCGCGACCTCATAAGAGGCGAAACAGAATGGGAACAAGGGACGGGAAGGAATTCGGTCATGGTATTTTGAATGAATCTTCCTGTCATTCGCCTGGAGTGATTTCGGGAAACCATGGAAAACCGAAATCTGGATGCAGAATCGAGCATTACCGTCCGCTTACCCACCCTGCTCGACTTACATAAAAGAAGTAATAGTAGTAAGTTCACAAGCAATACTGTATATCATGTTGGATATATCTTAAATTTCGAATTGATATACAAAAAGTGTTATGGAGATTATAGGATTTGCCAATAAAATTCCTTATTTTTCTCAAAGATATTTTAGGCTTCAGATAATGATGGTAATAAATTTGAAAGTTTCAGATTAAACAGTAAGAATTTTGATGAAGGAATACAGTGAAAGAATGGCTTATTCAAAATAATACTGCACGTCAAAAACTGTTTTACCTATATGTTTCTGGTTTCTGCCGTCTTTCACAGATTCACCTGTAGCTTAACACGGACAACACGCCGCATCAAAGTCGTCACCGAGTTATTATACCACATAGAAAAATTTCCGTAATCACCCGTTCGATGATGAGATGGTCACTAATGTCCAACGCAGAAATATATAAGAAATATCTCAAAACTTAAATTGTTCGTGAACAGATAGTAAATAAGTTGTTCTTAATGATGCACATCCGTCGACTGGTCAGTATACTCAAGATTAAAATGATTCTGTTGCAAGATGTTATTTCAACTGAACACACATATGCACTGGTATGCTTTTCCCAATGATTATTTTTTAACTGAATATAAGTTGTTTTTTTTTAAAAAAAAAAACATACTTTCCATTCAGTAATGTCGACTAATTTTTATTGTTTATTCGTACGGTACTATCACATTATATTTATCCAGCCGTTGATGACTGACAAACACACGATCTCAAAATAACAAATTGTACATATGTCATTTAATTATTTGCTGATGAACCCACAAATACAGCTAACAATTAATCTTGGAGATAATTATTTACACAGATTTCATATTACTTTAAGTAATTTTATTCTTCCGAGAAGTGTTCCATATTGTGACAAGTCACTGAAAACTTGAGTTTTATTTGTTCCATCACAGTAAGCTTAAAAGTGTTAGCAGAGTTGCAATCATTACGAAATTTCTAGTTGTCTACCCGTAAATATCCACTAATACGAAGTATTATAATATTATTAAAGTTTATTATTATTATAACCGAGAGTTACGACAACTTTCATTATCCGTTTGTCAAAAATATACCAGTTACCGAAACACATTACTAAAGCTATGTTATTGTTTTAAATATTGAATTCAAACAATGATATAATTGATTAATCAATGCCAAGAAAATCTTGTGCCTTGCTGTTATTGGTTTTAAGTGGTTAAAGGTAATAATGTCAAAAGCTACTTGGATCTCGTTATTTCTGTTCCATACTGACACAGTAAAATAATTTTCTTTAAAATACTTGTTGCCTACTTAAAATTATTCAGTATTGATTAAGAAACTTGGTGTGAATCATTTATTTTTTTATCATAGCTCAACAACAAGAATTACTTAAAATAGGATTATGAGTTTGCGTTTTTGTTATTCTTGTGTGATGAAAGTTATATTTGAAAATACAGTTAACTTGGCATCGGTCTGAATTTCTTGTACAAACAAGATATTTCACATATTTGCTATTAATCTTCATTTTAACCACGACGTCAATTATTTGGAACTTTATGATTTTAATTCATGCTTCGTTTATCATATTTCTTTTCACAGTCGTTTAACTATAGATACAAGTAATAAACTGGTAAAAGGAAAAAAAGACACATATCAGTTAGTGTTTTAATTTAATTGGATATGATGCGATCTTCAAAACACTACCAATTAACAAACAAAACTTGTTTTTACGGTTCAAGTTATAATTTAATGTCGACGCTCTTCATCAGCACAGTATAAATAATATCAACATTGGTTAGATTGCATTTGTTTTTTGGTGCATTTTCTTTGTTACTAAAGTGATAATAAGCTTAAAAAAATCTTTTTTCACGTCTAATTCCGTGCATAGTGGGCTTTCGAGAGTACACGGGTCGTAACTCTGGTTCGGATTTTTATGGTTTCACTAAATCATTCCAGATGACCTTGTGATCGTACCTTCAAAAGGCCGTTGGTGAATGCCTTCCCGTTCGTTACCCATAATTCTCTTCTTGCTCTAATGGTCTCCAAGTCGAAAATCCGCAAAGCAATACTAATATCAATCTACCTATGACATCAATGTAAAGGAACAAGGTTAGCATACGGTGAATTTTTCAAAATGCTTTGTGTATCAGAAGGTGCTTTGCACCGAAACTCATCTTCACTTCAGTTCCCTACTAGACGGGGGAAGAAAGATTTCGTATAAAAACGTCGGTGAGTGATTTCATTGCTTTTTAAAATAAAAGTAGTTGTTCGCATGTTGCTCTAAATTAATTTGGAAACTATGTCGTCTGGAAGCCATAGAATCCCATGAATTAAGTCCACGACGCTTTCTCTAGGATTGTGGCAAGAGATCGCAAAACACACAGATCATCTCTCTATATTCCCAAAATATTTAAACAATCACTTACCACAAGGATCCCGTATACCACTACAGTGCTATTCGAGGATGCACAAGAGGTGTATACACTGGTTTTACAGACACGTTGCAATCATTCAAAAATTCGACTTATGAATTACAGTTTAGACTTAGGTTCGCCACGACGGATGTCAATTGCTGATCCCACTCAATCAAAGTGGTAATTATCAAAATGTGTTTTTCTTAACATAAATGGTAGTTTTCTTTTGAATACCTTAAGATTAAAATTATCTGACAGTTACAATAGTGTCTGAGTTCCTAATTTTGAATTGTTATCATAAGCTTTTTGGCCTTACAACCGTTTTGTGTTTGGGATCCCACAAAACTATTAGGGATGTTCTCCACAGGACTTGATGGACTATGATAGATGACGACATAATAAATGTCAATGTTTACTGCCGTTGGTCTGTTTCTTAAGTGATCATACAAAGAATGTGAATAGCTTACATTCTTTGTAGATACCCGCCACCAGTATCTAACGAAAAAATATTAGGAAAGATGAAAAAGCATTGAAGTTTTGTGCAACATTGATTTTTATAAAAAAATTAATTTAAAAAAACGTAAAATGAAAGATAATTTTGAAATTGTTAAAAAACTACTATCCCTCGGGTTACGAAATCATTACTCAATCGATCATCATTGTTATATTTTATGCTAGTCCTTTTACGTAGATATGATCTGTTCGTTCCTAGCTGAAAGAAGCGTTTTCATTACCCCCCTACCCCCTTTTCCTCTTTGCATTCCTTAATGTGATTTTTGGACAAACTTAATTTAAAGTTCATGCGAATAAGCTGTAAACTCATCATATTACCAGAAGAAAGATATAGGCATTTAAAACTGGAGACGGCGATGCGGCCACAGAGGAAGTATGTATATCCGGTTCATTCACCACAGTACAACTTCTTTGAATTTTATTACAAATAAAACAATGTTTTACTGTAGGTTTGGAGCTGTAGTTCTCAATAACAGTCTGCCCCGTGTAGAAAGCATGTCCATAACAGAGAAAAATCTTTATATATAAAGATGAATGTATGTTTGTTTGTTGGTTTGTTAGTTCTTCATACAAATCCACAGTTTTCATTCGATCTCGATGAAACTTTGCACACTTATCCTTTGAAACAAGGAGAAAAATACTGTCTACATTTGGTTGAAAAATTATCTGTATAAATAACACATATTGTCTCATAACTTCGAAATACGGTGATAGAGAGACACGTTGGATATGGTCGCCTCCGTACCATGTTTCCGCATAGTGGACTGGCAGTTTAGTGGTTAAAGCGCTTGCTTACGAACGACATGGTCTCCAGTTCAAATCTCCGTGGAGGCTAAGATTTTTAAAAATTGTTTTACATCGTAAGTCAGGCCTGGTCCGTAGGTTATTCGGATTGAATGTTAAACTGTGGATATTAGAAAGTTAGGGGTGCAATGCGAGGCAAATCGTAGGTAGTCTTGCAATGTTATAGGTGTTCACTTTTTTACGTTATAATGATCCCTCAGGTCTTGTTCGCAGTCAGTGTGTGAGTGTGAACCACAGTAATACTAATATAAATACGGAAGTAAGTCTCTGTCTTTTTGTTACGTTTTGACGACTATATGGCTATATCGTTGTGACGGAATTTTATAAGGAAAGCTGTATGAAGGGCACAGGATATTTTTTCCAGTATGATTAACAGTTGTAGTCACGAAATTTTGAAATCTTATCGAATGGTGACAGAAATATGTTGGAAAATGATTCTCTTCAAGAGGCAGGTTCGACGGTAGAATGATATAGTGATAGCTTTCCTGTCATATTATGCCGACTCGATATTGTTTGGGACCAATCCTTCGTTACCAACAACTTTTTATATTTAATTCTGGCAAAAAAATTCTTAATCCACGCGTACGAAGTCGCGGGTACGAGGCTAGAAAAAAAATAAAAATTGCTGCTCTACTGATTGAATGACCGTTTACTGGTAATAGTCATTTGTCACAAAAATTTAGACAGCTCGTCAGTTACTCAAGCTGGTGAGATCTTTCTGTATTGGATACTCCCATTTTGGCCTGACTGCTCTGGTCTCCTTTCTGGCAGCCTAATCAATGACACAAACATACGGGCTATGACCAGCGCCGTGAGGTCGCGTAAACAAGGCACCACACACTGGCACTCACATCTACTGACATGTAGGGGCAAATACTTCGTGAGTAGCTTAAAATTTGATAGCTGAGCGACATCCATTACGAGAGAAACCAAGGTTTCCTCTGAAAAGAATGAGGACGCTTGTGCTATTTCACTCTCTTCTTGGAGCTTTAACATCGGAGAGAATTCTTCCTGGGACCCTCGTGGCAGCCACGGGATTAAGCGTCTCTGTGTCTCGTTGTGCCGATATCGACCACCCGGGACGAAACACCAATTCCATGAGTCATAGCCTGTAACGACTTCAGTTAGAGTCTCTTGGTGCTCACTGCAACTATGGATCCATCTGTCCTTAAGTAGTAATGCAGACGTTAATTTTTAAAACTTGTAGTACTCAACATGCGCATATATATATATATATATAACAGATTTATCAATCCATGTTTCAGGATGCAGCCTCTTTAAGCCAGATGAGCTATGTTTTACAATATCTATATATATTCGCCAACGTCGATGTCATTAGAGACGGGTAGGGATATGGGATCAAGGAACGGGAAGGAATTCAGCCACTGCCATTTGAAGGAACCGTTTCGGGAAACCATGTAGGACCAAAATAAGTATGGCCGCAAGTGATTTGAACCAGAGTCCTCTTGACTGCCATGTCTGAGCATTACTGCTCACTAGGGTTCGGACCTTCGTGACCAAAAAATTACAGAACTATGCATGCAAATACGACCTTACAACTGGATATATATAACCTAAAAATGATAAAATATGACCAAACAATTAAATTTACTATACATCAATACATGCCCGATTATACATCATTCATTTTATCTAGTAGTGTCGCTTTCATCTAGACAGCATAATTTGCTTCCGTGTAATTGACAAAATAAAATTTTAAATGGCTTTGTTGAAGTCAATTTAGTTTAACACAATTTACATTAAAGAACTCTTTCGTCTCTACTAAACTACGTCTCTCCAAATTTCTTTCCGTGACCCTGTCACTTCACACATTCAGATAATTTTACTGTCGGCATGGTGGTACTCACTGATCCACTCCAGATTTAATACTGAGTGACGATTATTTTCGAAAGTATTGGCGACAATGAGACGTCGATTAATCCGGATTGGCACAGGCATGCTGCTGCAACATCGTCAAGTTTAAAAGGCGGGCGAAACATTAACTTTAGAATGTGGCAATAATTTACAACTTTAATTCTGAACAATTCAGTGACAATTAATTTTTTTCCTCCAATGTATAATAAGAGTACATTTCTGTGAATAATTATGTTAATTTCTTCTCAACTTCTATTTAATTCCCGGTACTATAAAAAATTACCGGATAGTCCTCAAAATATGATCATATGACCATAAATATTATCGCAAAATGACAGAATCTAAGAAAATGGCCTGAATATGCATTTATATGCTTTATAAAATACATTTAAATACAATTAAAATCGTCCGATTAGCCTTTAATTCAGCATTACCGCTCGAAAAGAAGGCAGAAAAAGAAAATATGATTTGTCGTAAAAATCAGAACCCTACTGCTCACTTTCCGGGATCCGTACATTGAATAATTCAATTTTTTTTATATCATGAAGGCGTGTTGTTTAAAGAGCAATATTATAGAATTCCCATTAATTTAAAATCGTTAAATTAACACCTTCATTTCACAGTTAATCAATTAATACTCCGTCAACTCTGATGGCACGATACTCAAAATGATTTTCTGTAAACGTGGAGTGTAATATTTATACGTTATTTTTACTACTTAGTATCATTAGCAGCTTATTTACTAATTTGCCAACCATACTCATCACCTCAAATGTTCTTAACCTTCAGACCATTCAACAACGTATCCCTGTTTTTAATATTTAAGGTCTGTATGTTATTTATAAAATGAAAATTCTAGGACCTCTTGAAGTAAAAAACTAATAATGTCAGCGATAGTTTATGAAAGTTAATGTGAAAATATATGTATATTGGGTTACCCGGATACACGATATGTAACGAAGCCGGAAAGAAGGCATCTCATCAAATATATTACTGGAAAGGCTTAACCAATATACCTTTGTTCTGAAACTTCTCCTTAGCCAGAAGCTGATTGTTATTGTCAATCCATCGTTTCTGCCGTCAACGGAAACATTTCATTGGGAATGATGCGCAGCTCCGCTAATGAATTTTTCTAAAGACAAACTTGTTTACGGAATTTAGTTTGGAGGGAAAAAAAATCTCCTTGAGTTGAA
>CM061919.1:116253317-116324017 GCA_031002005.1 Vandiemenella viatica | reverse complement strand
AAACTCCTGCCGTGTTATTTCCTTGTCTTCATTACTTCAATACGAATATCTGAACTAAATGGTATCACACTGTGACAAAAGTCTAAGAACAAATTTTCTAGAGCAGTATGTATCGAAGGGAAGCTCGAACTCTAGAGAGGCCAGGAAGAACATACAGAAAAATTTAGTTGAACGATGAACTAGTATTCTTACAGAGATTTCTTATAATGCCTTCACCGAGCGTGGTGGTGTAACGGATAGCGTTCTGGCCTCGCTTTCGGGAGGACGGTGGTTCGAATCCCACTCCGGGCATCCAGATTTTGGTTTTCCATGGTTTCCCAAATCACTCCAGGCAAATGCCGGGATGCTTCCTTAAAAAGGTCATGGCCGAATTCCTTCCCATTCGTTGCCCCCCATCCTTTCCCGTCTCTAAAGACCTCGCTGTTGAGAGACGTAAAGCAGTTAAAAAAATCTAATACCTTCAACGTAATTACTACTGGATTTTACGGAGCAGCCGCCTTCGGTGTAGAAGTGTGTGATTAGGTTATTCCAACATAATTAACTTGTTTCGCGACTTTCCAAATAATAAATGCTAAGCTCGGAAAATAGTATTTATTTTTACCGATGCCAGCCCAGTCTGCTCGCTCTACTGGCGCGGACAGATAACGACACGAACCTGCACAAGCCAAATATAAGACGAGCAGTTTGGTTGACTGCCTTTGTTGGAAAGAGGGTAACTAAATTTTGAATAATCAAAAATGGTTTGCTGAATAATACTACTGTTGGTTACCTACTCCTACTATAACTGTTATACTTCACTTTAAATAGCTCATATCGCAAGTAACGGTGAGCAATTTTAGGTCAAGTACCTCATTTTCCAATCCTTACTCGCACTAGAGAAGAACTGGTATGAGTGCGTTTCATTACATAATATTTTTTGATTTGTTTACTCTGTCGACGCGTCCTGTAAGGGAATCAGATGTTTTGTTTCTTTCTGTTATAGTTATCGGTTGATATTCTTCTTCAGTTTATCTATTAACAAGTGGCTCTATTGTTTATTCCTCTTTTCCAGTCTGCTCTATCCTGAACGCTGTCCTCACTCAGTATTGAGATGTACCATCTTGTATTGACTAAGTATTGAGATGTACAATCTTGTGTTCACTTTTAATTTCTTTCTTTAATAAGCATAGTTTATTTTGTTAATAAAATAACTGTGAGCGTGGTTCTTAGCTGAAATCATCTTTAATACACAACAAGGAATTATGAGAAATTACAAGTATTATATGAATGATAAAATATAACGCACATTACTTTATTCAATTGAAAACAAAATCGGAACATTATCTAACGATTTTATTGACATTTACTAAATGGAAATTTTATTTTTTTACTCGATAGCAAATCAATGAACGGATCATTGGAGTTTTAAAAAGAGACGATTTAATTCAAATTTCTTAGTTTTAGAAAACATTTGGATTTTTTTTTTCCTTATGGTTCGTAAACGTCGAGGTCATTAGAGGCGGGAACGGATGGTGGTCAAGGACCGAGAAGGAACTCGGCCATGGCCTTTTGAAGGAAGCATCCCGGCATTCACCAGAAGTGATTTGGGGAAACCATGGAAAACCCAAATCTGGATGCTCGGACGGGGATTCGAACCGGCATCATCCCGAATGCGAGGCCAGAACGTTAACCGTTCACCCACCATGCTCGGTAAAATATTTGGAGATTGTTTGCCCTTTGGTGGTCATCGTGCTTGCGTAGAAGCTACCACAGTGATAATTAACTGAGAAGGGCCGTCCTGCTGGCGATGGCGTGTCGCAATATGCTGGGCGGGAGGTCGTCGCCTCCTCCGGCTGTCTCGAACAGCTGAGTGCAGTCTCCCAAGTCCACAGGTATCTCCCCCTACACTGGAGTCGTGCGTGTAGATCACTTCGCGGTCAGCTGCAGCTCGCTAAACCTACGTCGGCGGCCTTCCAGCATCGAATGTCCTCTCGTTGACTCCCACTTCCATTGCCTACTTATCTCTCCACCACACGCCGTCATTAAAAATCTTCTAAAATCACCCGGGAACAGTTTCGATTGGGCCAGATGATCATACCACTGCCCGCGACTCTAGTCGATCTGTTTACTCTTCGCAGCGAAATAGTTCATGTGTTCCCATTTGCCGGCATCTTTGGCGTGGGAAATTGTTTAACATTTTAAGCCAATTCCCGTTCCTGTTGGCTATCTTTTGGCAGCAACTAGTATTCAGTACGCGTTACTCCTTAAAAGCCTGACAGGGGACAATCCGTCGATTACCAGTAATGGATCAATACCGGAAATACCAAATCCAAGAATGACACACAAATACTGACTTTTCAACATTGAAATGGAAGGTGATGCGTTAAAACGCAAAAACGTCCCCACTAGTGTTGCCCAAAATCGGTCTTGGTCTTGCATTTTTGCAAGACCAAGACCAAGACCAGGTGTATTGATGCAAGACCAAGACCGGCCAAGTCTGGTCTTGTTCTTGCATTTGGGCAACACTAGTGTTGCCCAAAATCGGTCTTGGTCTTGCATTTTTGCAAGACCAAGACCAAGACCAGGTGTATTGATGCAAGACCAAGACCGGCCAAGTCTGGTCTTGTTCTTGCATTTGGGCAACACTAGTCCCCACATTCTGGGGACAAAAGTTTTAACCAGCTATTTGCTGCTTGCTTCCGTCTCTTGTCAGAATTCCAAACCGGACCTTACTAACTTCCATTATTAAATTTCTTATGTCTCTGCTAAAAGGCAACCCAAATCCATTCCATTAATCAATGTCGTTAAATATTATCGCGGTAGCGGCAAGATCTCAGTGGCCGCTAATCAACTCCACAGTATAATCAAATTGAATTAACTCATAGAAATTCGTAGGACACATGGCAGTAAACAATAAATCAATCCACTGCATTTCCAGTGATCATCCACGATGAGTGTTAAGTGTTAACGGTTGGACACTTCAGTACTTTCTCTTCCAAATTCTAAGTGATAAGATCCTTCCACTCTCTCTTTGATATTTCCTCCATTCGCACATTGTTATGTTCTTACAACATTCATTTACGCTCATAAAATGCAGTCTTTTGATTCTGGGATATGCCACTTGTAAAGCATGCTTTCGTATCTTGCAAAGGCATTTTTATGCGGTTCAGTTGGCAACAGATGTTACTTTGCAGTGTTTTCGTATGGTTATAGGGAACGACTTACTTGAAGGTTTGAAAGTTTCACTTATCCCTTCCATTTATTTTCGAAAGACAATATTGTCTGACGTATTTAGTTTTCGTTCCAAATAGTATTGCTTGGTGTAGTGGAAGCAAGTTATCAAATATGTAGTGGACTTGATATGTAGTGGATTAGAAGGTGTATTTACACTTTTTGTCAGATATTCAAAAATGTTTTCCTGTCTGCGTAGTTCAGACGATGCGGTGTTAGACAGAACGTAATAGGTATTGGTTTTAGTGTCGCAGTTATCATCCTGACCGTTTCGCTGAGCTGTGTAGCTCGGGGTAGTTCCTTCTCTACCGTATTAGACCACAGTACATATTCCAGTTGTTAAGTCCAACAATACCACACCGAATTCCTTCCCGATCCTTGTCCTCACTTCACTCTAGCCTCTAACGATCTCGACGTCGACGAGGCGCAAAGCCCAAAGGAAAATAAAAAGGTATGAAGTAACGTCCCGTGCAAGCTGAGGTTCTAAGCAAGAGCTCTAATAATGTCTTAATAATATCTGCAGTATCTATTCATAACGAATCCATCTTTAACTTTGCACCATACGGAAAAAATATTTTCATCAGTGTTGGCATACTGTTGTCATGACAACAGATTTTTCTTAAATATGAGCTAAATTTCTCTGGGTTTTCCGTGAGGCTCTTAAAAAGCGTATTACAATGCAAGTCACTAAAGGCCTCACGCATCGCATTTTTTACTGGTCCTCACAAATCAACTAAGTTTTTAGGTCCCGTCCTCTTTCTTCTTGAAGGTGCTTGCATCCTCCTCTACTTTATGAATAATCTTTCCACTTCATAACTATAGCATGGTGGATAATTTCCTTCTGTGATCGTCCGTTTCGGTACATGTATGTCGATACGTTACCTGATTATACTTATTAATCGATGGCACACCTCTTCAACAGTGCTTCGTGTTACTACGAAGGTATGGTTAATGTTCCTCAGGTACATTCTAAAACATTTCTTTAAAGTCTTTTCAAATCTGTAACCAACTTTGTTTTATTCAGTTACTGACTTTACAGTTGCAATTACCGCTACTACTATTAATATTATTCCGCGATTCACCAAAAGTGGATGGCGAAGGGTGCATTGCACCTATCCTAATGTGTAACCGTTTGCATAGGAAGGGATATACGGGAGATGGCAGGAGGCGCCCACGGGCTATTTTGAGGAACCATCCCGGCATTCGCCTGGAGCGATCTGGGAAAACCAATGAATACCCAGATCAGGATGGTAGGAGGGGTTTATCGAGACCTACTCCTATCGGATTCTAAGTTTCCTCCCTTGATAAATCATTCCTATTCCTTAGATGTGAATGTTCCTGGTAGTAATATGTGTCATCCTGAAATATATCAGTTGTGATTTTTTTCATTAGCTTCTGCCGAGAGCAACCAACGCCTTCGATGTTCCAGATCTTCACAACCTAACTCCTTCAACATCGCACTTACGCTTTCCCTCCCGCTATATATACCTGTCACGAAATTGGCGGCTCTTTTTTGGACCTTATCCAATGCCTCCATTAACCCCCTTTGTTGGGACAACAATATTCTAAGTGAGGACACACCAGAGCTTTGAAGGCAATCGATTACCTTTTGGTGAACACTATTTTAAATTAAGATCTAGAAATCGGAGCGTATGATTTGCTTTCCTAATAACCTTCTCAATATGTTCATTCCACAATAAATTATTACGAATTATTTCTCATAGGTGTTTAACGGAATCTACCGTTCTAAGAACAGTTCCATTAAATGTATATTCAGAGTTAAATGTTGTCACCTTTTTTACTTATATGCATGACTTGGCTTTTTTTTAGCGTTTAACTCCAGCTGCCAGTCTTCGCACCAAGTGATTATTTTCCCAAGTTATCAACCATACCCGCATCGTTTGCCTTACCGAATATATAACTCGTATGTTGCCTCAGAAATATACGAGTTTATCTTTATCATGTTTCAATGTCAGACTATACATTAAAGTTACCACAACCACCTTGTTATCGCAATTACCGTCTTCTATAAAAACTGTATCTACAATATCCGGATTACTTATAAGAAAAGGATCGATAATGGACAAGGTATCTTTGTCGTACCACGTTGGCTCTTTGACCATTCGTTCAAGAGAATTTTCTGCGAATGATTCTAGGAACGTTTCGGTAGTACCTATCTCTTCCACCTGACCTGAACGTACGGGAGTCCCATTTAACGGACGGTAGATTAAAATCGCCGCCTACAATCAATATATGTCCCTGAAATTTTTGAGAAATGCTATTACGTGACTCTCTAGAATCAGGAGATCGATATAATGGCACTAGTATGTACTTTAAGTTTCTGCAGATTTTTAGCTTCACCCATATAAACTCTCAAAAAATTTCTGTTTCAGTTATGACAGAGCAATTGACGGTTTTACTAACGGCCATGAACACACACCTCCGCACATTGAGATAGTTCTGTCTTTCCGAAAAACATTGAAATGAGGGGCAAATACTTCTCTAGATTCAACCTCTGGCGTCAACCACCTTTCGCTCCCTAGTATTATATCTACAACGTTGAAGTCAGCTACTTTACTTTACTTACTTTAGGACGATTATCCTTTGTTATTTCTGGAATCCAAATTCGTATTTCTCGTATTCGCATACCGAAGGATAACGGATGAAGTATATTCGATTTATTGGCTCCATCACTACCAATACCAAGACTTGAGTTATTGGCAAATTCTCTTCGTTGAACTGAAGGATCATCGGGCCTCATAGTGTTTAAAAAAAAATAATTCATATCGAGACGATTCCATATTTTTGAAGCCACCTTGGTCGCCATTCTCGGTATGTAGTGGACGCTCGACCTGTCAAATGCGTCCAGCAGGCAGCTGTCATAGGTCGATAAAGCTATTGTTTATGCGACTCAGCTCCGACAAAAGTACAATTCGAATGAAAAATCTTCCTCCATACGGCCTCCCTACAGTCGATGCGCGACACGGCACTACAAATGGAGAACTGCAACGAAACTGAATTTTTCCCCGCGGCTTCATACGCCTTCTGGCCCAACTTGTCCATGGATTTGCCTGGGGTCTGTGAATGTTTCTTCCCTGCTGGCATTCGCACTTAAATCTCCAGCCTTCTGCAAAACTGAAAATTCATTACTTAATAGCAACACATCATTTTCCAGTCAGTGATTTTGGAACTTCTATGTCTTTCTACGATCGACACCGCTTTGTGATTTCTTACTCCTGTGTGAAATATCTGTGAATAAGTCTGACTTATTTGTAATCATTAAATATTAAATTATAACGCAGTGATGGTTCAGTAATCAGCTATTTAGAATGATGATTTGAGAACATGTCTTGAACGATTTCACAAGATATTTTATTCCTGCCACCAGTTTTGTGAAAATAATTGCCCGGTTGATATAAGAAGACGAGTTGAAATCAACTCTTAGCATTATCGAGAATTTCTATTATTTATATCATTTCTTAGCGCCTCGCTAAGAGTTCGACATCAGGTGGGTGGTAGAAGGCGCATATTACTAATTTTGTCATGGCTACCTTGAGATTAATCAATATGATTTCGCATACCGTATCGTCGTCTATTTCATCACACAGATGTTATTGGGTGACGACTATAAATACACCTACTCCAAGTGAATGTTATAAATCCTTATAAAAAATGTTCATGTTATTATTAACAATTTCTGCGGAACTCACGTTAGATTTTAACCAGTACAGATTATGATATCAGCTTCTGTGCTACTATCCAGCTTTCTGGTTCAGAGGATTTGTCACAAATACTTATATAGTTAACTATGAGAACTTTTAGCTGTCGAGATTCTCTTAAACCATGTGATGCTGAATTTATTTGGGTCTTCCTCAGCCTAAAAAACCTCCCAAACTCGTGTAGCCGATGCCCTCGTTTGATGTACATCTGATCTACTCAAGCTAGTCTTACAATACTCAGTCAAATGGCGGAGATCGAGGAATCTGTAACCAAGATCACCACACAATCGATTTGGCCACAGTCGGTTCCTTCGACGCTGCTGCAGATGTACTGCGTCTACTAGCCACAGAGTTCATCCTTTCAGAAAGATGTCGGAAGTATTAGAGGATAACCTCCAACTCTAGGCGGCAAGAATCATCAAAAACTGCAGTTTGCTACACTCCATCCGCTAAATGGAATAATGGAATCCGGGGTGGTCCGTTCCACATCTCGCATAAAGTTACCATGAATGCACACCGAATGGAGTTTGGATTTCTTCCCCAAACAAATCGACACTTTCGTAAGACTACCAGAATCCTCCTCCCTGATCGTTCAGACCTTGCGGGATGAGGAGCTGCAAATTCACGGTATGACAATTGCGAAAGAGTCATTACCCGACAGATCGATTGTACAGTGGTACAAGCTCGCCCACCTGGCATCTGAGCTCAAGTAACTGCCCTCAAATGTGGCTTCGAGTACAGGAAACCACACGCCAGTTACTGACAGTAAACTGCCGCACAGCATCCATCATCTCTACCTACACTACAGGTTCATTGGTTGACATGGGTGAACCTACGAACAGCCTAGTTATATCAGATACTCGGTAACTACCACCTGATGGACCGCCTACACACAGAATAATAAGAAAGTTAGTAAAACAAAACTAATGACCAGTAGATAAATGTTGTACAAACAGCTATACCTTGTTCACTCTGAACTTGCGGCTAAAGATCATGTTCCCTTCGCCCCGGTCCTCACCTCACCACCCCCTCCCTTCCTACGTCTCCGCGCCGTACGCTGTATCCAGGCGGGCGAATGGTAAATTTCCCCTCCTCGTGTAGGGGTAAGGGCAGCGGAGTGGGGATAGAGCAGACTGACCTTGAGTCGCCTCTCTTAACTGAGCGCGCTATAGGAATGTTCTCAACAGTTACTGGAAATCAACTGTCACATTCATTGGTTGCAGTCACAAAGTATTTTAAAAAAACCAAAAGATAAGTATTAAGCAATAGGCTACTCGGAACCAACAGACAAGTGCACTGGCTGCACACAAAGTATTCAGAAATTAAATAAAAGTTAGTACTGCGTGACAAATAAATATTCAGCAAAAGGCGAGTAACGATCACAACGACAATCCCGACAACCCGAAACGAAATATTTCGAATGCCAGCCGTTGAGACGTTTGGAACAGATGGGTTCGCTTGAATGCAACAATGTAAAATGTCTGAGGACAAGTAACCTACGACACAGGTATGATCAACCGTAGGAAAATTGAAAGCAAAAAGATGTGACATAAAAGTGGGTCGCAGCATTAAGAAATTGGCGAAAGTTAGAGTAAAAACAAATCTACAAAATAATGTAGTGATACAAAAATATTTCGTGGACGAAAAAAACCCAACAACTACAACTACGAGTAAATACGTGAAAGGAGTCGTTCGAGAAACAGCAGCAGGAGGTAAATATTAAGATCACTGATTCGGCACAGACATATTCAGATAAATTACGTTTTCTTACTTATTATAATCAATGACACAGCTAGTAGCTTTTATGAGGCAAACAATTGCTTTGTTTTATTCGAATATCGTGATACATGTTTTATGAAAAGACTAGGAATATAGCCAAACTGTATTCATTTCACATAAACGGTTCTCTATAAATCTTTCCTGTTTAGTGGAAGGAGGAATGAATCACTTTAAAAACCTATGCTTCAACGTTCGAAATGCATCGTCACTGTATGCTCCATTTAATAATAATTACACGTAATGTGCCAGTGAAAGCAACTAGACCAGTTCGTTTGAATTACATTATTTCTTTCTTTACTAATTTTTTTCTAGCCTACCAAGCGATGTGTCTACCCCTCTTAGAAGTTACGGTTTAATGCCAGTTGTTTTAAGGATGTATTTTTTTACCTAAGTGAAGAGTTGCCGTGTAAGCTTTCTTCTGTTCGTTCTCGGGTTCATGTGGTGTTATTTGCAAGTCCTTACAAGGACTCGAACGCGTGGTACACCGTGTGTAAAGAGCATTCACCGTTACGCTACCGGGTCCAGTATTACGCACTGTATGTGGGTCGGCGTATTACAGGAAGCGACATCTTCCTGCTTCTTATCTTCTCTTGCACGCTCTTCCGTTCCAACACACTTTTAAAATATACTAAGCACACGTGTTTCACATTATCGGTTATTTCAGTAACACCATTTTAAAGGAATGGTATTATGTTCTGGAGAAAAATGTATCACGCAGCACTAGTTGTATTCTGTTACAGCATCATATGTCATTAACATTTAATATAAAGAATTAGATCATCAAAAATGTTACGACTTCCATTCACGACTAAGGCAGATTTTCTCAAATTCACAGCTTCACGTACTTCACGTACCCCAAACAATGGCGAACCCCTTAAAAAACAGGCTTTTATCTTTTTTGACTAAAGACCAAAATGGTATTAATTAATTTGATGGATTGACTTGTTTCTTGTCGCAGGTTGAGTCGATTTTAGGAGCAATTTTGCTCGTTCACAATCTCAATTCACCAAGTTGGGTGTTGCACTTTCGAGATACCCAGCCAGCCGCCGTAACGTAAAATTTGTAGCAAACTCCCAATTTTTTTTTTTTTTACTTATGGCTTTACGCCTCGTCGACGTCGAGGTCATTAGAGGCGGGATGGGACTGAGGAAAAGGAACGGGAAGGAATTGAGCCATGGCCTTTTGAAGTGAGCATCCCGTCATTCTCCTGGAGTGATTTGGGGAAACCATGTAAAACCCAAATCTGGATGCCCAGACGGGGATTCGAACCGGCATCCTCCCGAATGCAAGGCCAGAACGTTAACCGTTCACCCATCACGCTCGGTGAAAAAGTCCCCATGTTCAATTGACGAACACTAGGGGTTCACCTAACCCACTTTGAGAAACCCTGGTCTAAGGCAACGTAAGAGAAACTGCATACCAGGGTCGAATTAATGCAAGTCTACGTTGCAATGCTTGGACGTAGTAAATCCTTCACACAAGACGGGTAAACCTGGAGAAGGAGGTCTTAGACCGTCTGCACACGAAGCTACACAAAAGAAACTGGTTGGTTTCGCGAGCTTCTTGCCAATCACTTGGAAATCAATAGCATACTGCACACGCCGCATTAGTAACTAGTTTACAGGCTGCTGTTGAGTCTATTTTCCTACTTACGGACATTCTTAATCTCAATATTTTGAGAAGTCTGGTGGCTCAGTGGTTAACGTGTCTGTCTGGGGATCGAAAGGTCCCCGATTCGAATCCCTATCGCGGAGTGGATTTTCATGGGCCGTTAACCCAACCTTCACCTCTGGAACAGCTGGATGTGTAATGTGAAGTACGTCAGATATATTCCGTAAATCACTAGAAGAGAGAAAAGTACCTTCTAGCTGGAAAATAGCCCAGGTAATTCTCGTTTTTAAGAAAGGAGATCGGAGTGATCCTAGGAATTATCGACCCATATCTCTAACATCGGTCTGCAGCAGAATTCTGGAACATGTCATATGCTCGAACATAATGAAGTTTCTAGAAGAGAACGAGTTACTTACACCATGCCAACACGGATTTCGGAAGAAGCGATCGTGTGAAACACAATTGGCCCTATTTTCCCACGACATAATGAAAGTTATCGATGCAGGTTCGCAAGTTGATGCGTTTTTTTTGGATTTTCAGAAAGCTTTTGATTCTGTGCCACACAACCGACTTTTAGCGAAGATTCGAGCTTACGGTATTTCGGCTCAGATTTGCGAGTGGATACGTGATTTTCTAACTGGTCGATCACAATATGTCGTTGTTGACGGGGAAGCCTCATCTAAGATAAATGTTACTTCGGGCGTTCCTCAGGGAAGTGTAATAGGTCCACTTCTTTTCTTAATATTTATAAACGATCTAGGTGACAACGTCAAATGCTGGTTGCGATTGTTTGCCGACGATGCGGTTATCTATAGGGAAATAAGGTGCTCCGACGACTGCTTAGAAATTCAGCGTGATTTGGATGCTATTTTCGATTGGTGCCTTAAATGGCAGCTTACACTTAATTGCAAAAAGTGCAAGGCAATGCGGATAAGTAACAAGAAGAATCAGGCTGTTCACGAGTACAAAATAAACAATTCACCTGTTGACACGGTTGATTCCGTGAAGTATCTGGGGGTGATAGTACAAAGCAACATGAAATGGGACATGCACATAACTTCCGTCGTAGGCAAGGCAAATTCTAAATTACGATTCATAGGTCGTATTTTGAGGAATTGTAATGTTCAAACAAAGGAGATAGCGTATAAAACACTGGTGCATCCGCATCTGGATTACTGTTGTGGGGTTTGGGATCCGTATCGAAAGGTTCTGATTGACTCAGTTGAGAGGGTGCAGAGGAGAGCCGCTAGATTCGTTACTTGTTGTTACAGCCCTTATGAAAGCGTCACAGAATTGATACATAGATTGGGCTGGGATAGTTTGGAAGACAGACGACGTAGCTTGCGTTCGAATTTATTGGAGAATATGCGAAAAAATTTAAATTTCGAGTGCAATGAAATACTTCTTCCGCCAACCTATTTAGGTCGCAATGACAGGAGGGATAAGATTAGAGAAATAAGATGCCGTACTGATACTTATATGTATTCCTTCTTTCCTCGCACTATTCGGGATTGGAATGGGCGGGTTTAGGATTGGTGCTTAGCACCCTCTGCCACCCACAATGTTTGTGATTTGCAGAGTATGGATGTAGATGTAGATGTAGAACGCTCCCGTGGTGTGGATTCCATGCTAAGCTGTAGATCCCCTGAAACCGGTAGGAGTACCGGGTTAGATAAAGGTGGCTACGACAGGGACGGAATGCGCAGCCAATAGAATTCCTGTACCAGGTCATTACGACCACACGGAATTATTATTATTATTATTATCTCAGTATTAACCTTTGTTGTTTTCTATCATTTAGTGATGAATGTACAAGCTTTGAATGTAAAATCTGCGGAAGAGATCGAAAAACGGCCAATGCTATAACTACACTTCTCACTTGAGAATGTTACAGACAAAGCGTGAATTGAGAAAATAAGTTTACATGACAGGTACGTAGTGTTTTTAACATATTGGCAATAGTATACCTGCAATAAAGGAAAATCTAATTACTATATCATTTTATTCCATACTTAAGTTACATAATAGGGTGGTAATATACTTTTTTTCAAGCACAGCAATTAATTTCGCGGTAACTATTTCTGTTTCAGTGGATGAATGCAAAGAAAGATGTATCTCAGGAAAAAGAAGATGTATGTTTTGATGATACTAATGAAGAAAGTATGACTGTTGAAAACTCAGAATCCTCAGCATCATTTGACATTCTGTATTGACATTGACGTTAAATTTGGCGTCTGATGTCGTGGTCGTAATGAATACTCGATATTTAATGTTCCTCTCGAAGCAGAGGTCCTATTCTTTATTATTTGCGTTTTGGTGAAATAATAGTACATAACTATAATCTCTTCTTCACTCGAATTTGACATTTAAAAATCAGTATAACATCCTAAGAGATATCTGAGATAAATGATCCCCGCCTATTTCTGCAATGAGACTCGCCACTTTGAACGCTTCGTTGGTGGACGCTAGTTAAGTCACTTTTCGATCGCTTCTGAGTTGCCCGCATGTGCAGATCTGCATCACTCATGAGTTGGTAACCGGTTTCTAACTGCAGTCACCAAACAGTTACGTTTCTTTTGAGTAGCTCCGTGTCGAGGGCCTTACCAGCGACAGACATGGGGTCTCTCGTTATGGAACAATTAGTATGCGGAATTGCCCTGAGGACGGCTTATGCCCAAATACTATAGTGTATTTTCTGGGTTTTTTTTTTCATAGTCTTTTTAGAGATCATTAGAGGCGGGGCAGGTTTGGGAATAAGGAACGGGAAGGAATTCAACCATGGCCTTCTGAAGATACCATCCCAACATTCGCCTGAAATGATTTCGGGAAACAACTGAAAACCGAAATATGGATGGCTGGACGGGGATTGGAACCCGCGACTTCCAGAATGCCAGGCTCGAGCAATACCACACACCCGCCAGGACCGATTGCTGAAGTTCTGTAACTTTAGGACCAATAAAAAAATTGTTTATTTTTGCTGCTGGAAGATGAGGAAACTTTTTTTATTGATGCCTAAAACGTCTTTCTGTCACATCTATAACCTTTAAAAATTTGTTGAAAAAACCTGGAAGATGCAAATTTATATTAGCAATTAGACACTGAAGATGAATATTTTCTCTCCTCCTTTCCAATTTTGTTGAGACGAATTCTTTTTTTGTATACTGATTCTTTCCATCATGGCTGTCTTACGAGAAAACATTGAGGTTAATGTTACCAAGTAATGAACAATGAATTCCAAATGGGTACCACCAATTCCGAATTTTGAATAAAATGAAAGTTTATGTCGCTAATACTAAAACAACCGTGGCTGATAGAAATTCTGATTTAAGATTTGGATTTCTCGTAGAAGTATGCTTTAAAAACACTTCTATTCGTCAAAGAATTAAAGAAATAAAATCTCTTGTAAAGGAGTTTTATCGCGGAAGGTGTACCCCATAACTAACATCGATTACAGTTTTCAATAATAGTCGTCTTACTGCACTAGCTTCTACACTTCCTCCTGCAAGGCAGTTGACGAAAAGTCTCCAGAACGAATGATCATCTGATCAGTCTGAAATTACCTATTCCACTTGAATAACTCTCATTGCATGATAAGCTTTTCTCTTCGTTAATTTTCTTACCTGGTTTTATTCTGATTTGATAACGCTCCGTTCCACCATTTTTCAATCATAATATTCTCTTTCGTTCACATGTGGATAAAGGAAAATACATGAACAGGAAAAAGTAAGGGGAAAATCTTATGTTTACGCAGAAGGATAATGCGCCCTACGTAAATCTGAGGACCTTGTAATGGGCCCGGAAAACTGTCAAACAATTTGCGTAAACATCTTGATGGTGTATGACACGGAATGGCTGGTCGCACAATAGTTTGGAAACACATTGATCGATACTGATTTTTTTTACGCAATTCTCATCATTTGCAAGCAGTCTGAACATATATGGCAATGTTTGACGGTAACTGAACGAGGAGAGAACTCAGCCTGTTACTTGCACTGTGTCCACTTTATTATTATGGCCCAAGAAGCTATACTAATCATATAAATATTAATAAAAGTCTAAGCACTGTCACTGTGTGATTGTTTCATAGTATCCGTATCGTTACCGACTTCTGTTGCCGAACAAATTACGGCCAGAAATGTTTCTACAAAAACGAGATTATGCGCGTTATTTAATGACAATTATATTTAATTAAGCAACTGCGAAGAAATTAACTGACACAACTCTGAAAGAAAAGTGCTGTATGTATTTCGTTTAAGTAAACATATCAATTATTAGTTGCTTTTGTTTATTAATGTAGATTTTAAAGTTATATTATCTAACCGCCGTGTAGTACACTAAGAAGTATGGGATCACATTTATATCGCGATGCAGTGAATATATTAATTTTCGAGCAGAAATACACCATTCGTCGTTAAAGCAGAGGAAATGAGTTATTTAGGTTTTTTTTTTTAATAATTTAAATTTCTTTCAGGAGTACTATGATATGAAATCATTTCTTCAATTGAATGAAAGCAGTTCCACATGAATCGTGACCGATATTAAAATTAACATTATGTGCCATAATGTAGCGTTCATAAACTACGTAGCTTAATTTTGGCCTTCTGTGAAATCCCCCTCCCCTCCCCCCACATAGCCCGACGTGGCGCTTGACCTATACCTCTCCCCCCTCCCCCCCACGTAGCACGTAGCTTTTTTCCCTGTTCATTCCAGCAGACATTTTGTACTATTTTCTCTTGTTAGAATATTATAAACTACATACGGAAATAATTAAATGACGGAAATAAATATTCACATGTTGTGGTGTGTTCTGTACCTCATTTTAACTGTGCAAAAAGTATAAGTGGAATGCTACATGGCCTGGCTCTAAACCCTTTCCCCCCACGTAGCCCAGCGTAACTTTCCAGCTAATCCCTCCTCCCCTCCCCTCCCTTCCCCAGACCGATCCAAGTAGTTTATGGACGCTCCCTAAGATGTGCGCTTGTAATTGAAGCTTTGATTTTCTAGCGAAAATATTATGGTAGATTAAAACGCAGTCGGCACAAGGAAGACAACTGAAACTTTTTATCACAAGTTGCGAAGAATTGTGCAAGAAACAGGACGAAACTAGAATGAGAAATTTTGTTTCTGATTAAAAACAAATTAAATAAATCGATTTAAAAAAAAAAAAAATATTTAAAGATTACGTCTTATTATAAATGTGCCTAATTATTTTTTTTACCAACAAACAAAAACAAGGTTTTTGATAATACTTCGTGAAGCTTAAATATTAAAACCGTAATGATTATTATTTCATGTTTTTCATTGTATTTAATATTTCTTATAAACACGAAGTCGTGCTTTTAACTAGTTTTATAACAAATCTATTTCTTTAAGCTACTGGGAACACTGCATTCAACCCATCACTTTTGATGGGCTTTGAAGATGGTTAATAATAATAAAGAATTCTGGTGTGAGTTTCTCACAGTTTATTGCGAGTTGCCTCAAAGTGGCTGCTAATCTCTGTTCTGCCAATATCGAAACATTCATAACTGTGCTTCTATTTTAGTTAAAGCTATAATCACTTCTAGCGCATTGAGTTCTGCTACTAACCGGTCCTAGCTTGAGTCCCTTCATCAGCTATTCAGCCATCTAGATACCCAGCTTTGTTTTTAGTTTTAATTTTTTTTTCCTTTTCCGTCAAACAAGCAATTTATACCATGGAGCAGACAGCTTCCTTATCGGATACTTTCTTCCGAGAACTTCAAAAAGAGTGAACGGAGGTTTTTAAAAGTCATCGCAACGTGTATGTACCAAAGTTTGCGCAAACGTGATGATTCACAAACACAGTTGTTGCGCAAATCGCTTGATAGTATATGCGGTCCTCTAGTCGATTCTCTCCAGGTGACTGGACAAAAGTTTTGATACCCTTTTCACGCACGATGCTTTAATGGGAAGGCTTAGGACGCTCGGAGCAGTGTTAACAAAAGACCTGCTTGTCTGTGAGAGTGACCTGGCTCACAGCAAAGTGTGTCTCGAGGTCAACGACCTGCGACCAGCGGGAGATGTGGCTGCGGTTTGCTGACTGCCCCCTAAACCAGCGTCTTGCCTAATAATACTCTCTTCCATGGAATTAAAACTAAGATATACGGAAATTAACACGCGACAGTGATCGACTCATCGATGTTTTCTGCATCTGTTATAAACAATAGTCCAGAGGTTACCAGTATAAGAAGCTATATAACTGCAATTTAAACTAGAAGCTCTGAAACTTCAATAGCTGGAAAACCAGAAGAGTTTGTACAAACATCTTGAAAATCGAAACATGGTTATAGGAGGTATCGTGTTTTAATGTAAACCGTTACCTGAATTCGCACTAACCTCACGAGCAAACTTACGAGCAGACTCAGCTTCTACCAACACAACCGCTGAAATTTCGAAATCAAATTTTTAGCTGATTACAGTACTTGTCAGTATTATGGTGTACGGAGAAATTAACAGTTAATATAGTTAACAAACTTTTTCTTTTGCGAATGAAACAGGATCTTCTAGTGAAATAAACATAAAAAATTTCTTCTGTAAGTATAAAGACAAAAGAGAAATCATACACGCGCAATTTTAATGTATATTTTTTATTGGCTTGTGGATACTTCCCTTTTAGCGGTACAATTATTTAATAACAGCTACAAGGAATATCAAAGAAGGTTCTTGCAATAAAAAAAAGGATCAAGACTGTTCCTTGCTCATTATTTAAACTTCAAATGAATGAAATTTTATTGAATAGAAAAATAATTAAAATGCTTTAAATTTTTTCAGTAACCAACGGCTTTGTTATACTGCTGCGGGGAGCTAAGTGACATCTGTTGTAACAGGGAAAATCTATGGGCGACATTGAGTTTGCGGCGGGAAGAAATTCTGTTTCGTTAACATCAGAGAATGGAATTTTCCTGCGGTGGTCCCCAACGTGCGCGAGGCATGGAGAGGAGAAGAATTAAAAAAAAAAAATCTGACTTAGATTGTGTCAACAAACATATTGCAAACATTCAGAATAATAACACAGAAGAGAAGACAAATACCATTTCCAAAAGCAAAATTATAACCTTAAAAACGCAAAAGTAATTCTAACTTGTGAAAAACATACAGGGGAAGAACACATTATGTACCAGAATTTAAATTCCGATGCATAAAAAGTTATATACGATATAGGAAAAGAGAAAAGATTGCATATTTTTTATTTCTATTTTTTTTTTAAGAAAGAGAAAAAAGAAAGGAAAAATAGCTGATTGCTAAGAATCCGCAGTCAGCGAGTACACTCTTCGTATTTTGATATATCACTTATTTTATGTGAGTACTTGCTGTATTTCTAATGTTTATACAATAAAAAAATCATTTTCCATACATACCGTGTAGATAACACATGACGAACACAAAACTTATTTAAATATCCTGAAATCATAGCTGAAATCGAATGCGTGACCCTTATTACTCGAGACCAGTGCGGTAGAGAAAGTCTCGAAGTTGTTATTGCTAACTCTAACAGCAGAACTTTTGCCATCTCGCACTCGTCACAGCAGGTACACAATTTCTTTTTTCTACAGTTTTTTCCTTAGGTAAAAAGGAAATGATTGAATGAATTGCCTTCGCCCTACGCAGAAATTTTGACAGCTGCAAGTATTTACTATTTGTAATTTATTTACTTGTATTTTAAATTGCGGCCTTACTACTCGTTATTGACAAGATCATCAGAACAAATGAAGACTGGTGAACAAGGAATGGGAAGGAAATGGACTACAACCTTTATCAAAAAGGTCCTTTCGTTTCTGTTCAGTAATTTCGGAAAACCATGGCCGATTCTTGAATCGAATATGGATCCTCCGGAATAGTAAAAGCTCACACGTCGTTTAACCTACCAGACGTCAACACGAATAAAGACGACATTTTCTTTGAAAGCGCCCAGGATCCGTCGACCCTTTCAAATGTGAAACTTGCGTGCTAACCGCTATGACGTCCGGGAGGGTATGATTAGTTGGCCGCCTGCCCAGCCGGTAAGCAAAGAAACAATGGAGCTCGTAGCTGCAAGTTCACACACCGTCAGCGTAAAAATCGACCGGCTGGGGCATAGGTTGCTATCCTGCAGAAGACAGCCATCTTGACCGACTACAATAGCTGCAGGCCCTCAAACCGGTCTACTGCGCGAGTATGCATATGGAAAGCGACGGCTCTGTGAGGTCATTAATGTGCGGTCGGCTTCTTTGCTTCGACAACAGCAACAGCCGCAGTTGTCCGAGGGGATGGAAGACGCACAGTACAACATTGAACAAAATGCGTTTATTATTTTGAAGCAAATGTAGTCGTGAGCGATGAGAAAGCTTTGATGCCTTTTTACTTTGAATATGCTTTCATCTTCCACGTGGTACTTCAATGGCTTCTGCCACAGATGAAAATATCCGGTCCTTGTTATATCTTCGAGAGCGTGACTGAACGGGTTAAAGCACTTCCGTATTGGAAACGGAGAAGGAATACCAGCGCGGACCCAAATACAGGGTGATTCAAAATAAGGTGAACAAAATGACATGGTAGATCAGTCATACAATAAGAACCGAAAAGCGCATAGGAACAGAGGGTTGCAACTGCTATCCGGAGTCGCTACAGGGCGTCTAAAATAATACTGACACAAAAAGAAGAATCAAAACCATTACATATCATTTTATTGATAATTATTCACTCACATGCGATTAATGCAAGCCAACTGTTGAGTCTGCAACAGATGCTCTAAAGTTTTTGCCAGATGCATCGATACAAGCCCGGCAACTCCGTTGCATGGAACACCTTCTCAAAGATACCAGGTATATCTCGAACACATCCGGCTGCCGCAATGATTCTTCCTACCAAGTCTTCCGGCGTTACAACAGATGTTTCATACACAAGTCCTTTTAAAAATCCCCACAAGAAAAAATCCAAGGGAGTCAGGTCTGGTGATCGTGGTGACTCGTGTTTGTATCGCAACGCCCTCTCGTGGCTCTAGCGCCCTCTACAGGCGTTTGCGACCCTCTGTTCCTATGAGATTTTTATCCTTATTGTATGACAGATCTACCATGTCATTTTGTCCACGTTATTTTGAATCACCCTGTATAAGCGAACCAACCGTCCTGATTGCAGCTTTAAGACGGTTGTTTTGAAACGACCCCCAGTTCAAAAACTACATTTCACACAAACGGAATAATAGCAAAAATGGTTTACTGACAAATGGAAACACTCACTATCCTCCCCTAGGTTGTTCTTGATGAGCGGAGATAAGTTAATAGGTCGGAAGAGCCCTCATATAATAAACGTGTTGTTATAGCTTCTTACCGGACATAAAAATTCTGCTATGAACTGGAAAGTTAGACGCTTAAACAACTCCTTAAGTAATATATTAGTCATGATGAGCCTAATGCTGACTTACATAGTGCTTCGTGACTTTTTCTGCACGACCTTGTCAAATACGGTGAATTTTATTTTAATTTTGCTTACGGCTTTACGCCTCGTCGACGTCGGGGTTATCAGGGGCAGGAAAGTACTGGGGGAATAAATTCGAACTGGATTGATTAGGCAAACCATGAAAACGGAAGTCTGGATTGCCAGACGGGGATTCGAACCTGCGTCCCTCAGAATGCAATGCTCACCCACCAAGCTCGGTGTTAATTGAACCCACAGATCAGACATTGTTTTTCTTGGGAAAGCTTATAATAGCGACCACACATTAAACTACTGGGAGAATTTTCAATTTCGCTTAATCATTACTTTCAAACCGCTGCTCAGAGACTTGCACGTTGAATAACTTGCCTCATCGTATAATAAAATTTGGAGAATATGCGGACCGAGTGGCGAACAAAATTTTATCTAGTATGTGCTTCCCGATGGGAAATTGAATATTTGATTGAACGATATGTGGCAATCATCTACAAACGCAAATGACATTGAGAGAACGGCTCACTAGAAATGTAACATCCAAATCTCCTTTAAAACTGGTTTTAACCCAAAATGGATAGTCACACCAGTCATGGTAACAGGGCCGCATTTAAGCATAGGCTACCTAGGCTGTAGCCTGGGGGCCCGCACCACAAAGAGGGGGCCCGCACCACAACCCTAAAAAAAAAGTCGCCCATAAATGTTTTGGGACGAATTTCTAATTGAAGCATCTATAGCCGGAGGCAGCCCCCTGTCGGAAGGTCCACTGCCAACAAGGGGGCCCGCACCACACGTATAGCCTAGGGGTCCACAAAGCCTAAATGAGGCCCTGCATGGTAATCTCTTCACAGCGTTATGGAAAGCTACGTGTCTCGGAACCAGCTAAGCACTTTCAACACATGTCATTGATACTTTCGTCCCCTATTCCATTAACCCTGGTAGTTATGCGTCTCAAAAAAACTTTATGGAGACAAATGATAATACAAATCTGAAGCTGCGGATGTATTACTAGTGATGGTTCCTTCAATTAAGTCAGGGAATATTAACGAGCGCTCGAAACTGATAGCTTAATGGTCAGCCTGAACGACGATATACAATATGAGATCTACAGGTGCTACAGTAGCTCCAAATAGTGTCAGCAATAGACATTCTTATAGTCTATTAAAAAAAATAACTAGTAAGAACTGTAGAGGTAGACAGAGATTAGAATATATGAAGCAGATAATTGAGGACGTGGGTTGTAAGGGGTATGCAGAAATGAAGAGGCTAGCACAGGATAGGAAGGGATGAGTAGTGTCTAAGAACGAAAGATCCTAAAAAAAACTAAATTGAGGTCCTTGTAGGTTAGTTAACCAGCTGCCGACTTTCTAGCTTTCCATCCAACGGGAAACTGGGCCCTATTGTTGCGGCTCCTTTCTCTTCTCTCTAGCACTTAAGCGGAATAAGTTAGATACCTCAAATTTGCACATGTTATGTATTAAGTTGGGCAAAAACCGAATATCATATTAATTTAATATATATATATATGTTATAGTAGGGTTATAAAGAAGTAAAGAGAAGGCAAAAATTCAAAAAAGTTCTGTCCAATCGTCTGGGATGTCAATATTTACAGTTCGTCAAGTAGACGATTATTACAGTGTTTCAGTTTTTTTCACGGGAATATAAAGAAATTTGTTAATTGTTGTTACCAGTGCTATCTCAAAAACGGTATTACATACGATCTTGAAATTTGTACCCAACATCAATCGTTAAACGAAAAATACTGAAACTACTAATATCTAAATTGCTTTGTAAGTTTAGAGTAAAGTAAGCATAAGTTTTTACGTTGAGATTACTTCCGCGTATATTAATGTAGTTTTATTTTAAATGCTCTAAATTCGAATTGATTTTCTGTCTTTAGTATCTATAACATATTTAATTGCAGGTGAATGATAGCATTAGAATAGTGCGGCAACGCGGTGCGGTGTTGGAAAGCCGTGGAGCTGAGTCCTCTACCTAACTGAAAATGTGTCAGGCATTTTCGTACCAAGGGAGCGTCCATAAACCACGTAGCTCCATTTTGGCCTCCTGTGAACCCCCCCCCCCAAATCCCCTCACGTAGCCTGACGTGGACTTTTGCCCCGTATCCCCCCTCCCTCTCACCTCCCCTCCCCCCAGCGTTGCACGTAGCTTTTTTCCCTATTGATTTTATACAGTTTTCTCTTATCAAACTAACCTAAATTACATCCGCGGATAATTAAATGACGGAGAATAAATATTTACATGCTGTTGTGTGTTCTGTAACTCATTTTAACTGTGACAAGTAATCAAAGCTATGTGTCCTAGCTTTGAACCCCCCTTCCCCCCATGTAGCCCAGCGTAGCTTTCCAGACAACCCATCCCTCTTCCCCCTTAGATCGAGATACGTAGTTTATGGACGCTCCCAAGTATGTGTCTGACCTACTACATGCGAGATATGTTTGATCATCAGAGTACAGAACCATAAATATGTGAGACTCGAATCATACTTTCTCGATTATTTTATTTTCTGCTAAAAGGAGCGACTGATTAACGATGGTATAACATATGACTTGTAAGGGGAAATAATTCTCTTCCCGATCGTCCCGGAATTCATTTGCAGTTACACTGATTATATTCAGAGTGATGTTCTTCAATAAATTACAGTTTCTACATGTTTGTCTTTCCCAAGTCAGTCGTCTTGCACCGCGATTCCACCAAAACTCCGCAGTCTCGACATATATAGGTCCATAAATCATGTTAAGAACTTTTTCTCAAAGGATAATAGCCTTTGCGGTTTTATGTTTTAGCTCTCCAAAATTTCGATTTCTACAAAAGTTCTCGCACTAAATTACTTTCTTGTTCGGAAGTATTGTACTACAACAGATTTATCCACTGTAATACCCTTTTGTTAAGATACTGCACAATTTATAAGATTTCCGCGAGTTACTCAAAAAGTGTCTATGAACCAGTCAAGTCCCCACCCTTTTGGCGGAAGTCGCTAAAACATCATGACGGGCGTAATTGATTTGAGCTCCACTGGGCGACGAAATAGGAGAGATGATGGTTTATTGGTAGGAATCCTGAAAACCTCTCTGCAGTACGTATTGAACAAGGGTATATTGTACTGTTGACTGTCATTCGTTTATCATATGAGAACGTATAACCTGGCGACTTCTTTGGTATTCTGCGGGAGCGTAGGGGCACCTTTTCCTTTCTCCATCTCTCATGTTCAACACGAAAAAGCGGATATCTAGATTGCTAATCAGGCGCTTAAATAACATTTTTTCCCCTTTATTGCAGTCCAAAATTATATTGCCGAAACATTTAAATGTTAATACAAATTTTATGTTAAGAATTCCCATTAATCAGACAAAACTATAAGGGCTAAATTACAAAAAGAACAAATCAGTGTTCACTATACCAAATTCAGACTGCCGGAATGTGATGCATCGCTACCGCCATAGTTAGTAACAGTTACTGTACACCGACGTATCAGATGTCATTATGAAGCCACAATCACGTAATATCCGTCTTCAATGGTAAGCACTGGGCCATAATTATGTAGCTCAAATCGCACCTGGGCCTGGCGTTCGGGAAAACATGGGGTTGAAATCCTGTTACGTCCTCAATACTTCAGTTTTCCATGATTTCCCAAAATCTTGCGGCCAATGGCCACAGAGTTCACCCTTTCTGCAAGTTGCCCAAAGGATGAAGAGGATAGCCTCCAACCCTAGGTGGCAAGCATCATTGGTGCCGACATGAGCTACAATCCGCAGCTGGCTACACCCCGTCCGTTCAATGGTATCCGGGATGGACTGTTCCACATGACGGATCAGACCCCCCGGAATATACAATGAATGGATACCAGATTTCAACCCCGACCTATTAGCCATTTCCCTAAGGGGCTAGATAAACCGCCTAACGTTAGAGCTGCCGACCACTAGAATCCCTTTCTGAAGTTGCCCAGACCTAGCGGGCTGGGGGGATGTCAACTCACAGGATGATGATTGCATGACTGAATCAGTTCCAGACAATACGTCGAACTTGTTGGACAGTGGTACAATCTAGCCTTCCTGGAAATCAGGCTTGTACAACTGCCCCCGCATGCGGCGTCGACGTCCAGAAACCACACGCCAGTCACCACCAGGACACCGCCGCGCCGCACAGATTCCATCTTCTCTGTCTGGACTGCAGGAACGATGACTGGTAGCGGAGAACCTGCGAGTCGCTTAGCTTCTACAGGAATAACAATACCACTTCTACTGCACTCACATGCGACAGCTTTCAGCTGTGTAACTCTAGTTAACAAAGCTGCAAGCTAGCGGAGAACTTGCGAGCCGCTTAGCTTCTACAGGATCACCATTACCACATCTACTGCACTCACGTGCGACAGCTTCCAGCTGTGAAACTCTAGTTAACAAAGCTGCAAGCTGGGTGCGCAGATCAGCCACCTCAGGCAGCGAACTGCACACAACGACCACAGTCCCTACACATGCTACCAGAGAAAAACTGAGAAGTATACAGAAAAAGAACGAAATCACTAAGTGTTCTAAATAGCAGGCTTTATTGGCGGTAAATAAATGTACAAAGCTGAAGCTAAAGCGTTAAATTTACACAAAAGGTAGTACTTGGCGTAACGGTTACCGGCGACCTACTAACTGCTACTGCTGGTAATCAAATATGCAAAGACGAAACAAAAGCTCTCTACACACTTTAAACTAAACTATCACAGGAAGGTACTACTTCACGTAACGGTTGCCGAAGAACGACTTACTAGTGGTGCTGCTAAACTAAATAAGCAAAGACGAAACAAAAGCTATCTAAACACTTTAAATTATTTAGATAAGCACGCGGGAAGGAATGAATTAACAGAATACTGAAAGGAAAGTAGATATTTCGATTAAATCAACACATTAATTATTAGTTTTCTGTTAACTGATATTTAGTAGATGGATATTTTCTTATAATCCCTGTACAGTGATTCGTTACTTTCTTAAAAACCAAGTTAAATCATTTTTACGGCTCCTTAATAACAACTGTATTTAATTATACAATTGCAAAGAAATGAATTGCTAAATACTGTGTACAAATTGACATTTTTGACGGGCTTAGAGCCTAGTATCCTTACAAAAATTGAAAGTAAAGATTGAAGGTGTAGAAAAACGTATATATGATGACTGTAGCTCGCCTTCAGTTGGCCCAGCAAATTTCTGGGGAAGTCGAAACGTATGTGAGCATAACGCGTCCTGCTAAGAGGCAATACAGTGTACGAGTGTGTTTTCGACCACTTTAATTGCGGCAGAGATCGTTGTCGGACGATGCGTTCATCACGAGTGGTCGTGACTTGTTTCCATTACATCAGTGGGGTCGAGTTACGAAGCATGAATCCTCATAGCGACGGAAACGAAGCGTGACTCATCCGCCATCCCCTTGTATCATCGTTGCCCTAGTTTACCACACAAACAACTAGTGTTTCTACTGCAGTGGGATTTGTAATGAATAATAAAACAGTAAAAGAGGTGAACAGTTTAGTGACTGAATAACTGTCATTAGGACACAAGATAAACATGCAGCTTATATTACTACAGATTACTTTTCAGTTTTGAAAGAGAACCATGATGAGGTAATGAAATATTTGTCAACGCCGAGAAGGTTACTAGGCATGTGAAGAATGGGGACAATCTCGCGATCATTCTAGTAGGAGAAGGAAAAAATGGAATGTTGTATATAATTTCGGGATAGGAATAAAGCTATTAGAGACTAATTTTATGCAAACATGCAATCAGGAGAGATGGGACAGCATTAGACACAGAACTTTGAAAAGTTACGGGAGAGTTCTTTGCTCAAAAGAGGATGGAATAGGTTATGAAGAAGAAAACATATATAAATCTAAACAGTTGTTATAGTGAAATACTATCCAGCATATAATTTTTAAGAGAAAAATTGAGTACTGCACAATATAACATACCCGGAGTATATATTAATTCCACTTATAACATATTACGAAGTAGAGATCGGTATTCAAGAGCAATGGAGTTATAACAAAAGAAACACTAGAAGTGGGACTGCTGAAAGAACGCTATACAATAGAAAAAGCTGCATGAACGCGAATCCTTGACTACAAAGAAATTTTGAACTAAATTCAGCTGAAGAAATCGGAATACACGGAAGGGACAGATAATTAAGGATTATGAAGAAACAGTGCGTGTAAAGAAAATTTTGGGTTGTAGATAAATATTGAAATTTACGGATCAGAGAGGACGGGTCTAAACATATTCAAAATTAAGCAGGATGTCAGCTTGTCAACATTGTAGTATTAAAATAAAAGCTGATGGAAAAATTACTGTAAGCTAGGAGAGAAGAAGCAGACACAGAATATAGGAACAAAAAAATGGGGGAAATGGAATGCATTAACAATAAAAATATTTACGAAAACGGCCCTCTGTTCCATGAAAGAACAAAATGAAGGTATCTGTATAATCTGAAGAATGGGAATTACTTGGGATGCATTATGCTATAAAATGGGAAAGTAAATGGCCCCTAGTTTTAAAGACAAAATGTTTGAGTGTTTTATAGAATAAATGCAGATGAATCTTATTGTGCGATGTTGTTGCAGGCCATGTTTCCACAGTTGCTTAATTAATTACTAGTTGAAAGAACACGCCAATGCAACTGTTTAATTTATTTATTGCTGCGTCGTACGCGTTTCACCTCTCATCGAGGCATTATCAGCGACGAATCTGTGTTACAGTTTTTATATACAGTTTTATATACATTTTTATCTTATTATAACAAAGTATGAGCATATTTTTTAAAAATATGCTCATAATTTGTAATAATAGGATAAAAATGTATATAAAACTGTATATAAAAACTGTAACACAGATTCGTCGCTGATGATGCCTCGATGAGAGGTGAAACGCGTACGACGCAGCAATAAATAAATTAAACAGTTGCATTGGCGTGTTCATTCAACTAGTAATTTTATAGTGGTTCTCTTAGAATTTTCAAAACTCCTAGGTAAAGAAGGTTTCGAAATAGTATCGGAAACGATACCAAAAAAATTTGAAGCAATAAAGATATAAACAGATATTTCTAAAAGCATAATTTGATACTTCCAAAGAAAGCAGAGACCTATAAATTTTATAGCTATATTATCATAAATTTGACATCATATGGAATCCCCATCCGGAAATCCAGATTTGGGTTTTCATGGTTTCCCAAACTCACTCCAGGCGAATGGTTCCTTTAAAAGACTAGCGCCGAATTCCTTCCCGTACTTTGTCTCAAGAGCCTTCCCGCCTCTAATGACCTCAATGTCGACGAGGCGTAAAACCAGGAAAAAAATACATCGTGTGCTTAACTGAACATTATAAGCAACTAAAAAGGAAAATATTGTTATAAACGTCTTAGGTTAAGAGCAACTAAGATTTACGCAAACCGGGGCACAAAATAATCTGGTCTAGTGCTATAATAACATTTGAAGGATAGATAAAAATTGGAATATGTTTACAGCATTCCTACGATCGAGGAAACCTTTAGAAATAGAAACAGAGGTTTAACATTTAAAGAAAAAAATCTAAAATTATTAAAGACAAACCTTAGTTAAAAAGAGGATGAAACGAAGCTATAATATATCACCTCTGAAATTCAACATGCGTGTGGATTAAACAGTGAAGGAAGTAAAAGAAAAATTTGAAAACGGCGTAGTGATTCAACGAGACCCAAGAGATATGTTGCTTACTGATGATCATATTTTCCTCCACGCAGATAAAACTGACGATTCGAAGAAATTACTGAGTGCTATAAACAGAATAAAGCAGGTGAAACCTCAACTAAACACGAATCAAAGCAATGCGAAGGTTATGAAGGGTAACAATAATGGCAGTAAACAAAATATTAAAATAGGATCAAATTTATTGGGAGAAATAAGGAATTTAGGAGATTAAATTATAGCTGGTGGTCGAAGTAAGAAACGTATCAAAAACAGATTACTTGTAGAACCAGCACAAAGAGCCTTCTTCAAAAGTGGAACCTTATAGTATCAAACTTTGATGTAGGATTCGGAAAGAACTTTCTGGAACTGGCTTGTTCTGTTAAGGATACGTTATGTCATTTGTAATTCACAAATAATATTGATGCGAATATTAACGGGGTTCGTTCTTTGACGTGACAGATATTACACATTTAAATGTTTGATAAGAAATAAACATGAGTAAGGATGAATTATTTAATCATACCTCAGGGATCTTCATTACATCAAAACGAATGGTTTAATTGAATAAAGTGCAACAGGTCACCCTAACAGAACATCAGAATCTTTTGGAGATTATTTGAACTGTGAACTTCTCAGTCTATTCGTGCAGACAGGCAGTCGGAGTCGTGTAATTTAGTTGTCCCTGCTTGTGCCCGGCGATGTCTTGATGAAGGCAGGTTGCTTCACCCCTGCTGCGGATATTACGCCGGTCAGGATATGACATTCGGCTGACGACAGGATCAACTAGTCGCTTGGTGTTCGTCGAACCATCGTCGGAGATGTAGTGCCTTGAATCCTTCAAGATGTAACAGCTCAACTGCGGTTTCTCATGTTTGCTGCAGTGGAGGGATTGACATCCGCCAGTAGCGTGATTGGCTGGAAAATGAAACAAGAATTTATTGACGAACACAGAAATCACGCCTGGAAGAAACCTTGCATCTCGGCATTCGGGAAGCAACGTGGTTTATAAGATGTGACCAAGTCTACTTTCTAAGATTACAAACATCAGAAACGCGGCTGCACAAGCGTTCTCTTAGGTCAGAAGTATTTGTCCTTGACTGTCACTTCCAATGCTCTTTATCAGATTTCTTGCCGCACCAAAAGTGTCCTCCACACAGAGCTTTCTGAAAATGAAACTGTAACTTGCGAAAATACATCGAGAAAGATGTTTCAAATTAAGTGGACACGAAATATATAAAATAAGCATAATCGGGAAACTTGTATGTGATAAATCTTATAGAAAGATGAAAAAGAAAATAGTGAATCACTTTTCAAAGGAAGCGTAACTGATTAATCTTTTTGTGGAGGGTACAATCCGAGGAGAGAACTACAGAGGAAGAGAAAAACTGGTATAGCTGAAAACTGAGGGCGTAATTCGAAATTTAGTATATGAAGACAAGGAGAACAGATCAGAAAATTAAGACATAAAGCACTATATCAAAACAATTGACTAACTGATGATCATAAAAAATATTGTGTTTGACATGTTTGTTTACGAGTATGTTTCTGAAGTAATGTTAAGTATCGGTCAATTTCTAGGATTATATCCGACGATGCTGCTTGAGGCAAGATCAAGTTTAAAAAGTTATTTTTCGCCATTTCCTTGTTCTAGGTTATCTGTTACAGAATCAGAAGAAAAAAGACCATTTGATGATGGGATCTCCGTGGAAGATTTCATTTCCTTTTTCTGAACTTAGATCTATAGTCAAGATTGTAAAGCTTCGAATACGAAAATTTCTCCAGCTCAAATTTATGAGGTAGTGAACTAAGTAATTCTGCGTATTCCGATAAGAATATTTACAACACTGAAATCACTGAATTGTCAATGGAAACTCGCTTCCTGGTGCAAGAACAGCTGCTAATCGCCCAAATGATTCCTTCCTATTTTTGCGAAAGTTAAAGGGGCCTTAACTATAAGAATTGGGCTAGATTTATCGGATATAATTCTAAAAATGATACTGAAAAGGTGGGAATTTTAAAAACAACATAACTTTTCCCTGTTCAAAGCGCCCGTCGAATTATTAAAGAAAAGACTTAGGCCAAAATTACCTAAATATATAGTAAACAAATGAGCTGAATTATAAATGGAGAAGAATATCGTAAACAGCGAGAGATTACTTTACTGCAATGTCCAAATAATACTGTTTACAGAGTCCTCAAAATGACTCTGATACACGTCAGAGCAAAGTTCAATTGAAATATTTACAAATTGAACGCTATTATTTCTCTGCAGGGTTGTACTAGGAGAATAAATAAACGAATGTTAAGAGTTTGGAGCTCTGGGTGGGCGTAACAGAATGTGGCTAACCAGTGGTAAGAACTTTCACTCCAGCGGACGATTACACAAATCAAGGTTCAAAAAGCAGCGAAATAAACGTTCAGAATAAAGTTTTTTCGTTTACTGAAAGTGAAGTACGCGTGTCACACTCTGCTTCGCTTCAGCATCATATCGTATTTCATCTTCTGTACAAACAACAGTCCCATATTGATCTGAACGCGTGGTATCAGAGAGCGGAGATAACAGTGACGCCAGCGGAGATAAACAATATCACTTACGGACATTTCAGCTCGCACACAAGAGGTGTGTCCGAAAGGAACTCAACATTTTTCAACCACGCAGATTTTAATAATAATACTGTTTCCGCCCCCTCTCTTTGTGACTTTAGTCGCCAATCCACTATAATTGTTCCTGGTTACGTAGTTTAAATTGCAAGGAAAGGGAAAATGAGTCATCACTCACCAAAGTTGAAGGCACCGACGAGAGAAGAACATATATCACGAACACACAAATATACACCTCCCGAGCCTCATGACTCATTTTTTCCAATATTAATAAGTTTTAATAACCGAAATATTGTGTATTTTTGTGTGTTCGTGATATATGTTCTTCTCTCGTCACTGCCTTCAACTTTGGTGGATGATGAGTCATTTTCCCTTTCCTTGCAATTTATATTGCCAAAGCAGTTTCCTTTTTCCTCAGTTTAATTACTGGTTCCGTAGTTTGTATGATAACTTTGGGCAGCTGGAACTTTTCCAGTATTTCAGGATAGGTTTTCACTTCGTACAAAAAATTTGGGTATATCTCGAAAACTTGTGCACATTTTTTGTGGAACGATGACACTGTTAATTGTCATTCGTCCATTAGATGGGTGTGTAAAATCTGAAAGTCCTATGACGTTTTCGGAAGAACAAGCCTTAAGTGTCAGCATCTAATTTCAACATACCTCTTAATTTTCATTCACAACACATAATACTTACCGCCATCTACGGGCAGCCTCGCATTCCGAAGGACGCCGATTCGAATCCCCGTCCGTGCATCCAGATTTGGATTTTCCATGGTTTCCCAAAACCACTGCTTCCTTCAAAAGGACATGGCCGAATTCCTTCCCATTCCCATCCCGCCTCTAATGACCTCGACGTCGACGAAGTGTAAAGCCATAAAAATCTACGGGCACACAATAACAATTCACACTGGATATATTACATTAAAATTTCCGTCGCGAGTTGCTATGGAAGTTCTTCCCACTGATTCGTGACCCAACACCGATGCGGATGAGCTAAAAGAATAGTTGTGAGCCATTTTTCAACATGATCCCCTTACTTCTTCCAATCCATTGCTATCCATATAAAGGTATTTTTCTAAAATGTCAAAAAATAAAATGAGGGGCCATCACATACGACATAATGATCTAACTTGAAACTGGTTCTATGCAGAAACTTTTAAGACTTGGAAATATGTCTGAGAGAGCAGCTATGGTTAATTTAGGGATTACTGAAATCCACGCTAACGAATTACAGCCATGGTTGTGAGAGACTTCTAACATTGGATATTCCCTGAATAAATAACATCTTTTCGACAACTTGTATCTTTTCCTTTTCTTCATAACTGCTGGCAGTAGCTTCCAAAGATTAGCTTAATACTCCCCCGTTATGCTTTCATCCTTTCACAGGAGACCTAGAAGCAGTACACTCTCAAAGAAACGCCATCACTTTCGCCGCTGAAGGAAAAGCGTTCACCTTTTTTTACAGGGAGTGAACTGGCGTGCTTCCTCCTCTTTGGTAAAGTACTAAAGTAATAGTGCTTAGTCTCTACGATAGCTACAATTCGTTCAATAGTATCTAATTGATTGTATTCATAGAGGGCTAATTTTCCGCACAGAATTTAGATATGCACGAAAGTTGAAAACGTTTCTTATCCCAAATACCGAGTGAGATTACGATCTACTGTTGTTCTTGTAATACCTGGTATTTCCTCAATCTGCCAAAATGTTAACTTTCTGTCTGTCATCACCAAATCATGTACGCTGTTCATAATTTCATGAGTGGTTGTCTCCTCTGGTGTTTATGCGCGGCTATCACTTCAGTGGTCGTTCCATTTTGTGTAATTTAACTATGTGATAACCAGAGGCACGCTTCTTCAACACTTGCGGAAATTAAAAGTGTAACACCCAGATGGAGCTGTGAAAAATGAATGAAACTTGGCCCTAGGTAACCCCATACAAATAGTATTGAATGATTAAAAACTGAAAGTTTTATATGTAATATTATGAGGATTACGGAGCTATTTATTGTACAAAATTGCTATATTTTTTAGGGTATAAGTGGTGAACAGTATGGCGTAACACGATACATTTTTGTCCCCACGTTTCTGTTGTCCAAGTATGCCAAGGCGAAGAGTGACCATCCTCAACACCCAAATATCTAACTGAGAGAGAGGTCGGAGAATTGATATGTTTGAAATGGGTGCATCATATCGTGAAAGGATTGGCCGTAGTCAATGTCAGTATACATACTCGTTATACAGTGGATTAAAGAAGGTAGTACTCTTAGAGCAGGCACAATTCCATACAGAAAGATAACAGCACATGAAGACTGCCAAATTTTGTGGGTGGCTGTTGCTGGCAGATGGATGACTGCAGGCCAGATCCAAGCAGTGGTTACAAAGAGAATCACCCCTCGAACGATTGTCAACCAATTGCTTGAATCTGGGTTACACTCTCTGATCCATATGCAATGTGTTCCATTAACCTGATTTCATTGACATCATAATCTTAACCTGGTGTAATGGAAAACGCAAATGGATAGGTGAATTACGTACATTTGTGTTTAGAGACGAGTGTTGATTCTGTTTGTGCTATAATCGACAATATGTGCGCAGGCGAGGAGGAGAAACGGCTTATTACCCTGCAGTGATTTCAGAATGTTACACAGTTCCAGCCACTGGGGGCAATCAGTTTCGACAGCACGAATAAGTTGGTTGTTGGTGAAGGTACAATAACAACTCAACACTATGTGGACGGCCTGCTGCACCTTACCGTGATACCTTTTATGTTCACCATCTAAATCGCATCTTCCAACAGGATCATACTGTGGCCATCACAACAAAAGCCTTGCAATGGGTTACGATCGCAATTTGGATCGCACGGTTCCCAGAATTGTCACCATTAGAGCATGTCTGTGATGCCTGAAGTATACATATTAGATCAGTTGATCAGACATCACAATCTGTGCAACAGCTTACTGCACAAGCGTAAAGACACATTCCCCAAGAAGACATACGAACACTTACTAATTCGGTGATCAAGATTGGCGCACTTCTTACTGACAATTGTATCTAATCTGTTATCATTTCTTCTGTGTATGACCCTGGATATATCTACAAAGCCTCCTAAAATTCCGGTCTGGATGTTGCACTTTTAATTTCCGCTAGTGTATGTTGTCACTAAATATTTAATATTTATCAGTGTCCTTTGATGACATCTCTATTTTTCTTTCTAGTTGTCTGACTCACGTCTGGGTATTGCGATCTAGTAGTCTACTGTTCGGTGGAGAATTGCCTTGCGTCTCGGACCTACTATAGTTCGGAGCAGATAACTTGTAACGTTTTGCATCTATCAATACCACTTTTCCCCATATCTTCCTCGCTCATATAATCATTTATGTTTTTACAAATGTTTATGCTTATTGAAGTGTTAATCTTTGATGTTTAATTTACGTTTTCGGTGGATCTTAACTATATTTCAGAAAACGTAAGAAATAAATTACCGAACTTACTTGGTCAAAAACAATGTTAACAGAATGCAATTAGTAGAGTGTTTATTTGTGATGTATTATGATCTTTGGTGGCTATGTTTTGAAATTAATAAAATTTTATTTATCTGTTGGGTCTATCTTTTCAGGTTACGAACATATCGTTCTTAGCTCCGTTCCCCAGCCTTGCGTAGAACTCAGAGTTTAAGTTACACCTTGAGCTTTCAAACTGTAAAAACTCCATCCAAATCGGTGCAGTAGTATTTTATGTGGTGCTGCAGTGTTCACGAGACAAGCTTTCATGCTATGTTGTAAAGTAGCTGGCGACAGTAGGACTATGAAGAGCAGCCGATAGCAGGTAATCCGTGTTGATAATCATTTCTGTCGTATTTAACTGTACTAGAAAACCAAGCGCTCATGTTCCTTAGCAATTTAGACCATAAGTAAATATATATTCTAAAATATTAGAGTCGGTATGTTAGAACACAGTGTCAGTTTTTTCTATCCTACTCATTTGATACTGTGGCATTTGACATTTTTCTTTACTGTAACGCTGTCCAAAGAAACAGTTTATTTATATTTTGAGACTACCTCACAATTTCACTTTTTGTGATGTTTAAGTATAAGTGACAGTCATATAAGTTAAAAAACTTCCAATTAGACCTACGTCCAAAGTAAAATTACTTATTGCCCAAATACCATACAAGAGTTATTTTCATCTGCATAGGTTCTTTGTACAGTAGAATTGAGTTCGTGTGACCGAATGTTAGGATCCTCCCATACTTCGAAGTGTAGGTATCTAAAAAGAATAATTCCGACATAAGAAGCCTCTTGTTTATAAAATAGCTGATTCTGCTGTTGCGTCCTAAGTAAATGTAATATTTACCTAAGCTATATTGTTTTCATTCAGATTACTTGCAATGAATTTTTTGTCTAGATATCATATACCGCTTGCATCCCCGCTCCAAGCAATTAGCCTTTGACACTTTAGTGTTATGAAATCCAGGGATCAAGGTTGCTGCTCAGTTTATTCTAAATTCTTTAAATTTGGATACAAATGCCAATAATAGTTAAACCAGCGGAAAACTGGATTAATGAGATGTGCTCATTAAGTAATGGGGGCCGATGGTCGAGATATATATTAGTTCTTGTCTGAAATTCTAATCACTTTCGAAGATTTTCTTTAATACTTGTCATACCCTGATACGTACTGAAGTAAGTCTCACTACCCCAAATTCCTGAAAGAGAGCACTATCTGACAATGCCTTTAACCATCTTACTGCTTTTTTCCCATGAAAAAACATTTTGTGGCTCTTGCGCTATTTTTCCAAGTATTGTTCCGTACATTATATGTGAATGGAAGAAACAAGATAAAATTTGTGGTTTTTTTTTTTAGTTTTTGTAATAAGTATGCCACTCGGTATAGTTTCTTAAAGATATTTTTATATGATCATTTTATTTCAATTTTGAGTCTAAATAATTTAATAAAAAAATTCACTGATCTTCTGATTTCCTCAAAAGCTATATTATATAGACAGAAATCAATTTATTCTCCTGTATCCATTCCAAATATTTCTGAAACATTTGTCCGTTCAGTTTTTATCCCTTATCCATTCATTTATGTGCTGTTATCAAGGATGTTTCCTACTGTTATACCCTTCTCCTACTGTTCTACTCCCTCAATTGTATGAGGCTAAATAAATCACGCTAAGAGTTGTACATGGCAAAAGAAGACCGTTTCACCAAAGAATGCTTCAGAAGCATGGACGGAAGCTAGCAGTTAGAAACCATTTTTTTTAAACTGCTTTACGTCTCTTTTTAACATCGAGGTCTTTAGAGACGGGAAAGGATGGGGGGCAAGGAATGGGAAGGAATTCGGCCATGGCCTTTTGAAGGAAGCATCCCAGCATTTGCCTGGAGTGATTTGGGGAAACCATGGAAAACCCAAATCTGGATGCCCGGACGGGGATTCGAACCGCCGTCCTCCCGAATGCGAGGCGAGAACGCTAACCGTTACACCGCCCCGCTCGGTGGGTTAGAAACCAAAAATAACGTTGAGCTGTTATTGATGGATTGTTAATTAATCGAAGTTGATTGAATGAATAAACTTGACTTAGGGAATTAGTGTAAGTAACAATTTAATTTAGCTTATTCTTATGTTGCATGCAAATAAAAAAAATATTAAACTAAATTCTACAGTATTTGTTCTGATTCTTTCTAACAATTTCTGTGATAATTTGATTCGTTTCATTTTTATACCACTCTCTCAACTAATTTTGCATTGTAATGTAACGTGGGGAAATATATTACGCAGCATCTTTCATAATGTAGTAGCTTCATTAGCCACCTGCGTTGCCTCACATTGTTTTATTTTGAAGGTCTCAGTTCCGAGATTGCATCTACCTGTAACTGGATTTCTTCACAGATTGTTGGTACCTTCACTTCCTTGTAAATTACTGCGTGACCTGAAAAGTTCAATATTGTTTACGAAAGTTGAATTTGTACCGGAAATATAAAAATATCATCTGGCGCACCAGATATCAAGTAATAAACATTCATTTACGACCAATTACTCTGCTCTTTGATATGGTTTGATTAGCTCTCATAATAATTTATATTCAACAGCCTTATCCCAGATTTATTCCAGCAGTTTGTGTTTTAGTGTCCATTCGCCTATTTAAAAGCCTTGTTTGCCAGAACCATTTTTATTGCTCTTCTTTAATTACTCGGTTCGTAGTCGAATGCTAACTATATAACCACGTAAATACCTCACTCACATGCAGTAACTTCCAAGGCAAACAGGTCACCGAGCCCAACGCGTGAGCGTATCGTACAGGCCTTAAATACATTAAGACCAGGCTTTGATTTCTCTTGCAAGGTATAGGTATTATTTTCCATGCTTTCCCGGTATCTCTGCATGGTCGCTTAGTTTCGCGATCCTAGTCGGCAATTCTGTTCTAACTCTGTCTAGCCCCACTGTCGACAAGCTGCAAAGCAGTAGGGGAGACTGGGTACGGTTGTGACAATTTTCATTTGATCACTCATAATTTTCTTAGTATGCCAGTTACCTGGAAGAAAGGTGATTTTTATAGTAAAATGTTCATTTTCCTACGTATAAATACCAAAGTTTTGCTCGTACAATGGTTAACTCATAGCTGCAAATTAGAAAAAAAAAAGAAAAACTGTCACAGGTTCAAAAATACAACAAAATAGTCTAAAATCACTTTTATTTCAAATAATATCAAACATTATGTAATATAATTTTCTTCTGGAAAAAATTAATTTTTACATAACAATAGATATTAATCTGGGAACACCTTAATCACTTATAACTAATAAGACATTGTAGTATCAATAGTTATTATAAAAGTCTTGATATAGATCATTTTGATAATACCTGGTATATCGTAGATTGTCATTGTGACTCCGCGTCTATCCATCACAAGTAGTATTTACAGATTTTTTTAAGGGTCCGAAGACAGGTCGAGTCAAGGGCTGCAGGTTGTACAACCAGTGTGGAGGAAACGAAAGCAAAGTGATTCCATTTTCTTTACAAAATTAAAATGTATTAATGTGGATATGCGAGGAATGGTTATCCAGCAGTAGCAAGACTCAATGCGTTGGAGAAGCATTAGAAAATTTCTTAAAAAGATCGAGAAATCCTAGGAACAATGCACCTTGCATCCAGCCTGAAGGATTTGCAGTCCCAAACGATCCTACCGACCCGTCTCTGGCAAAATGATCGTGATAACTAACCCGTGGAAATATAAGTAATGTAGGGATGGTATTTCCCAAGGCATTTTCTGTAAAAGTAAGAGTGACCAATATGCCTCGTACAGCTGTCGGTCTTCCTCAAGAGTTTTCTCGGCATCAAAAACAAAAAATTACTTGTCACAACCGTACCCAGAAAATATGTCACAACCGTACCCATCACACTCCTTCGCAAAACAACAATCGCCATGACAATACAAAATAACCTACGTGCAAAGTAATCACTGCTATTTAACTACTAATGTTTAACTTATAACGAGGAAAAACACTCATTATTCTATCTGTACACATACAACGACAATTATAAAAATAAATCTGATAAAAACACTTACTTTTGATTATTAAAAAGTAATGTAGGCCTCTACGATTGTTAATATCACGCGATGGCCGACGTGATATCGTGAAACACGTTCAATCAGGCACGCCGCTCCTCTCTACCCCCTCCCCATCCCTGTATTCCTTATAGTTTGGCTAATATGACGATTGTCACAACCGTAACCTGGCACAACCGTACCCAGTCTCCCCTATTTGTTTTTTACTTAAAGAAGTAGATCAGCAAGTTGGAAGCAGCACTGACTGTTACCAGTTCATAAGGTAGGATTGGATGCAACAAGAGAAGTAAGTGAATTCTGTTACTTAGGAAGAAAAATTACAACTGATTTCCGAAACAGGAGTGATGTTAAAAGCAGAAGTGAAAAGAGCCTTCTTGAAAAAGATAAATCATTTAGTGTCAAATATTGATCTATGACTTAGAAAGAACTTTTTAAAACTCAATGTGTGGAGAACAACACTATATGGTAGCGAAGCATGGAATACCAGAAAGAAGGAAAATTGAAGCATTTGAAATGTGGTGCTATAGAAGGATGATGAAAATTAAGCGGACAGATAAAATACGAAATGAACGTGTTTTGGGAGTGATAGGTGAGAAAAGAAGTTTGTAGAAGAGTCTTATAAAAAGAAGAGCCAGGATGGTGGGTCATATTTTAAGACATGCGGGATTTTTTAATTTATTATTGGAGGGAACCATCGAATGTAAGGACTGTAGTGGAAGACAAAGATAAGAATATATGAAGCATATAAACAAGGACGTAGGTTGTAAGTGGTATGTAGAGATGAAGAGCTTAGCGCAAGATAGGAAGAAATGAAGGTTTGCATCAAACCTGTCGAGAGACTGTTGACAGCAAAAAACGCCTGTTCGCCAGCCGTGAGATCTTTGGAGTAACGTTTCTTCTGTTTGCAATACGCATATTTCTGAGAATCGAATATCCACCATTAACACAGGCGATCCAGACTCGTCAATGTAGTTCAATGCGCTCAGGCACCGCACACTTGATTGGGGATGTAAAAAGGTTCGGGCACGAACCCAAGCCATCGCATACTGAACGTTCTGATTGCAATTTTTAGGTGGTTTTCCGCAGCCACAAAGGTGAATGCCGGGACGGTCTCCAATCTCGGTTAAATAAACTACACACTTTACAAACGATAATACATTTAGCACACACAGCGCATAAGTACACATTTCGCAAACAGATGGCAATACTTCACTTCTTCCATTACAGTACGACCTGCCGGTAGGTATAAAATGCTTGACGTTAGTAAGGGCATGCAGCCGTAAATCGAAAGCTCCAAATATAACCATGTCAATGATGAGTAAAACATATCAAAGGCCGCCGATCCCTAATATTGGGTTAAAGCTGATGAATATTAAGAACCATAAATAATCGAAGAACAATCTAATAGCAGTAGTTCGAATCCCCGTCAGGGCATCCAGATTTGGGTTTTCCATGGTTTTCCCAAACCACTCCAGGCGAATGAAAAAAATAAAATAAAAAATAAAAATAAAACAGTAGTAAGATTTTATGTATTTGACGCATTGGTAACGATTTTTGTCTGGTCTCTGGCAGCATTTGGAAACTTTAAAATCCGTGCTGATCGCTCTCCACAAGTCCCCATTCAGCGAAATCGCTGCATGTTTTACTTAATTACTGCATTTCTTGGCTCACTAAAAGTGGTCACTGCCTTACTTTATATACCTGTATATTACTTCCTTTTTTTTATATGGCTTTCGGCTGCTGAGGCCATACAGCCAGCTCAATGTGACAACTTTTTCCAGTGTATTAGTTTCTAGAGTAACTTGTTGCTACCAAGTATTGACACATGGACACAAGACGACACGACATTCACAGACACAACACTTAAACACCCATGCCCTCGGCCGGACTCGAACCGGCGACCTTCGGCACGTGGAGGCTAGCGCTCTAGCCCCTACGCTACCGAGACCGGCAATTACTTCCTTACTCGCCAAGATGATAGCGCTCGATAAGGCGCTACCACACTGGAGGAGGGAGGTCAAATGGGACTAGATTCGAGTCCTTGACCCTACCTGCCGGCCGTTCTAATAGCGGTATTTGGGGCTTTCCCAAGATCTCCTAGACAAATACTGGGACGATCCCCAATATCCGCCTCATAAACTACACATTTCACTAACGAAAATAAACCTATCATAGAGAATATTAGCTCGACGAATTGCAAACAGATGGCAAGACTTAAGCTCTCCCCATTAGACTAGTTTTTCTCCGGCAAGCAAAAGGGTCACCAATACTCCACAGAATCAGGTGTGACTTCGCTTCACATCCTTACAAGTTCATGATGAACAATACTTATTGTTGTAACATGCCTCATCAACTCATTATTGGTTAAAAATAGCTGATAATAAAATACTAGTTCTTTGTACAGAAGAGTGAAAGGCTTAATGAAGACCGCTCAAGAAATTATATACGCCGACTACCAAAGAATAAAGATCTCGCAAACTAAATTTGGTTAGAAATATGTGCATGAACCTCATAATAAGAGCTTTTAGATTTGAATTTTCTTATGAAATGGAAATCAGTATTGTGGGGACTGCACCACTTCTTCCACTTACCCGGAAATGGTACTAAGGCGTTGAAATTTGGTTTAATTGTTGTTATATAATGTCCTCTTCACTTTCGCCGCCCTCTTTTCACGTAAAATCGCAAAAATGAATTCAAAACTACCGAAATATGAGACGCTGCGCAACTGAAAATGCCGCCAGCACTGAAAAATGACACAAAAATTATCGGTACAGGGATCATATCAACATTAATTGTTTCGTTTTGTCATAGAGGTTGTGGTTTGGTTGAAATGCGGCCTGCACCAAGATTTTTATTTTTTTTTTTTTTTCTAAAATCTCAGAAATGCTGTATTAGTTTATAACGTAAGCAATCAATTATCTCTGATTGCGTTTTTATCGATATAATTCGCTCGAATACATCTCGTACACATATTTTCTGTTTGCAAATTACGAGCTAGTTTTAATTACAAACTGAAGCTGAAACGCCAAGAACATATTACAACTAAGGGATTAACCAACATTTAAATAGATTTTAATTAATTTTGCAGCGCTGGCGGCATGTGATAGCTGTGTGACACTGTCATATTTCGGCGTTTTTAACATAATTTGTGGCGATTTATCCGTTAAAAGAGAGTGGGAAACGTGAAGAGGACATTATATCGAAGCAGATAAACCAAGTTCCAAAAGGTTAGTACCATTTTCAGATAGAAGGAGAAAGTGGTGCAGTCCACCAGTATTATTTTAATGAACGTGGCTTGAAACGAAATTTTTACGGTTAATTCTGCAGACAGTTTCACTCTCACCAGAATAAAGTAAATGGTGCTGTCGTTTATTGGTATCACCTATGAGCTTCTATTTGGTAGTATATTTTTCTTTAGGCTTTTACTAGTCAGATGCCGCATAATGTTTCATTTGTTACAAGTTCAACAAATCTGCCAGAATTCGGGTTGAATCAACGTACACTGAAGCGTACATATGCTCTTCATTTAAGCCACATTTCTAAACATGGAGAATCACTCTGGTGAAAGTGGCTCTCTTCAGATAAACTTATCTTAGTTTGAGGCTTATGGTCTAGCTTAAGAAATGCTGTAAATCTTATCTTTGTACTTGACGGTCGAAGAATTGATAACCAGAACAGATAGGTATCATAGATCACACTGCGTCTAGCATAAACAATTCTTTTTCAACATCAAAAGATCACAAAATTAAATAACACTGCGTTAGCAATAAACACTACACTCTTTGGATTCTGTCAATATCGTTTTAGATTAGGCAACTTTGGTTCTTCAGTTTTCTGAAATATAGTATGCTAGAGTTCACCAGAAAAGTAAATCAAACCAATAAATCAAATATTAATATTCCAATAAACGTTGATACTTACTTTACGGTAAAAATTTCAACAATACTAAACTACAAACCCAGATGGGATTCTAAAAAAAATGTCTGCCTAATATCGATATTAAAACTGGATCCTTTTTGTGTAGATTGTAGAATAATTCCTCTTTTTATTAAAATGTCTAATTTTCACGTTTATGAACAATTAATTAGTTAATTTTTCTAAATTATATTACGTTAAAACATAATGAAAAAAAATGAAAACTTCCTGATAACTGGAGAAACGCATAAAAAAAGTATCTAAAAGAAGCTGCAATAAAAAACGGTTAACGCAGTACTCCAAACACCTAGGTAGGTGTGGGCGAAACAGCGGTCAAATGCTAATATGTTATAAATACTTCAGCTGTCTTCACTGTCTTTACACCCTTTATACAAAAGAATATGTCAAAAGCTGCAGCTTTTTTTCCACTCGACACTCCATCTTCTTTAGCCACTGACTGGCAACTTTCTTATCTGATAATTACGAGACGTATTTACTGTCAGCCAAATGACAAAAGATATAAAGCACAGCAGTGTTGTCATACCAGAAACAAACGCTACATCTATGCCTATAAAACGAAAACCGGATATATTTGAAGTATAAAAACTCGGAAACTACAGAGCAGATTTCTATGGGGTTTTCACCGATTTAAAGATTGGAATCTCAATTGAAGTGTTTGGTAAGTCTTATGCTCCAACGTAACATAACGCCGGAGCGGTAAATGAAAAGCAGAACGTACAGCCTGAAAAAAAAAAGAAAAAAAAAATATGAAATACGATGCTTACGTCATACATCGTAAAAATAATAGCCATGTTATCGCATGTAATGTTTACTTTCTTAAATTTTGAGTTTTAGCCTTTAAACCACATACATGGCTATATCGAATGCGAAGAGGAAACTACGTAAAGTGGAAAATATTTAAATTAATTTTAATAATTCAATGAAAAAAATCTTTCGATATATTGTTTGTTTCTTGAAGTTACTATCTGAGGCCGCACTGCTACAATCTCTGATGTTGTGAAATTATATTAGCTGTTGATATTTAGTAATGCATATTTGACAGATATGAACATGAAAGTGAACTGTTTAAAACCTTTATTGAAGAACCTTCCGAGAAAATTGTTGCTTTTTGAAATTACGGTCTTTGGTTGCACAGCTACAATCTCTGATGTTTGCAAGCGAATTAAATTCTCGCTGTTAGTAGTAAGTAATGCGCAACTGATGGCTTTTAACATGAAATTGAACTGTTTAAAACCTTTAGTGTTGACATAGCATTATTTTTTTTAATTTATTGATGAGCGATTCTGTCTTTATCACATTTCCTAAAAAAAAAAAAAAAAAAAAAAAAAACAAACATTGTTTCTATTGCAGCACGAATAGCTGTGGTTATTATGTTAAAACTTAGTACACATGTTCCTGATATGGCTAAAAATATTGCAGGAATAAATCAGCCCTAACCCCATCTCTTTTCTGCTACAGAGGGGGTTAGCCGTTTAAAAACGTAAAGAAAAATTGATCTACTGACATGAAATTTAATTCACAAGTGCAAAGACTGGCCACTTCTGTCATTATCGTACGTGAAAATCTGATGATGAATTCTCACTTGGTTTTCGACATTTAACATGTCAAAAATCAGTTATAGTTCCTTGTGCTTTTGGTAAAGTTTCTTCTGGTCCAGGCTGTATTTCAACCTAACAAGAACCACTGGGAAGAAAATAAAACACCTATAGTGCATTCCACCTTGTAGATATAGTGGGTTGGTGATGCAATATCTCGAGAACTAAGCGAGATATCAAAAACACTTATACTTTATTTTCGATTTGTCTCACCAAGTTACATATTAAATTTGGCTAAGGCGAAATTTTTCTTCTGGTCCAGGCTGCATTTCAACCTAACCACGTCAATTTTAAAGTTCGATATCTCGAGAACTAAGCGATATATATATATATACTTTCAATTTGACTCATCGAGTTACATAAGATACCATCAACAAAATGCCGCGCCACGGTTATCGTAGAATCCCCCAAAAAACTTACCTCTTTTATGAGCTTCAATATTCACTGTGTCTGCATATCAATCTAGGTCATACCGGGCAACCCCTGGAACTCTGCTGGTTTAAGATATAATGAAATTGTACAAAACCACGTGATGGCTGCATTAGGGTCTAGCTTTTAAACAAATTGGCTGTTTTTTATACGCTAAGCTGTTACGGGTGAAGTGAACACAGTAGTGAATTGCTTTGCGTGGATCCCTGCTGTTCGCCTCGAGGACTCGCAGGTGTTCTGACCGACCTTTCACTCGGCCTCACAAGGCCGCGCATTTACATCACAACCAAACGGCTTCGCTGTATCATTTGTTCAGAAACAATTTGGTAATATCGAAAACAAACGTATCGCTCTACAGCAAGGAACGTTGAACTGAAGACAAGTTAAGAAATAGATAAACAATTGAATTAATTAGCATAGACAATGAATATGTACTTTCACCTGGTATTTCAATGTTAATACGAAAAAAGAAAGAGAAGATTCTCCTGTTAAGGAAGTGATGGGACTTGGGTAGAATGAGCAAAGGCAGAGTATTGGATTTCCAGGCTGAAAGATCCAAAACATGTGTGGCAATACCCCAGGTTTCGGTTGCTTTAGCACTCGAAGTTTTTATCAGCAGTAATTTTATGATAACATGCTCACTAAGGTTCGAAGAAAAATGCTATCTTACGTAAACAGTTGAGCTCCAGTTTTCCAGCTCGTAGTCAATTGCTCTAATGAAAATGTTTGCTGTAATATTACTGTCACACCCCTACCCATACTATAGCTATTAGGCGTAATGTCCTATATCATTATGACTTAACAAGGTGACTGCTAGACTTTTTTATATTTTATGGTGTATGACTTGCGTTGCTGGGAAACCTGAGCAGGTAGTTCGGTTCACCTTGACGGAGTTTTATCCTCCTGTCTATCCGGCACCTTTGGGGGAACTTATTCTTATCCACCTGTCTGGGAAACAAGGTAATTGTCTATGACAAGTGTATTTTTGTTTGTAATAGAGTCGTGCAAACGCTGTTTAGGCTTGCTTGGTTTGTCGTGACCTCTGCCGGCCAAATGCCGGAAATACAGTGCGGAAGACCGAGCCTGGATGTAAGCTCAAGCCTGACAGAAGGCGACGCTGGGATTCGCTCCATACAATCGGATCAGTCACGAACTGCATCGCGGTCTTAATATCGCAAAGTTGAAGGATGAAGAATCCGAAAAATTAAAGATTACAGAGTATATGTATTCTTGTTGTTTTATACGTGCTGTTGTATCATTTTATAATACCATATATGTTTGCTTTTGGAAAATCGGATACTTAAAGACCGGGAACAATTCTATGTTAGTGAAAAAGTACTAAAAATCGACAGATTGCACCACATTTCAACATTTCTGTGGCGATGTTCCGACATTTCATAAAAGTTGAACAATTTTTCTCCTGAACATACGAATGATCTTTTGGTTATTTACAATCATATACGAGAATGATATCAAGTATGTTATTAAAGTGAGTGCGCGTAAGATTTTTTTTTTTTTTTTTTTTTTTTTTTTTTTTTTTTTTTGAGAAGCAGTAAGATTTACTCCTAATTGCTGTTATCGCAGCTTACTGTATGACGTTGAAGTTATCACTCCTACAATAACAGCAATTATATGAATCAGAAGCATAGAAATTGGTTGAAATGGATTTTAAAAAACTATTCGTACTAAATCAAGACCTTAAACAGTCGTATAAACATATTAATTTACCCGAGTTGAAAGTACTAACATAAAGTTGAAATATGTACAATTGAGTAGTTATAATCCGATTCTACGTAATAATTTAGCATAAGCTACAACTAACAAGCAAGTTTGTTAATATCAAACCATAGTTTCCATTGGCCCTGTGATCTTTAAACATATCTAGGTTATTTCCAGCTCTTTGTCTTACCATACTGCAAATTTTGGTTTAGGTCATCTGTATTCCTGTTGGGATATAAGTAAAAATAATTTTAATGAAGCTTCTCAGATTTTCAGGAGGAAATTAGGAGTAGAAAAATCCTAATTTTTGTACTTAATATGAAATGCTTTCTTAACTGATCCATTATTATTGTTCATCGCCTAAACAAATATACCTCATAGAGACAGACAGCAGCAACATATGAAATGACATGCAGTCCTTGCCCCAAAGTATGCTCCAGAAAATCTCTAAGTTAAAAAAAAAAAGCTTGATTAATAATACTTTACATATACAATCGTATATAATGAAAATAGAAATCAGACGTGGCATTTTCAGCGATAGTTTATTCAAAATCCATGCATTCATAATCATCTCAAAGAACTGCGAAAACGATGGTATATGATGACAGAAAAATGTATGCAAGAATTTTTTTGTTCAAGTGAATTCGTCTTAAACATTTCTACTGTAAATAACTTTTCGTAACTACACATGTTGCTGAATCTCTGTCACAGCCGGAAGAAATTGGCAAAGGAAGAATACTGCCTCTACTATCTGAAGCTGTCTCAGCAGCATGAATAACACAAATTTTCGAAACAAAATTCACACTATCAAGTATACAAAAACATTTTTTCTTCAATCGTTTCGTTTGCGTTTTGCTAAGTTTTTGACCGCATATTTCTTAATCCACCAACATCAGCATATAATATACTACTCTTTGTGAAACACCAAGAAGGAGATAAGTGATAACATTGAAATTTAATCCACATATTAGTTGCTTGGCAATACACGTATGATTAGAATTACAGAACATAACATGCACTTTGAACGTGAGAATTCAGTATGGTGTGAAGCAGCCACGTGTTGCAATCAGCGCCTTTAGACGTCTTGGCATGGAACCAAAGAGAGCCTGGATATGCTGTTGGGAAACACACTGTCACGCGGTTTGTAGGCGCGTCTACGAATTATCGATGGTGGTTGCAGGGAGACCTAAACGAACAAGTTGCCGCTCAACCATATCCCAGACGTAACTGAGGGGCGACTTGTTAAGCGAATGTGCCAGAGAAGCAGTAGTACCCGTCGTTATTCGAAGTAGGTTCACACTTTGCTCGCCACATGTGGCCGGACATTGTGCTCCTGAAATATACCATGTGCAGCTGCCTGCAGGAGGGCAGTGCCTCGGGTTCTAAATCCTGCAGATGTAGCGGTTGCTGTTCAGATTGCCCTCAATATGTAGAGGCGAGATCGCAAGTTATAGCCAATGGCACTCCAAACAATAACGCTTGGTGTTTGTCCGCTATGCTGCACAGCAATGCAGTCTGCCCGATTGTGATCACCGCGGTAGCGTCGAACACGTACCCGGTGATCACTATAGGACAAGTTATAGCGGAACCCTTCAGAATACATTTTGCACTCAGGCATTCACGTGCCCATTGCTGTCTGAGGCTTTGGTGGTTTCTGATCAACGAAAGCCAATTCAGTGGCATGCATGTTACAAGTCCAACCTTAGCAGACGACTTCGAACCGTCGACTCAGACATGCCCACATCTGTTGCAGTGCTCCAACTTCAAGCCCACATTGTGGACGAAGCTGTTCTGTCAGTTACGGCCATGCGAACAAGATGGTGGCTATCCCACGCTGCGGTCACATTGCGTGGTCCAATGCCCGCTGATTGATGCATACAACCTTCTTCTATCCACTCGTTCCACACAAGCATCATTGTGTAGCAGCATGCCCTGTAGGAGCCTGAATGCTAGGGTACGACAAACCCGTTTCCTGGAGACCAATCATTCTGCCTCGTTCGAACTCACTCGCATGATGATACTGCACCCCTGACGACGACGGGTCTACCGACACTTGCATGCACGTTTCCACTTCATTTGACGGCTCTGCACCTACTGCGCATGGCGTAACAATTACCTGTCCAGTCAAACAAAAGAGGACGCTGCTAGGCCTGCGTTCACGCTCTCTCTTTGCAAATCTTCATTCTTTATTATAGTTCCACTTTTCGGTACAACCTCCGATTTTGTAGGATTCAGACCATTCCTTATGGGTATTGCAATTTTCACAAACGGTTGTGTATTTTCGTGACAATTCTCGCCAAAATCCGTTTTACATTAGTCCCCAAAAAGAATATCTGCTCTTTGTGAAATTACTTCGCGTGTGTTTTAACTACTATCATGTATACATAGGCCTCTGTCGAGCTAGAGACTAATGCTTTCCATTTGTGGCGGTGCACATGGGTGCAACGATTTGTGAAGGCAATGAGTTAGGGAAGAGCCTGTGTGACTCACCTCCATAAATCAGATAGTCAACATCCGTTCGATTTGCGTTCCGCTGCTTGTAAATAAAAGAGGACGAGCGTCTTGCTCAGGCCAGAAAACAGTGAACCAACGGAAAATGAAATGGTAACTTTAAAGGTGGCGTAACCGTTTAAAACGAAATTCTACGCGCAGGTGTTCCATATATACTCTAATGATCTCGACATCGATGAGGCGAAAGGAAATTAATTCAGCCAAAGTCTTCTGAAGGAAGTATTCCGACATTCTCCTGCAAAAACAAATGGAAACATGGAAGAATGGAATCAAAGTAGTATTTTTCTTCGCCTCATAACAACCATGACGGAAGATTTAATTGTTGCTGTAAACTTTACATATTGAGGATCAGAGAACAGTTTCATTTCCAGAATAAATTGTTAATTCTGGAGCTAAAGCAATTTTCCTCAGAGCTACATTCAGTTATCATTCCCTAATACGTTTATACTGCACAATTTGTTCTCTCCTCAATTTCAACATCTTATTTATTCTCTGCGCAGAATACTTTCCTTTTAAAAAAATAGAAACTCATCAGTCAGGTTTATCAACACACAGTAGAGAATAGAATTCCCTCCAGAGTTAAAGATCCTTGCTTGATCCTGAACATCCGGAACGTTAACTGATGCCCGAACGGTGAGGGCAGTGTTCAAGAAGAAAGGTAGCGGTAAGATAGCATTGAACACTCTACCACACACAAGTGTTAATCTTGAAATTACACCCTGGCAAATTGGATCCCTTTTACGAGATTGAATATCAATGTTTCAGTACAATTGTTTCAACTGTTCATCATGCGCTATGAGTCTCATCAACAGGAAGTCAGTAGACTGCACAAAGTGATAGTTGATCTGTATCGGTTACCGCGCCGTCGCTTACTCCTCTTTGATGTAAAAGCGTAGAACAACGGAGCGGACGCCGTGTCGAGAGTCTAGTCGCTTTATTCTGGCGCACAAAGCTGCCTTCCTTCCTGGCGTCAGGTTACCACACAACGGTGACGTAACACAGTCAGACCACTAAACAGCCGTGACGACGAAGGAACAACAAAAACTACCTGTTCTTTGTCCTCCTAATGACTTGCATCTAAAACTGGCAAAAGATTTAACGGTGGCTTTCTATGATACAAATAAAACCATGAAGAACTTCAACGGACCTAGTTTGGAAGCTCAATACCGGCGTACCGTTTATGATTTAGGCGGCCTTCCGTAATCATTTAGATGAAAACCTCGCCATCAAGACCCTTGTTCTTACCTTCCGCCATTAGTATTTAATACAGAATTTTATGGAAGAACTTGCAAAAGGAGAAAACTAGAAAGAAAGATCAAATAATAGCGTTTAAATAATTGTAGAAAATGCATAAAGACGGCATATGCATGAAAAGACCAAGACAGAATAAAATAGAAACAAATTAGACACAGCAAACGAAACAGCAACACAGTGAACGAATGAAGAGATTTTTGGAAGAGAAAAGGAAGAAGAGAAATAAATCAAGAAAAAATCAACTGAATTATCATGAATAATTTGAGTTTAAAAACTGTCCTCAAAGGGAATTAATGATTGATAATAACAATGACGTTTAAATGAGCGCCACTCGGTATCCAGCATTCGCCTCAAGTGATTTCGGGTAAAACAGTATGTAAAATCAATAATGGCTACTCAGAATGTTAACCTAACCCGGATCTTCCGCAATACCAAGGTAGAACATAAACGCTGTTCTCCACAGTCGATAAACACTTCTTCATGCTACTCTGAAAAAAGTACTATACTGCAAGAGGCTTCGTCACTTGTAAGCACTACGCCAAGATCAAAATAAGAATGAACTCACTAATATACAAAACGTGTTGCGATATTGAGTACTTTTTATGATTCCGTTTCCAAAGAGAAACGGACCACCATTGCTGTCGCTCTGCTGTCTGTCCGTATGTCACAGATCTCCAGGTCGTCTACGAAATAATTACTACATGGCAGTCATTTCTTAGATCTAAAACATAATTTCACACAAAACATTGTAAAATTTTATTCTAGGGGATTATCGTATCGGGTTATTATTATTATTATTGCCCCAGCGTATAGGATTTCGATGTCCAGAGTTCATCTGGTGAAGATTGAAGTGTTATTTTCATTGTTTTTTCAACTAGACAAGAGTTACCATCAAAGTTGTTAATTTTGTACCATTTTTGTTAGCGGGTCTAACTCAAAAACGCTATTACGTAGAACTTGAGATTTATTCCAAGTATCGGTTTTATACAATATTTATACGAGAATTAATTAAAACACTTACATTTGATACAGTTTATAAGTTGTCAGCAAAGTAACAAACTTTTTATTTTTAGGTTAGTTGCCACATATTAATATCATTTTATTTAAAATGCACTAAAATGAGCCTTTTTTATTATTACTTCTGGCTTTACGCCTCGTCGACGTCGATGTCATTAGAGGCAGGATGGGACTGGGACAAGGAACTGAAAGGAATTCGGCCATGGCGTTTTGAAGGAAACATACCGACATTCACCTGGAGTGATTTTGGGAAACCATGAAAAACCCAAATCTGGATGCCCGGACGGATATTCGAGCCGGCGTCCTCCCGAATGCGAGGCCAGTATCTAAAATGAGAAAGCATTGCAATCTAAAATGTGGCACCCAACAATGAGACTAATGTATTAAGGCGAGCGACACTGGATCGGGAAGGTACAACGGGACAAGGTTCGAGTCCTGTGACCTGTGTACCGGCTGGTATTTGGCTGGTTTTCCGCAGTCACCTAGAACAGTCCCCAATCTCCGTCTAAAACTGCCATTCCATAATACACATATAGAAAACATATGTTACGTGAGTCGCCGACACATGACAACACCTAAGCTTCCTCCCGTTCCGCCTGCAACTAATAATCAGGTTCGCAGCTACCATAGGGCTAGGCGGTACAGTGCACCGGAGCCCCCACGCGCAGGGGGCCCCCGAACGCAGCTGGGGGGGGGCGCCAAGCGCAGCCCAGGGGGCCCCCAAGTGCAGCTCAGAGGGACCCATGGGTCTTGTGAACCTAGATACGCTACTGCTCAGGGGCCCCCAAGCACACAAGAACAGATCAGGGGTCCCCAAGCTCAGCTCAGGGGGCACTTACCAGCAACTTGGCTGAGCTAAACAAATAAAGGTCGCCCAATCTGCTTTGAGGGCCCAAAATAATTTTTTTGCACCGGGGCCCATATTGACCTAGCTACACCACTGCTAATAATCCGTGTGGTTCTAACTACGCAGTGGAAATATTTGACTAATTCTTAATCATATTCCATGATGAGAATCAAGGCTTCGCGTGATTCAATATGTTTCATTCGTAAATTAAATATTTAGGTGTCCATATTGTGTGTGTTTGCTGTTTGCTGTGATGTCATGCAAAATCTACCTAACAGATTTTTGGGGGGGGGGGAGGGGGGGGGGGGGAGGGGGGGGGGGGTTCACAGTATAGGATTTGACTTACAATTTCCAACATGTCTTATAAGTCTACGTAACCTGGCGCCGGAGCAGAAAATGTAAATCCGATTTGAACCTCAAAATTTTTATGGCCATATTTTGTTTAATTTCTGGAAGTTCTCAATGAGAGGATTTCAACGTACACCTTAGGTATCTTCCGGTTGATGAGTCTCCATTTAGGAAAATTCTAATCTTAAAAATCGTAAATTAAAAATTTGCTGAACACTTGCCGACAATAAAGATTTTACCTGGTGGCGGCCGAATGGCTACGCGTGTTAAGGCGTTTCATTGCTGTATGCTCAGAAACCTACCAGGCCTGTATTTTTGCGTGTGTATGTTCATTTTTGCTGCTATTAGATGTTCGTGGTATTAAAAATTCATTTTTACGAAAATTGATCAAATTAAACTTTGTTTCTTTAGGATAAAGGACTTTTGATTTTTCTCTCTGGAGTTCGTTAATATTGTTGTTGTCTTTTTTCTCTTTGTGATGTTATAGCTAATATACTGGAACTTTTACCTAACTTTGATTATTTACTTTTTCAGTTTTCAAATTCTGACAGTTTTTTTTATGGCTTTACGCCTTGTTGACGTCGAGGTCATTAGAGGCGGGAAAGGAATTGAGGCAAGGAAGGAGCAATTCGACCATGGCATTTTAATGGAACCGTTCCGGCATTTACCTGGAGTAATTTGGGGAAACCATGAAAAAAACAAATCTGAATAGCCGGACGGGGATTCTAACCAGTATCCTCCAGAATGAGATAGATGAACGTTATCGCTCACCCACCACGCTCGGTAAATTCTTACATCACTGTATAGGCAAAACAATTCAAATTTTTAGACATAAACATTTCACTCCAGTTGTGATGGTAAAAAAAATTCCACCTTAAAATTATGTATTTGATGCTGAGAACAATATAAAAAACGTTACGTCTGCTAAATGTAAAACTGAAATGATATTCTGCAAAGAATTAGCTTTAGTGAGTCGCATGCAACAAAAGTGCATGAGCATTTGATCTGAAACGGAAAAACAGTGTGAATGTTACCCTTCCAAACAAGTAATTTATCGTGGGAGGTCAAATGGCGCAAGAGAGGAAACTCTTAGGAAATCGTTTGTGTTTGTTATGAGGTTTATTTATATCGACCTGAGGGTAATCCAGTTTGATTCCTCTGTTACTATGTTATATGGTGACATTTCCAAGACGTACGACAGATTTATTACAGAGTGAGACGTTATGAAATTTAGGCAGTTCCTTTATCCTTTTGTCCCATTAGGGACTTGTGAAATGTTGTAAGCGATGACGGGAGCTCATGTGAGTTCCGGATCACATGTTTTATTGATACTGCGATGGCTCATAAATGTTGGACTAGGGTTGCGGAAAAGAAAAGAAGAATAAAATTGTTAGTTTTTTAATTTCTTCTGTACTTCACTTAATCTTCTCTGTCTCAAATCTTGTGTCACCTCTTATCTTTAATTTCCTTCACCTGCAACTGCTTAGTCGTGCTCCAGTACCGTGTAATGTTTTCTCTGTATACAACATGCGATTTTCTAGAGCCTTCAATTGACCACATCTTTTATATTTTCGTTCCTGGTACCATTCCTTCTAATCTTTCCAGTCATCAAACACAGCATTCTCATGTGTGCTGTCTCCAATTTGTTCCCCGGCATTTCCTATATAGAACAAATCTCTCTAGCATAATTCATTGCCTGTTTGAACAGCGAGTTACCATGTTTCTTAGACCCAAGGTGTTTGACTGAAACGCTGTGTGGCAATAGCATTCCGTTTTGACTGGCGGCACTCCGCTTCAGTGCTGAGAGAGAAAACAGTTTGCAGTCGGCTAGAGAAAGTTCAGACAGTCCGGTCATTGACGGAGACAAGCGAACAACAGTGACAACTAGCGCCATGGGCACTTGCCGGAATAACATTCCATCTCAAATTCCGGACCACTTTCAGGTTCACAAGACCACAGTACGACACGCCAATACCGTCAGACCAGATATTACTGTTGCACCACAAGAGAGAAATATATTTGTCATAAATTTTCCTGAGGGGACGAAATTACATGTGCGGTTTAAAGCCTGTCATCAAACTCTTGACGTGATAACATCTCACAACTCGGCTTCTTATCTCCAGAAAGTGAGCGTGACGAAATTGGCCTCGGATTCGTGGCAATTACCCGTTGAGAATAAGCAGTGTGTTAAATGCAAATGTACGATAGTGTGGGTCGGTCCTCTGGTTTGATGTTTCATAGACAAACCTATCGTTCTGATGTCATCATGCCACGATGGCAGCCGCCCTACAGACTGATTCCGGTTTAGTAAGCTATAAGACCGCAGTAACGACCGAACGGTTCATCCGAGCGAAGAAATTTTGCTGTCAGTTTGTGGGTTGTAATACAAAGTAACTAAAAGAACAACTAAGAATCATAAATAATAAACATACATAGTACCTTTCCAAACAATAATCATTTTCTTTGCAGGTTAAAAGTCAAAACGGTTAACAATTACGAGTTAGGCGAAATATGTATTAATTATATTAAAAAAATGAATCGTGATCGACAAATCTTATATATGTATAAAAATAGACGTGTGATTCCGTATATTTCACTTTTCAGCCACCGCTACCTAGCACACATCACTGGTGTTTGTGTGCGGAAGTAGCATGGAGTTTCCTGTCGTGCACAACTTTGGCCGAATGCCGATAGCTGTGGGGATGTGGGAGATTTGATGGTTAAAAGTGGTTGATGCAGGGTATTTTCATATTTCGACCAAAGACTTGTGTATCTTTATACTACTCTTTCCTGCCACAACTACATAGCGTAGATTATTGGTGTTTGTGTGTGGTACTGGTATCGTGTCTCCTATCGTGTTCTATGGTGGTTAGATGTCGGTAGCTACGGGGCTGTGGGAGATATGGTGGTTGAAGTTGGTCGACCTGCGGCTCTTTCGTATTTCTACCAAAGACGTATGTGTCATGGTGTATCACTTTTCAGCCACAACTATATAGCGCAGATCACTGGTGTTTGTGTGTGGTAGTAGCAAAGAGTCATCCATCGATCACAACGTTGGCCGAATTTCGGTAACTGTAGGAGTGTGGGAGAAATGTTGGTTGAAAGTGGTCAATCAAGGATATTTTCGTATTTCGACCAAAGACATGTATGTCCGTATATTTTACTTTGCTGCCTGAACTACATAGCGCAGATGACTGGAGTTTGTGTGTGGTATTAGCCTCGGGTCTCCCATCATGCACTATGGGGGTTATATTTCGGTAGCTGTCAATACAAATTCTTTACAAACACCAGCTAGTGTAATTCTAAAAGGATTATTGAACTACCTAAATGAATTCCGGTGTTATGTGAAGAAGAAATTTACAATTCTAACATAACCGCCAGTACATGCCGAACATCTCCGCCATTCCCATGACCTCAGCAACGACATCATTGCCAAATCACAATTTGTGTGTTTCATGAAGGATTTCTTTAACTCAGATTGTGCCTCCAACTCACAAACGCCGAGACTTTGGAACGTACTTGACTTAATCTCAAACTTGTCAGGAATAAAACCACACAGTTCTACTTTTAAACCGCACTCTTTGTACCATCGCCAAATACTCAATCATTTGTGCCCTCCAGTTACAAGTAAATTGATTTAAACAAACCCAAACAATCTATCATTTTTCCTCACTTTCCCTGCATTGACGTTGTCACCTAAAAACAAATAGAGCCGTGTAGACAACTCAGTCCACCTATTTTTGTTTCATCTAGTATTTATCATCTGCTGGTAGAGAAGTGAGAGCTATTTGGTAGTCTGTCGGAAAGTTTCTGACGGAGATTAAACAGTCTTTGACTGGAATCACAATGTCACTTGGAATTTATAACTGGTCCATAAATCGATCTGCAATTCGGGCAGACATAAAAATACATCGCTGGATAGGGTTCTCTTGCAGCCTGCCAATTCACACATTAGTTTGATTAATGTGGCCTACATTGGAAGACACAGTTATACTCGTCTGGATTCCACCAGATTTCTCAAAGATTTTTGAACTAGTCATGTATCATAGAGTATTGAAACATGCTTGACCCTGTATTATTCTTATTATTTGACAGTTTAGATTCCAAGCAACACGACAGTGAAAATCTGTTCACACACTAAATATGTTGCGTATAAATTATTTATATTTGTTGATAGCTGAAAAATCCGAAATATGTGTGGTTTTTCTAGAACATTATTCAAGAACATTTTAGCACATTAAAGAACATTCTAGAAGATTCCAAAGATTTTTTTTGGTACATCATCACAGGAAAGGGTATATATTCGTTTCAAATTAAACCTTTGAGGAACTTAATAATAAAATGTGGCTCGTTGGTTTTTTTTTTTTTTTTTTTTTTTTTTTTTGATCTTGGTAAAGCAATTGCTGAATCATATATATATATATGGACTAGTATGGTGCGTATGGAACTGCGGGTAAATGGTTTAATTTATACATGGAAAGCCGAATGCGAAAAGTATAAAACCGTTTGCAGATAATAAAGATGTATTTAAAGAAAAATTGAGGGATTATCGTATTGGCAACTGCTTCTAATCCATCCAAGAATTTACAAAGAGAATTAATTGTATCTAATATCTGTAAAATTCAGTTGTAAAATTTAATGTTTTCTTCATTTGTTCCTTTTTATTTGTTTGTAACATATAATATTTTTCCATTATGACTATTATTCATCTTGTATGTATATATATAGGTATACTAACCGTGAGATATTCCACTTCTCAGAAACTTCTTTTCCATCTCAGTGATTCACCGTTCATCTTGTGCTGAAAACAATATACGTTAATAAAACGTTCAATCAAAATCAGTAAAGCCTCCAAGTGATTCGAGCCAAGGACATGGAGGACAAAGGTCGGAAGGTCGGGAAGTCAGCATAATAACCATTGCGTCCTTGGGTCCAATACTATTTAAAATGATATTATCTACAATTGGGGCTCTTAACCTTTTAGGGAATGCGTCCTCCACTGAACTTTTGTTTGAACTAACGCTTCCTAGTCCCATAATATTACATTGAAATGCATCAAAACATTGTGTTTTAGGTTAAAAAAGAAAAACATAACATGTGTTTTAGTACGTTTTATTAAACACATTATTGAACAAATACCACTAGTTCATTATTTGTCCTTTTTCTCAAACATTTATATGTTTATTACGTTTATATGTGTTACACTCCGCCTCTCATCAAAATCTTCTACAAATGACCAGAGAGGCACTACCCAGGTTAAGAAACCCAAATTTATTATGTACGCCTCCATTGGCAGTGGCTTAATTTAGCTAGAAATTGTAGGAAAATGCTTCCAATATTTTCCGAAGTTCGAATTTATAATATGCCACCCATTCGATACTAAAACTAAATAATTGCCATTTCATTCCTGGTCGGGGAAGTGATAAACATAAACAAAATTTCTGCAAGTTTTCATTCGATTGACGAAATTTTTCTTGATGTTCAGACCAGACATCATTTTCAACGACCCAAGCTGCAGGCAAAAAAAACAGGTAAGCTGCATTGTGTCTCGTAGGAGTACTTTAAGTTGCCAGTAATGTGTTTGGGTAATCGTTCAAGTGTCCTTTTTTGGGTAGGAATCACAGAACAAAAAATTCCCAGGTCTGACAACACCAGGTAACGACCATCGTAAATCGTTAATGGGCACGTACTGCGATATGCCATCGATAGGCGGCTCATTGATTAGTTTATGTCCTTCTAATGGCGTTAGGAGGCGTCAACATCTTGACCATTACTAGGGCTACAAAACAACACGAAACGAGCAGTAATGTAACCAACACATGTCATCCAAAATCAATTCTTCTTTGCTAATCACGTTTTACCATTGAAAAACGAAAATATTAAAACATATTTTTGTAACTAAATACACGTTCAATGGGAAATAAATACTTCATCCGTGTGCATGTATATTGACAGTGTATAAATCTTAATTTTTATGGATACCGATATAAAATATTTTTTAGTTATCCAGTAATTTAAATTATTGCTAAAAACACTTTAATTTCATATTCGTTAAAATTATATTCAGTATAATTTCTAAATTCCGTGTAGACTTACGGAAAAAATATAAAAAGTACAGTGATAAACTTAAGTTTAAATATACATCCGAGCGCTAAAAACTTGTGAGGGAAGCGATGAAAACGAATACCACTATACACAATTAGAAATTTCGCACAAAAGAATATAATTTTACATTAAATAGCTTTAACGGACAACAGTTGTCAAACAGAAGCAAAAACAGACAATTATATGCTGGTAAAGGTTTCGAAGTTAATGGTAAATTTAAAATAATTCATAAAAAGGATTAACTGATAAGAAAACATGTTGTAAACATCTCGTACACTATCTTTCAGAACATCTCAAAACATTGAACGCCTCTCAAGTATTGAAACTGAAATTTTAAAATTGTACTTTCTTATACTGTAGTAAATGATGGTCAGAAGTGAAAAGAAAAAGAGTGATTCATAGTATCGGCAATTGAGATGGTAAGAAAATAGTTAAGAACAAACATTAAGACACTTGAGTGTATTGTATTCACATATCCAGTTGGCTGAAGAATTGGGAAACAATCAACACAAAATTTAGAAACTGTTATTTGGATGACTGACGTATTAAAACAACCATCTAAAAACAAACAACGAGCTAACTACGTACGAAATGACAAATCTGCATTTAAAGTTAGCTTTGAATCTTCTTCCTACAGTTACAGACAATAGTTTTTCCATAATGCAGTATGAATATTTTTGAACATAATGTCGATATCGTATTTAAAATTAAAAATTTATGGCTAGCGATAATTCGGTGACTTCCATGTAGTCTGATATATTTCTCAGCACTTTGTCTTCCGCATTTTAATAACTAGTTACCTGTTTTCATCAGTAATTCAGACTGTACAATTTTCATTTATACTGTTATATTTTAGCTTTTATAAATTATTGTTTCAATCGTGACGTTATATTGTTAAATAAAATTATTTTGCCTGTGGTTTAGTCACAACATAAACAACTTTATGGAGTTGTTATTGTTCAGATGTATCTTTTTTTTAAAGTGGCATTAGGCTACAGAGGCCATACAGCCAGCTCAGTGCGGTAATAATGACTCTTCCAATGTATTCGTTTCTCCAGAATATTGTTGCTACTAAGTATGGACACATCAACTTTAAGGACGGACTCGACATTCACACTCTCTCTCTCACACACACACACACACACACACAGCCCCTACGCCACCGAGGCTGGCGTACCTGTGTTAGTACTGCCCGGAAGTATAAGGGATGAAGTACTAGCAATAGAAAATATATTCTATCACATGTGAATTTCATAATATTTCTTATTGATGTTACGGTATTGAAAGGTAAGTAAGTGTCAAGAAGCAATGCCTTGCACCGAGAGGAGTGAGGAGGATTTATCTTGTCTGAAAGGCTGGAAGGAATGTGCATCACATTTGGTTAGCTACCTGCTTGGCCAAAAAGAGTTTAATGGTCTCAACTTCGTAACATTGCATGTATTTTAAACACAGTATTCTAGATACGTATATGCTGTGGCCAGATCCTTTCCTCCGTGTATCTAAAAAATTGTGGCTGTATTGTCTAGGCGACTATTATTAAGTGTAACGTATCGTATTTATGAAGTAGGAAGACAGGGAGCTGCGTAAAATCAGTGCCCATCTTCCGGAAGACGCCAAGAGGGGAAACAAGTTTTACGTCCCAATCAGACGAAGGAAATACTATAAACAGCGTTGAATGCAGCCACGTCATACGCAATCCGTTGAGCTTTAACCCAGTACTCTTGGCTCGTTCGCACTGGGCTAGTAATTTAATCGAGTGGCGAGTTGTTTAGTAGCTAAATTACTCGCCACTGACTAAAAATCGTTCGCACTACGGTCGAGTACAGTACACAAGTAGCGTGGTATTTTGCGAGCAGGATGCATCGCAATCAAATGAATGAGCTTATCCAGCTTGTGTTAAGCGCTATTTTAGATGAGATGGATGAAAAAGTTTATGCGATAAAGAAAAAAAAAGCAATGGGTACGAAAATGGGTTAATAGAAGGGATGAACTAGGAGATACAAATTGTCTTCTGGAGGAATTAACATTAGAAGATCCCTACGAATAGTTTGAGAATGTACAAAACTTGTGTTAATGAAAATGCAGTCGCAAATCCAGCGTGAAGATACATATTTAAGGAGTGCAATGTCGGTAACTATGTAATTACAGGCAGTTCTCTACTTTATTGCCACCTGATGTAGTTTATTGACACTCCCACCTCGTATTTATACACGGAAAATTGGTTATTTCCTAATTCATCACAGTGTGAAGGAATCTATGAAACATTAAAGGAATTGAATTAATGTTTCATAGAGATGCATCCAGTAAACTGAATCATTTTACTGAAGGAGTGTAAACTGTTTCAGTACGGTACCTGCGCCTAAATTTATGGACTACTTTTTTTTTTAACTTCTGCGAGTATTAATTCTAAAAAGATTTTTTATCGTACTTCTAATAAAAATAGGAATAATATCTTAATGTATAATCTAGATGTTATTGTAATTAAATAATTAATTAAATTGTGCACTAAGCAGATGTTTTTAATTTTCAATTTACTTCTCACCAATTTCAAGTATGTTTATTGTATTTTCCAAAATCATGCTTGCAGATTGCTTCCTTTGTTTTTATAGTGCGGGGACTTAATATTCTACAAACATTCATGTTCTACATATTTGGAAACAAATTTTAAAATTGTTTCTTCGCTCCAGTGAAACGACATTTTTGCGGCAACTAACGAACTCTACTAAAACTATAGGTTCAGACATTTTAGCCGATGAGCGAGTGGGCAGTGGCGCATGGTGGGGGGTGCTACTCGCCCGGTTTAATAGAACAAAACGGATAGACTCGACTAAACTACTCGACTAAATTTCATCGTTCACACACGGTTAGTTACTAAATCACTCGCCACTCGACTAAATTACTCGCCCAGTGCGAACGAGCCTTCTGAGACACAATCTGGTGACCAAGCCACGTACCCTTCTGGCCAAGTGCCAAATGAAGATAACATCTTCAAAGACCGGGGCTCAAACCCGTTAATCCCCGGTAAGCACCAGACATCACGTTGTTTGCGTAATTCGCAGTGAATAAATAGTGGTCGATCAGTGTAGTAAAATGTAAATATCTTCTGTGACTGAAAGCACACAATGTAGTGGGAGCTCCAGTGTCGAAAAACAGTGCAACAATCGGTAACTGGAGGAGTAAGACGTAAATACAATCCATAGCTTGATAATTATTCCAAAAAAATACATTTCATAATTTGAAGTGTTTTGTAAAGAACCAAGACGGAAATAATCCACTACGAAAACTGATTTGATCATACATTGTTCTGAAGCGGAAAGTTATGTCTCTATATCTGGGGTAAACTTGTGACTGGAAGGCTGAGCAAGTTTCAAACCGACAGCTGTTAGGCGCCTCTCTGTCCGCAGACCGAGTTTACCTTGAGATACCGGCGTACTGAGCTTTAGAGATAGGACGGCAAAACACTCCAAAGATAAGCGGGAGAAAGTAGGAGGTATGACACAGCGCTTCAGTTTTAAAAATATGTACATCGGAAATCCAGTCTGCATTAACTAAGCAAACAGTTTATAATACAATTGGAGACCAGGCACCTGAATTATGCCACAGTTTTATTAATAAAAAAAAAAAAAAAAAAAAAAAAACAGGAAGATTTTAAAAATTGGTCACCAAATGGTTTCGACGTTTACTATTTCATTGACATGAGATTTCTTCATAAATAAACAACCCGCCAATTTACAACAATTCACTTTTATCAAATACAATATATTCGTAAATAACTCGAAACGCTTCTTCGAATATAACCAAGGCACAGATAGGCTCACGGGGAGGTGATTTAACATCAAGTATTCTAAATCGATAATGGGACGTCTGCCGATAGGATTGCCGCATTTGTCAACACTGTTCAAGAACTCTGATACTGACTAAAAGTCAGAGAAAGCAATTTGTTTTTATTAATTTTTTTTAAAAATGTCGGAATGGTAGTAAGCATCATTAATTCTTATTATGCAGCCTGATTAACTATTACACTTTCAGAAAACGACAAGGCCTTAACTATGAGAAAAGACACGTTAATACACCCATCTCCCAGGGCTTAACTAGAGGCAGTTGGTAACCAGTTTTTCGATCCCCCTAAGGCCGGCATTACACTGTAAAAGATCTTTGTCAAAGATGTTTTATAAAAGATTTTATCATATTTATTTTATAAAAGATATTTTATAATATTTTATCAGGCCCATTGCACTACATAAAATTTTTCATCATAGTTCTCTGAAATGGCTGATGTAAACTTGTATGCTTGTGCAGCCGCAGAAAGTGCAGCTGTCACAATATGCGTTTTATTGAAGAAACAGAAGAAAAGTAAACATGTTTTAGTTAGATCGTGGATTGAAAGACTTCATATGAAACGAATTCATCAAAGTTTAGTGTAAGAGCTGCAATGTGAAGACGTGATGTATTATAAAAATTATGGTCGAAGCTGCAGCTTAGGTCCAATAAATTCTAACTGCAATATTTTCAAAAATTTCTATATGAGAATTATTACCGCCGAACTTGGGTGTCTATTTTATGTGCAAAGGGTTGTACTCAAATGCTAGTGGCGGATCTACACCATTCTGCAGTATGCCACTTGTATTGCACAGCTATTACTCCAGAAACCTGTTAAGACTAGCTTCTTAAACCATTAATTTTCTTTTTCACGTCAATAACAGCAGAGCCTTAATTCATAGAACTGATTAACTTCGCAATATTTGTGCCTTTTTATTCCCATTTTTACAGTCTATACACTGATTCTACAACATTTTCTTCATTTATACTAAGAAATCAAGATTTTCATGGATTCAGCAGTCCTAACAAACTTCGGTAACTTTGCTTGCGCCATTTTCTTTGTTTACTTTCAAATCTTTTATAAAATGTAATGGCAACATATTACATTTTATAAAAGAAATTTTGTAAAAGAAATCTTTTATAAATTGTGTCCCATTGCACTGTAAAATATTTTATAAAATATCTTTTATCAAAGATCTTTGACAAAGAACTTTTACAGTGTAATGCCAGCCTAACATCCCTCCACACACTACAACTAATCTCTTGCCCCACCGCCGCAGAAATCACAAAGACAAGCAAACCGAAAGTAGTAGCCATCATCGACAGTATTTTTGTTTCTTTACTCTCCTTCTTATTATGGTTATCATAATTGTTTTTACTTTATTATTAGTTAATGGAGTTCGCTTCATTGCTTTAATTAAAATCTTTATCGATGGTACAAGAAAATAGATTTCGAAAATATTCTTCTACCCGTTTCCTCGATCATTCAAATCTCTCTGCCTTTTCCTGCTTACTATGGAAGCCAGAAATGCTTACGTACTGACAATAACCCTGCACAACGGCCTCGGTAGCGTAGGGGCTAGAGTGCTAGCTCCGCGTGCCGAAGGCCGCGGGTTCGAATCCGATCGCGGGCATGGATGTTTAAGTGTTGTGTGTCTGTGTGAATGTCCTGTCCGTCCTCTGGCGTCCATACATTGGAAAAATGCAATATATATACTGGATGCCGACTTATACCCTGAAAGCTATAATAATTACATTGAGCTGGCTGTATGGCCTCCGTTGCCAAATGCCATAAAAAAAAACCTGCACAAAACTATTACTTTCTGTTCTGTGTTGAATACGTACTGATAAACACAGTTCGCTGCATCTTTGTGGCACAATCATGACGTCTAGCGTGTGCCAAAGAGTTAGCTGGTTCGAGTTCCGATGAGGCAAGAAATTTTCATCATTCGTAATTTGCTCAAAGATGTACAATTCCTAATTAGCACGCATTTGGTTAAATCCAGATTCATCTCCGCAGTGTGTATGGACTGAGTGAGATGAAGCTGATAGTGATTCATCGGTCGTATTGACGATCCTTTTGATGCCTTTCGGTCAAGTAGAACTGAATTCACCAGCACCAGGTTTCACCCTGTCCCTTATTTAATCCAACTACGAAACAAATTACACACTATTATGAATACGAACAAACAATGAAACTTCTATATATTTCTACACTGGGGAGGACATCGAGAAACTAACGTATTGTTTGTCACCTTTTCAATTATTTTAAACGATATTTCGAAAATAACCGTCAAATCAAATGTAAGTTAACATTCGTGAAATTTAAAATATATTAAACAATGGTATAAACCTGATTGAATTTAATAGCATTTATTCAAATATAAAAAAGCCGAAATCTATAAAGGGATATACAGGGCGTTCGCCGGGAAACGCAACCCACTGTTAGCGCTACAAGGAAGAAACTGCTCCCGGCGAGCGAGCGCTCAGTTTCCGGCATTGTTCGACCGTCGGCCGCGGACTATTTCATAATAATTAGCCGGCCTCGGTAGCGTAGGGGCTAGAGTGCTAGCTCCACGTGCCGAAGGCCGCCGGTTCGAATCCGGCCGCGGGCATGGATGTTAAGTGTTGTGTGTCTGTGTGAATGTCCTGTCCGTCCTGTGGCGTCCATACATTGGAAAAAAATACACATTGAGCTGGCTGTATGGCCTCAGTTGCCGAATGCCATTAAAAAAAAAAAAATAATAATAATTACGCTTCATAAACTTCATAAACTTGTGTGCTAAGCATTTAAATGTGAGTAATTCATTAGCTTACCTTATAAAAGATGCTGGAAGTGTTGACCCTCTTGTGAAATGCACATTTCACATCTTCTGAACATATTTCGAGACATACGCTGCCCTAACTGACTTAATGATTTTTTGGGTGACTGTTCTAGTCGAAAAGCGATATCGTCAATTTTCTCCTCTGTGAGAATACGGTTGACCAACAGTCTCTTTTTGTTAAAAAATGAACCCGTTTCTCTTACTTTTTTAACCAGACGCAGAATTGTTGATTTAGCTGGCAGTAAAGCGCCAGGAAATTCGCGACGAAATTTACTGTGACACTTTTTAAACGACTTCTTCTTCACATATGTATCGTAGAGAAATATTCTTTGTTGCAAACTGTAACGTACCATAATTTTACTCACACTCAAACACGGTACAGATTAATAAGAGTATGAAGCCCCAAACCAGCCAAACCGCAAAGAAACGTTTATTCACAACACTGATTAATAAGATACTGAAGTCACAAACTATCTACAATGCAAAGAAACCGTTCTTAACAATGTAAGGGTCACTGCACTGCACTGTTGGGGCAGCGGAGGTGTTAAACAGTGCGGTGATTCACGGTGGCGTGTGGCGGAAACTGCTGGGTCTACTGCCCGAGCAAGTTGCCGACGGCAACAGACTGGGAGGGTAGCGTTTTCCGGCGAAAGCCCTGTATAAAATTATTGTCTACGAGAAATTGTTCTCTTGAAAAAATCTCGATATTCTTACAATGGCTAGCAGATTAAAGAAAATAAATATTTTCTCTAAGTGACATAAATTGTAATTCAGTGTTGTGCAAGTTAAGCGGTTAAATGAGAAAGGTGAAAAATGAAGCAATTTACCACAAATGCAAGGAAAAAAGTTATGACAATCTGGTCTATTAAATGTCAGAAAAATTGAAAGCAAAAGCTATCTGGTCTCCAAGCTAAAAAAACAATGGAGCTACAGAGCGTTATTCTTGGAGCATAAAAATTATCTCATTTATATGTCTCTTTCGAGAGCTTAGTTACATTTAAAACTACTGCCGTACGACAGGATTATGTAACGCAATTTTCAGTTACCCTGCACACTACCGTCTCCTTCCGTTGAGTCAGTTCTTTGAAGTCTTATTACAGCAGCGGCATTTACATAGTTCGTTGAAGCATCATTACGGAAAGCCCCTGGATAACCTAATGGTTGCGACAGAGAAGGAGATTGTACTCCGCTGCCTGGGCAATAAAAAGTCTTTGAGACCGCAGCCCGTGTGGACAAAGAGCTGTGTGGTGTGGGTCCATTTCCTCGGTCTCGGACTTACAGGAAGCCGTTTGCATTTACGGCTAAGGGCGACTTCCAACACACCGTGCAAACGACTGGCGCTCCTTTCTTTCCGTCTCTTTTATTCTTCTGCGTGGTCGAGTAGTAAGACTGAGGGAAACCGTTCCATTAACAGCGCAGATATATTCAAACCGAGTAAATAATGTTGTTAATTAACATCTTAATAATCAGTTAGTAAATATAAAACAAAAGGGACGTAAGGAAGAAGGAAAGTTTTAATTTGTTGCCAAATGATTAAGGAACTGGAATGACTTATTGATTGATGTGAGTATACCATGAACAATGAAAGAATAAAGGGGCCCACAGACGATCAACTTGGTTGACTACCTTGTTGTCAACTTGGTTGTCAGCGTTTGCCACAGACGAAACTAAATGTTGGCGACCAAGTTGTAAACATCACATTCGAGTATGTGTCATCATTGCGTTTTATTTGTTGAGTGTTTTCTATTGCTGAATTTTATTATTTTGAATTGCTGTTTTAAAGTATTTTGGTAATAGTACAGCTTTATTATTGAAAAAATGAGTGAGGGACAACTCTAGTTTTTAGTTTTAAAAGAGTTGCGTGACGATAATATGTCCCCTGCTTGTCACAAAGGCACGATATTTAAAACGGCGTTCGAAATTCTAATTCCAATTTAATGAGCGAACAACATGTCACTGCAATTGACGATGTCCAAAACTTTTTAAGAACGGGAAGTAAAATTTTCAATGAATTGGATAAAGTGCGGCCGTTTATTGAAAATGATACGAACATTATGAGGATTGTATTTATGTGAACAAACGATTGTTCACTTATTTTTTTTTTTTGCATTACGCCTCGCCGACGTCAAAGATCATGAGGTAAGAAAAAACTGAAGGCAAGGAAAGGGAAGGAATTCGGCAATGGCCTTTTGAAGGAACCATTCATGCGTTCACTTGGAGTGATTTGCAGAAACCATGGAAAACCCTAATTGGGATGGGTGGATGGGGATTCAAACCCGCGTCTTCTCGAATGATAGGACAGCACGCTCGGTCAGCTGTTCGAAACCCTGATGTTTTTAGCTAGTGGGCAGAGCGTCGAGGTTTTAAAATTTCTCCACACTTTGTCATTGAGACTTGTAGTGTAACGTAGGAATTTCAGTGATCTGAAGTACGATTAACTTAGCACGTACTCATCTTCGGCTCTGGCTCTAGTTCTTTAGCTCAGTTTCACGTTTTTCAATTCCCTCCGGTAACAAGTTCTAAAATTTCTGACTGTATTCTTATAACTGTCAATATACGTATTTAGCTCAATTTGTTGGCAAAGAACTAAATAGGTTTGGTCACTCATTCTTTTGTTGCGATCCTGAAAAATTTCCTATTTCAATTCCACAGCTTCGGCAATTCTTTTAAAGTATTGAAAAATTCATCCAAATTTGAATTTTCTGTACACTTTCCATATTCAATAAACAGTAATTGCCCTCAAAAATGATAATATAAATATTAACTGATCAAATGCAAACGTATTCACCAAAACAATAACATAGACAGAACAGCTCCAAGTTTACAACTGATGTTGAGAACATTGTCGTCAACTTCCCCACAGACGCTACAACAAGGTCTTCAACATTAGACTCCGCCCACCAAATATCAAAACTGTTTGATCTTACTTCAACCAAAACCTCAACCTGAATCTCAACCACCAACCTGCCCACAGACGTTCAACTTAGTCTTCAACATGGCAAGTTGACGACAAGGTTGACAACCAAGTTGATCGTCTGTGGGCCCCTTAAGAATGCGCAGAAAGCTTAAGTATATTCGTAAACAAATTGCTAACTGTTGTAGTGTCCCACTCGGTATGCCTCGGGATTTACTACCTAATAAACAATTTTAATAATTATCACAAAATAAATGATTGTGGGTGGGGTTCTCTTCCGAAGTGGTCCTTCACATTAGTACAAGTAAAACATAATATATTTAAAAGGAACATATTGACTTTATTGATCTTTATACATGGAGAGCAAACTTTATTTGACGAAACAATTACTTGAATGGATAAATGGTTGTTCCCTCTCAGGCAATGGAATTTGCAGTTCATGGGTTCTTTAATTTGGAGCTCGTCACCTTATAGATGATTACGTATGTAGGAGTTACCGTAGTGTTGTGCAGCGCAATGAGAAGAGTCGTGTCGACGATTCCAGCAGAGACGATCAGCTGACGAATGTGCGGTGGAGTCAGGCAATCAGGGCAGGCGTCTGGTGTGTCTCATCGCCAACAGCCGGCGGGTCGTCCTCACCCCTGGGGACCTCAGCAACGAGAGCCCTGCTCCGTAGTGAAGATGACCCGCTGCTGTCTTGCCGCGCCGAAAATCAAGTAGCTCTTGCGTCCAGTCCACGCGCCGAATATTAAGTGTCCATCCACAGTGCGCCGTACCTTCCTCGTTGACTCGCCTTGGGCGGGCTTTGTCCGCCTTCTTTATCGCGATTGGCCGAACATATAACAAACATAAACAATTTATCAGCAACCAGCGGGAATGAATTCCACTGGCTGGACATAACCCCACCACCAACATCATTTTCCTGGTAGGTCATCCCCCTCCATATAACCATAGTTCCCCTCTTCTGATTGGGCTGCACTTCCCACGAATGTTTCTTTGGCAGCGACGTCTGCAAAGCGTCTGACAGCTCAGGTCCACAAACCTTTATTACTGGGGTTTGCAAGAAGTCTTTCATTCGTCGAATATCCAGACAGACCAACTCACAATGTCACACTGTGTCCATTGTTTTAACCAAACCCGCACTATAATCGAGATCATCTCCATCATTTCAGTACATTAATGACGAATACATTAGGTAACACAAGAGAAGTCTGTTCCTTTGAACCGAGCGGGGCGGTGTAACGGTTAGCGTTCTCGCCTCGCATTCGGGAGGACGGCGGTTCGAATCCCCGTCCGGGCATCCAGATTTGGGTTTTCCATGGTTTCCCCAAATCACTCCAGGCAAATGCCGGGATGCTTCCTTCAAAAGGCCATGGCCGAATTCCTTCCCATTCCTTGCCCCCATCCTTGCCCCCCATCCTTGCCCCCCATCCTTGCCCCCCATCCTTTCCCGTCTCTAAAGACCTCGATGTTAAAAAGAGACGTAAAGCAGTTACAAAAAAAAAAAAAAAAAAAAAAAATGTTCCTTTGAACAACAACCAGACCACGCTAAAGAACATTCTTTATTACGCACTCTCTTGTCGACGGAATTACAACCATTATCCTTTCTAACATTTGACAAGTAAGAGTATTAAATATCCTTGCGATAACCTTGTCGGTCGAGAACTACATTCAAATCAAATCAAACGAACTTATGGAAATTAAATACATTATGGCAATAAAACGACTGAATCTAACAATAATATTTCTTGTTATTGATAAACAATGAGATTTACAGAATGGGCCATCTCACTGTGGATATACCGATGAGCCAGAACATTATGACCACTACCCACTAGACTTGCGCATAATAGTTCGCGAAGGGGAGCGCTCAGTTTAGTTCGCAGCTCCCTCGCGAACTAGTTCGCTCTTTTAGTTCGTTAGTTCGCGTCTCGAATTCAGAGAAACAGATCGTTTGCTCGCCTTGCTACCGCTACTGCACGCGCTATTTTGTTTGTTAAGTCAGTTTTATTAGGACATAATCATTTTTTGTCGTTTCTAAATGGAATTTAATATGACCTTCTTAACAAAAGTTATTGCTTAATAATAGCCCTTTCAAATTACATTAGCATGAACAGTTGGCGCCGATAAACCAAAGTGCTCATTGTCCTTTACACAAATGGGTAAACTGAATAATTGTGCTGTTATTACTATTTACTTTACATGCATTCGTAGAATATTAATTTTTTAAATGGATTTGTTTATTAGTTCATGGAAGAAACATTACTTATAAAAGGCGCTAATGATCCTGCCATCGACGCGCCCTTAAACCCCAACAACAACACAACATTAGTTATAAAATATTATAAACGCGTTTATTTTGATGAATTAAAATACCCATTTTATAAGTAATCGGCTTTTTTATATAAATAAAGTTTTGGAAATCATGGACAAAATATAATTCTACTATTGGCTACAACTTAAGTACTATATGACAGAAATACTATTACCTATATTATTAAGAAAAATAACATTAATACTTCCAATGTGATACCTAATAATTAGATATATAAAAATAACAGTGACCCTTGAATGAGAAAGTGGTAGCAATAACGAAAGTGCGTAAATTTCCAGTGAATTGGAAGTCATTGAGCTATTATAATCCAACACACATTCACAATTTTTTGGCGACGAATGAAACTGATGAAGACACAAAAGTTAAAATCTTTTTGAATTTCGCAAGTCAATTCTTTCATCACTTTCACAAAGCTGTTAACCAACAGACTGAGATAAGTATTATATTATGTCAGCTTTAAAATCAGAGCTAGAAAAATGTAAAAGATACTGTTTCTTTGGTTAAGAAAACAAGAAAAAGCCTTTAGAAACCAAATTCTCCACAGAAAGTGATAATATAAAAAAATAATGCTCTAGTATTCGTTGATAAATGTCTGGAGTATCTTAGTAAAGAGTTAGATTTTAATGAAAGCAATTGGCTATACAAAATCCAAAAATTAAATTCAAATCACAGGTTTCATTTGATGACTGTGAGACTATATTAGAGGTTATAAATTTGCGAGAAAAAATTAATATCAAAGTGAACAAACTTTACTCTGAAATAACAATATTATACGAAATCCAGGTAAAAGTAAGAGAAGTATTTCATGAATAAAAAATGAGCTTTTTCTTGAAATTAATTTGACAACTGAAAGCGATAAAGCATATGACAATTTTACTGTAGACAAAAAAGAATTAAAGATGAGAAAGTGCAAACAATTTAGTATAAAAAATGAAATAGTAAAAAACATACCTTTTATCATTTTCTACTCTTTAGTAAAATATTATATTTTTGAAGTGTAGCATATTTTTATAGGTTATTCTTTTTTAAAAACTCCTACCATCAACCGAAAAAAATATTGGAAACCCTAGCGGCGAATGGTGCTAGTTCGCGAACGGGAAGCGCTCATTTAGTTCGCGAACGGTACCGCTCTCTATAGTTCGCGAACTGTACCGCTCTCTTTAGTTCGCGACCGGGAGCGCTCTGTTTAGTTCGCGAACTGTACCGCTCTCTATAGTTCGCGAACTGTACCGCTCTCTATAGTTCGCGACCGGGAGCGCTCTGTTAGTTCGCGAACTGTACCGCTCTCTTTAGTTTCGCGACCGGGAGCGCTCTGTTTAGTTCGCGAACTAGGTCCTCCAAGACAGCTCGCTCACTCGCTTTGCTAGCGCTACTGCACGCGCTCTCTTGTTTGTTATGGTAGTTGTGGTTAT